>OV884014.1:53051468-54251468 GCA_930367205.1 Acanthosoma haemorrhoidale
TAAGGTGAATAAATTAGTGCACCAGCTGTTATAAATTATTCATGTACAGCAGCTGTATTTAAATACAGTTTCTATACTTATAAATTGCATAAAGTGCACGAGAGGCAAGGTTGAAACTGTGCAAGCATGGCATGACAAAAACCAGTTTTTCCAGTGTGGAAACGTACCTGTTATAGTATGGTGTGCTTGACTTGAGCAGTAACACAACATATATTTTTTCATTAGCTAAAAGCTAATTTTAAGGACCGACACGATACAGCAAATAAAATAAAGTATTTTTCTTAAAAATACTGATTTGTACTAAAGTTCGATTACATAAATTTTAGCAAAGAAAAAAGAGGCCCAGGGTGGCCATTTTCGGTCGAGGGTCAAAATCATGATGAAGTATACTCCAATAGGTGGCCCCCCCCACACACCTTAAAAAAAACAATTTGCACAAAATTGTGCAACTTATATTTTCTATGCATATTCAATGCAATAGAACAGATTAATTCAATAAACTCTATGCTAAGTTGGTAGGTACCTAGATAACTATTTATAACATATAATTAAAATAATTCATAATTAACGGATACATATTTTGATTGTTATAAAAATTTATAATGATTTATTAGGGTGACAATCAGCTAGTTGTTTTAAAACGTCCATTATTTAATGATATATTAAAAAAATTGAGGTTGTCTTTTTTAAGAGTGTTACTATATAATGAAACCTCTTTATTGTGATAAAGTTGTGATTACAGTCAGCCTTATTAGGCAATAAGTAATTGCAATAAATGATCTCATTCATGTCTTATTTACAGTATTTATTCACTCGCTTATTCATACGATGCTATATTGTTTGAGGTACTTCGGTGGAAATAAATAGGCTATAAGTTGACGAAAAGCATTAAGAACGCCCGTTGATCTCTTTAAGCCCACAGTAGCCAAGGGAAGTGAAGCTTCTTCTTTTTTTGCCAGCACTTTAGCCCCCTATAAGGGCGAGAGCCAGCTGCCAAGCGTTAGTTAGCAGATCTGGTAATTAAGGGCACTGAGAGGAGCTCAAGGCTTTGTTCCATGGTCCGCAGCTTTGTTCTGACCAGGAGTCTGTCAAAGGATTAAATATCAAGTGCTGTGGTTAACTACAGCTAAAGGACCGGCTCCTCGAGGAACAGTTTCACCGCGTCCTTGCCAATTGTATTTTATACTATTCACTCCGAATAATGAATAAAAGATCAAGGATTAATATTAGGATAATGTGATCCTTTATTGCAACAACGATTTCTATTGACGAATTACGGCAAGGGTGGCCATTTTCGGTCGTGGGTTAAAATCATGATGAAGTATACTCCAGTAGGCCGACACCCCCCCCCCCCCCACCGCACACCTTGAAAAAGGCAATTTTTTTTTCATATTCCCTTGTTAAAAATCATTACAAAATTTCATAAAGATTCTACAAACTAATCTATTTACAATAGGTCATTAAATTTCCTACAACTTTGTTACATTTTATACAATTTATGATTATCCTAATTTGCAAATTTGCGCTTGTTCAAAAGCATAATGACGCACATTATACATTAATTTATTGAACCTCTTTAACCGTGATGGGGCTCACCTTATTTATAATAAGCTTAAAACCAACTTAGATCTAGCAATAAAAACTTAAACTAAATCTTAACTTAATTTTCCCCGACTGTCTGTTGCCATTGATGTGGGAATGGTGGTGGGGTTATAGTTTTAAACACTGGGTTGGTTAGATGCTGGAACGAGTCAAAATACTTGATGTATTTCCGGTGGATGAACTCACCCACCGATGGCAAACCAAGGCAACCGGTGCAGGTCTGTGTTCGAGACAACTAATGTAGTCTCGAGACAACTTCATGCTCAAGGACTTTATCACTACGTATATCAGCTCTTAAAAAACGAGAGTAGCTAAAACCAAAGTTTTCTTAAATCAAATTCCCTGTCGATGCTATACTAAGTATATTTTGCAAATGAGAGGCGTTTATTACTCTCTGTTGTCATCTTTTTATACAGTTCCTACTTTGCGAACAATTGTTCGCATGGATAAGTAGAAATAAAACGACAAGTATATCTGAGATCGAAAGAATTGCATAACTAAGGGAACCCTTCGTTTTTTAAGAACTTTCAAAACAACAGATAATCTTGTGATTCGTTTTTAGATATAATCTATAAATAGGTCAATTAATTTACTTTGAATTCCATTACTTTCAGTTTCGTGTATTTTATTGCAAAGCAGTTGATAAAAGTATTACAAAAGCATTTTTTTCCTTCCAAATCACCAAGTCTGGTTTTGAGAGATTGGAGAAGAAACTTTAATTTTAAATTTTTACTAGTAAGGAGACACGTCACTTTGACTAGCGTGTTCTTGCATGCAAGGGAAATGAGGCAGTTAGTTTTCAGAAAAATCTGTCACATAAAAATCCAGATGCTGAAATACCATCAGTACTGGTAAGTAATTGGTGATGTATTTGTTATGGACAATATTTCAATCAACAATCGAGTTTAGATAAAAGTGCAGCCATATCACAGAGGAAACTTACAACTTTCGAAAAACTTTACCTGTTGAGAGCCAACGAACATCGCAATCGAGAACCTGTCTATTTTAACCACTTTCTGAAATTTCCTCCCATCGCGAACAAAATCTTGCATTTTGTTGATAGAGTCAACCAATAGTTCTTTCGGCAGAAGATAATACCAGTTCCTTGGACCAAAGTGTTTCCTGTTGAATGATACAGTGATATTTCAGAAAGTTTTCAATAGTGCAATGCAGTACTTACCGGCCGTAGTAGTGGCTCCGTCAGAGAAAATACTTTCTAATTTTTGCCACTCCTTGTTTTCTTCAACAGTAATATTTAGCTGTCTAAATATATTCTCCTGAAGTCGTTGTCCGTAATTGACGGAGGTCATGGAGTTTCTTGAATGTTTCAAGATTCTCGTTAACAATAGGAATGTAAACTTCACAGTTGACCAGATAATATGTTGTCCTGAGCTGATATATTCTAACATATTGTCAATCCATCGCATTATATTATTTCTTGAAAAGGCTATTTCTCCTGCTACTTTAGAAAGTTTCAGATCTATTGCTAAGATTTTTAATATTGACATGACAACGTGCTCTCTATCTGCATGGTCTTATTTGTTGTTCCAGTAAAATAGAGATTTCGTAGGATCCTGTTACCCCTAAAGAAGGATGATTGCTTGGTTTTTTTAATATCGATTGCACCCCAAATGCTACTTATAAAATATCCAATTTCAAGAATGAACCCACCGGATACTCGGCTTGCTCGTTTCACTGTAAACGGGCCACAAACTGGGTGATGAATTCTTAAAGGGTACCTATGCCAGCACTTTCACGCTAGGTAGTACTGAAATTCTACTCTTATCTGACCTACTATGAGTCATATTATCATTCATTTCGTCAATTCTGATATTTAATCATTAAAACATGAATAATTATAATCCAGTTATAATTATATACATTTCAGGCAAACGTTTCGGACTATGTAACCAAAGATTGGCAGAAAAAAATCTCTCGAGATCGCTGAACGTGTGTCTATATTTAGGCTTAATTTTGAATAATTATGATAAATTGAACCAATGAAATTTCATAGTTTAGCTATAAAATTAAGATAATATTAGATCCATACTAAGCTCAGATGCTATAATATTAATATAATCTATTTGCAATAATATTAATAGCAACATAATAGAATATAATACAGTATGAATATATTATAAGTTTATCTTATTTACCTTGCGTATAAATAACTGTGGATTCTTCAAGAAAGGTGAAGAAGGTGGCCAAGTGGTGTAGCAGAAAGTGGATGAGAAAGAATCTAATTAAAGTCGGGGCGGAGCAGATGTGCAAGACAGCGTGGCCTACCCCTAGCCACCCCTAGCCTCTGGCCGCAAGTTAACAATTCCGCCCCGCTGCTCTTCGTCTTCGTGAGTGTTCCTTTCAATTAACGTCTCGTGTCTTCTCTTGCGCCCAATCCCCCCCGTCCGGCCTCTTGGAATGAACAACAGACCGTTCCTCTGGTGTATGTCTCTAGGGGTTTATAATCGTAGGCTCTGTATCATGAGAGCCGAGTAACATTAAAAGAATAGTATATAGAAAAATAATATTTTTTTAACTATATTTTTATGTTTGATTTCATGCCATTTACACTGACTTAAAAACTCGAATTGGTACCACTGCATTATAACTTGATATACAATCTTTCACCACGAACTGTACGGACACCCCAAACGCTCTGAAATAACTGTTTATATCCTAGTAACGTTCAATAACATTTGCTCAACTCTGGCGTCTGGAAACTATACGTATACATAAAATGTAATAAAGGAATACTCTCCCTCACTCTCCTTCTACAACCTTTCACTGGGAAGAACTGAAGTTTTGAGCGTTACAAAATAGTTCGGTAATACTGGGAGTTATGAAAAACTCGTGCCCTTCTCTTTAGCGAAGGTTAATGACCTGTTGTTAAAAAAAAAAAAAAAAAAAATACCCAGGACCTGGAACAGTTCTTCCAGGAACGGCTACATCAGCCAACTTGTTTACTGTGAAAAGGAAATGTAGGCTGACAATTACCTTGTACGATATTTCTCTCTTTCACCCCCATTCCCTCTTAACAACTAACACTATTAGTAACGTTCGGGACAAGAAAAACGTTGAAAAGAACGCTTCTACAATACCAGAGGAAGTGACACTGAAAAGCCTTTGCATTTATGTAAGACGTACATTTTATAATATTTGCAGCCTATTCGCGTGTTGCGACCTTAAAAAAAAAGTTATGACCAGACCTTTTATTTATTATCTCTGCCTAAGAGACAATTCTCAATTTGATCAATCTGAATTAAACCTACTTAAAATAAAAAAAAACAATCAATACTTAGCGTTATTTAATTGCCTATAAAACGACAGCCGATAAAATTAATATAATTCATTAACTATTCTAAATTATTCATTTAGTCTTAGGACTTATCTCTTTAGCTTATCTCGTATAATCTCCTAAGAATTTTTTAACATTCATTATATGATCCAGATTCCAAACCCAAGGCTACAACAAAACTCTTAGTTCTTTAGTTAATGAGCCCACTTACATGTAGAGGCCATTTTATACGAGTAAGAATTTTGATCGGAAAGTTGATCACGGAATCGTAGTTTGTCCTTTGATTGTCAGTCACCAGGTTGAGATCAAACAGAAAATGCCTCTCTATTTTACAGAGCAAGATTTGTTTATCAAAGTCTTGTACAATTGATGATTACTTTCCAGTAGTTGTTACAGGGAAGAGTTCTTAATGAAACTTACTTAATTGTTACTTAATGAAACCATCTTGTTTACTAGACTAGTATATTTGGTCGACACGAGGAGCTCTGCTGATTCTTTGATCAAAAATTTCCTACACCTTAGATTATTTTGACCAAAAAACTTATCAAAGCCCTTTTACACGATTAAGTTTTTTTATCAAGTGAGTTTGTTAAAGTTTTTAATTTAAATTCTTATAATAATATTATTATAACATTTAATAATAATATTAAAATTAATAAAGAAATGCTCTCTCTCTCTCTCTCTCTCTCTCTCTCTCTCTCTCTCTCTCTCTCTCTCTCTCTCTCTCTCTCTCTCTCTCTCTCTCTCCCTGTAAAATTGGGACGTTGATGGCTGGTGGCTTGGGACTCACTCAGATGAATCCCTGGTGATCATAGTCCTTGTTAAATAAGGTTTTGTGAAGGTAACTTACTTGGTAATATTTGGTGGTTAGATAACACATCTTCTCTCTCTCTCTCTCTCTCTCTCTCTCTCTCTCTCTCTCTCTCTCTCTCTCTCTCTCTCTCTCTCTCTCTCTCTCTCTCTCCCTCTCCCTCTCGCTCTCTATCCCTCTCGCTCTCTCTCTCTCCGTCCCTCCCTCTCTCTTCACTGGCGTTTGTTGCTCTGCTCGAAGTTACAATCAATAATGTGTAAAAGCACGTATAAGAACACAATATCCACCTAATGATGATGTCAATCACGGTGTTATCCGATCTCCTAACGACTTCTTAACCACACTGTTTTTTCAGCACCGCTGGCAGATCTTCGAATAATAGAGTCCATTTTGGACGCTGAGTAAATTTGATCATCGTTCTATACAATGATTTCAGGAACTACTTTTGAGCGCATCTAAAAATTATTACATAAATATTATTGCATTGGTACCCAACTCAGATATTTTTTTTTTCAAAACCTTTCATTCAATACACATAAAGTGATTTACAGATTCCTCAATCCTTTATTTATCATTTATTATTATAGGTAAATACAGCTTTGTACACGGTTGATGTCGACATGTTTAGGAAAATAAATCATTCGAATAAGGCTGCTATCATTTTAATATATTAATCGTATTATATTTTTGTGTAATCACACTTAAATACAATCACTTTTTCTGGTTTTAGGTTCCATTAGTAACATCGACGATGGGGAGTACCATTGCAACAAAACACAAGTGCGAAAAGTCATCTCTGGTGTGATCGGTGCAGCTTCCAGTGTGACATCAATTCAAGTGGCCAACCTCCTAAGGCTCTTCAAAATACCACAGGTCAGCTTAAAAGTCCACATATTTCTGCAAGGACTTTAATTATATCTTAGAAAGTGGGATTTGGGATATTTATATTTATAAATGTTGTACCTCTCTTTGCTCTACCCACGATTCATTTTATACATTCAACGCCTATATCAGCATTCGCAATTGTATTATAATTTAAATGATCAAACAGGACAGAAAAGATCAAAAATAAGAACTAGAGTAAAGGTTCTAACCATATTTCATGTTCTAACGCAGTCTGTTTACTCTGACTAGTAACGTATAAAACTTTTATTTAGTAATCTTAATAAATTACTCACAAATACGAAGTGTACCACATACAAAAATGTAGATAAACTGCTCACAAATTGAAGTGGATCGCTGATCTATTCAATATATAATTACTTATTAGTTTATTGGGTTTTAAAAAATACACCTGAACGACTGATGAAAGAAACTATTCATTGATAATTAAGAAAAATTATAAATTTGTATAATTTATTCTACAAAGGCACTGTTTTTTATTCATTTTTCAACGTCTACAGGCCCAACGCCCTATGGCCCTCCTCTGCTCTGAATTCAAGATTGAAGTCGTTGTTTCATAGTTCTATAAGGATCAAAATGTAATGTTGGGGTTAAGAAGCCTATTCCTCAAATGGTGCATCTGCGAGTTCATCAAAGACAAGGCAAACGCCGGAACTGTAACTGGCGTTGGAGTTTATACCAAACATGCTCAATCGGATTCATGCCGTGTGAACAAGCAGGCCAGTTCAAACGCTTGAGTTTTTGTTCCTCTAAATAACGTCATCCACTATTGCTCTATGAGGTCCCCTGCTAGTAGTAGGCTGCCCAGACCATTATCGCGCTGGTTCAACCATACCTGCATTAAATGGCTAGTTTTGCTCTATCCACACTCTAAAACGTCCAGCATGATGATGAAGAACGAATTTCGATTCGTCAGAAAACAAACAACGGCCCCAGCATCAGTCAAATTGACTTGTTCACGAGCTCATTGGAGACGCATTGCTCTCCGTTCTCTTGCTAAAAAAAACACTCCTTGCCCTAAAACATGGAGATGGTTTCTAATTGTTTAAGTTGAAATGTGGACACCTATTGTGTCCTCAAAAGCGCTTTGCTGTCGTCGAGCTTTTGAATCTGGAGGATAGTTTTGCAAACTCGGCCTCATCCATGAGTGTACTGAGCAACACCCTTTCCCTGGTATTGTGACCAGGCTGTTCCAATAACTGTGAGAGCAACCATGTCTACAGACAACGTCTCGTTGAGAATAGCCTAACTCAAAAAGAGCCAAGCCCTCCTGAGTTCTTCAACAGTAAGTCTTCGTAAAGGCACTTAAAAAAGCTGTCTAGTGCGTTGGCTAAATCATTACTGATGGTGAAAAATAAATATTGATTTCTTTAGGTTATTAAACTCAGATTAAATCCCAATCGCATAAACAAAATGAATTTTTTTATTTTTATTTTTATTTTTCAGTAATCCTCCTAAACATTTAGATTAAGATAGAGATTGTGGATAAGTTCTAAAAATATTTTAAAATGGAAAAAATTCAAATAATCCTAATAAAATAAAATAAATGATATCTAATTTTTTTCCACTTCAATTAATGAGCAGTTTGTTTACGTATTTATTTGCATTCATTTATCGGCTATTTTAACATATTATTACAAACTTATGACATAATACTAAAATCCTATCCACAATAATATACATTCCGTTGAACTAATGAGGGTCGATCTGTAACGCGACACCAATTGAGGTGTATCCAGTTTTAGTGCCCATTATGAAATTGCTACTGGTCCAGATAATGTCGTTGCCTCATGATAATGTAATGTAGGAGTCGTTCATTGAAATGTAATACATACGTAAATACATTTTATTTATGTAATATTTAATAGTTATTATTGTGACCATTGGCTACATATTGGTTCATCTGTCTGCATTCATGTTCTATGACTGATACCACAAAAAATATTTAATCAATCTGAAATTTTAAATATTCTACAAAAATCTCGAAAGGTGCTAAATACCAATAAATTAAAAAAACATTTTATATCATTTAACATGCGTGCTCTGCTTCCCTTGCCTCAAGCCTCAGAATCAATGTTGTAAGAATACATACTTTAAAGAAGAATAAATTCTGTAAAATCATAGTTCTAATTATTTCTTATTATAGGACCAATATTTATAGTTTTTTGTTGATATTTAAGGTACTCATACATATTTATTTTATTTTTCGGAATAATATTGTCATTGTGGTAGAAATATATTGAAATTTCATTCACAATAAGTGCTTAATAAACGTACAGATGCATTCTGTCCAATAAGGGCAGATATAGCTACTTCGCACAGAACATCTTAAATTTCGTTTACGAGGATGAGCTGAAAAGTTTCCGACCTAACAAAGCTTTTATTTCACTAGCTTTTAATTATTTTATTACTATCTTCATGTTAAGGTTGGAAACTTTTCAGACCACCTGTATATGTGTATGTACTTAAAAAAAAACAATTTTTAAAGGGAGTTCATTGTTAGCCATGCGTACATCCATGAGTTACTGGCTTTGTTGGAGATTGGCTGAGGTTCGTTAAAAAAAGTAGTTAGTTTCTCATTAAGTTAATTTACGGACAACATTTTGTCCTCCTGTGAGAGGTCCTTATCAGGTCCTTGTGTGAGAAGAAAGTTGGTGTCGACTGTTTATGTTTCAAGACATTTAGGAAAAGTAAACACATAAATTTTCCCCAGCGACCTCCAGGGCCTAATGCAGACTTACATTGTATAGTAACTCAACATATTTTTTTCATTAATCCAAGCCTACCCCCCAAATAAATTTTTAATTAATTTAATTTGTATTAATTTTTAATTTAATTAAAAATCGTGAAAAAATTCATTTTTTAAATCTCTTGAGATATTCTAAAACTTATTTATAATACAACTCAGTTTGTAATTGATTTACTTGATATCAATAAAAAAAAAAATGATCTTAGTAGACAAAAAAAAATTACAAAGTTGAATAATTAATGGAATACTGATACCGCCAGAATTTTGGACTGCAGAGGTTTAATTTCAATTCAGACAACTTTACCAACAAAGCTATCAACCCTTACTAAGTTTTGTTTAGCACTCACTGGTTATTAAAGCATAAGCTATGGGATGGTTTCAACTTGTCATCCTTCCCTGGTCGAAAGCAATCCCGCGGAAATGGAAACACGAACTAACTCTTTACGATTACAATGCAGGGAGATAACCACCTAGTTGCACCTCTCTTGGGCAAACCTTTCAGGGAGGAATATGAGAAATATAACGAGGTCTGGTTGGAATGGAATAAGGAACGGGTGAAGCATATGAATGAGGGTAGAAAAATATTATGGCTCTTACACTTGGGTTAATGCAATCCATTGTGAAATTATCCAAGCGTAGCTCAAAAAAAAGTAGCATTGGTTGAGTTGAATGATATGATAAGAAAAAAAATTGAAAATGATTGTTTATAGAGATGTTACTTTTTAGTTTGTTATTATAAATAATTTTGTTTATTTAGCCAACAAGAAGCGGTACATTTATTTCACCTATCAGCCACGAAATAAAATAAAGCCTGTTGTAGTTAAGAACACACTTAATCCATACTAACAAATAAATTGCATGAAGTTATAGGCTATGACTAGCTTTTAATATTAATATTACGTTTTAAACGCATTTGGCAGAGCCATGTTTACAATCCCTAGCAAGCAAGTAAGTTAGTAGTATACTTAATAATATCAAAGAGAATGATGACTTACTAAGACATTTCCAAAAACAAGTCCAAAATTTCAAATAAATTAAATATAGCCTTTATCTTTTTGAGATGCATATCTGTCATGGATGCATATATCTTACATACTGACTGCCATCATTAAGGCCGTACAATAACTTCATCTCAGGTAGAAGTTAGGTTACATTATTATTATACTTAACAAAATATGAGAATAACAAATATATTTCAAAGATTAGAAAGGAAGCACTTGATGGTTTTTTATGGTTGTAAAATTTTCCTGAGCAATTACCAGCATATTTAAAATAACAATTGAATCTACGAAATTAGAAATTTAATAAGACTATAAAAAATAGTTATAATCCCAAGAAAAAACACAGAATCCTCACTATGGATTAATATATGTGCTCTCTCAGTTGTTAATTTCTAATCATCAAAAAGGTGAGCCCCATCACCTTATTAGTCAGTTTAGTCAAGTCACGTATAATGTATATCATTATACTTGTTTATTCATTATAAAAGTTCTATAAAATAACAAAACCTGTATATAATGTAGTGATGCTAAAGGAAATACAGAACGATTTGTAAATAGATTCACCTGAGGATTTATAATCATATATAATTATCTGTAAATTTAGAAGGGCTATGAAGAAACAAAAAAAAAAAAAAAATTTCTCTTGATTACTCTTTTGCCCCGTTTGCTTACAATTGATAATCCAAATTATATTTGTGGCATAAAAACTAAAGAAACTTGTGAGAGTCTTATATAAAGGTTCTGTTCGAGTTTATGTATTTTTCAAAACTGACCTAGCATAGTCAGAAAGAAACACTCCTCCCTGAAATAAAGATGAACGTTTAATTAATCGTAGTTAGTTTGTTAATTTATGCTTCTGTTATGCAAGTGCGATTGATATGTGTAGTATCCTAGTTGGATGGAACAAGTATATTCAAATAAGCTCCATTTTTGTTAAACTGCGAAACACTAGAATTATAAATAGGTCTCTTTAATATAATGAATCAACTCTAACAATATGTTCGTATTTTACAAAACTTATAAAGAAGTTTCTCTATAATAGAGAGACAAGCCCCGTCACATTAAGAAGGGCACTTTGCTATGTAATAGCCTGCATTACATAGACCAACGCTACTAGATTACAATAGCTACACTGAGCTGGCTAAAGAAGCTTATAAACAATGTATCAAATTAGACTTAAGCCCTCACAAACATGAGGTGGATTATACCGTGTTTTGCGATGGGAGTCACGTCGGCTGACCCACAATTTCTTCTCTTGTGAATCCCGCCGTAATAACATAATCCCACCTCTTTGGACTGCCTCAAACTTAAATTAATTAGTTGGGACAATGGAGTTTAGAGCCCTTGTCCACACAGCTGGCATGTTTAGCCCTCGAATTGAGCCGCAGTTCCCGCCAGCCGACGGTGGGACGAAAAGGGCCAAAAGCACGACATCGCGATGCATCGGGCCAAATTAAAATGTATTTTATGACTCAAAAAAATAGATGAACTGTTTTATTTGTAGCTTTCTGAATGTGTGAGCCGAAGATATATATTATATAATTTTCGTTCAATAGTTCAATTGAAAACTTTTTTTTTTAAATTTTGTGGAATTTCATATTTTGTCAAATTGTTGTTTCGAGCTGGTAGTTGATAATTTTTTTCTTGAGAGTTTGCCAACTTTTGATTTTATTTTGCACAACTGGAAATAAATTTAATAAATAAATAGTATCTAAAACTTATTTTTCGTTCGTTATCTGTTTGCTGTTTTGGTTATAAACATAAGTGATTTTAAATGAAATTTTTAAGAAGATGGCAATTTTAAAAAAGTTCTGGATTTTTCCAGAAAAGGGACTTCCTTAGTTATTGAGTAAGATAAATTCGTTATAATTATATCTACCATGATCAACCCAGGGTCAGTACGAATTTTCGTCCGTATAGAAGCTCGGACAAGTTGTAGGTTCTAGCGTCTCCTCGTTCTTCTGTTCCTATTGAAAAACATAAGGAGCCGTAATTATTGGTTTAACCTTTTAACAAAATATAAAGCAAATAATATATATCAAATAATAAATCTTTTATGCATATAATAGTATTAGTTATTTAAGGATATTAATAAGTGGACATACGGATTAGAGCTATGGGGACAGCAAAATAGTGGAACATCAAGCGCATCCATTCTTTTCAATCGAAATTCCTGAGAACAATAGTAAATGCCCCTTATTACATTAGCAACAAAACCCTTCATAACGATCTTAACTTACATTCTCGAACTTATCTCTCCTGAGTTCAAGAAATTCCATAGTAACCTATCCAACCACCCTAATACCCTATCACTGCTCTACTCATCCCTGTAAACCACCTTGGAGACTGAAACAGCGGTGGCCTAGTGACCTGCAATAAATACGTAACAGTGGGAGTCCTGGCAATGGACAGTTTCTCCAATTATGTCCTGAGCGTACATGGCTCTCGTACTCTTCGTCAACCTCCACTGGCTCGTATAGGGTGACGCGGCTGACGGAGGAGCGTGTAGACTGTTGGGAAACTTTAGGTTAAGAATTAGTATGTATGTTAGTTTTTAAGTTTTTTGTTTGATCAAAAAGATGAGCCCTATCACCAGAGAGTACTCAAAGAATTCAAGTACATTGTGTATAACTTTTATGGAATTCAGACCTTGTATAGAATGTAGCGATGCTACAGGACATATAGAATGTGATATGTCAATAGATTCGCCTGAGAGTCTGTAATGAATAATAATTTTGTAATTTTTAAGGCGATTAGAAAAAAAAAAAAAAACGGAGGAGGGGACATCCCAAGACACCGCTTTATCTTTTGCATGCAAGAGACGTGACAACCATGTGGATTTGGGAGGTCTCTGGCATGTTTTGTAAATACTTTATGAATAAGGGAGTGAATTATAATTGTAAATATGGAATGAATAAAAATATTTATCACAACTACTTATTGCCCAATGAGGGGGATTGTGATTTTATCATAATAAAGTCGTTTCATCAAAAAAAAAAAAAAAAATGCGTAATGTGATTGATTTATATTATTATTATTTCGTTATAATTATATTCCTCCTATTGTTTTATCTTTTGAGTGGCTATGTTGATATATTATTGTGAATTGGATGGATTCAATCGGATTTTTTCTAGATTTTCTATCAACTGGCAGACTTTCAGCCAAAGTTATCAAAGAAAATCCGTTTTTTTTTTATAAATT
This sequence comes from Acanthosoma haemorrhoidale, assembly GCA_930367205.1. NCBI lineage: Eukaryota > Metazoa > Arthropoda > Insecta > Hemiptera > Acanthosomatidae > Acanthosoma > Acanthosoma haemorrhoidale. Next base: position 53,065,031 of record OV884014.1, read on the forward strand.
AAATAACAACAAAAATTCTCGATAAAATAAGAGTTTGACCTTCTTAAAAAAAAGTAGAAAAATTGGTAGTTGCTCGAAGTGTATATGTATAAATGTAAGTACTATTATAATTATGCGTTTCTGGAAGTCCTTATCATTTTCGAAGTTAGTTTTATTGTCGAATTCGCATAGTTCCAGGTTTAAGCATAATAGTCGTGATTTTGTCTTTTTTTCGTAAACATTTCCCCATTTCGACTTTATATTCGAGTTCCTCGCCCCTGAAAACATAAGGCTCTATGCCCATGTCCGCGGAAACCCCCCTTTCGCCCCAGTGTGCCGCGCCCCTATGCCTTGGATCACATTTCCAGGCAGGGCATGTGTCGTTTTCGTTACAAATATATATTCGGTTTGTGATCCGCACGTTCCTCGATATTCTACACCAGAGTTTCTCAGCGGATCCAACCCTGATTGCCTTTGTATGCTTCTTATCCTTCTTACCTTACAAATTCAACTCACTTCCAGATCATTTTTTTTTTTTTTTTAAATAAATAAATGTTGAATTCATGATAACTAAACTTTACATTCATAAAAAGTGGACTAAGAAAAAATTGACTACATAATAAATATTATTGCAGTTGACGTAATACCTTTATTTTTAAATATACCGCTTCATACTCTCCTGATATTAATTTTTCAAAATTATATTATATTATAATTAATTTCATTCTGTTCCAAATTTATGAGCTATTATTCAAAAAAATGTAATGGCAACACGAACAACCACCAGAACTCCATCATCATGGCTGATGTATTAATGTTCGTAATCACACAAAAATATGGCGTTTACTAGGAATATTAATAAATTAATTGATGAACGCACTACAAGGATTGATAGCATAAAAAATAGTGCATGCAAATCAATAATTTTAATTTTTATGAGAGTGTTCTTTAACAAATTTTACTCTTTGTAAGTGCTCATAATTATCACAGACTTTTCATTCCATTGTGCTCTAAAAACTCTACAATATCAAGCATACAGTATCTCTATGCAATTAATAAAATAGTTCACAAAACTAAATTATATATCAGAGTCAGAATCATGGGTATATATAAATATAAATATAAGAAAAAAATACAATAAATCAAAGCAATAATTAAATATCAGTCAATTGTATCACAGTTATCACATGTTACGTTTTTATACATTAACGATGAGAAACGTTTTCTGCCTTCATTTTTTTAAAAATGAAGACATATATAACGTATACGTGCTTTTTGCTGATCTTCAAATACCAATACTTATTAAAGAACACAATATCTGCTAAATATTGTGAGCATGGGACATTTATAACAATATTAGGTGTAATCTAACCACCAGGAGCAAGGTAATTCGTGTTAGGATGTATGCAATGTAGTGTTGACAGGTATTTTCGATTACTTCTCCCATTAAGGTCATGAAAGTATCGGTTGTACTACAGTTTTAATGTACGTTGATAGGTTACTTATAAAACAATACAAAAGTAAAATGTATGTCATGCAACGCGAAAAAGGAGAGAGACTAGACTAACAAGACAAACAAGATACTAAAATATGTTGTAAGTACATACATACAACACGACTACACAGCCAGGACAATAAATATTCTACATCCGACAAGGATGATATACAGTCTAGAAGCGGAAGCGCTAAATTATACATATTGTGGACCAGTCCTTACAAATTTGTTGCATACAATATCGGTATGATATTAATGAGCCACAAAGCAAGTTAATATACTTGTGTCATGGGTATGAATGATAACTAGGAAGGTTAGCGAAGCAGAGCTAAATGGGCTTAGTTATTTTCATCTCATTACTTGTAATGAAATTTATCATTATAAACTACTAGTAATAGATTCTCTAATAATTAAATATCTGTATTATGCCGAGTTACTGTGGGGCGTGAATAACGAAAGTAAGTATTATTGATACACTTAATACGGATTGAGGATAATGAAAACATTAAAGTTGAACCGTACATGCAAATTTGAAACATTAATTTAATTTAAATGTATCTGATTTCTTTAGTCTGTTAAGTGTTTCAATAATAATCACTTTCGTGATTTACGCCCCGTGGGAACCCGGCATTAAGCTGCTTTCTAATGATTTGACATTATTCTATATTTTAACCGCACGGCTAGTAGTGCATGTGTTTTAGATTGGTAGTGCTCACGTACCTCTGGTGACGTTGCCGCAACGTATGTACATCTTTTTTGTAATAATTTTCAGACTTGAGTCCGTAAATTGATGTACTCAATATCGTCAAACAGGCAACAACGTTTTTGTAATCATTGTTTGCCTTGAATCAGTAAATAGAGGATAATGGAAACACCCATTTAATGCCTTTAATTGATGAAAATGGTTACAAGGAAATGTACATACTTCGCCAGAACGTCACCGGAGTGTACTACCAATCTAATCAACGAGTACCCCTAGTCGTTCGGTCGAAACTGTGTAGTGTAAAAGAATCCTAATTCCGGGCTCCCACGAGGCGTGAATCACGGAACTGAGTAATATTGATACGCTTAATACGGATCAAGGGTATCGATCGCATTAAAATTAATGTTAACCTGTGAACGGTTTAATTTGAATGTAATTATTTTAGAAACACTTCATCAAACAGTCACGGTTGTGTTCCCCTCTTGTTCACTGCGAAACATTTATATATGATAAATATTAAACTAAAAATCCACCAGGGGACTATAGCCACTTTGCCGAGATCATCTACAGCTCAGCCAAGGTCTCCCACACTCCTCAATTCCTTCACCCATCCTTCAAATAGGCCCCTCCTAGGATCCCTTTCACTCCAATAATTTCCATCTTATTTTTCCACATTACTATATTTCAAATTGAGAGCTATAGAGGAAGAAAAAAAATTAGTTTTTTCTATCTGATTGTTTATCCTCTAAGACTATTGATTTACGGGATAAGAGTTTTATGCATCTATACATGAAAGCTCCAGAGAAATCTAACTGTCATACATACTTGCGCTTTCGTATTTAATCATAATAATATTGCAATGCGCTCCGATTCTTACAAAAATCACATATCAAAGACGATGACATTTTATAGATTATGTGGACCGAAACAAATATTAGTCAAATTACATAATGAAAGGCAAAAAGGTATATGAATGAAATGATTTGACTTGACGCAAAAGATTTACGTTCGAGAATTACACGCATTTCTAACTTTTATTTTTTTAAAAATAGTTTGTTTTGAGGTGAGCCAACCTGTCCAAGCTTTTGAATGTGAAAAATTCAAATAATGATGAACGACCAAATCACTGAAGTAATCCGTCAGGCAGGTTTTAGACCTGCAAGTTTATACGCGATTTTTTCCCCCTTTATATCATATACACAGATTTACTGTTATTTTATTATTTCCATATACACAGATACTGAGTTACAGATTCTACAATATGGAGTCTTTGCATAAATCCACATTGTGCTAATTATGTTTACTGTAGCGTAGATTCATTTTGTACGATTTGTGAGGCCTAAAGTATGTTTCTATAGTAGGCTGATACAGAATACAAGGTGTGTGAACATAAAAAGGAGGCTTAAGACGAGCCCTATCACACTTATATATATATATATATATATATATATATTTATTTTTTTTCTTAGCTCTTTAATTATAAGATTAAGGATGAGGGAAAAATAAAGGAATATTTGGGTTGACCGGATCCTTGTACTAGGAGTACCTGCTTAAAGGTGGTGTGAGGGAATTAAGGAGTGTGGGAAGCCTTGGTAGAGGTTGATTGTTGCGGTACAGTGGTGAGAGTCCACTGGTGGCTGGGCCTAGAGTCTCTCTAGGCATGTAGTGCAGTCTTATTTAGTTGGATAGCAGTAATGGGTGCCCGTTAGAGGCTTGTTGTTGGTGGCCCAAACGCCGTGACGTCCACCATTTGGTCTGCTTTACCAGATCTTGAGAGTTGCCATCTTGCCGGTAGCGGTAGGGGTGTCATGTCTGGACACAGCGGGTTTTGGTTATGTTTCATCGAGTCAAAGAACTTGATGTGTCTTCTTCGGATGGCTTCGGTGATAGTCGGGACTTCGAACTTTTTGCGGATGTCGGGAGCCTTCATATCACGAAAAGGGGTATGCCATATTGCCGTGCGCAGGATTTTGTTCTGAAAGCTCAATCTGAAAGCTGAGTCGAGTTATTGTGCTAGTGTGTAGAAATCAGAAGAGTGGTGTCCCAAACAGTAGAGCTGGCCTCAGGACGCTCTTATATATTAAGAGTTTCAGCCGAAGGTATATAGCCGGGCTTGTGATGAGATGCTGGAGAGAGTAGTAAGTCCTACGTTCTTTTTTCAACTTCTTCTGAAGGTGTGTGTAGAACGTCATGTGTCTGCCTAGGTTGATGCCGAGGTAGCGTATGCTGTTGGAAAGTTTGTATTTAGTCCTGTCTATGGTGAAGCTAGGTGGACGCTTCCGTTTTCCATGCTGGAAGGAGAAGACGATCCCTTGAGTTTTGGCTGGGTTCACATGAATGTGGACAGCTCGTAGCCTGTGGGTGATTAACTGACTGGCGCCCTCTGCAGCCTTTAGAGCTTTCGCTGGGTTGAGGCTGGTGCTGTAGACCCCTATATCATCCGCATATGCCGCTACCTCACAATTGGAGTATGATGCTCCTACTATGTGCGCGGTGTAGATGTTGAAGAGTAGGGGTCCCAGCACCGACCCTTGGGGAACTCCGACGACGAAATCTCTTCTGGTGGTTGATATGGCTCCTATTCGCACAGAAAAGGTTCTGCCCACTTATATCCAATTCCTAAGTAACACCAAAACTGTAACATGCAAGTATTGCGAACGAGCATAAAGAATGAAATGAAGAAAATACAATGAAATATACTACAAGATGTTTACCTTAAAGCTTAAAAATATATTTGAATCAGCTTTGAACAAAAGTACATTATTTAAATACACATATAGCCTTATAAATTAGGTGGACATCAAAAAACTAACTTGAAAAAAGATTCCGCATTGGTTTTCTTAGAAACTAATAAAATAGTTTCAGTAATAAGTGTGTAATAAGATGGGGAAAAAACGACAAGGTAGTTTTAGAAACATTCTCATATTAATTAAATTATTTTTATCTCTGAATATTTTATTTTGAACAAATAAAAACAAAGCATAAATACAAAAAATATACTACCAAAACTACCTTGGGTGTATTAATTACCTGCTTTGCATTGTTCGCTCACAAAAAATTATTTTTTGAGATGTGTATGAAATTTTTGTCTAGCTATCTGCTTTTATTAGGTGTTAAATTCTTAAATAACTTCTCCGACGGAAGTTAGTTTTTCTATGCTTTCCTTTACTTTACTTTGACCACAAAACTAATCAGCAACTTTCTACTTAAGGAATGTACTTCTGAAATTTCAGATCCATGGAATCATGTTCTTGAATGCTATCCTAGAACATACGTATAGGAAAAAGTACTGATTGTGCAGTACAATCATGCTAGCAGATCCTCCTTACGGATTTACAATAGGTTTGGTTAACATCTCTCACTCTAAGTATGTGCGTATGCAAGAAATTTTGGTTTCTTGACTGGCCTAATCCACACCTATCGAACCCTGTTGACAAAAAAATTATTTGAAACTTTTGTATTAGTATAATAACATATTAATAAAGAAAAAAAATAACTGCACACAGTGGAAGCAAATTTGTATGAATTAGAATTCACCACCTCCAATACACTGTGGGTTCTTTTTTTGATTCCATGGTGGGCTAGGATAGGATTTTTTAATATTGTCGTAACATTTTCTTTGTGGACGGAATGTACAATCAACCGGTGTTTTGATATTTGGTCTTGCAGCGTAATATTTTAACTTGGTGGTGTGCACGTTCAAGGTGAGCTGAGCTACTAAGGTATTGTAGGGAGAGGCAAAGCGTTAAGGAGTTTAGGTCGTAACATGACTTTGTAGATTAATATTTAAGACGGGTGTTGACTCAACTTTGCACTGTTGCGCTTATCACTAGTAAAAGTTTTATAAGGATTCCAAGAGAAAACTATTAGATGCCTTGGAGAAATAGACTTCTTCTTCATCCATTAAAACCTATCAGTAGTTTTCTATTCATGACTTATGGCATAGGTACTATATAACTCTACACAGAATACTTATTGATAATGCTTAGTTGACATTGATGACAAATTTTTAAAATATGGTCACAATGATGACAGGCCATAGACCTAGGACTAAGGGGTTCTTAATATCAGATGCAATCCTTCTCGATCTCTCAAACAATTGTCTTCTCAACTATACCTATTTAGACTGATTCTCCCCTGCGTTCACTTTTGACACTTGAGTAACAGCAACTTAAACTAGCGTTCAACTAAAATTAGTTGATAGCATAGATTATATTTGTACTAGGTTGTCTTGCAGATTCTGGACTGACCCCCTTTTATTGTCAGTTAAAATGGCACCTTTTTCCACAAACTCCTCTCCCTCACCCATCAACCTTTTTTTGGTTTAGAGTTGATTTCAATTATATTTTACTTATCTGCTGGAGCCTGATACTGCCAAATAACCTACTTTATTTAAAATAAATGTTTTTACTTAACGAGCATTCCCAGGGTAGTTAAGATATTATTATTGTTGGTCCCAAGTGAGTGAGAAGATAACATCACAAAAATAAATTAAACTATGAATGTCTCTCTTTACTGCTGATTTATTAAAAATTGTATTAATTTCAATTTAGTGCACTAATTACATTTTTTATTGCGACGGTAAATTAGACATATTGATATGAGTGAAGATAAAAGGCATGGTATAGGGGAGTGGCCTAATTTCAGTCTCCCAAAATCGCCTTATTCGTCGAATCCTTTTATCACATATTAAACATAAAAATAAATTATTTCACATCCAACTCATCGCAAAATTTTGATGTTTTAAGAATATTTCTTTAAAAATGATTAAAAGCGTGTAAATTTGAAAGTGCTCCGACATACATAAACGAATTAAAATAGCCATGTTGCTTTTGTAAAATGAATGCGGGTGTATTTCGGGACAAAAGTGGTCTGGACTTTCGGCTGCTATTTTAACTTTCATTTCAAATAATTCGCAAAGCGCTCCAGTTGCATATGTTAGTCCTCTGAAACTCATTTGAATTTCTACCTCAGACTTTGATCGTTTTCCGCATTGCCAACCCGACGCAAAGTGGTTGCAAACCGTATTTCTATCTCAGAAATAAGCATGTAAAGCTCGATCTAAAAAGGAAGAAAAATAATTTGCATATCATCTAATTTTTAATTTTTTTTTCCTTTATATTGTCTGCTTACAATAGTTAATTGCCGTTTATTTTTCTAGTAAAATGTTTCATCAAAACTGGCTTCTTTTACCGCTTTTAATATATTAACTGACCACCACTAAATGTTTGATTTAAGGCTTAATTTACATATATAACTATTTTTTTTGTTCCTAATTAAATAATAATTATACCAATAATATTTAATATGTGAAATAGACACGATTAAACTAAATATCTCCTAACTAAATGATTAAAAAAACATTTGCAAAACCTAAAACTTATTAATATATAACATAATATAATAGAAACTATATTAATATTTTATTAGGAGTCTAATAATAAAAAAAAATCCCACTTTTCTGCGTTCAAAACATAGTCATTATAAATATAATGTGTTTTTTATCGATTTGTTAGTGCACTTTATTTAATATTTTTTCTGGTACATAAACAAAAAAACGTTTGTCTACATACAGTTGGCTATGCACTAAACTATTTTTTAATTGAAAGCAACAATAAGCACGATAAAAATACTGTAAACGGCAATAAGCGACATAATACCAACAAAATTTGTATAATAAAGCAAAATATTTCCAAATAAATTCGTAAAATCATCTGATGTATATAGTTAAATATCTTCAAAGCACACAAGACTTTTTAAAAAGATTTATTTTGAATAACAAACATAAATGACGTGGTAATATACAGATCTAATCTAGCATAGTGACGGGCTAATGAGATACAATAGACTGACCTCCTTCTCTGATTCTCACGGGTTTAAATAAGAGTCAGCAAAGGGGTGATTCATAGTTCTTAGAATGCTAGCACGGGTGCACTATAACTCCCCGCAGCCTTAAGTTTTGAACTCTGGTTAAAACAAACATTTAATTTTTACATTTTAAAAACTTGATTTATACAATTTACTTAAAATTACTTTATGATCATCAATAGTAATAGGTGTTGTTGAAACCTTTACATTATTTAAAGGTAAATTTGAATTTTGGATCTTTTTACAATTTCTTTTATAAATAAAAATGTTAATTAGTACAATGATTAGAATAATACATAATACAAAAGAATAATGATAAATATTAGTGTTGTCTACAAAGGACAATATTTCTAATTCTGGTATAGTATAATTATTTGTTTCTAACATAGTTGTATTTAATATTACATTTTCATAAAATGGTTGTAAAATAGTGTTAAAATCATGAGTATAAATTTTATTAAATTCTGGAAAGCAATCCTCCTTACTAATATTAATTAATCCTACATTTGGTAAAAATACAGTGTTATTATGACAATCTGTTATTTTTTTAATATTTACAGTGATATATTGCTTAATATGATCTAAATATCTTATATTATTTTGATTACTTAATACTAGTTTACATTCTTTTAAATTTCCGTTATGTACAATAGATGAAACACATTTTGATTCTGTTTTATTAAGATTTATACAGTAATAATTGTCAATAAAAATACAACTTCCTTGATAGAGAGTGGCTCCTTTTTGTAAGTAAAGATCAGTTTTTAAATCAATTTCATAAATTGTCTGGTTTATAATTCTTGGCACTGATATCACAAAATATCCTTTATAGGATTCATCATGAATTGGTAATTTGATAAAAGTATGGATTATATTGTGATGAGTTGAACAAAAGATTTTACTATTTGTCCATAGAATTTCAGTATTATCTGAGATTAGTTTTATGTTACTTGGTAGATTTTGTATTACATCAATCATTAAATTGGTGTGAACAATGCCAAGCTTACAAAATTCTAAAGATAAAGTTAAATCTTTAATTTTATTTAATAAATGCATGATGTGAATATATAAGTCATAAGCTTTTTCATTTTGTCCTAGCGATTCGAAATTTTGTCTATTAATTATGAAATTTTTATTAATTGTTTTGATTTCATTCTGGTAATCCTCAATCAGACGTTTATTAATATTGACAGAATTTTCGATGTTATGTTCAATCTTATAATTATTTTGTTCTACATTTGAAATTATTTTATCGTAGTATTCCTTGTCGTCATTATTCATATTACCTGTTATCCAACTAATAACATTACCTAGACCATTTATCAAGCCTCGTCTGTGACGATTTTTAATATCTCTTTGTTGCATTAATTGAAATTGTTCAAAAACTTCGTTTGTTAAATCTTTTAGCAAATGATACATTTTATGTGATCTAAAGTTAGTAACATGATCTTCAATATTTATTATTTCTACTTCTAATAAACTTAAATTATAAAAATGATAAGTTTCATAATATTGATTAACTACTCTAATATTATTTACAGAATAATGGAGAATTCCTGGAGAGTTAGTGAGATCTACTACTTTTATCGTCAGAATCTTCTGAAGATGAAGTATCAGAATTATTGACATGTAGTGAATCTTCATCTGAAACAAAATGTTTCCTCTTTTTACGTTTGTTGGGTCTCCTAACGTTATCAACATGTGTTGTTAATTGCCTAGCGCCTTGGATTAACACATTTACTTTTCTGAATTTGTCTCTACTTTTAATCTTCGATTGAGTATCTTTGATAAATTCTTGATTTATTAATTCAGGTGGATCTTCCCGATTTTTATTTAATTTTTCTGTACGCTTTATCTTTTCTTCATTAATTTTTGTGTGAGCTAATTCATGCAAAAGTTGTAAATCTTTATGATACTTTTGTACGTATAGTTCTGTTATACTAATATTTTTGTTGTTGTTATTTTCTTTTATAAATCCGAAAGTGATTTCATTGGGTGTTAATTTTAGATTGTTATTTAAGGTATTATTGTACGCAATAATTGCAAGTTTTAATTTTTGTTCAAATGAATAAGATATTAGATTAATGCTTACTTTAATGACTTGTAGTCCTATATTTTATTCATGATAATAAAAGTTTTCGAATTTTTATTCATGATAATAAAAGTTTTCGAATGGCAAATCTCCAATACACCTATATAATATTCAAATCAAGGGAAAACATATCGATTATAATCTTAACATTGAAGAATAATAAATTAATCCAAAAATTCATTTTATAATTATTATTGTAGACTTTTACTTTTGTTAACATTCAAACAGTTTGGATTTTCTTATAGGTACATTACAATATCAAAATGTGTGTCCTCAAATGTTACATGTGCTTGATTGATGTCATTTTACGACAAAATCTTTTAATTGATTTTAAATTTTAAGCTTTTAAATATCTTTTAACACATTTCCAAATCTGAATGTACACTACAATAAACTTTAATTTCCAAATTCCACACGTGCCTGATTGCCATTTTTTAATAATAGATTTTTTTATTAATTTTAAATTTTTTTTTTTATTTATTTATTTATTTTTTAATTACTTTTTTATATTTATCCGATTATCATTATTTCGTAATAATAGAGTATAGCTCTTTTTTCTTTTTCTTTTTATAATTATATTCAATGGTATTAAAAACATCCCTGAAATTATTTTTCATTTTGTTTCCTCTAAACTCGCAAAAAGGGTTCTCACTTAAATGAGCTGAAATTTTTAATTCTAATTTGTTATTACTACTTATTTCTCTTATTATTTCTTTATCAATTACTAATTGAGGTTCACACGAGTTACCTGACATTTTATTTTTATTTTCTTCCAATTTATTTTTTAAGTCTTCCACTTCCTTCTCTATTTTATTATTTTTGTTAAGGCTTTCTTTATTATGTGTACCTAAATCATTTTTAATTTCATTAGTATCTTCGATATGAAACATTTCGTCTCTTTCAAGTTTGTATTTTATTCCCATTATTTTTATTTCCATGTCTTCTAAATTTATATTAGTTTTTAACATTTTCATTGTTTCGTACCCAAGTAAAATATCAAACCGTGAACTAATAGGATAAACTAAGAACTTTACTTCTTGATTAATTCCTATCAGATTTTGCAGGTTGAGGTTTACACTTTGTGTTCCTTCTGCTCGTCCTGTAGGGGTTTTTATCGCGAAGTTTTCTACGTTTATTTTAGCATCTTTCGGAATTGCTTGGGGACAAATATAATTTTTTGTTGCTCCTGTGTCAATTAACCATTTATTATTTTCTTTATCTAAGAGCTGTGGTAAATTATTTAAAAAATTAACTTCGTCACTTATTTTAATTACATTCGATCCGGTGGTTCTCCTTTGTTCGGACCTTGGTCTAAAAAATTATCTTCATTAGTTTCAAGTTGTTTTACTCTTTCAGTTAATATTCTAATTTGTTCATCTCTCTCATCCTCGGCGTAATGTACGCGATTAGAAACAGTTCTCATCGAAACCGTATTTGAATCATTTTGTTGTGGTGGATCTACTTTTTGTTGATTATTTCTCCAATTTCCGGATGGAGGTTTATTAAAGAATCCATGTTGAGATTTTGGATCCCATGATTGATTATGAATAGGTTTTTGATAATTTTGTTGATTATTTGGGTAATTGTGATAATTTGGTTGTGCATTTTGATAACTTTTATAATTTTGGTTTTGTTGATGTTGATAATCTTGTTTTTGTTCATGAGGTTGTTTTTGAAATTGTTTTTCATATTTATGTTTGTAATTTGGATCGAAATTTTTGCCTTTATAATTCGATTGGTGTGGTTGGTGGTGTTTGTCTTTTCGACTACCCGGACCGTACACCCGATGCACAATGTGCGCAGCGTTATTTCTTAAGATTTCGTCAATATCTTCGATTGTCTCGAATTTAATATGATAAATAAAATCAGTAAGCGAGGGATGTAAATTATGAACGGTGTGATGTGATATCTGTTTGTCGTATCTTTCCATTTCCGACTGTTTATTCACTATTTCCGAGTCGGCATACACGCGAGCATATAAATCGCATCTTTTCTTACCTAATCTTTCTAAGTAATCATGTGGGTTTTCGTTATGGTACGATTTAGTATTGAGTATTTCTGATATTAATTGCTCTCTCGTTCGCGTATCTTGATATTTACGTTTAAGGAATGTTAAAATTTCTGTCACACTAGTGAATTCCTTATCATAGGTTGCAATTTTTGCTTTTCCTTTTAGCTTAGTTAATAAAGTTAATACTAATTTTGAATGGTTTATATCTTTATATTGGTTATCATCTTTACAATATAAGTCATACACAAATTTTGTATTTCTAATAAAATCTACTAATTGTAAAGGATCACCATCATATTCCGGAATTAATTTAAAATCATGATCTTTTATTTCCATAGCCATCTCTGAATTTGTATTTTCTAATAGTAATTGATCAATATTATCTAGATTAAAAGTTGTATGTACTTGTCTTAATTGGTTTAATCTATCCTGTAAATTTGACATAAAATAAACTTATAATTACTTATAATTACCATCAAGTATGTTGTCTTCAGTGGAAAAATCTTCTTCCTTGGTGCTGCGAAGTCTCAACAAATAGTTTTGAAACTCGGGTGATAAGATTTGAAAATCTTCAGAAAGTTGAAAGATACCTCTGTAGTCGTGGAGAATGCTTGCTATACTTGTATACGCAGTGGCAATCTTCCTCAAGACGGAGAGAAGTAGTTATGCTGCTTGATTTCGGTATTACACACGATTCTAAGCTCCGCAAAGTTACTTTAAATACCTTCAAAATTCCTCCCAAGTACCTCGTTCGGGCGCCAGTTAAATATCTTCAAAGCACACAAGACTTTTTAAAAAGATTTATTTTGAATAACAAACATAAATGACGTGGTAATATACAGATCTAATCTAGCATAGTGACGGGCTAATGAGATACAATAGACTGACCTCCTTCTCTGATTCTCACGGGTTTAAATAAGAGTCAGCAAAGGGGTGATTCATAGTTCTTAGAATGCTAGCACGGGTGCACTATAACTATATATATAGAGAGAGAGAGAGGGCACGACTCATAACATTTTTTTTTTTAATATTTCATAAAACAGAGTTATTTTCGCCTTTAAACCACTGTGGTACGAATAACTGATTTTTGGGGGGAGGGGGGAAGTCACTGTCAGCGAGTGATCAGTCATCGCAAGTTAGGTTGGGAAGGGCTTCACTCCTTCTTGACGAAGTGTATTTACTTGAAGAGTAAATACTTTACTCAAGATAAATCGGAGATCCCTTGGTCATGCTACTATTTATCGACTTTATTGTAATTGTAAATATGGTATGAAGGCGATCATACCACAATTATCCAATTACTTTATAGGTTGAATGGGTGAACTCTAATTTTCTTCAAATAAGGTTGAATTTTCAAAAAAAAATTTAAGATTAAGGGAGTATAATGTTCGATCCAGTTAATGGATTAATAGAGCCTATTAAAAAAATTAATATCACTTTTACGATATTTTGTTGGAAGCCCGTGATAATAGGCTCAGTGATCCTGTTTTAATACCGGGCTACTTCAAGAAGAAATAATTAACTACCATTTGAAGAGCACTAGAGAATCCTTTTATTAACAGGATAGTATTCTCTTCGGCCTCTTTTAAAACAGCCCTTTATACTCAGGAAGTTAGTAGCGTAATTTCATAACCAGTTAATAAATGAGCCTGCCTAAGGGAAACTAATTATGGCCTAAGCCTTTTTAATTATATGTTATTTTTACTACCAACAAAGTTAATGTTAATAAAAAATATATTCTTGATTATAGTTCCATGGTCAATACTTGAATAAACATTTGTATTCATATTGTTTGAATTAGTTCAAAAACGTTTTCAGGGGCTCATTCAAAGCTAATTGATGAAAAAATGGCATGATATATTTAACGTGTTATTTGTTACATTTTTGTTTGTTTAACTATTACTGGTGTTGGTTTCTCAAGTGGCCAGATCTTCAATTTCTAGGAATTCAAAATCAGAAACCCTTATTTTTTGGACATATATTTATCTTTAAGTCTTCCCTGGCCTTTGAAATTCTCCTGTTCTTCTAGAGAATATACAAAAAAATATAAAGAAAAACATAACATAGTCATCGGAATAAATCACGAGTAAGTGGGTCCAATCAAATGTCTCCATACCAGGTGGGGTCCACCCGGACCCCTTGCCTTGTTTGTTTTATGCAATGTTCAGTAGTTAATTTTAGCGTTGTTAGTATGAGAAATTGGGAATAATGCTATTTATAGCAATTTTTTCTCATAAAAAACTGGTTATTTTTTGTCTGTAAAATACTACGTAAGACTATATCTATTTATCTTAGAATGTTTACATCAATAAGCCAAAGTGGCATAGCCAACCAAAATTACTTTCTATGAAATAACTCAAAGAATTTTACACTGGGTTTGAGTTGGTTATTGTATTACATGGCTTAATTGAACGAATTTACAATTTTTATTAAGATAAAATTACAATCTGCCTTTTATTAGGTTAATAAGTAATTGAGATAAAAGTTATCAATCATACCATATTTACAATTCATCATTCACTCACTCATTCATTCAATATTTACAAACAGCCCAAAGGCCCCCCAAGTCCACAAGGTTGTCACCTCCCTCGCATGCGAAGGAGGTACTGGAGTCTTGGAAAGTCCCCCACGCTCCTACGTCACCCGTGTCACTGGATAAGAACCGTCGGAGGCTGACCAAGAGCGTGAGAGCCATAGACGCTCAGGACATGATTAGAGAGACTGGCCATTGCCAGGACTCCCATTATCACTTGATTATAGCAGGTCACGAGGCCACTGCCGTTTTAATCTCCGAGAAGGATTATAGGGGTGAGTGGTGCAGTGCATTGACTGTGCTAGGGAATTAGGGTGGTTGGATAGGTTGCTATGGAATTTTATGAACTTGGAAGGGATGAGTTCAAGAATATAGGGTATATTCAGGTCATTGTGAAGGGCTTTGTTGCTGACGTAATAAGGGGCATTTACTATTGTTCTCAGGACTTTTGATTGAAAGGATTGGATGCGCTTGATGTTCGAATTTTTTGCTGTCCCCCATAGCTCTATTCCGTATGTCCAGATTGGCTTAAGTGTAACTTTGTAAATAAGTATTTTATTTGTCATCAATCCATCTATTGAGAGATGGGATGTCCTTTGAAGTAGTCTGTACAGTTGTCCAAAGCGTCTGTTTAGTTCTTGTCTTTTTAGTCTCGTATGTGGTCCAGGTCAGTCGTTTGTCGAGAACAAAGCCTAAGTACCGTACTGTCTCGGTTACTGGGAGAGGAATAGAATTAAAATAAACTAATGGACAAGTCTTGCGACAAAGGGTGAAGGTAATGTGGGAGCATTTTGCTTCATTAACTTTGATCCGCCATTGATTGCACCAATACTCGATCTCGTCAAGGTGTTTTTGAAGGTTTTGGGATGCTATATCAGGGTCTGGATGGGTTGAAGGACTGCAGTGTCATCTGCAAATGTTGCTAAGAAGGTATTGGTGATAGAGGGGATATCAGCGGTGTATAGATTATAAAGGATGGGACCCAGGATGCTGCCCTGTGGAACTCCTGCTTTATTAGTATAGTTCCACTGGCTAGTATCCGGTGACGCGGCTGACGGAGGAGCGTGGGGGACTTCCCAAGACTCCGCTTTCTCTTTGCGGTGGATTTGGGGGGTCTCTGGGCTGTCTGTAAATATTGTATGAATGAGCGAGTGAATGATGAACTGTAAATATTGTATGAATGAGATCATATATCTTAATTACTTATTGCCTTATAAAGGCAGATTGTAAATATTGCACAATAAAGGAATTAAAGGAATTAGGATAGTAGTTAGAATATTCTAAACCACCGTGGACTTGGAAGAAACGGTTTGAAAGGTAGGATTGTAGGAGTAGGAATTGAACGAATTAGCACTGCAAACAACTCTTTGTCTAATATTCCGAAACACTATTTCAATGTTAATTATTATTGCATAAATTATATGAATTTATGAATATCACATGCCGTTTGGATCAATTATTCAAGGCAAATAGGAAAAATTTAGCTTAGGATCCGAAAGTACCTCACGTGGTATTTATATAATTTTCTTTACCTGGTGTTGGGAGGGTTAATTAAAAAGTTGGTATTATTTAAAAACAATATTTTTCATTAATTTAATGCTATGTTCGTATTAAATTAATCATATAAACGTCCTTATTACCAACGTGAAATAATATGTTTTCAGTTATGTTTGGTTTTTATTAAGCTATGGCTACTAAAATAATTAAAGAATTCCTTAGTAATAATAATATGTCTTATTAGTTGGGATTGTGTGGACTATTAATTAAAATAGTGGATACAATTTTCACAATGATGATCCACACATCAAATGTTTGTATCATGTTGCTCTTTATTATCATAATATACCTTTAAATATATTTAATATATTTATATATATATTAAAATATAATAAACCTTTAATTCAATTTGTATAACCTACCTCTGCCAGACTTTGTACCTATTACTAATTACCTAATTACTATTTTTGTTATTTGTAAGGGAATTTTTTCACAGAATACATATATTTTTAATTAAAATGAAACTATAAAGGCTGTGAGGCTTATAGAATTCTAAAGTCCAGAAGTGAACAACGTCGTCGTCCTGAAGAAGAAACATCAGCCACAGGTAGCCCAAGAAGCGCCCCCACCAGAAGTTTGAGGCCTTCAGTCTCTTTTGCTGACGCAGTTCGGAACAGAGAGCAGTCACAGGCATTGCCCACACCTCCTCCGCAAGTTCTTCTTTCCCAGCACTCCGCTCATCCCAGCAATCGGCAAACTCAACCACACATCTCGCATATCCCGCCACCTTCAAGCTCTTCAGATCTCACCAGCCTTTTAACCTCATTCCTTACAGAGTTCAGAACCCTAATTACACCTCTCATTTCCCTTCTTACAAATCTTGTCTCCTACCTTATCCCCGTTAAACAAAATCCATAAGTGGATCCTTCTGACTCCTTATCCATTCTCCTTTGGAATGCGAATGGTGTTCGCACCCACACTAACGAACTGACAGCACTACTCCATGACAAAAACATCGATGTAGCTCTTATTACTGAAACAAGACTTACAAGTAAACGACCATTTACCGTTCCACAGTACCAGACTTATCGAACTGATCACCCAGATGGAAGAGCTCATGCAGGTACCGCTGTCATTGTCCATAACTCCATATCCCATCACATAGTTCCTTTGGTAGCACATGATTTCCTTCAATCCACTGCAGTGTCAATCACCACCCTCACTTTTCCCCTTACTCTAGCATCAGTGTACTGCCCTCCCAATAAATCCATTCCCGATTCCCAATTCATCTCCTTTCTAGACTCCATCGGGCATCGTTTCCTTGTGGGTGGGGACTTTAACGCAAAGCACCAACACTGGGGCTCAAGATCCACAAATACACGAGGACGTGCTTTGCTGTCTGCACTCACACGGAGACATTGCTCCACTATCTCTCCTGACACAGCCACCTATTGGTCATCAGATCCCAACCGAAATCCAGATCTCCTTGACTTTTTCTTCTACAATAGTTTAGGAACACTAAACTATTCACTCAAGCGCCTCGATGACCTCTCCTCTGATCATAGTCCTTTATTATTAACCATTTCCCTAAGACCAATTCACAAACTGCCTCCTCCTTCATTTATTAGGGGCCCAGTTGACTGGGACCACTTCGGTCAGCTTCTTACAGAGTCCGTAAACCTCAAATTATCCCTGAAAACATCCCAAGACCTAGACGATGCAGTGCATTCTTTCACTACTCAGGTCCAGAGGTCGGCTTGGGAGGCATCGTCGCCCCATCGTCACCCAAGAATCCACAATCATAATCGTTTACCTCAGCATCTCAAAGATCTAATCAAATCCAAACGCCGCTTTAGAACAGTGTGGCAAAGATCCCGGCATCCTGCTGATCGCCGCTCGTACAATCAGTACTGCCGATTGGTAAAGCGGCGATTGGCATCCTTCCGTTCTGATTCTTTCAATTCCTACCTCTCCTCTCTGTCTACCAGGGATAACTCCTTGTGGAATGTAACCAAAAAAATCCTAAAGTATCAACCTGTTTCACATCCACTCCGTCGTGATGATGGGTCCTGGGCGGCCTCGGATGGGGATAGGTCGGAGGAATTTGCTCTGCATCTTACCCATACTTTCACACCTTACCTTTCTCATCAAAGCCATACTCACAGCAAAACTGTGGAAGATTTCCTCACTTCACCTATTCCCCTCTCTCTTCCACCAAAAGCCGTTAATCCCTCTGAGGTCAAATACCTTCTGAAAAACTTACCTTACAGAAAATCCCATGGATATGATCTCCTAACTCCTCAAATTCTCAAACAACTTCCTCCTAAAGCCATAATCTTCCTAACCTACATATATAATTGCATTGTCCGAACGACACACTTTCCTCTCCTCTGGAAACATTCCATTATTGTCCTATTCGCCAAACCGGTAAACCACCCAATGACGCCTCATCTTACCGTCCAATTAGCCTACTCCCTATCCTCTCAAAAATATTTGAGAAACTCCTACTAAAACGTCTACTTCCAATTGTTGAATCCAAAAACCTTTTTCCCACACACCAGTTTGGTTTCCGCCAACGACATTCCACTGCTCAACAAGGCCTTCGCGTTGTTGATCACATCTCCTCAGCCCTTGAAACCAAAAAGAATTGCACTGCTGCCTTTCTCGATATAGCTCAAGCTTTTGACAGGGTTTGGCACGCAGGTTTGCTCTGCAAGCTCAAAAGACATTTACCACAGACCCTTTTCCTAATCCTACAGTCTTACCTTTCAAACCGCTTCTTCCAAGTCCGCTGTGGCTTAGAATTTTCTAACTACTATCCCATAAATGCAGGAGTTCCACAGGGCAGTGTCCTAGGCCCCATCCTCTATAACCTATACACCGCTGATGTCCCCTCTACTTCCAACACCTTCTTGGCCACATTTGCAGATGACACTGCAGTCTTGTCATCCTACCCAGACCCCGACATAGCATCCCATAACCTTCAAAAACACCTTGACGAGATCGAGTATTGGTGCAATCAATGGCGGATCAAAGTTAATGAAGCAAAATGCTCCCACATTACCTTCACCCTTTGTCGCAAGACTTGTCCATTAGTTTATTTTAATTCTATTCCTCTCCCAGTAACCGAGACAGTACGGTACTTAGGCTTCCATCTCGACAAACGAGTGACCTGGACCACATACGAGACTAAAAAGACAAGAACTAAACAGACGCTTTGGACAACTGTACAGACTACTTCAAAGGACATCCCATCTCTCAATAGAAAATAAACTACTAATCTACAAAGTTATACTTAAACCAATCTGGACATACGGAATAGAGCTATGGGGGACAGCAAAAAAAAAGTCGAACATCAAGCGTATCCAATCCTTTCAATCAAAAGTCCTGAGAACAATAGTAAATGCCCCTTATTATGTCAGCAACAAAACCCTTCATAACGACCTTAATATACCCTACATTCTAGAACTCATCCCTTCCAAGTTTACGAAATTCCACAGTAGCCTTTCCAACCACCCTAATCCTGTAGCACAGTCTTTGCACTGCGCCACTCATCCCTATAATCCTCCTCGGAGACTGAAACGGCAGTGGCCTCGTGACCTGCTATAATCGCGTGACAGTGGGAGTCCTGGCAATGGCCAGTTTCTTCAATCATGTCCTATTGTATGAATGAGCGAGTGAATGATGACTGTAAATATGGTATGAATGAGATAATTTGTCTGTATTATTATTGCCTTATAAGGCAGATTGTAATTATTGCACAATAAAGTTCTAAAAAAAAAAAAAAAAAAGTTAATTAAAATGAACTGCTGAATAATTGTTCATTTCATTATATGTTTTCTCATTAACATTTTGTTACCAGGTGATTGATTATGATGTTACATTTCAATTGTCATAAAAAAACGAAGAAAATGTATAATTAATTAAAAATTCTCATCATTATAGATAGGAAACTGTACACTTTTTTAAAACGTTTTTGGCTTTACTAAGATCAAACGGTGTGCGAGAGTGACTGACGAGATAAAACCTGGGCGAATGACGGCATTGTTAGAAATTTTTTCTCAGGATATTAACCTTCCTTATTTACTTTCTGAATTTAATTTAGCATTATCCTTTTCCAGCACACAGTAGATTGTCAATTATACCTTTTTTAACAACTCTGTGAGTCGGATCTTTTTTCCTTGTTATTTAAAATCCTGAATCATATCATACAGATTTAAGAGACTGGCCCACTCAATTTTTGACAATATAAAAATGTATTAATTTATAAAATTATTAAAGTATTATTAACTTGGTCTTGTATTAGCTTCGTCGATCATGATACCTCCCTAATACCACGTTAATCAGGAGAACATGATTTTTATTACACTGATAAAAGAATTAGAGCTACTGCAATACCCGGTCGACTGGTGACGACAATTATCAGGTGGAGCACACCTCTTGTACTCCGTAATTTCGCCTATCATATAGGGTTAGGGTGGGGGATGTGTAAGAGATCATCTCTAAATAGAATTAACGATGGCTGTGTATCATCTATTTGTAATGTGCTCCTCAAATTGGGCATGGGTTTATAAAAAAAATTTTTAATTAAATCTTTTGACTTGAAACTAAATTTTATCCATTATTTTGCAGCAAGATTAGTTTTACCTATAAACTGACATAGTACTTCATTTATAGGCATTGGTCGTATAAATTATCCTACTTTTAAATTGTATTCTAACTGATACCATTCTTCATGATTTGTGGTTTAAAAGTAGAGAATGTTTTTCAACTTTTCTCTAAAAGCCTTTACATTTACATGGTTCGGCTAAGTTCGAATTTTGAAGTCCAGTTCTCCTCCTTGCCTTATGTCGCGATAAACTACTCAAATATAATTTCAATGGTAGTTAAAAAAATGCTATGAGAGCCAACAATATAAATCACGTATTTAATACGTTATTAATGTTTTCTATATATTATTATTATTTGTTCCGGCATTTGTGCACCGCGGCCTCACTGAGACCTATTGTGCGCCGTCCATGTCCCTGTCCTATATATGTGACAGGGCCACGGCCTTTGCAAATCTGAGGATACTGAATGGATCGATCAGTTCACATAGTTTGGGGTCTACAATGCGATCACTACCAAAGTGAAGGTATCGCCTTCTAGCTAAGTTATCACAGTCACATATTATATGACGTGCCGTTTCTCCCTCTTTCTTGCAGAATCTGCAGATTGGTGATCCCACTATCCCCAAATTAAAGAGGTGTTTATTTAACCGACAGTGACCTGTATAGAGTCCTGTCACACTTTTGAGTGTCCACCTGTCCATTGATAGAAGTGCTGAGCTTCTTCTCTTACAGGGTCCATTAAGAAACAGTTTCGAGTGTTCCTGTTTCTTAGTTTCTCTCCAAGAAAGTCTTGCCTTGTCCTCTAAAGCTAATTTTATACGCCTTTTAGCGTAGCTGAGGCTGATACCACATATGGGTTCAGGTGCAAGAGGTGTCTGTTCTGAGCCCACCCTTGCAAGGCCATCTGCCTTCTCATTGCCTGTGATGCCTGTGTGTCCTGGCACCCAGTCGATTCTAACCTTATTGGCTAGCGAGAGTGTGTTTAAGTTGTTTTTACACTCCTCAACCAAATAAGATCTGGTCGTATAGCTTCTCAGGGCGCCAATGGCTGCCTGGCTATCCGTGAAAATTGTGATCAGTCTGTTTCTTACACCCTCCCCAATTAAGGTTTGGGTACAGACATTGATCGCCATCACTTCGGCCTGAAAGACCGAGGTGTGTCTACCTAAAGGAATAGAAATCCCAGATTCTGGTTTATCTTTCCTCCATATGCCGGCCCCTGATCCGTTTTCTGTTAGTGAGCCGTCTGTGTAGCAATTAATCCCATTACACAGTTTATGTGGTTTGGTCTTTGTGTTTTCCGCACAGTACAAAACGTCTGTGTGTTTCTTAACTTGTAGGTCAGAGTGCATTGACAGCACCTCGTCCTCATCAATCCTTCTGAACAAGTTCCCATGCCCCATGCGAGTCATGACTTTGGATCTTGTTCCTGATTTCGCAAGTCTGTAAGCCACGTTCAAGGCTTGCGCTTCTACTTCTATGTGCAGTGGATTCAAGTTCAATAAGACTTCCATTGCAGCAGTAGGAGTTGTACTCATGGCACCAGTGATCATGAGACATGAAAGCCTCTGTAATTTGCCAAGCAAAGTTTTATTTTTACTAATACTACCTCTGTGCCACCACACCATAGAGGCATAGAGCACCATTGGTCTAACTGCTGCGGTATATAGCCAGAATAACATTCTGGGTTGTAGTCCCCAGGTCCTACCCACAGCCCTTTTACATGCATAGAGGCATCGAAGTGCCTTCATAGTAGTATTCCTGATGTGTTTAGACCAGTCCAATTTTCTATCCAGAGTAACCCCTAGATGCTTTACCTCACTACAAATGCTTACCTGTGTCCCCCCTATATAGGGTGGTCTAACTATAGCATTTCTTTTGTTAGTGAAGATACAGAGATTTATCTTCTGGGGATTGATTCCTAAACCATTCTTTTCACACCAATCCCTCAAAAGATCCATCGATGCGGAAAGCAACTCAGAAATGGTTTCTGAGAACTTGCCCCCTATGAGCACAGCAATGTCATCAGCATATCCCTGTGCGTAGAACCCTGCAGAGTTTAGGTTTGTTAACAATGAGTCAACGACCAAACACCACAGTAATGGAGATAACACCCCTCCCTGTGGACATCCTCCCACTGGCTTCATCCACAGTTTGGTTTGTCCCAATTGTGATTGTAAAATCCTATTCTCTAGCATGGTGTTTATCCAGCTAGAGGCTAAGGAACTAATCCCCTTTCTTTCTAAGGCTGATGCCATAGTGTTATAGGGTGTGCGATCAAAGGCACCTTCTATATCAACAAAGATGCCTGCCATTATTTCTTTATGAACTAGGGATCTCTCTATCCTGGAAACCAGGTGGTGGAGAGCAATTTCACAGGATTTTCCTGCCTGGTATGCGAATTGAGCGCTATGGAGCGGTCGTTCTACCAGTATTCCATCCCTAATATGTCTGTCTATGACCTTTTCCAAGGTCTTCATTAAAAATGAAGTCAGACATATTGGTCTGTAAGACTTGGGTTCGTCATAGGACTTCCCAAGATTTATCAAGATTCATCTTTCCCGGGTTTTGGTATGTAACACACTTTTGCCATCCTCCAGCTTACTGGAATATAGCTCAGTGCCAAGCTTCCCCTTAACAAGGTAAGTATAAGGGGCCTAATTACTGGTAGGCCTTTTTGTAGCAAGGCTGGGAATATCCCATCAGTACCAGGTGATTTGAAAGGAGCAAAATAATTAATTGCCCACTCCACTCTTGCAGAATTGACAATTTTATTTGCTTCTGCCCAGTTACCCTTGCAACTAGTGTGTTCACAGTTGGTAGGGTCATTGTTAATCGTATCCATCAGTCCGCAGCCAGGAAAATGTGCGCGCGCCAGGGCACCGAGGGTTCCCTCCTCAGAATCTGTATAGCCCCCTCCCACCCTGACGGAGCCCAATACTCCCCTGTCAGACTGCTTGGATAAGATCCTATTTACTCTAAACATGGAAGTTGTATCGTTTATTTCGCTACAAAATTTCTTCCACGCCCTTCTTTTAGCCTTTCTGACTTCTTTGTGATAATCAGTGAGTGCACGTTTATAAGTGTCCCATCTGCCTGATCTTTTGGCCGCGTTAAAGAGTTTACGTGTAAGAGCTCTTAACTTGCCAAGTTCATTGTTCCACCAGGGACAGTTCCTGTTGGATCTAACATTACATACAGTGTTATTATCAGTGTATGACTTAATCATTGCCTCAGTCAATGTTGAGTTTAAATGTTCCAAATGCCAGTTGCTACTCACCACTCTAGGACAGCATTTGACCTCCTCCTCAAGCTGTGTATAGTAGGTTTCCCAGTTTGTAAGTTTGGGATTCCTATACACAGCTTCGGACGTGATGTTACCACTTAGATCAAATCTAATGTATCTATGATCTGAGCATGACTCTTCTTCAGAGACGTGCCAGCCTTTAACCCTTAGGCTTATAGCACGTGTGCTAAGGGTTATGTCAATGACCTCAGATCTGATTCTGTTGTTAAAAGTGGCAATATTGCCTCTGTTTAGAATGTCTAGGTCATTACTAGTTATGTACTCTACTAAACACTCACCTCTCTGGTTGTTGTTCTTGCTCCCCCAGAGCTGATGGTGAGCGTTCGCATCAAGCGATGCTATAAGCTCGCCCCTTAAGCCAGTCCCTTCCGTTAGCTTACTAAGTGCCTCGGTCGGGACTCTTTCTTCATATGGGAGGTAGACCGATGCAATCGTCAACCTCCCACCTTGATTTCCCTCGTTGAGGGCCATTTGAGCTGCTGCTAAATCTCTAGAACAATATTGCCATAGAGGCAGCATTTTAAGACTACTCTTATGCAGGATACAGGCTCTGGCACGCTCGGGTACAGAAATAATCTCATACCCACGCATCGCCAGCCCCCCCATCCTGCCCTTATACAGGTAAGGTTCTTGTATTAGAATAATATCAATATCCTTACCTCTCACATACTGCTGCAGAACACCACATGCTGCAATACAGTGGTGTAGATTAATTTGCAGCAGCCTCACCACCATGATCAGTGCCCGCCGGCCCCCGGAGGGCCACCCCGAGGCGGACGCCGGGAGACAGCGCCAAACCCAGGCCTCCCCATCACAGAGGGCCGAGACCCAGCGCGCCCCCCAGCCCCCGCCACGGGGCCACCCCCCGCAGCCGCCATAGTCATAACCTTGGGGCCATCCTTAGGAGTTGGCAAATTCGTCGTAGCGATCCCCTTCGACTCCACCGCCTCAGGATCGCTCCTTGCCTCCTCCACCTTATCAGCCGGCTTCCTCTCCTGTACTACTTTCGGCGGCTTCTTCTTATCCAATACCCTGAGAGCGACCTTAGTGAACCCATAGTTCAGCTTAAGCTTCCGCTTCCCAAGGTATTCCATGCTAGTCTCTGGGGCAGACAGGATCGCAAAGAAGCCATGCTTCTCCACCTTGGTGCCCAGGAGTCTCCATAATCTAATATCAGGTACCCTAGAGTTTTGGGTCCTGATCCTCTTCATGAAATGTTCTTCCAGAGGCATTTCTCCTGTAATGAAGGTTCCTACCTTCACGGTTTTATGAAGCTCCTCCACCTTTCCTACACGGAGCTCCAGATCCCCACTGATGTTAAAATTGGGTACTATAATCGACAACCAGTCCTTGGTCTCCTGGTTGTCGCAGATTATGACACAGGCTCCCACATGTGGGTAAATTCCACTGAATTCAGCCTGTGTCCCTTTCTCTTCTTCCAGCTGATCGACAAATTTCATCAGCTGGCCCTTCATTTCCTCGCAATTCTCCTTCGTCAGCTGAGTGGACGGATATCCACTAGGGATAATCGCCACCCTGCTTCCTCCGGCAGCAATCGCGTAGGATGCAATACTAGCATCCCCACCCCTATGCCTCTTTGCCGTAGGCGCAGAGGTACCGGGTGAGGACCTAATCCTTTTCTCTGGAGCGCACCCAGACCCTGCCCTATTCCTGGACCCCGAAGGTCCTGAAAGTCCGGCCGGATCCTCAGGTGGCCCTCCAGCCAACATTGCCCTCCTCCACTTCTTTCTCTGGGCTCCAGAGAACTTGTGCTTGGAGGTCTCGCCTGCATCCTTGGATGCAGCGTCCCTACCAGGCGCCAAGCTCTCTGGCTCCATTACCAGTCCGCTTACCTCCTCTACAAGCGTCGCAAGCGAGCTCATAGAGGCTTCGTCGTCCACTACCTCAGCGCCAAGGTCCATTGAAGGCCCCTGGGCTGAGTCCTCTCCGCTGATCAAGCTGACCAGCTCCTCCATGTCTTCATTATTAGTTGTTGTAGTACTCATATTTTGTTCCCACGAAAGCGGGGGAAGTTACTCTGCAGGTACTGCCCCCTCTCCCTGCAGAGGGCATTTAATACAATGGGGTGCGCCTGGTGCCCCAAGGGGGTCGATTAAAGACAGTGCATTTTTATACACCCCCTGCCATTCGGCCACAGCTCGAGCTCCTCTACACTTGGCTTGGGTGTTAAGGAGATCTCCACATGGATTTCATGGGGAGATCCCGCCTCTGTCGTCCGCGAGTCCATCGGACTCCCCAGGGGGTACCACTTGGAGGTGACAGTAGGCGTTGGTAGGGATAGGTCAGACTGGGAGTTCACAAGCAGTGAGTAGGGCACTATTGCTTGATTCCTCCGCTACGAGTACAGGAGACCCCCGCACCTGTCTCCCTCTCTAGTCTTTCCATTACCCTACCCATTTACCCCCCTTTTTCTATATAAATAAAATAAATAATTACAATGACTTTCCAATAAAAACTTTAAAATTTCTGAGTTTTATCATCTTTTATAAAAATGAAACAAAAAAAAGTTTGGTCGAAAAATCCAAGTAGAGTTTTGTTAACAATCTGACGTATTCTTTTTTTTTTTCGTTCAGGCGGGAAGTCTTGTTTGTTGGAAGTATTGTTTTATTGCTTTCTAGGGATATCCTTTTGGAACTTTTTATATATTTATTTCAACAAATGGAATTCACTTCGTAATAGATTAATTAGGTCTTATTGGAAATAATAGGAAAGGGAAAGAGATATTCAAAGCTACAAAAAGGTTTAAATTTCAAAAAAACGTGAGCCTACTGACAAATAGTTCATAACCTGTCTGAAGTCATTGCAAGAAGATATTTAGTATATTTTTCCTTATTAATTACAACAAATTAATTAAGGCATTTTAAAAAATACTTGTATGACATAAATTAAAAACACAGTCCGAAATTTACTACACAGCTTATGTTAATAAATGTATGCACTTATATTTAAAGTTGCTTTTTAACAAATGATAACCTGCTTTAGTTTATAATTGATATCTAACTACCTTTTTTTCTTATTAGACCAATTATACAATTTTATGAATTTAAAACTTTTCGGCTCATTTGAACAATTTGACGGTTAAAAGTTTGTTCAAGCATAAATTCTGGACATAATTAAGCAATTCAAAAGTGCCACAACCAACTGTTCCTTCTTCCTTCCATCTATGAATAGTATTAATCAGCATTTTGTCTGCACTTACCTCTATGAGGATTAATTTGAAGCAACTGTGCTTGGGGGGTGTCGAATTTAAAACTGTCCAGTCTAGTGCATTCTCTTAGCGAACAGTATTTGAACTACCAGGTGTAAACATTTAGTCCTGATATATTTAACATGTTTTTATTAAGTTGGTGTTTCATTGTTTTACTGCGCTCTCTGGTAGTATCTTTCGTGGCTTGCTCTAAGGTTAGGCAAATTACTGCATAAGTGCATACACTTAGTACTAATCTTATGAATCAACGATATTGTCATCATACAATCATTTTTGACTAAAAACGAAATTGGGTGTGTAGCGACCGCTAACTACATAAGATAAATCACCCTATACTCTATTGCATATATATTCTATGCAAAAGTAAATAACATGAACTAAATGTATTATAGACAAATGTAAATGAACAAATATAAATCATGATAAATGTGTTAAGCAATAAAAGGCGGGGGCCAAGCAAGTCACATGAAACGAGTCACCAGCTGTCAGTCATAAACAGTCATAAACATAAACAACCCTTTTGGGGCCTCTCTACCTCCAGGGTAACAGGGCTGCCGGGTAATTTAGCGTCGGTCACGGTTCCTCACCACATGTGTGAAAACCAACCCCCGGCCTAGGCAACCTTGCAGCCCTCTCAGCAGGACAGGGGAGAGTGTACTTAAGTCAGGCTCCTGGCCCTTCTAATAAGTCTCTCGCGACCTTTACTCGGTGACGCTTCGTTTCCGCTTGACTTCTGAAAACTTGACTAATTCTTTATGAAAAACCTCTGTACCTCTTCTCTTGAACATAGAGCATTGTTGGGGCACATACCTATCACAAATGGAGTCAGATAGTAACGCCGTCATGAAACGATTGTCCAGGTTATAAACTCGAACAATCCGCACTTGTCACCAGGACTAGGGTGATCAGGCACCCCTAGTGATGACCCGACAGGGTGTCATTTTTAATATAGGCACTTGTTAAATATGCTTTGTATTTCTACAAATTATAAAAAAAAAATCCAAATATTTAAACTAATACTTATTTAATCCACTGTGATGTACTTACTGATAATGTACAAATACACAAAAGACGTTATATTTAGAGACCACTTATAAAATATTAAAAAGTTACACTGGTTATTTAACGAAAAGATTGAGCTGTTTTTTATATTCACGAACTACTTTTTGTCATCTTATTGATTACAAGTAAAAAAAAAGTACTTTTAACATAAAAACCCCGTAGAAAAAAATGCGTCCTGAATATTTGGAATGATTGTAAAAATGTCATTCGGCTGAACTATGAATCTTGGTACCTGGTTGTTTTTTAGATGGTGAATGACAACTGCTTAAGGAAACTTACTATTATATTGGTATTGGTTCACAATAAACTTCATGCTCTCATTCACATTGATTTATTGTCCGATAATGCTACGGAACTATACCATAGCTTGAGTATTCTTAACCATGGATTGACTGGCAAGTGGGGTTACTGTCTGATTTCTGGTGGAAGAGGCGGGGTAACATAAATGTACTGTTCACAAGCAACCGTTCCAATTTTCCTATAAATTAGTGGCACACTAATCAGATTCCCATGCTTGTTGGCATCCAAGAGGATTTGCTGTTGTTGGAAACCAATTAGAAAAGGAGTCTCGCCAACATAATTAATATCCTCTTAATTTGCAGTCAGACACTATGCTCACTATATGATCATTAAAATAAATTTTTAAATAATTACAACAGTACAAAAAATAGCAAAAAAAATCCCAAATTGAGTGGAAGGCTTATGCATATGGATAAAGGGATGGCCAAATGATGAAATAATAATCCAGACAGCTGTGTATGTTCAGCTAATTCAAATTCTCCGATCGCATCTGTGCGCGACTCACCAACTCAGATCTTTTCAGTGTAACTTCTACAGTATTTAGCATTCGATAGTATTTAGCAACAACGTACACCATCTTGTCATGATTTTTTTTTATTATGCGCACAGAGTTCACGCTGTCATTTGCATGTTCTACAGCAACAAACAAAAATCATCAGAAATACATACATAAAAATATGTTGGTGATCAAAATTATCCTCAAAAACTTTTATTATTATAAACTTGACACTAGTAAAAACATTTCGTGTTATAAGAAATAATATTGTATAATCCATTTTACATCCTATAATCCTCCTCGGAGCCTAAAGCGGCAGTGGCCTCGTGACCTGGTATAGATACGTGACAATGGAAGTCCTGGCAATTTCTCCGATCATGTCCCGAGCGTGTGGCTCTCGCGCTGTGGGTCAGCCTCCACTGCTCGTATCCGGTCGGTGACTTGGCTGACAGAGGAGCACGGGGGACTTTCCAAGACTCCGCTTCCTCTATCGCATGGGAGGGAGGTGACAACCTTGTGGATTAGGGAGGTCTCTGGGCTGTTTGTAATTAATGTATGAATGAGCGAGGGAATGAAAATTGTCAATGGGTATGAGTGAGAGCATTTATGTTAAGTTCCCTATTGCCCAATAAGGCAGATTGTAAGTTTATCACAATAAAGAAGTTTATATATATATATATATATATATATATATATATATATATATATATATATATATAAAAAGAAAAAGTATAGCCCAATAATAAATAGCGTTTACTACATCCCTCGATTGTTTTCTTTCTCACCCTTTCTCTCTCCTTCTTTCTGTAAATATACACATATATTTAACATAACATTCTAGGTACATCAAGTATTATCACAAAACCCCCCCCCAAAAACATGTTCAAAATAAATAAAAAGTGTAAACATTTAAGAAGAAGTTAATAGATTAAAATATTAAAATTAAGAATATAAATAAATATATAATAAACGATAGTCTAAAACAAGTTGAAAAGTTGCAATAATGTGTAAAAGCGTGTATAATAACACGATATTCGCCTAATGATGATGTCAATCGCGGTGATATCCGATTAGATTCATTAGTCTAAACCACACTGATTTTTCAACGCCACTGGCAGATCATCGAATAATACAGTCCACATAAAACCATTTTGAACGTTGTGCGAATTTGATCGTCGTTCTATGGAATGTTTCAGGAAGTTCTTTTGAGCATATCTAAACATTATTACATAAATATTATTGCTTTGGTACCCAAATCGGGAAATGGCTCAATGTATTGAATAAAAAAAATAATGAATAAGTGAGGACAAAGAAATGATCATTTCAGAATATTATCAACACCCAGTTACTGCCAATCTTTGTTTCTCTTACCGTTCAGGGTTGTTTAAAGACTGCTTTAAACAAATATATTCCCAGTTTCATTCGCAGAGCGGTTAAAGACTGTCACCGTTTTGTTGGAGTTGTGCAGTAGAATGTTATAAATGAAAAGTAATTAAACGTTCTATAAAATCAAAAGAAATGAAATTAGTTGAACTAATTACTAATAGCCTACTAAATCCCAAAATTATTACAAACAAAATGACATCTGACTAACTATTGTACTAATTACCATCAGATCGAACCCAGCCAAAGTTTGGACTAGAATCAAAAACTTTTGGGTGTAAATAATTCTGCAGAGAAACACGGTTTTATAATAAGGTGTTACATTGTAAGATTCGGTACAGTTTAGGTTTTAATTAACACCAATGTCTGTTTCTTTCAAAAGCTTTAGAGCATTGGTTCCACATGAATAATCACATTTTTTCTTTTATCATTGTAAAGCGTTGGTTGAAGTACTGGGACAGTTTCATTTGTTCCGATACTCAAAATGGGCGATGCGAGAATTGTTGAAAACTGAGAATATTAACCAGAAAGTGCCCTCTTTTTAATTAACCTGTTATCGGTTTAATTAATCTGAATTCTTTGTGTCAATTTTTTTTTCTTTTTTTTTTTTTTTTCTTTCATAGCCCCTTTAAATTTACAGATAATTATATATAATTACAGATTCTCAGGCAAATCTATTTACAAATCTTTCTGTAATCGCTAAAAGCTTTGACTATAAATAGCCGTAGTTATCTCATTAAGTGGGAGCTACCACTTAAATGGAGTACTTTCAACTGACAGCTGACTGTAGAGCACACCATGTTAAACCGTAATGATCACGAGCTAATGATCGTTTCGAATCAGGGAAAATTTTCTCTACAACAAACACACCCCTTGTTCTGACCATCTGGCATCTAGGTGGTTTTATTCAATACAGTGCAGTTATGTAACATATTTTTCCTGGCGGTCCAGGCATTTTTCACGTTTATGAGTACCTTTATACCATTATAAACAATTTTTTACATTTTCACATGCTTTGAAAAGTCCTAATCCTCCTAGTAACTCGAAGGTAACACGCTATGTGGACCCCCTCCCTTCCCT
Source organism: Acanthosoma haemorrhoidale (assembly GCA_930367205.1). NCBI lineage: Eukaryota > Metazoa > Arthropoda > Insecta > Hemiptera > Acanthosomatidae > Acanthosoma > Acanthosoma haemorrhoidale. The sequence goes on from OV884014.1 coordinate 53,096,676, forward strand.
AGGCAACGGCCCAAGGGTGTCGAACAGTAACTATTCAATTACCTTCATAAACTGGATATATTTCCTAGAAAGGCATAAACCAGATACATTTTATTAAATTAAAATGTACTTGCTTAAACCAATAAAATTTGTTTCACTTCTAAATATTTTTTAAATAAAGTAAAATATTTTTCATTCGTTAAATTTCATATTCTGTGAACAAAAAGAAGTTACAGTATATTAGGCCAAGTAAGCTAAAGCTAAAGTATCAAATAATTCTTTTTTTGATAATAAATAATAATAAATATTTTCATCATGAAAATAGTTTGTTTAGATTGGCATATTGCCAATTTTCAAAAACAAAATTGTGTTATACGATTTTTAAGTGTGGGGACCTTGCAGTGTTAGGCTATTATTGCTAGCTATTTCTCAATTCATTTTTCATTCTTCCCGTTTTCCAGAAATCATATTATAAGTTAGTAGCAGTGATGTAAGCTGATTTTTATTTTTCTATTTCGTAACTATACGCATTTTCCGCTAGTTGGTTTGTTTGAAAGCTTTGCTCAATCAGTGAGTATTTTGAAATATGCACTTTAGGAATAAATTACTGTATGAATGAGACCATTTATGAAAATTATCTTAGGCCAGATTGTAATTTCTTTAAATGAAGATTCATAATAAATAAATAAATGTACGAACAGAAATATACAGCAGTAAAACTTACCATGTTCTGAAATAAATTTAAATAGTGAACGAAAAAGCACACACTAATGAAAACGTGTTTGTGACTTTTCAATACATAAAACCGGCACTGAGGTCATATTACAGAATATGAATTTTAATTAACTATCGGAAACGACATTCACGAAGAGAATCAATACTATTCACATTAATTGCAGTTGGATATTAGATAAGTTATGAAGCAATCACAGTGATATATTTTAAATTTTTTAAATCTAATATTTAGTTGCTTCAAGATGGAAATACGGTTGTTCTTAAATTTATTATTGTCCAATTGATAAAGAGTATTCCTGATAAAAGCCGTGACAATCATTGGTTTGACCGAGTAGTAACTGATAAATCTTGTAACCTATCTATATTTAGAGTTTGACTGTCTTTTCCTCCGCATGTGAGCATCTGTGGCTCTCTCAGACTCTCCACTTTTACCAATTAACAGTCAAGTGGCAACAAGAGTAGTGCAAGAGCTGTTTATGATCTCTCGCTGTAATATTAATAAGCATAAAATCCCCTGTGCCCTTAAATGAGCATAGATGGGGCTTAATTCTAACTACCATGCCCACTCGGATCGTAAAATATACTGTTGTGTTTAATGGTATAGTAACATAACAATTTAACTAATTCCATTCCTTAAGTGCTTTAAAACATAATATAAACTGAAATAATTATAAAAACCAAAATCACATCCGGGCATCAATGATCCTTGTGGTTGACATGCGCTCAAAAAAAATGTATATATATATATTAATAGATCACTATATGAATGAGAAAATTTATGTAAATTCGTGAGTTCGGTATGAATGAGATCATTTACGAAAATTATCTTAGGCCAGATTGTATTTAAATGAAGATTTATAAGAACTAAATAAATTTATGAACAAAAATATACAGTAGTTAAAGTTACCTTGTTCTGAAATAAATTTAAATATATATATTTCTATCTCTCAATTTATTTACTTTAATTGAAATTGAACTATGTATGTTATAAGTATATACCATATACGATCAGTTAAGTAGCCAGTGACATAGTTTAAATAAGTAATGCTCATAATAGAAGACAAGAGGGCTGAGGTGCAGGCGATGCAAATAGCCAGTGTCAGGCTGAGCCGGCCCAAGGAGAGATAAGCCGGTAATGGCGGGGACCGACCTTGATGGAAAAATGTGCGCTGCGGGAAATGGCCCGGGAAAACGATTTTTTTTTCTCTCTCCCGTTCAGTTTTTCCACTCCATCCTCGGCCGTCCTTGGTTAAGGGTTAAACGGCGGTCTGTTCGCTTATGTTTTTGTAGCTTTCATCGTGGCCCCTTTTTACGGCTTCCTCTTCACGAAAATCTTCATTAGTCTCTTTTCCCTTCGTTTCAATGTTGTGGTTGTATCGATTTTCATTGTCTTCAAGTCAGTACGCTGGTTCAGCTCATGTAATACAACGGCCAAGTTGTCTATTGAACATGAAAAGTGCCGTGGATCAATTGTGGCTAGGAGACATATTACCTTGAAAGTACGAAGTTTTGACACCAATGATGAGATAAAAGAAGAATCGCTGATGGAGCTAAGAGGTATATCGAAAAGTGAGTTTGAAAAGTTTTTCGAAGATTGAAAACAGCTCTGGCACAGGTTAATTACATCTGAGGGGATTACTTTGAAAGGGACAAAATTTCTGTTGATTTAAAAAATATTGTAAGATCCTCGTTACTTTATGATCAAACCTCATATATAAATAGATATGTAAGAACGATAAAACATTTTTGCAAAAAAAAGAACTAAGGTAGGGTTCAAATAAAATATAGTACATCGGGGGTGTTGAATTAATTACGATAATTAGTGAAGTACAGATATTGTGACGTCAGAGAGGGCTTTCAAAACTAAAACCTTAATTCACTGGTCGTCTGTTGCAAATATTTACGTATTGCAACAAGGTGTAAATAAAGAACAATGTTAAGTGTAATAGTCATTCCATTAATAAAAAGGTTAATAATAATATGAAGTGTCAACAAGCAAATATACATTTGTCTGGAAGCTAACTAATTTTCAGAGTTCGAACAGAAGCAAAGTATCACTGAGTAACGGTCGCGAAAGACTGGTTGGCCCGGGCTAGGCGTCTCCGTTAAGTATCTAACCAGCCTCCGAGAAGAGACTGAAAAGGTTGCTTAGTGCCTGCGAGATCCTAGCATGTGTTAAGGAGTACCCTGCCGGTCCTACGTAATCAGTCTGGAGGCTGACGGGATCACTTAGTACCTGCGGTTTCTGCATGTGTTAAGGAGTACCCTGCCGGTCCTACGTAATCAGTCTGGAGGCTGACGGGATCACTTAGTACCTGCGGTTTCTGCATGTGTTAAGGAGTACCCTGCCGGTCCTACGTAATCAGTCTGGAGGCTGACGGGATCACTTAGTACCTGCGGTTTCTGCATGTGTTAAGGAGTACCCTGCCGGTCCTACGTAATCAGTCTGGAGGCTGACGGGATCACTTAGTACCTGCGGTTTCTGCATGTGTTAAGGAGTACCCTGCCGGTCCTACGTAATCAGTCTGGAGGCTGACGGGATCACTTAGTACCTGCGGTTTCTGCATGTGTTAAGGAGTACCCTGCCGGTCCTACGTAATCAGTCTGGAGGCTGACGGGATCACTTAGTACCTGCGGTTTCTGCATGTGTTAAGGAGTACCCTGCCGGTCCTAAATAAGGCTGTAAGGGTCTCTTAGATTTATGACTGACAGATGTAGACCCGTCTAGTGTTACTTTGTTTCTGCCTTTTTTTTATTGCTAATACATTTATAATAATTTATTTTTGTTCATAATATATTTAGTTTATGTTATTTTACATTGCTTACAATACATATGCAATAGAGTATAGAGTATTTAACTTATGTAGTTAGAATCGCTACACTAACAAATGAAGGTTACTAGGCAAAAATAGTTTATAAATTTTCTTTGTTCAAATTATCTATTCCAGTGTTTAATAGTCATCTGATGACGCACGTTAGACCTAGGAGACTATTTATTCATGATTATGGGGACTATCTTTGTTTCACACTCTCCTGTGTAAGGGAATTCAATAATGAGAGGTTACTTACTGAAAGTAGACCCTCTGGTAACCTTGAATGGGCTGATGTGGAAGCTCAATTGGAGACCCTGGCACCTGGTCCCACCTCAAACAAACAACCGTGATAAGCCAATGGGAATACATGTAACTGGAATACTCGTGTCACACTAGTTTTTCTTCACATCTGTTCAAGAAAAAATACTGCAGATTCCTGCTCATTGCTGACCTGACACTGGTTTGCACATATAATTGCATGTGTAAAATGTGGTTGCTAAGATGGTGGTGGTCTCATCCCTTCCAAGTTTATGAAATTCCACAGTAGTCTTTCCAACCACCCTAATCCTGTAGCACAGTCTTTGCACTGCGCCACTCATCCCTATAATCCTCCTCGGAGACTGAAACGGCAGTGGCCTCGTGACCTGCTATAATCGCGTGACAGTGGGAGTCCTGGCAATGGCCAATTTCTCCAATCATGTCCTAGTATGAATGAGCGAGTGAATGATGACTGTAAATATGGTATGAATGAGATCATTTATCTGTATTATTATTGCCTTATAAAAGGCAGATTGTAATTATTTCACAATAAAGTTCTGAATTTTAAAAAAGATGGTGGTGGAAAGGCTCACATATTATAACCGTACAAACTAGCGCTGATCATTTAAAATACTCAATGTCTGACTAACGAAGTGGGGCTGCAACATATATTACCAACATTACCATAATAATGGGCGCTGCCATGGTCAGTGCTGAAAGTGATAGTGGACTGTTTTTCAATGAACGATGCTTAATAATAAGATGGATAAATAATAAATGGTGTATATAATTAAATTAAACATGCTTCTGGTTAAAAGGGGTATCTGGTAACCCAAATCTGGATACAATGTTGATCAGTGTGTAATTAAAGAAAAACTGTTCGATTGGTTGTAAATGAATTGTAAAAAAAAAAATTACAATTACAAAGAAAAAATACTATTCTAAGAAGGAATAGTGGGCAGTGGTACAAATTGTAAAGCTGGTGGCTGATGACTTGGGATTCAGATAAACTCCAGATGATGATAATCCTTGTTTAACTCCTCTTGTCTTTCTCTCTAGCTTATTCATAGTTTGCATGGTGAGTATCAAAAAGAACCAAACAATTCTGCTCAGCTCAAACAGGTTTCTTGCTAGTCCTTCTGCTCCCAAGCTAGCCCGTCAGTTACTAAGCTGCCCAAAGGGTAAGCCCTGATTGGCTTAGGACTTAAGGCATGAGAGAGCAGCTTAAGCACCTGTAAAAATTCTAGGTTTGTGCTGCTATGATGATCTGAAGAGGTAAAAAGCTGGTCCAAAGCATGTTGTTACCAAAACGGAGGGTGATCAAACAATTAAACGATTCCTTTTTTCTAAACTCCTTTATTTTGACATATCTTGAGTTAAAATATTTAGAATATGTAAAGAACTAAATAAACTCAGATTTCACTTTATATTCTCTGTAGTTATGATAAATTGTATACAGAATATGTGTTGTGTTGATTATTTTGAATGGTTTGGTGTCAATATAAGAATTGTGAAGAAACTAAGGCTTGAAAAACAACTCATAGTGTGTTTCTTTTGAATTGATGATTTGGAACATACCAAATTGGAAGGAATACGGATTTTATTTGGTACCGTGCAAGACATTCCATGTTATCTTGAGGTTGCCCCTCTTTATATTATAAAGTTTATATAAAAATTATAATATAGTTTGAAAGTTATTCTCTTTAAAGGTGGGAAAAGAATCAAAAAGTGTTTTATTGGTGCATCCAACCACTCTTTCACAATCGCAATATTTTGATTAATTTTGGTTGCAAAACAAGAAAAAATAAAGAACAAGAGAAAACGAATATTTAGCATTGAAAGCATTTATTTATTTTATGATATTTAATCACTTTTCAATATTCAACCAATTTGGATATCTATTTTATTGCAATTGTCTATTTATTATTAATTATTACTGTAATATATGTATATAATCCCATTAAAGAAAGATGATTCAATGATATTACTTCAAGTTTCTGGTTGTATCTCTTCACTAAGATGAAATATTTGGATCAAGTTTATCTAACGTGTAACGGTTGGTGGGATATATTGATAGTCACTCAATTGTAATAGGATCAAGGACCCTGTACAACCGACATCGCTTTCAAAAGTTATAATTAATCCTCAGGAAAACAACCAAGGCAGAACTAATATGTAATAAGTATATTTTTAGGTATGAATTCTTCCTCTCGGTAAGGTCGGTAAGACGAGGCCTATTTGTCTGTTTTTAGGATATACAATTTTGTAGGATGATAACATTTGCATATCGGCCTGATTGTTTTTTTTTTTGTCTTTTTAATGTTTTTCAGTTATGGTATACCAACGGTATGATACGAAAGCAGGGATTTGTTGCTACTATATTTCACGTAATTTTTAGGACCTCTTTATTATATGGTCGTATGTCGATATTTATTGCCGGTTTAAAAAATCGAATTACAGTAGGTTAAAATGAAAACAAAGATCGTTTTTTGTTGTTTTTCTAGCAAAGGTCAATACGACTGCTAGATTGCCCCTGGAGATCATGTACGTCATACACCAATGTAAAGACGTTTACCGGCCGACACTATCGGCAATACAAACAAACACACACACACGGGCCCTTTTTCACTAAGCAAACGAAAATCCTTTCTGCCCACTTGATTGTCACCTAACCAAACATTGACATTGGAAGGTAGGATATCGTATCAAGAACGTATTGGCCTCTGCTTATGTGGGCAGTTCAGCCAACTTCGGAGATATATCTTCAGTCAACCTATTTCAGAACAAAACTATCTACTGAACGTGAGCAAACATCCGTTCTTGAGTAGCTTATTATTCCTCACTGCTGTATCAGTAAAAAAAACCTTCGTTTTTTTGCTAATCACTCTTAAATTATCAGTTTCAAACTTCGGTAAATGTAATAGTGGATTAATCCAATAAATAAAGTACATTTATCAGTAATTATACATTACATATTTATGATATGAAGTATATTGAAGTCTCGACTTACCTTAAGAAATGTGCTTATACCTAATACTTAATACAATACAAACAAACACACACGGGCCCTTTTTCACTAAGCAAACGAAAATCCGAAAACAGGGAATCATTGACAAGTGAGTATAGTTGTGAAATGAACGGTTTTACTACGCAATTTCATCATTTATAGTTTCATTCATACAATGTTTGCTCTGGTCAGCAATGGTCAGTTTCTCCAATCATGTACTAAGTGTCTGTGGCTCTCGCACTCTCGGTCAACCCCCACTTACTCGTATCGCGTGACTCGGTTGATAAAGGTGAGTGAGGGATCTCCTAATACTCCACATGCGATGGGGGTGACAAAAATACGGTGTTGGATGTTCTCTTGGCTGCGTGTATTTGTATATATTGGGGGAATAAGAGTACATATACATTTCGGAAGTTGTTTGTTTTTGTGTTGAGTAAGAAACATGCATAACACTTTTTTGTAGCAACAAACAAACATGCTCATACACGACTCCAGCCAACAAGGCTTCGCAGCACGCTCAGGTATATTATGGAATTGATAAATTTATTAAAATTATTTTATTCTATTTAGGACTGTTACTAACAATTAAAACTTACAACAATTCATATTTTACTGAAATTGATTGATCATTATAAACATGAACATTATAATTTATTATTAATCAATACATTGATATCCATCTGTGATATCCCATTCAATACGAAAGTACATTTTTTTCAATTACCAAGGAATTGATTAATAAGAATCTTTAAATATTACATGGGATTTTTTTATTCACTATATTATAGCACATCCAGTAGAATTTCCATACACCCATCCCTCTAGGTAAACAAGGGATGTTAAATTTTGCTAACATATTATAATTATAGGCCTAACCAATAGTATTATATGTAATATGTATTATATACATACATGTCGGTTAAGATTAAGAAACTAACGTGAAACTTTGCCTTCCCACAAGTTTTTATTTTTAGTTCACTAGTGCTAAAAATACTACTTCAATTTACCGAGTCAAACATACTATGGTATATTACATATTACATAAACGGTAAATGTGTAGTTAGACTGACATGGTAAATTAAAGAAACATTTTACGCACTTTATAATGTCAGCGTTCCTGAAGCGCCAGTGGAATAAAAATTAAAAAAACTAGTGCGAAGACAAAATTTCATGTCATTTTTTTTAAATATAACAATAATTGGGCCTTGATCTTTAATTGTATATCACCCACAATATTATAGGACATTCTATATCATTTGTTTATGACTAACCTTCGCCATAATATGACTGCGTAACACAGTTGAAGAACATTTTCTTCGTTTTATAGTTGTAAATAGCTAACGAAAATTGGAAAAGCGCTAGTAAACTTTTAGCTAACGGAAGGTTTCTGTAAATCTAGTTATTTCACTATCATCTAGATAGTTTTTTTTGTATAAATAAATAGCCTGCATCCAACAATAAACGAAAAAAATATATTTTAATTAGAAGCTGGTACTACCCCGTTGGTTACGATTACGATTCCAGGGCCTACTTCTTTTTTTAATGGCAAAAACTAAGCTGCCTGGAACATATTAGATTTTTTTGGGGGGGACTTTTTAACATTTTAATGGCTTTTACGTTGTTTTCCCTGCAAATGTACCTCCGCCTTCACTATAACGTTGATTACTTTACAACGTATGCTGCTCCATGTGATGGTTGTGTGGTGGCTTCTGGTATTTGATTTCGACTTGTTCGCAACTAATGGAATATTTTTTTCTATCTGGTGGTTGAATATTTGTATATTTTTTTCTGAACAAAAACTACTAACGAAACGTTGGCATCATCGCTTTATTATTTATTTTTTTAACTTGAACCATCAATCTTCTCAGGAACAGGTGAAAAAAAAAGTCAGTCAGTAGTTTGGCGTGCAACTGACAGTCATACAAAAAAATCTTGATTTTTCGCTTGAACGAAAGCCCACCCCTGCGAGACCGCAGGCTGCTAAGAAAGGGAAATTTATAGCGGGAGTTCATATTTAGTCGTGAATATATTACTAAGATGATAAATTAGTTTGGAGATCGCCTTAGCTTGATGATAGAGAGGTGTTGGTTTTTTATCAAATTTATTATTTTTTAACGTTTCGACGGACCTACATGTCTGCATTGGGTCCTCGTACGAAAAGAGGTCGTTGTGGACTGTTAAAGAATTCAGTTCTCCTAATTTTTTTGAAACACTCAACATCAATCACCGTCACACACAAGAGCATACTAGAAAAAGAAGAATCAGAGTATCCACTGGTTATTAACAAGAAATAAATCTTCATCGTCTAGTAGTGAATGCCAGGTTTCTATCCATATCCTGTACTCTACCGTAACAATATTGAAGAATTAAAATGCCTGAAGACATGTATGACCAGTCTGTGGAATAGCTGAATAACACACCTCAATCCATTTTTGAAGTCCCTCAAGAAGTAGTAGAATCTACTTATAACTAACTTATGTATATATCATCGAAGAGAAACATCTCAGGACAAGACTGGCCATTGTCAGGACTCCCACTGTCTCGTATTTATAGCAGGTTACTAGGCCAATACCACTTTAGTCCCCGAGGAGGATTGTAGGAGCGAGTGGTGCAGTGTAATGACTGTTATAGGGTTTTAGGGTCCTTGGAAAGGTTACTATAGAATTCATGAACTTGGAAGGGACGAGTTCAAGAATATAGGGTATATTAAGATCGTTATGAAGGGTTTCGTTGGTCACGTAATAAGGGGGATTTACTATTGTCCTCAAGACGTTTGATTGAAAGGATCAGATACGCTAGATGTTCGACTTTTTTCCTTTCCCCCATAGCTATACACCGTGAAGAGAAAAAACAGATCAATGTTAAGACAACCGAAATCTCATGTGTAATAATACAAAATGAAATAGAAACAGCAAATAAAAGCATTTCAATTGCAGAATTTAAAGCTAAATTGAACCCATCTGTGGCAAATGCAGATCTGGATCTAAGGTAAACTTAGAAATGATCCTATACCTAGCCAAGCATTCAAGATCAATGACTTAAGAAATGTCCCTTCATTACACTAATTATCTAGTTAAATAACACAGACTGGATCAATAGCTAGCAAGACAAATTTACTTTATGTTACGTATCGATCATTTACTAATGTAATCTCAATGTTTTTCGTTTATAATTCTTTCGTTGAGGGCTGTTTCAATCTTAAAAGTAGAGGAGTGATGTACTGTTTGCAAAAATAGTTCGTGTTATCTTATGTTACCATGACGTCACTTTCTATCCAGTTTTAGTTTGCCTTTCCAACCTTAAACTTAAAGGTTTAAGGTTAGGGCTTTCCTACGCCTTAAAAAACTCCCCCCCCCCCACCACTCCGCTGTGCTAATAATTGTTGTCTTTCTAGGAACAATCTCTGTTACATAATAAAGATTTTTTTTTTTTTTTAAAAGAGTACTCTGTTGTTTTTATTTAATGCAAGGTTCTGTATTGTATCACAATCATATTTTAGTACTAGATATAATGAGGACAAAAACGTTTGCTAAGTCAACTCACAGTCAATTCCAAACCCGCTGGAAACAGAAATGTTGTCAAACCAGTGTCATTTTCTGGTTATCCGACCCTAAGTCGACTTAGTGCCTTAAACTGCTTAGGAAAGTTCGCTCCTAATTCCAACTTCTTAACGGCTACTTCTGAGAGAAACTTAACACTAAGGCGCGGGGAATCTCTGCAGTGTTGCTGTATAAAACCCAATTACCATTTCCTGATGTACTTAAAAGTGGGCTTACGGCTTGATCATGAGGATAATTAATAATTAATTTTTATCACTAAATGAAAACTATTTTTAATTCTATATCAGTTTTTCAAAAATTTACTCATTTTGCTTTAACATTACCTGTAGAAATGAGAATTATTAATAAATTTATTTGAAAATAGAGCACTAGAAAACTTGAGAAATCTCTTACCAATGCATTGGTAATTTATTTAATAATTGTTTTCTTTATATGAGGAAATTATTTATAAACGATAATAACTTTAGACAGCTTAGCTTCCATTCCTGATTCGGTCTAGGATAATTACCACTGGAATTTCATTGGTAGGTAGTTGCAACCTTAAGCACTTGCAAAGAATGTTTAACTCCTTTCAATGGACTTAAATACAATAAAGATTTACCAGGCACAAAATATGAGTTTAGCTCATCACGTGAAACTGGATTTGAAGAAGAAGCCCCAGAGGAGTTGTCATTTGATTTTGGATTTAGGAGCCGACGGGAGGGCTTCATGAAATCATTTGGACTTCGCCTGCCGGACTGTTGCCTGCGTCAAGTTGCGGAGTACTCTAAATACCCGATACAAGCTACATGTTATCTACAAGCTTTGTTCGTCTGAAGTGTTTTCCGACAGATTCACGCTTTCTTTATAAGTCCCTGATCCTGCATATCCGCAGATTGGTGAGAAAAGGAAGGGTTTTTAGAGATGTATGGGTACTAGGGATATTAAGGAGGTTGGCAGAAAGAATGTCTACCATCCAGTCAATTGTGGAGAAGGAGTAAATAGTATTCCAGCCAGGGCTCCGCTAAAATGTTTTCGGAGTAAAGGGCGAGATGAAAGTTTTGTTATAGTCTTTGGTTGTTTCTTATCTTGGCCGAGGAAAAAGGGTTTGACACGTCTGACTCATGGCAGGAAACGAGCCACCTCAGATTCCCACGAGACATGGGCCTTGAGGGACGCATTCCCCTGAATACGGATACAGTAAAAATATTTTGAAAATTGTTCTCAACAATATTGAATTGAGTATGTGCCAGGAAAACCGACTAAACAAATATTAAGAATAAGAAAATATATAAAAGCGTTTAATCAGCATTTATTAATCGGTTTCCTAATTAATTAAGGCTGACTTTAAGTAAAAATATATAAAGCACCCACTCGTGCTTAGTAACGAATCATTATAGGTAGTTTATGTGGTCTTGGAATGACCACGAATTCACACCCGGTATCTAAGAGTAGGATTTCGGGTCGTCACTAGGGGGGTGCCTGGTTACCTTAGCCCTAGTGATAAAGTGAGGGTTGTTTGAGTTTACAACCTGGACAATCGTTTCATGACGGCTTTAATATCTGACTCCATATTTGATAGGTATGTGCCCCGACAGTGCACTATGCACGAATTCACACTCAGTATCTGAGGGTAGGCGAAATCCGTCCGGATCCCAAACGCAAGTGTGAACCGGAGAGAGGTAGACTGTATCGTCGCGGGAGACACTGCTTGGTAAGTTTGCAGGGCCGCGACAACCGTTGTCCACTAGGGAGAGGTCTCTTCCGAGGAGGTGGATTTACAGGACCCAAATCACCGGCTTAAATACCCAGCTAGCCTTGCCCGTAGTCAATAAGAATCGTCATTGTTGTGACCAATGATGTGGCTTTCCTTTGTTCCCTGCAGAGTGAAATTCTTAGGGCTTCAGATGACCGTCGTCCTCGAGGAAGAGGTCTCTTCCAAGGAGTTGCTAGATTTAGCGAGACGAAAGCTGATAATCCTACTAGGCAGGCATGGGGTCTGCTACAGAGGTAGGCCTCAAATCTGGCTGCTTATATAGGTAGGCTAGCAGCGGTGGGGGTTCCCCCGACACACCACCTAATGGCTGTGTTATTTCGTACACTAGTTTCCCCCTCTCTTAACTGTTGCTTTTAGGTTTTTATTAAAATATGGAAACATAGATGGATATTTTCTGGGCTGAGAAGAGGGGAACTTCTAATCATTCGTGATAAAGAGGTTGAAACAACAGTCTGCATTATGTGAATGAGCGAATAACTGCTGAACTGTAAATATGGTATGAATGATCACAATTGATTTTAGTTCAATGGAGGTGATTGAATTATATTTCAAAAAAAAGATTTTTAGATTGCCTAAATGAACACTAAACTATTCAATTACACGCCTCGACGACCTCTCCTCTGAACATATCCCTTTGATCCTTACCATTTCCCTAAGAACTATTCACAAACTGCCTCCTCCTTTATTTATTAGGACCCCAGTAGATTAGGACCACTTCCACCAGATTCTATAGACCTCTAAGTATCTACTGAAAACATCCCTAGACCTAGATGATGCAGTGCATTCTTTCACTACTCTGATCCAGAGGTCGGCCCGCTCTCACCAGTTTGGTTTCCGTCAACGACATTCCACTGCCCAACAAGGCCTTCGCGTTGTTGATCACATATCCTCAGCCCTTGAAGCCAAACAATACTGCACAGCTGCCTTTCTGGACATAGCTCAAGCTTTTGCCAAGGTCTGGCACGCAGGTTTGCTTTACAGGCTCAAACGATGTTTACCACAGACCCTATTCCTAATCCTACAGTCTTACCTTTCAAACTGCTTCTTCGAAGTCCGCTGTGGTTTAGAATATTCTAACTATTATCCCATAAAAGCAAGAGTTCCACAGGTCAGTTCCCTGGGTCTCATCCTCTATAATCTATACACCGCTGATGTCCCCTCTACCACCAATACGTTCTTGACAAAATTTGCAGATGACACTGGAGTCCTGTCATCCCATCCTGACCCCGATATAGCATCCCTAAACCTTCAAAATTACCTTGATTAGATCGAGTATTGGTGCAACCAATGGCGAATCAAAGTTAATGAAGCCAAAATTCCCACATTACCTTTACCCTTTGTCGCAAGACGTGTCCACTAGTTTATTTTAATTCTATTCCTCTCCCTGTGTCCGAGACAGTACGGTATTTCGGCTTCCATCTCGACATAAGACTGACATCGAACCCACACACGAGGCTAAAAAGACAATCAGACGTTTTTGACAACTGTACAGACTTCTTTGAAGGACATCACATCTCTCAATAGAAAATAAACTACTAATCTACAAAGTTATACCTAAGCTAATCTGGGCATACGGAATAGAGCTGTGGGGGACAACAAAAAAGTCAAACATCAAGCGCAAACAATCCTTTCAATCAAAAGTCCTGAGAACAATAGTAAATACCCCTTATTATGCCAGCAACATAACCCTACATTCTTAAACTCATCCCTTCGAAGTTCATAAAATTCCATAGTAACCTACCCCAACCACCCTAATCCCCTAGCTCAGTCATTGCACTGCACCACTCATCCCTATAATCAATCTCGGAGACTAAAAGGGCAGTGGCCTCGTGATCTGCTATAAATACGTGAAAGTGGGAGTCCTGGCAATGGCCAGTTTCTCCAATCATGTCCTAAGCGTGTGTGGCTCTCGCGCTCTTGGTCAGCCTCCGCTGGCTCTTATCCAGTGACACAGCAGACGAAGGAGCGTGGGGGACTTACCAAGACTCCGCTTCCTTCTTTGTACACGAGGGAGGTGTAAATCATGTGGACTTGGTGGGGGGGGTCTCTGGGCTGTTTGTATATACTGTATAAATGAGCGCGTGAATATAAATTGTGAATTGGTATGAATGAGATCATTAATCACAGTAACTTATTGCCCAATGAGGCAGATTGTAATTTTATCATAATAAAGTTTTTGTTGTAAGATTTACATTTTATCTCATGGTTAAAGATCGAACACTTGGGCATTCCGGCCACCTGCCAGGTTATCGTTCACCCTTATACTACCCTTCTGAACCACACTAAAATTGGTTTCATGCAATGTATATTGTACCATAATTCTTCCTTGTTACGCCCTGCTGCGTGATAAATCCCCCCCCCCCCTGTGGACGTCAAAATGCCCCTAGATATAGCTGTTCCATGCTGGAAGAAAAATGGTTTCATCCCTTTTAAAGAGTCCATTTTTTTTCCTAGAGCATCCTTAAGAAGGAGTAATGAACCCGTTCCATCATAGTTCTTTTGGAGACATAAACAGGATAAATACGCTGTAGATTATTGTTTGCGAACATCATTCGTTTTTTTTATACATGCTGTAGTCGTGAGAGACAAAAATTAACCTATTTTTCCCAAAAGCATAAACCCTTATGACTCCACTAAGGGGATATGTTTATGTCCCAGTGTCTATATCGTCGTTAGAACTTGAGTTTGACTAATGATTCGTAATAACTAATGACTCATTGTTGTTCCTTATAAATAAACATTAGCTTTCACAAACATTTTTAATGTCTCACAAATGGAGGGGGGTGTTTGTGATTATGTGGATCACCATAGTTAATCAGAGATGAGTGTTAGTGTATTTTGGCAAAAATAGAAAAAGAGCTTGAGAAAAACAACAATAAATAATGTGATAAATGGCTTTCTTGAAAATTGATCAAATACGTAGAAGCATTCTTCGGGACTCGACAATGTTGAGTACTGCGGATATTATTTCTTTTAAATTGGCAAGGGCTCTGAGAGGAAAAGAGATGACACAAAATCTCCGCTCTTCTTCACTCCCATGACATTCGACTAAAATTCGCTTGGCATTAAGATCAGATTCACTGGTACATATTTGATTGTATTAGTAGCTGTGATGCTGGATAATTTAAACATGGTACATAGGATCATTTTACTCAGTTATGTTTCATAAGTTTCATCTCTTTATAACGTAATGAGGTTAAATGTCTATATACCTACTAACTACCATTAACTAAACTTTTACAACTTAATTATCAAAAACGTAAGTTGAACTCTGTATATTAAAAATAAATATAACCCCTAAGTATAAAAAAGGTCCAGCCGACCCCTGGTTTGAGGCGACAACTTTGCTCTTTATCTGAACTCAAATGACTTAAAAAAATATGTTTTCTGTTTAAAAAAAAAATTGGATCGTTACCGCTGACAAGAGAGGATTTTATTTTTCTCAGAAAATGTTGGCCTTTCCCAAAAAGTTCCGAACGGTTTGTTAAAACTTCGGATTCTTTAATGATCTCATCCGTCTGAAATTTTTACTGTTTACCAGAATCTTACAATATACTTTGTTAAGAATTGAAATTTAATTTAACGGTGATTTAAAATGTCAATTCTCTCTCAACTTTATTTCTTAAATTTAATCACCGTTACGGAAACTGAGATATCGAAACCAGACTGTGTACGATAGACCAGATCCTCTTTGATGCGTCTATCGTTAGGCTTAAGAGGATTTAATATCAAATCATTTGTGAAGCATTGATGGTCCCATTCAAGTTGAGAGGAAACCGGGAAAAACTCATTCAGCTAAAAGCTCTTTTCGGTACTACCGTCTCTTCAAGTAAAATAAAATCTCATCGTTGCTTTTCAGACGAACTATTTTTTTTTATCTGAACGAATTACATACTCGTAGACGTTACTGCTGGTCGGCAATCGAATGATTGAACGAATGAATAGTCCTGTCTCGATACAAAGGAGAGGTGTAGTTCATAATTAGGACGTGGAGAGGCCGCCCTGATCATCTTACTCATATACTTTTGTTTTATAAATCTTCATTAGAAGAAAACCACAATCTGCTCTGAAAGGGCAGTAGATGATTTTGATAAAATATATCACATATATACTTTTAATTTACGTGCACACACAATGTATATAGCATATGGATTCCCCGATTTGCCCGTAGAATCATCACCATCCCTGCTATGAAGAATAAGACAAGGATTGGGGTAATCTTCCATGCTACGTCCGCAGCCACAGCACGTAGCAGTGTAGACTGAAGGAGATCGCGAGAGCCTCGGACGCTCAGGACTTCCACTTCAATCTCCGATGCGGTTTGTAGCAATGGGAAATGCTTGAATCTTGCTAGAGGATTTGAATATATCGGATAATTTCGGGTGGAGTTTTAAGAATTTCGAGGAAACGTGATCTACGATAGTGGGAATTTTAAGGTAATTGAGGATTATTGTAATCCTAGGAAATAAAAGTTTTTCTCTGAATCACTCTGTTCTTGAGAAATTTAATTTTCAACCAACAAAAATGTTTTCACTTGGTTTTGAACAACAGACTATTAGTAGATCTATATAGTAGATCTTGCGAGTTTTCTACTAGATTATCGTCATGACTACCCTTCTTTGTACTCTTGCCATAAAACGGGTTATATGTTAAATTTGAATGGTTTCAACATCCATTTTATGGTACTTTCCACATTACCAGATTTTATGGAAATTACACTAGACTACTATTAGGTTTCCTTGTCTTTCAGGATAGTGGAATAATAGAACATTAGCTTTTTTTTTTTGCCAACATTTATTGTACTTATTCAGTGTACAAATTATAAATGTATAAAAAGTTTTGTTTTTCCTATTAACTTACAATAATGTGATAATCTGAAAACTGCCGTTGTTAATATTAGCAAGAATCTTCCTTGGAAATGAACTGATGTAGTACCATTTATAAAAATAATTGTTTTTTATTCTCATGTCTGTTCATATGTAACTATTCAAAAAATAATAAGGAGATAAGTGATGACTTCTTTATGTTAACATCACCTATTAATTAATGAAGATAGGAAGCTAAGTAATATATAATATACTTTGCAATTTTACTATAAGCTATACAAAAAACATAAACGTTACTTTATTTTAAAATGTATTGAAATTGCTAAAAGGGTAGATTTTTCTTTAACTGTTTTTTTTATTAACAATATACTAAACACTGTAATCCAATAAAAGATTGCAAAAAATAATAATAAAAAGAATTTCTGTCAGAAGTGGGATTCGAACCCACGCCCACAGAGTGGACTGCGACCTGAACGCAGCGCCTTAGACCACTCGGCCATCCTGACTAACTGACAAGTAGACCAGTGTTGTGCTAGTCGAGCCCCTCCACTAGGATTTTGACTTAATCTCGACGAAAATAAGAAACCTACTTAGCCTAAGAATCAGTTGGTGAAATGGGATTTCCAAAATTCAGACGCTTAATTGGTGTTTAATATTATAAGATCGTTTGTTATTTGTTAGTTATTCGTTAATTTTATTTATTTGTGTATTTATTTGTTATTTGATAAAATTCTCCAAGAGAAAGGATAATAAATTCCTTACAGAAAAAAACGATAAATCAATAAATATATTTCACACAAAAAAATTTTGTTACAGTTATTAATCTGGTAACTTGAAATTAATTCTTTAAAATTATGATATTTACCTTGCAATTTCAAGATGGAAACTCTTGAGCCCTGAATAACTATCCATACAGTGTTAAACTTGTCAAGGTCTACATACTGATGTCATCTTATACCAGAACATAAGTACGTTTAGAACAATACACGATTTTATTTTAGAACAATTATTAAATGTTTAGCAAATAACAATTATTCGTAATTACTATAAGTTAATTCATTTGTTATTAAGATGAATAAAAAATAAATATTCGTTATTAGAATGGTATAAATAATTTGCTCTTCTAAAATTATCTGCCTATTCAAAAATGACCTATGTACATAAACATGTGATTTGTTAATTGCAAATAACAAATAAACTCTATTCATTCATTATTAGTTGTTCGTTTTTTAAAATATAATTGACCCTAATGATGTTTGGATAATTTATCAATATGTATTTGAAATATTTTAAAGTAGTGAATTATCGCTTTCCCACATTTATCTATTATCTATATAAATTTTGTAGTTATTGATTTAATATAACTAGGTTATATAATCAACTTAGGATGCGTCCTGAAAATTAACTATCGCTGTACCAAGATTCGGAAAATATTATTGTTTTGGATTATATTCCAACTAAGTGCTATTAATTAGTTATATCTAACCTTTTATCACTTATCAATAGAAGTTCTCAGCTTAATGCCAAGAATAAACAACTCAACTATAATTTGTTAGTAAAGCATATTATCTTGCTTAGCATCTGTGCTTCGTCAGTCATATATTAGCAAACTTCCATCAATTAGAAATTTTCTTAGTATAATATTTAAAAATACGGGTTGCACTAATAGTTAAGTTGCGAGACGTATTCAAAGTTTAATAATAATGATGATAATAATAATAAATGTAAACATATCGAGAATCCGTTATTTCAAAATATTGGTTACATTTATAAATTAACCAAATATAAGGTCTTAAGGAATATTGTATATGGAAAAAATGGTTTATTATTTGCATCTAGACCCTATCTGCTTTTAATTGTTTGTTTTTATTGTATTTTTTCTAAGTAAGCAGTTTTAAATAAATATTATGTAATTCATTGAACAATTTATTTATAATCAAGAGTGATGATGCTAGTTGTCGGGCTGTCTCGAGGAAGTCTAGTTGGCTTAGACCTGGTGGATAGAGAGAGAATTTAGTATTATATTACCACAAGCCGAAGGTGAGCCTCATCACCTAGTGTTGTATATGAGACTATGAACTTTTAACCACAAAAATAAAATATTATTTTTATGCACTCCTTTAAATGCATCTGTGAATGGCAGGAAGAGGAGAAATTTGTATATCAATTATTAATTATTATTTATTTTGTTCATGCTAGAATAAAGAGGTTTTAAAATTAAAAAAAGAAAAAAAAGAAAGTATATGACCTTTTTTTTTTTTTTTTTTTTTTTTTTTTTTTTTTTTTTTTTTCCCTAAACCCCATGAAGTTATACAATGAAAATATTAAAAGAGACTTTGCAAATTTCTCCTTATCCTGCTATGCACAGATGCATTTGAAGGAGTTCGTGTTGAAGGACGCTCGGTAACGGGGTCTATTACTCAACTGGTTATGTGGTTGGTATGCATGTTCGGGAGCAGAGGTACAGGCTAGGTTCTTAGGTGGATTAGTCGTCTCGGAATGACCACGATTTCACACTTTGAGGGGTATTCGAAAACCGCCGAGAAGAGGGAAGAGGCGGAATGGGACAGCTGGGGGAAACGCTACTCGGATAATTTGTAGGACCGCAGAGTCGTCGTCTGCGTAAATGGGGTCCCGGCCTAGGATGTGCTAGATTAGCAGGGCAAAATACCAGGTACTCCACTCGGAAGGTGTGGAGGTTGACAGCGCCGGACTAGCAAGGATAGGAATATATATGTGTAAACAATTTCATAAATTATATGAGAAACCTTAATGCAGCTGCAAGGACCATTTCAGAGCTGAGCCGTAGCTTGCATTGATTTGTTATCTCTGATTAGGAGGAAAATATGCCAAGAAGCAGCAAATGAAATAGTCTTCTATTTAGGCCAATCAGCAGATCAGGCTCGTTACCTGCTGCCTGGCCCGGCGACTCAAGCGGTGAACTCGTCTGCAGTTGTCATTTACTGTATAAAAATATTTACATTGGTAAGTTTGAGGTATCAAACGTTTATTTTTGTTACACTATCCATATTTGTATACTCGATTTATAAACAATATATACATTGGTATTCTTGATGTGATAGATTAGAGGGTAATTTGTCCAAAAAAGCTAACGGCCACTACACTAGCCTTTTTTGTTTTTAGACGATGCAATGGATTTTAGCATAAGATAATTATTTTTTATTTAAATAAAGGAAATAAATTGATTCGATTAGGTGCTGCGTAAGTATACAAGGCTTTGAATCGAACGAATTAAAAAATAGTAATTTAGTCTAGGCATTAAGGTTACAATTTCTATGACAATCTTTACGGAGATCTCCTTACGCCCACGTTCCTTGACACTCAAGATTTTCCAAATTCCACAAAAACCTATCCGCTCATTCCAATCCTCTTGACAACTCCTTATCCAGCGGCTTCCCAATATATTGTGAATAGATATGTCAGTCATGGGGCCTTGGCGTCTTTGGCTGTTATGCCCTCCCCCTAGTCTTCATATCGGAACGATCGGAGAGGGTGGGAGTCAGCTCCACTGCTTCGGGCGCTTCCATCACCTGGCTGAGGAAATCGCTTTGGAACTGGGGGGGGGGGGACTTGTGGGCTGAATGTGTATTTTTAAAAATAAACAATAAATGTTGGTATGAATGTAAAGTGTACATAAATATGAATGGATTCTAGCATTTCAATTAACAATGATGTATAAGTAAATTGTTTAATATTGAATTTCCATTGATAAACGGAAAGAAGAAATTTATGTAGACTAACTTATAAGCTGATATCGTACAAATTAATTTTTCAATAAACGTTTTGTCATTTTTTTTTTAAGGGGATTGGGGGGGGGAATTAATTTGTCTATAGGTGTATTAAATGGTACTTACTAATCTGTAGGATCTTCTATCCGAAAACCCTCTCTTCGCTTCTGAAAGTGATATGGATTGTGTGACGCTCGGAAATATATATGATCCAGTGGCGTTTGATTAATGGACAGGATAAACTGCTTACTAGAGTGCCGAAGATTACACCGTCAAGATAAAGCCATATTTTTGGCCATTACTGATTGTCATTATTTACGGAGGAGGGTCTGCACAAAATGGTGAGCACTTAATGGCCATTTGCGAGTTGGGAACTTGAGGGTCAGGCCTCAGTGAACTCGGCCACTTCTCACGATTACCCCGGGTTCCCCTTACCCCTCTATTTCGAAAATGATCTACCCTTCTCGTGATAATAACTGGCGCGAATATACACCATACGCATGGAGGCGTAAGAAAATTAAAATCAATTGATTTACAAAACGAAAAACATCTTGTGCTAATATTGTGACCAATTTATTGCCAACATTGAAGAACCTGACATTCACCTGGACTTATCATTATAGTTTACACATGATTTCTGAACAAAAACTTATTTTATCGTTATTTTATAATGTCTTTAGTTCAATTTGTTTGTACCTAGTTTTATTCCATCTGAGTTTTAAGTTACATATATAGTCTAATATATCTTGATTTATTTAATGTTAATACTTTAGTTAAGAAATATATGTGTATAACTTATGTGTATCGGACCGTGAAACATAAAAAAAAGAATAAGTTGGGAACGAAATAACACTCTTGAAGGCTGGTTAAGAACTAACTTTATTCAAATTATAATCCTCTATATATGTATTCACAATGTTTATCAAGGTAGTTTGGAATTAGTGGCTATACTCCCGTAAGTCACATCTTAACTTATATACATGTATTGAAACCTACCTCTTTTTTTACCATTTCTCTTTTTACTTTATTTGATCAATTTAACTTAACTAGTTTGGCAGGTCCGTCATGAGATCTTTAATTCAAATTGTTTTTATGTCTTTGACATAGGAATTTATCCCGATTGAATCGCCCGATCTCAAGGCTAATGTTGTAGTTATTAATAAATTGAGAAACTAGGAATTGTGAAATATATTCAAATAAAATGGTTATAACAAATAATTATAATTAACATAGATTACTGACAAAAGTATAAAAAAATATTCAATTCCTTTTGAATTAGGATAATTACTACTAATTACAAACATGAATTTGAGCTCAATTTATTTTAATGGACCAGTAATAAGAAACAATATTAATATCACCCAATCGATGATTTTCCTGTAATCCAATCAACGTTACTTTCTGCTGTTGGTTCTTCTCCTCTCTTCCTGTATGGGAACCGCCGATTCGGGAGCTTGCTAACTCCGTTCTTCTCGACGGTTGTGCTAAGACTGGTTTCCCGCTCATCCCCACTCCTAGGAGTATAAGGGAAAAACAAATGACCCTTACCATATGTGAGGGTCATGATCTTCATCCTCAAATATCATGAATGTTGCAGTATATATAACCTATTAATGGAACAGCCATATCTCCGTGAGCTCAGCAGAGAACCTAAATTTTCTTTATTTTATAGCCACGGAATGTGTCTTAGTTTATATATTTTATCATTATTATTTAAAGGTAAGACTAAAAATAGCCAGTTATTCCACCACCAGACTTTTTTTTACAGCTTCTTAAAATCCTTATTAATAATTTGTTATTTCAGATTGTTGATTTAGATCTTTTTTTCTCTCTGGTTTTTCCAAAAACCACGAGGTATACATTTCAAGTCAAGTGATGTAGGGTTTATTTTTCAATGTTTGTTTAGCAACGAAATTAAAAAACGTTATACGTCCCGTATCATGATAAAGCAGAACACATATCGCAAGGTTCCTAGAGGCACACGGCGTGAATTTGAACATACAACCAACCAGGTGTTTAGAGTAAAGTTTTAACCCTTGCCATTTTAGTCTTCACCGTGTCTGATCTGTGCTGAAGTGAACATTACAGCCTGCCACGCAGTCAGCTGCAGAAACATGGGAGACCAAGGAGGCAGTAGCTAGAGCAAGTGGGCAAGAAATCCCTGAGTCAATTTCTTGGCTGTAAGACAAAGTGTTAAGATCTTGAGAGGCTAATACATGCATATGCGTATATAGGCTAGAAGTGTGTGATTCATTTAGTACTTCTTTATTATTATTTAATTACCTTAAGTAGGCTTAGGTTACTTTTTACCGTTTTCTTCTTTAAAAATTCTACAATCGACATTACATAAGCCACAGCGGCACATGATTGAAAATGCACTGTTTCCTCGTCACTGTGCGTTGTGAATCTTACTTCGTTCATTCGGAGCAATGAAACTACTGCAATTGAAAAAGGGACGTCTTGCGATGGTCAGTTGACGACTATCACTAGAGACCACGAAAGATAGATTCACCAAACCACGCAATTTTATAATTATTATAATTTCTTGTCACCAATAACAATTACACGTGATATTCAATTAGATGCAGACGGCAAAACTTCTTATTAGAAACCATAAGATCACCTGCACACTTAAATCAATATGTGCATATTGTTTGTATACTTGAAATGCGCCCGGACAAAGTTTTAGGCATTGAAAATACTTCGGCAAAAAGGCAGGCCCCCTGGAATACCAAATCGGTTTAGGTATAATAACAACAACTGGTCCGGAAAATTGGATTTGCTCCTCTTTCAGTCAAAGATCCCCCCCCCCGCACACCCTTGCCACTGCACTGAATAGACAGGCTTGAATTAGTGCCTAATATTTATTTGAGAAAACTTCGTAGAAGATGAATTGAGCACCGAAACGGCCTGAAAATTAAAAGACAACGCGAAAGAATTCTAATGCAATTACTAACATTTGGAAATGTCCTCATAATACTATATAACTTAGGATGAATAATTCGTACCGTTATTTATGAAGTCCAGACCTCTTGACCGAAAAGGTTTATCAAGAAGGAGACTTTGAAATTTAATTAAATTCTTCAGTCTGTTTTCATTAATTATACAAAGCTATTTATTTTCCTAGGCAAGGAAGTCTCAGTAAATTTTATCATGGCACTTATTTCCATCTCAATACTACTTTTAAAATTCAAAAATGTTGTTCCATTAAGCCTACTTCAAGTCCCCAGATCTCTTTAGGTATAATTATTTTATTTCATAACAATCACGAGAATGTTATTATTATATCAGGCCCTTTTAAATAATTTGGCATTCCAAAGTGGTTTATATTTGCGTGATTTGACTGTTGGGTAAGCCACAATTTGAAATTAGTTGAAAATGGGCCAATGATAACTCAGGCGTTAAAATAGGCCTAAAATAGAAAAAGAACAACTTTACCCCAACGAATCGAAGCATTTGGATTGCTAACTTGTGTGTGATAAAATTAAATACGAAACTAGCATGTTTAATTGAGTACATTTACATTACGGAAATGCTTCATTATTATTCATTAAATTACTAGCGGTGTTTACGCATGGGTCAAATCACTGTGGCTCTCGTATTATTTAATAAGTCTGGGCTATCACTGTTGTGTCACTCACCAATTTTTTCGCTCCATTCATAAAAAAAAAAAAGTTTAATCTTAAGCAAATAAAAAAACAATCTAAACTCACGCTGGTTAAACTGTAATCATATAATATTGGTATTTTTAAACCATTTTGCACTAATATTAGTTAAACATTTTGGATAATATTAGTGCTGCGATCACATTCATAAGGATAATAGAAGAGCTACCACATTGTCATTGTAAGAAATCATTATCCTAGCGATATTCAGCAAAAATTGTGAACTCGTAAAAATGGTAATAACCAGAAAGCAGTAAAAATCTCCTGCTCTGCGCTGGAGGGACTACCTTTTCAATTTGTAATTTACGGCAATGAACACGCTGACAAAACTGAAAAAGAAGTCAAAATTTATTAACATCCTCCTTGCCTGATCAGTGTTTGTATTAGGTCTTTCAGAAGATGAAAGAATAAAAGTACTTATGGCGAGGAGAAAATCGAACGATGAATGGGAAACACTGAGATTAAACCATTTGAGAAACTCAAGGAACGTAACGTGTCATGGACACCTCCATCAGCACTGTCAATAACAGACGCAAGCGTGGTAACGAGACTGAGGTTGGGTCCGAAAACCCATTTAGTCGAGCAAGCCACGCAATGAACACTATCCATTACCTGAAAGAGATTTAAGTCAACAGTTATCTGTAGACCTAGCCTGACTGTAAATTAGTCACCTATAGCCACTGTAGCCGACGCGACCTTAAAATAAAAGCATTAGAATTGAACGTTGTTTTTTTTTTATAAATCCTAGTTATTGTTAGCTCAATGATCCTGGTTTATTCTGTGACAGCAGACGTGACTAGACGGACATCAACTGTCCTGATCACGAACAGCATTTATCGCCATTCGCGCTGCTGTTAAAAGGCAAAAAAAAACAGATTATTTACCAACGACATTTGATGGCATTAAACGATCGTTTTTCATAGAAACGTAACCATGATTCTTATCTGATAGAAAAATAATTTTCGAACCCAATATTTCTCTGTCTGGATTTTGTTATCTATTTTTTATAATCATCTGTCAAAATATCTTATACGCGCATACTCGGTATAACACGCACATGTTGGAGACAGAAATAAGATTGTTACATAGACATTGCATATATATTGTGTATACTGGATATATTATATGTTTTAGAGATTTTTTTTTAATTAAAAAAGAATGTTTCTTACTATTAGAAATATACAATAATTACCAGAAAGTAAAAAAAACATTAAATGTATTGTTCGTTGAAGATTCGTAGGTAAACACTGAGAATACTAAGCAAGACGCTAGTCGGTCGTTAGAGAAAGGTTGTCTCGTTTTCTATCGAGTGACTAGTTGTTTATAAACCTCGTAGTTGTGGTAACTCAACAACGACGAAGCATATTTCCAATCAGTATTTGGTTTTCCTTTTAGTTAGACTGAAATAATCTTTGTTATAAAGATGCATAAGAAGAATGGTTACCATTGCATAAGAAGAATGGTAACGCAGTGAGTCATCAAAACCATGTTTTCTTTCTTCTTAAACACGCGTGCTTGAAGTTATAATGATAAGAGTCGTTTTATTCATACAGTCCACTTATGCTTCACCCATCTATTGCGCATGGCTGCTGATGGCATTCACGATTCCACAAAGATATGGTTCTCGAGAGCGCTGCCATGCTGTCTTGAAAGGCGACATCACTGCTAGAAAAAAAAACGAGCGGGCAAAAACAAGAGAGCAGTATTAAGAAGCATAGGCGTACCATCTACTTCCTATTGGTTAATGGTTGTTCATTTTTTGTCTGTATATACCATTATTGCCTATATCTATTCTTAAAAACGTTTCACCTACATTATTATCGGATAATTATATATTTTACCTGTTACTAATTGATCATTAAATAATTAAATGCCTTTAAACGACTGACCTGGAGCCCACATACGAGACTAAAAAGACAAGAACTAAACAGACGCTTTGTACAACTATACAGACTACTTCAAAGGACATCCCATCTCTCAATAGAAAATAAACTACTAATCTACAAAGTTATACTTAAACCAATCTGGACATACGGAATAGAGCTATGGGGGACAGCAAAAAAGTCGAACATCAAGCGTATCAAATCCTTTCAATCAAAAGTCCTGAGAACAATAGTAAATGCCCCTTATTTTGTCAGCAACAAAACCCTTCATAACGACCTTAATATACCCTTCATTCTAGAACTCATCCCTTCCAAGTTTATGAAATTCCACAGTAGCCTTTCCAACCACCCTAATCCTGTAGCACAGTCATTGCACTGCGCCACTCATCCCTATAATCCTCCTCGGAGACTGAAACGGCAGTGGCCTCGTGACCTGCTATAATCAAGTGACAGTGGGAGTCCTGGCAATGGCTAGTTTCTCCAATCATGTCCTGAATGAATGCGCGAGTGAATGATGAAATGTAAATATGGTATGAATGATAGTATATCTTAATTACTTATTGCCTAGCAAGGCAGATTGTAATTTTAGCACAATAAAGGAATTATATATTAATTTAAGTACAGTCCCCATAAACACTAGAAGGGAGGGATAGAGGTGTTTAGCTCGAACACTCAAATTTACTTGCGCAGATGAGTAAATGACACCTAATGTGCCAGCCTCCCGGGTTGGGTTTAATCAAGACATCAAATAAACGGTTGTTAATTTTGAAACTTATTTATTTTCTGGGCATGCAATTAACCGGTAAATGAGGATAGATTGGGTCTTTGCCCTTTTTAGATTGGGTAATTCACATTGTGTGTGGATGTTAGAGTTTCAATATACTGTGCTTAGTTAGCTAGTCTGTACTAGTTGTATTTGCTATTTTACCAACTGCTAATATTGACCCTTGAATAGGATGTTTATCTTCCATTTTAGCCTCTCGGTCCTTTTCAGTTTACATAGTTAATTTTAATATCACATTTTGTGAATTATATATTTTTAATAAGCAGACAAATAGCTCGTCAACTGATAATTGTTTAAAAAATTACGTTCAATAGGGCAACTAATAATTAATATTGATTCATTGATACTATTTTATTTTCCTACTGAACATCAAATTAAATTTCATAACGTATAGACACAAAATACTTCTCCTTTAGTAACCACTGTACTGACAGAGACTAAAAAAATAAGTTTAATAGAACTGAATAAAAAAGAATAGTACAGAAAAGAAAAAGAAAATTTCACCCGTATCCCCTCTGAATAATAATAATGCACAAATAAATACATAAAGCCCTGGGAAACGCAAACAATACATTAAATAGAGGGACAAAAGAAAATAATATTAAAAAATCTAAAGGTATATTTTAAATTAAAAATTATAGCAGAAGAATTTGTTTGAATATAAAATTAGAAAAACATTATATAATACACAATTAAATTAAGAAAAAATATAAGTAGGGGAACTAATTGTAATAAAATTAAATACGTAAATATTAGTGGTGACAAAAGGTTGTGCCTCAATCACAATAACAGTTAAATGGTAGTAATTGTATACAGTTAAATAAATAATAACAAGACTAAAAGAGAATAGAGAAAAGATGATCCACAGCAAATAAATCTAACATATAGCTATCTTCTTTTGAAACATCTAGAGGGTCAATATTAGATTTGTCGTTTTTGTCTATGTATTTTATATTTAACCAAAAAGCTGTTATAAATCCTTTAGAAATAATTTTTGTTGTTCAAAGATTTATTTAAATGCCTATAAACTGTGATTGCCTCTTATACAGAGAATGGTTTACTTAAATGTAAGAAAACACTTTAAAAATATTAAAGGTATCTGATATTTTAAATGAAATACTAATGATAAATCTATTTCTTGATGATGAGATTAGAAATCGAAATGTGTATTTTATCTTTGAACAATTCACGGTATTTCGTTTGGATGGAATATACGAAAAAGTTGAGTTTTACAATATACGCGTTTGAGGTTTGCCTATTTAGTTGTCCTCTCACGATTGCTCTTCAGCGGTAAATATTGAAACTGAAAATTTGAATTTTTTCTCAAAGAAATTTATGCAAATGAAAGATTTCCAAGGAAAAATAGTAAAAAAACAAATTTTCGTACAGTGCCCTTCTGTCCCCAAATGAACGAAATGCATCACTAAGATTACTTTTGCGTAATTTTTCATACAAACAAATATTTTAAAAGGTGTTGGAGTGCATTATTTATTAAATTCTTGCGCCAAAATTTCAAGTAACAATCATCAAAGAAAAATAATTTTTTGAATCGTAGTAATGAATTTTCCTGAGAACAATTTTCTTTCTTGATTAATCAGCATACCTTATTGAAACTTTTCCCTTAAGAAGGTAATGGAAACATAACTTCAGAACATTTACTGACGACTGGTGTATGCAAGCAGTAAGGATCTCAAAGCACTTCCCGTGGCGTCATATTGGTTTCTACTGGAGTTTTACTTGGCAGGATAGTGTTTGACTTGCTCAATATTACTTGCCAGCTTCTGTGAGTCTTACACTGGCCTTTGTCTCAGACGGCATAACGTTAGCAGGCCGACAAAGCAGACGTTTGAATAGGCCTTTTATGTACGTTAATGTTTCAGTTATTCAAGTATAACAACTTCAACCAGTATTCGTGATAACTTCCAGATTCTTGAATGAGCATGCTATTTCATGAAACGCAAACAAGTCTATTGAACATTTACTTCAATTTGTGTTTTCATTAATCAACAAGGTATACAGAACGGTAATCAGTTAGCGATATAAGTATTTACATCATCTAAGTAAATTTAACCAGTCGTATTACTATGGACTTAATCTCATTTATGACCAAATTGAGCTATTGACTATTGGTCAATCCGACTTTAAATTATATTGCGCACGCCATACACTAACAATTAAAGTTGTGGGTATTTAGACGACATTGGAATTGTGACATATTGTTGTTAAACTTTAACATAGAATATGTAATAAAAAATTAATATTCCTTTATTTAATAATGCATTAAATAAATGTAATCCCTTAACATTTGTAGGTTTAATTATGAGTGAAAATAAAAATGCAAATTAGTTTCACATTCCCCAATTGCGTATTTGAATATTCACTGATATAAAATAAAAAAAGTATCTTCAGTAGAAAGATTGAACGTAAAAGCTTATTATTTGTTCAGTCAAACAATGTAACAAACACTAAATGGAAAAATTCCTTTTTATTAAAAAAAAATTAATTTAGACTTGTTCATACACCCATTATTATTATTATTATTTTTTGTTCCGGCATTTGTGCACCACGGCCTCAGTGAGACCTATTGTGCGCCGTCCATGTCCCTGTCCTATATATGTGACAGGCCCACGGCCCTTGCAAATCTGAGGATACGGAATGGATCGATCAGTTCACATAGTTTGGGGTCTACAATGCGATCACTACCAAAGTGAAGGTATCGCCTTCTAGCTAGGTTATCACAGTCACATATTATATGACGTGCCGTTTCTCCCTCTTTCTTGCAGAATCTGCAATTACACCCATACTGTAATTAAAAACAACAACATATTGCTAGCAAATATTCAGGGACACATATTGGTGCATTAGGTCAAAATGGCTCTACACTAAAGCTCATTTAAAGCAACATTCTTCCAAAACACTTTTCACAAAATTATTATTGCTACCCTTACAATTTTCAAGAATCTTTTAAGTGCTTTCTTTTACTAACTTATAATTAAAGTCAATGCAGTGGTATCATGTAGTCGTTACATGCCAGTAAGTATAAGTGGACTTAATGAATATAATTTCAAAGGATTCTTAAGGTTTTTTATCAAAACTAGAAACTCTTGCTTTCTCCAGTGTTTGTTCTGGTCATTTTGAGCCACCTATATGTCACAGAAACATGAAAAGTTTCATAGATTTCCTATTTGATGTTATAAAGAAAAACATACAACGCTCGTCATGAAACATGATTGAATAAATGGTTATAAAAATAGATATATTTATTTTTCTATAATATGGATTTAGGTATAACATCAACCACTTTTGACATCGTGGTTCACAATATGTAATTGCTGTTATATTTTTTA
The DNA here is from genome assembly GCA_930367205.1 of Acanthosoma haemorrhoidale. Taxonomy (NCBI): domain Eukaryota; kingdom Metazoa; phylum Arthropoda; class Insecta; order Hemiptera; family Acanthosomatidae; genus Acanthosoma; species Acanthosoma haemorrhoidale. The sequence goes on from OV884014.1 coordinate 53,127,038, forward strand.
GTATTGTAATTAAAGAAAAGTCATCAGAACTGCCACTATCATCATTTTCACAGAACTAACTCTCTTATTTTCGGAGGGGGGCATGGTTGTTCATTTGATGTCCTGAAAACGCAGTGTACATATATCCAAGATAGGAGCCACCGATTTAAAGTGTACACCAGGTGGTTTTTTAAGCATAAAATTATGATTAATATTTAATCTCATCTCTTTGCAATTCCCTACAATCAATTTGCCCCTTTGACCTGGTGTAAAGTTAGTTAAATGGAGTTGGACGACTCGGTCCGAAGCAGATGCATTGCTTACATAGAACGCCGCCCATTGAATAGGGCATAATCAGAGCTCTCCCTTTGGCAAAGTCCTTCAAACAAGGGCACTAATTACAGGTAACTGAAGTAGTAGCTAATTTTCTTAATTGGCTACTAAGTGTGAACTTGAAGGCATTATTAGCTCCTGATTGACAAGGGGTTAATCGCTTTTCGTTTTTGACCCCTTTCATCTTTTTACTGCTGAAAGATTTTCTTTAATGTCCCTAAGTGAGATTTATCAAGTGAAGATTAGCAGAGGGTTATTATTAATTAATTTGTATCAAAATAACCAAAAAATATTAAGACTGTTGAAGCTATACCTGTTTAGAGGGTTAAGTCCACCTTTTATTCGACAATAATTTACCTAAATCAGGATTACTCTATAACATATGAATGCTTTATTGGAACTTTTGAAAAGAGGTTTTTTGGTATCCTGGGTTTCATGATTATTGAATTAAACGAAGTTACCTTTCAATTTATTATGAGTTACTATTTTAAGTTTTCATTAGGCTTAGCACAGATATTACCAATCCTGATATGGAATAGTAGAAGAGTTTATCATTTTGAATTATTCAGGTAAGTTTTTATTCATTACAGATTTGTGGTGTTTGTTATAACATAGTTACTTTTTAAAGAATTATTTATTTACTTTTCAAATCAATTTCGAAGTGAGGTTACCAATTTGGTAGTTACTACAATGAATTAATACAAATTGAAAACATAATATAGCAGGGCAGGATGTATAATGTTTTATTTTCAATCTTATTATTTATTATATTAAGTGTTTCTGTATATAATCGTTCCTCTATATGAGTAAATGGTTATGAATGGCGTGCTATTCCATGCTAATCATTATTATTCCGTGTTATAAACTGCTGTCGAGTAAGGGTGCATAATAAAAATATATCGAGAGAGACTCAAAACGTTTTTCCTGACATAATAAAAACACCATCACGCACGTTACTCTTTTTACGTACTGCTACTCCAAAAAAAAAAATAATGTAAAATGTCACCACTACCATTTTCAGAGGAAATTAAGGTGTGTCAATCACCTTTTCCAAATCTGTACCAAACCTGTTCACAAATTGAAGTGGACCACTTACAAAACTTTAGATATTATTACTTTTTGATTCCAGGATGTTTTGAAATTTTTTCCAGTTTAAAATAAACTATTTTTACAACTTACCCGCAATATTTATCTTCATCTTAATCTCTATTACGATTAATAAAAAAGTTCATTCTATTTACGCAATTGGGATTTAATCACCTAAAAAAATCGATATTCGTCTTTTACCACATTCATTTATCCACTAGGCAACGAAATTTAACAGCTCGACAACTGCAAAAAAGGGTTTAAGAACGCAACAGGGGTCCGGATTACAACTGAAACTGTTCAAAACCACCTTTGTAACTCGGTTTGAGGGCAAAAAGACTAGCAAAGTGTTTTTTTTTCAACAAGACAATAGACAGAAGCGCGCCTCCTATGGGCTCGTGAAGTTGTTGATTGGACTGATGATGAATGGGACCGGAGTTTATTTACTGACGAATCGAAATTAATTTATTTTATCATGATCAACGTTTTATAGTGTAAAGTGAGAGAAACTGGCGATTTAATGTAGGTATGACTGAGCCAGCACGGACTTATGGAGGAGGTTCAATAAGGACCTGGACTTTTGTATATGTACAGAAATGAGCATGTCACCGCACAAACATACCTGCACAATGTCGCAAGGACTGTTTTTCCCCTTTATCACAAGAAATCAGGGCCAACTTGATTTACCTACCTTTGCTCCATACTAGAGCACATAGAGGAAAGGTGGCTGAACGTCATTTCAACGAACAATCACGCGAATGTACTGGCCAATCCAATTGAGGATGTTCAGTATGAACTTTAACGCCAGTCATACATGCGTTCGCCTCGTCCATAACTTGATGAACTTGCAGATGCATTAATTGAAGATTGGACTTCTTTGCCCCAATAGTACATTTTAATAAGGAGGATAAAACAGCTATGCGAATTGGTTATTCGAAGCAGATGAGGCCAAACGTCCTATTACACACGTTTAAAATCAATAAAAAACAATGCCATTTTTAAAAAGGCTGTAAAAATTTTAATTTGATTTTTTCTCAGTTATAAATGAATAAATCGTTTCTTTATACAGTCGTTCAGGTGTCTTTTTTCAAACCCAATAACCTTATTAATACTCTACTGAATAAATAAGTTGTACACTTCAATTGGTAAGCAGTTTATTAGAGTCAGCATGTGATCCATTTAATTATTAAACAAAGAATAGCCTAAACAAATATGACCCTTCCTTCAGAATGAATAAGTATCTAGGCGTTGTTTACTTTCCATTTTGGAATTGGATGGGAGATATATGAGAAGAGTCATTCAACTTATGAATAAATTTATCATGTGTAATACGTGGGTGGGTTCGAAAAAAAAAGGCTTCTTTTCTAACCATAAATCTCTGCCTGGGAGTGTAAAAGATTGGGTATGATCCAACTTGAAGAGAAATCTTTTGTATTATCAATTAGCCCATGCTAAAGAGCTAAACAATTTATGGACACAGGATGTCGGGATTAGATGACTAATTAATCTTAAGCATCTTCAAACAACAAAAACATTTTAAGACCAGTAATTATTTAGAGATTACAGTGAGAAATTCGTTGCCCATAAGCCGCTTCCGATAAGGAAAAGATTTAGAATTTCTTAATAATCCTCCCCTGAAAAAATGAGCCTGAGTTCACGTAAGAAAAATTGAGTGAATACTTATATAAATGAAAAACAAAGTTGGTCTAGTATACGGACAATATTGTAGTGAAAATGTCATGATTTTTTTTACCGAATTAAGGGTAAGAAAGATATTAAAATTATGGTAATACATCTGCAGCAAGTTGAGAGAACTAGGAACCTTTGTTTGGAAACCGAGCCTTAGAGTGAGAGAGAGGTATACCATGCAATAAGCATGTTATTTTTTTGCCAACCCTTCATAATGATCTAAATATACCCTACATTCTATAATTTATTGTAAATTTTCATCTGTTTCCCTACTGCTTTATTAGGATATTATATTTATAAATTATTTCGGTTACCATTATCCTGTTCCGTATCATTAATGCATGGGGATATTCATATGTATTGAATGTTCCATTGTTTGATGGGATTACAATTGCCCCTAATGGTTTGCAAGTCAGCATTAGGGTTTCATTTTGAAGTAACTTATCATTTTGAATTTAGTTCCTGACCTCTATCCCAATAGTAGGATTTGGTGCCAGTATCCCCTTGTGTTTATTTCGCTAGTTCGATTACCCTGGTGCACTATAAAAGGGAGTTGTTAAGGTTCTGCAAAATAACAGAAAATGTTTTGGACAAGAGAACTAGAACCTCCCTGACCTTAAAACCCATTGACGACGAACGGAAATTGAAATATACAACTGCCATATATTTGAGTTATAAAGAAATCTTACTATACCAGTTTACTACGAGGTAGACTTGGTCCGCACCAGATTTGTCTAGGATTCATTCCGTTTTTTAAGGGGTTTTGTTTAGTTGAGGGCACAGCCTGTGACAGTAGTTATGATTTAATGAGTAGCTGTCATGTTAGTTTAACTATGCTTAAGTTAAATAAGCATAGTTAAATAAGCTAGTCTCGTTTCTTATAGCTGTGGTGGGGATGGGTCCCCATCTGCAGCTGTTCCTCCCACCAGCTTCTCTCTCACTCTTATAACACTATTTACAGTTTGAGAACAAATAATTAAAAGGTATATGGACTAATTGATTGCAAAATAAATTTCTTTGCAATTTGTAATTAAATAGAAGATTTCTTTTACTAAAAGATTTGTATTTTTTTTTGGAGGGGGGGGGTGTAGATGGATGATACATAGTTGAATGTGACACAAAGAAATTAACGACATCCAATCATTATGATTGTGTGGATAAACTGAGAAAATGAATTCATTGCTAATCTGTTTTTTCTTATGTTTTTTGTAAGTCACAGACCGGCTATTGTAGTTTTAGTTTGTATCTATTAACAAGGAGCCGGGACTACAGTTCCAGCAAACGCTTAACAAATTTTTAGATAACTGCTAATGAATACTGGTCATGGTGAATGTTTTTGCGACTAGACAAAACAAGGCTATTATCGGCCTGTGTTTTCGCCTGTACAACACTCCGAGGCTCTCTTACTTTAATGGGCTTTTCAATGTAGCTCATTTACGAACAGTCCTGGCCTTACAAAAGCTTTGAATTTAACTTATGATGAATGGCTTTTTAGCTGGACAAAATGAATTCTTTGTCAGGTCAAATCCACCAATAGTTATTCCTCCATTAAAAGTAAATCATAAAACTAAATAATTTAAATTATTTTTAAACAGTAAAATATATTTTTTACTATTTAAATCTTATGTTAGAAGGCAGGTTGAAGGATATCAATATTTATTAAATATACACCACCCTCGGCTCTAACTAGAATTCATTTTACACTGATGCGAGGGGTTTCGGATCTGATTGCGCTAGAATATGATACGTTATTGAACTCTTCCCTTTACCCTCATACTACGTACCCTATTCCATGTTTTTATCTATAAGATACTTGAGAACGGTGATGTAGGCACTGAAAGCAGTCAGATCTGTGTAAAATAAATGCCGCGTGGACCAGAGAGAAGTGTATAATATTAATCAAAATTTTATTTTTCAGTGTATATGCAGCTCAAGGGAAATAATTAATAATCGTCACATTCTTATGTTCAGTAAGACATACTTAAGGCAACATCTTCAGCTGTTGAGTAAAATGTGGAACCATTTCTTATCTTTTCCTTCGCCAATAACTGAAAAATATACAGTGATAGTTGGAGATAGATAAATAGAGTGTAGAGTGGAGAAATTACGTAATATAGTTCTTAAGTTCAATGTTCTTACATATCTTCTGCAAGTTATATGAGTTGACGAAGTAATGAGAAATTGAGGGAATTAGCTCAAAGGCAGTATATTGAAACTAATAAAAAGAATTTTCTTGCATATTGGAGGGCCATGCCTTAGTGGAACTTCAAATGCGCAATATCTGAAATTTCTAGGAATTCTACCTTCCCTTAGAACTTCGCACAAAACAATTTGAAATTAAATTCTAACCGTGATTGACCACCCGTATCCTTATAGAATAGAATAGAAAATAAATTTAACTCTGGTACAGAGTCCCCTATGAATAACAAAAATAGTTATAATAATAGCGTTTGGCTAATAAAAAAGACTATTCCATTATGATAAAAAAAATAATAACAATGTAAAATAAAGTGTAAACTTCAATAGGAAAGATGATAATAACTATGAAATAAAATAAAAATGTTTTAACTGCTTTTAGTAAATAAAGTCATATCCACCTAGAAGAAACCAAAAAAAAATATGCACAAGTCTGTACAATATGATATTAAACAAAAAACATTACATTAAGGGTATTTAGGGAGTAGCAATTGGATATTAAGGAAGATAGAAAGCTTCTGATATATGAAAACCACTTTAAAATAAACCCTACAGTTTGACACACTGAGAGAACGCAATGTTTCTGGCTGGCTACCTGAATTTACCCTGGCTCAAAACAACCTGGAAGCCGGGAGGGGGCGTAGTCGTAGACTTGGTCTATGTAGTGATCCCAAGACACCTGTAGAATAAATCAACACAATTATTTGGGAACATATCCTTACAACACACAGGTATATTAGCGTGCCCTAGGCATATATCTACAATAATCATACTTATTCAGTTTCAGAATAAATTATTTCATATAACAATCATTATTTTATTAGTAGTTACGTAGGTACTTTTTTAATATTTGATTGTAATATCCTCAATTACTCTTTTATGACATTTTATCGTCCCTTGAAATGCCGAGTAATTGATTCCCAGTCTCGTCAATAGTGTGCGTGAGTACGAGTTTGACTTCTTGTCTTGTGTATTTTGAGGGATATTGGAACCTAAAACCAATTTAGTCACTGTAAATAGTTCCCTTTACATGATAACTCATGATTTATTAGATGTTGTTCTTAATTACGTTGAGCGATTGTATGGTTGATTATATGCAAGTACACTTTATTCAAAACCAATACAGTTTACACCTAGATGTAAGAAATAATACAGCATTTCAATGTTTACCTGGTTGCTGGGTCCAACAGGTGGCTACCTTCAACACTCCTCCTGGAAAGGACCGGGACCACCTTAAATATGTATTAAATAAGCCTAAGTGAATGCAAACATTCTCTTCTCCAAGTGGATCTGGGACTCAGCAGGGATTTTATTGGAGAGGAAAACCCTGGCCTTTTGTATCCCGGCTCTAAACCTATTTGAGGAGGCGCTCACCCTGTTAGAGCCCTCAGAGGTAATTGGTAAATCGAGGTGGTGGGTTGGCTTGGGATTGTATTATGTCTCGGATTGGATGCAGATCCAATTTACAGTTTGGTGGAAGGGGGCGAAGACCCCACAGATGCCCTCTCTCACTCTTCAGACCGCCCCCCCCCCGCACCCGGACCCCTTAACCTCTTAATTTTAAAGTTTCATCGCAACTCCTCCCAGTTTTGCCACTGGGGTTCTGGGAGATCGGGTTCCCATGAGAACCCAATTGGTATTAAGGCAAACTTAATCCATAATTACTTATAAATGAATGATATTTATAAAATTGACACCGCATTTATTAACATATTTATTGTATTATACATGATTTCACAATCTGTATATTATTCATCCTCATCCCCTATCGTAATGGACTCTTGTAAAGATGGTTCATATAGGGGATGTTAATAAATAAGGTCACTTTTGATGCAAAAAGAGCTAATTTTTATCTAGCATATGGCTTCCAAGATTTTTTTTTAACGTAAAATTTATACATTTTCGGACTTAATTACATATTCCCTTGAGCCATAGATATGTCTCTAAGTGAGTAAATATGTAATAAAAAATAATAATAAGTGATAAGTACATTAGCGATTCGCAATTACTGACATCAAGTAAAAAATTGGAGGTAAAAAATGCTAAATAATTAGTAAATCAACCTCGAATAAAATATTTTAGGAATGCTAGAATGGGTCGGTAAAAAGACTCAGTAAAACAAAACTGCTCAGAGTTGAAAAAATGTTATACATGAATTTTTTTTTTATTGTACAACGTAACATCCTAAACCGATTCAAATTATTCCGGAGAGCTACCCAGAGGGCTTCGTTTCTTCCATTAAAATGCAAAATATCTCTGAGGTGGATAGAGATGATGTATTCATCCACTAAATAAGATTGCCCCGTAAATCACCGTCAAGCTTTATAGGAGCTAAAATGGCACTTTCAGGCGACCGTAAAGGCGACCGTTCTCTAGCTAAGATACTTAGTTACGCTGTCATAAATCTTTTTTTTTTTTAAGTACGGTTGACGTGTCCCAAATGGAAGTGCAGAATCATATTGTTCCTACTATTCACATCCATTACGTTTTTTTTTATTTTATGATTACTGTAGCAAGCGCTAACAATATATGTAAATTACCCTATACTCTGGTGCAACTAATGTATTATAATATAAATGCAAATCTTTGTAAACTTCTTGTAATAAATCATAGAGAGGTCGGTAGTCGTGAAACAAGTAACAGAAGGCCGAAGGTCCTGCAATAAAACCTGAGAGGGTAAGCCATCTGCCCCTAATAAAACCAACACGGTTTTACACGGTTATTACTAACACCTCTGGTCACCGTCCGGCGGTCATAAAATCATGCCATAAACAGTCCTTAGGAGACGAGCGATCACGTATCTCGGTAGGTGTGACATCATAAAACACACCCTTTTAGACCTTCAATCACTTTCCGGCGGTCATAAAATCTAAAAGCCATGCCAATAAACAGTGCTTTAGGGGACGAGGGGCACGTACTCGGTGCAGGTGTGACATCATAAACATACCCCGTTCAAGCTAGGCTCCTCCTTCCGGTAGGAAGGGGAAGTAATGTTTAAAACCAAAGAGTTTCGCCCTGTAGAGACCCCCACAGAGTCCGGCATTCGTTGAGGAAGGACCTACTCTTACTCAGCGATTTGTTTTTCAGTGAACTTAGTGTTTTTCAGTGAACTTAGTTACAAAGTGTTCTCGAGAAGACAGGAAGTGATAGGAGGATGATGGAGATGGAAGTGGATACTTCCAGGAAGCGGCCGGCTTCCAGGCCGACAACCCCGGACAGTGAAGAGGACTTCACTTTCCCTAAAATTACGGCGAAAGCCCAACGGCCTGTGAAGAAGAAGCAAACGAAGGTCGAAAATAAATTTCAGTTACTCGCTAGCGAGTCAACTGAAAGTTCGCAACCCGATGTACCGGTGACCGTGAAAAAGCCACCGCCAGTTATTGTCTCCGGAGAAACAACAACGACAATAGCCCAGCTGCTTAGATCCAGCAAAATAATTCACTTCACCCTGAGGAAGACGAAAGAGGGGGTAACTATTTACCCAGAAGAGGAGGAAGAAAGGATCAAAATCCTAGATATACTCCAGCAGAATGGTAAACAATTCCATTCCTTTGCTCCTAGGGGTAGACCCAGAAACAAAAAGTTTCTTATCCTAGGATTAGATATCCAGGAGGATATAAACGTAATAAATGCCGCAATCGCAACAGCAGAGCCCGACGTCCTCGACATAAGAAGACTGAGGAAGTCAGACCCCAGCGGGAATAAAATAGATATTGCACCGGTTCTAGTGACGACGAGACCCTCGGTGACACTCAACGCATTAAAAAAATTGAGGGCCATAAACCATGTCATCATACGTATAGTGACATTCAAAGAAGAGAGAGGGCTTCCGCAGTGCTACCGATGCCAGGAATATGGACATACAAGAAACCACTGCGGCCGGAAAATAAGGTGTGTGAGGTGTGCAGGCCCACACGAGGTGGCGCTGTGCCCTAGGAACGAGACGGCCCCGCTCAAGTGCTCCAACTGCGGTGAGGCTCATCCGGCGTCGTACAGAGGCTGCGCGAAGAGAAAGGAGCTTCTCGCCAGAGATAGACCGACAAGCAAACTGCAGCCACAGCAGAAAAGACGGAAACAGGACGAGCCAAGGATGCGGCCGGCTCCACCGCCAACTACAAATGCTTGGCAAAACCCACTCTACAAGCTGTTCCAGAGCAGTAATGAAGACAGAGATGCCCCCTCCACGTCGAGAGCTACCCCTTCCACGTCGAGAGCTGCCCCCTCCACGTCTAGAGTGGCCCACAGAACTTCGGAGGACACTTCAGAAAATACTAACAGTAAGTACCTAGATCCTAGGCTAAAGTTTTTGACAAACGACCAGCGTCAAGACCTTGAATGTGCACCGAAATGGGTAACTGCCCTAGTCGACTTCTGTAGCCAAATGCTCATGGCTATGATATCTGGTAAACATCAACAATGGTAGATTACCAAGTTTTAAATTTTAACGTTGATGGTCTCCTGACCAAAATAGATGAGGTAGAAGTGCTGCTAGCGCTCTACCGACCAGATATTGTAGTTCTGACAGACGCTAGGGTATCTGCACAATCGTTCCACATTAAAGGTTATTCAACTGCCATTGAAAGGGTTAACGGTTACGGAGGCGTTTTAATTGCTATACGCCTAGGTATCAATTGGAAGAAAGTGGATTCACCACTGACTACAACTGATCCCAAGCTTCACCACTTGACAGTTAAGGTAAATTTGGGGAGACCCATTTACCTTACCGCCCTATACAGAAGACCGCACGCGTCTCTGCAGCAGTACTCAGCCTTGCTACACGCATGTGCGCAGAGATCTAACCACTGGGTGGTGGGAGATCTCAACGCAAAACATACCATGTGGTATAACTCCGTAACAAACAATGCTGGGAGACTCCTGTTGAGAACGCCGTTTACGGTCGTTCACCCCCAGACTTTTACTTTTCGACATAGAGGTAACCCACAAGCTACCTCGACGATTGACTTACTACTGACAAAACAACCCCACCGTATTACTAGTTGCACCGCCCTTGACTTCATTACCTCTGACCACAGGCCAGTACTGTATGCAGTGGATGGTAAAGTGGCGACCCCTCGCCCCACGAGATACGACTACCGTCGTGCCGACTGGGATCTGTACCGGTCGCAGATTTACCATAACCTGCATACAGTGCCAGTTCTCCGCACGAAAGAGGAAGTAGATCTTCAACTATCTTTCATAACTGATGTGATCATAGACGCAGCAAACACCGCGATCCCGAAGTACACTCCCATGCCACCGTCTCTGCGACCCCCTCCAGACCACATTCTTAAAATTATTGCCTTGCGCCATACTTGGAAGAATAGATGGTACAGGACGAGAGATCAGCAAGCCAAGGTCGTTGTGAATTCTCTCACAACGCAAATCCGGGGCTTGATGAAACTCTGGAAAACAGCCCAGTGGCATGAGAAACTTCGTAGCACTCACGGAGATCACAGAAAGTTTTGGAAGTTGTTGAAGACTACAAAAGGCAAGACAGCCACTGTCCGTCTTCACGAAGGCGACAATGTTCTGACTGCTGAGCAACAGGCAACAAAACTGGCCGACCATTACGCTAGGGATATTACGGCTAGGACGGGATACTACCACATCCCTCCTCCGGTAGATGCTGGACAGAACAGCATGTTTGTATCACCGAAGCAGCTCAAGGCAATTCTTCGCCGGTGTCAGGGAAACCGAGCACCAGGGCACGACGGGATACAAACAGTGCTACTCAAACAAATGCCGAGGAGAGGGATAGTACAACTAGCAAACTTATACAACTCTTGTATAAGATTGCGGTACTTTCCTGACACATGGAAACAAGCCATCTTGTTTCCATTACTGAAGCCAGCCAAGAGTGGAGATCAACCAGCCCACTACCGCCCGATCAGTCTGCTACCACAAATGGGGAAAATCTTTGAGAAAATCCTTTTGAATTATCTCAAAGATTACTGCTCGGAAAATGACATCATTCCGCCAGAGCAGACTGGATTCCAATCCAGTATGAGCGCAGAGCACCCCCTTCTGAAGGTGCAGTCAGAAGTTAGCCATAACATGAATAGAAACATAGCCACGGCTATGATTTCCATTGATTGCACCCAAGCATTCGACTCGGTGTCTCACGGGACACTGTGTCAAATGCTCTGCGACCGGGAATGCCCGAAACAACTGTATTCAATTCTGGCTAGCTTCCTGAAAAACAGATCGCTGCGGGTGAGAGTAGGTGATAGCCTCTCCGAAGCTGTGCCACTGACCTGTGGAGTACCCCAAGGAGCCGTCTTATCCCCTGTACTATTCAACGTATACACGTCTGAGATTGTCGGAGCCCGGTACAAAAATACCACAGTTACTGCTTTCGCAGATGACATAGCGGTGTACAGCAGCAGCATGAGTGCCAAGGTAGCTCTAAGGCAGGCTGAAGCAGCCTGTAACCAGATCAGTGAGAGATTGGGGAGACTCAATATCTCTGTAAACGCGGGTAAGACTGACTGTGTAATTTTCTCTTTTCAAAAGGGAAAAAGCCCGCTCCCTACTAGTTACATAGTAGGAACAGAGAAAAATTCACCAGCCAACAACCTAGTATATCTGGGAATTAAAATGGACAGACACCTCCACTTTAGTAACCATTTTGCGAAGAAGTTGAAGCATACACGCATGAAGTCTTACCGGCTTACGCACTTATTAACTTCCCCCAATCTATCACTGCGTCTCAAACTATTGATATACAAGAGCATACTAAGGCCTACTCTGCTGTATGGTGCACCACTATTTCGTTATCTGACGTATACAACAGCTAAGAAACTCCAACAATTCCAAAACGGTATACTGATGAAAGTGGTCAGAGGTACTTCATTCGAGCAGCGAAGAAACAGTGAGCTGCATGAGATATTTGAGCTGCCTACGGTGGATGAATTCATCCACCGTAGACATATCAAATTTTTCGACTCATTACAATATCTAACAAACCCGGTGTTTAACACTATAACCCCCGCTCCGTTCCCCCAACGATGGCAGGACGCTGTCGCAGCTGGAACACTCTAGTCCTAGGTTCTAGGTAGAGATTTAGTTTGTTTTGTTTAGTTTTGTTTTGTTTAGTTTGTTTTGTTTTTGTTCCTAGTGTTTAGTGTTGGTGTCGGTGACAAATAGAAGGTGAGCCTCATCACCTAGTGTTGTATAAGAACAATGAACTATTAACGACAATAAAAATTTATTATATTTAGGCACTCCGCCAAATGCATGTAAATGCAGTAAGAGGAGAAATATGTAATCCAAATATTTTGTTATTTTTCTTTTGTACATTGTATTGTTTTGTTGAGGTTTTGAAATAAAAAAAAAAAAAAAAAAAAAAAAAAAACTGTAGAGACACTCTTTCCCAGGCTCCTCATCTAGACAGCCACTATCACTCGTCGCGATACGCCAGGGCCCCGGGGCCCAGGGAGTAAGCCTTCCACTGGTCTACACTCTCTCTGGCACACCTCTGGGCAGTCACTTTGTCTCACAGCCTCAAGCAGACCCTCTGACGACTTGTACTATTACGCTGCCGATCTCTCGCCCGAACTCTGAAAACTGATCTTATTCTTTATCAAGCCTCTGAACCTCTCTCCTGAACACAGTGTATTGTCGGGACACATCCCTATCAATAAATGGAGTCACATATGTTATTAACTCAAACAATCCGCACTTGTCGCCAGGGTCAGGTGAACAGGCACCTCCTAGTGACACCCCCCGACAATTACGTTTGTCTTCATGTTATTGCTCCTCGATGTTAAGATATTCACAACACGAACTGACATATAAACGACACAGAAGATGTTTCAGGCAACAAAAAAGTAATATTATTAGTTACTAATATCAGTACGCTCTAATACTACAATAAAAAAACAATAATAAATAAATCAATTGCGTAAAGCCACATGAAGAGGTATGGCCGACCGAAGGTTGTAGCCACAGGTATTCTAGTTATTACCTATAAATTTCCTTATGTTAATCGGATTTAATACTTGAAAATGTATATAACTACCTATTCATTTGTCCTTACGAGGCCGAATCAACCCAAACCATTCTCATCAGTCGAAAAAATATTCCTGAGGAGAGTCCTGGATTGAACACAGGTCACTCCACAGCACTTGATTGTGGGGATGGTCGTCTAGTTTTTTAGCTTATGATTATTACTATCACCGGTAACCTTTTTGGAAAATGAAATTCTTCTGTATTTATTATTATATTCGGCCATATTCTATTGTATTTAGTTAGTTTATTTTGTTTTTTTCCTAAACGCGATTTTTATTCCTATTCACGATTTATTAGCAACATTTTATTCATAAAGTTACAATTTACTTTTAGAGTGGACTATTATCATGCACACTTCAAATCATAGCTGAGGTAACAATTTCATTTTTATTTCAACAGTAATATCGAACACAGTAAGAGGATCGACCTTAAGCTTTTTAACGTTAATCCTAGTATGGCCATACTATATATTTATACATATGTATATAAACCAGGAGTGACTTTAATTTTTAGTATCATCGCAGTACCAAATTACAACGCTCTTCAAAATATTGTATCTCTAAAAAAAATACGCTTTGAGTTAAATTGCCGAATACAATTTTAATGGCATTTGAACGACACTAGGTAGGTACAGTTCATTGAACACAAAGCAAGTATGGCGTGTTATTAATTAAGTCTTTTCACGTGGTTTAAACTACAATTAAAACCTTCACATAAAGAATTTTGCTCGTAGCTTGAACAAGAGGGTCACAAAGAGGTCTCTGGTGTGAGACCTGGACAAAGGGACGAAGGAATTAAAACTAATGGCCAACTTCTGTTTAATTGTACAACCAATGGAATATATATTCCTTATCAAACCATATTCGTTCTTTCTTTTCAAAGGTGATAAACTTTGTATCATTTCTTTTTCTGCAATTCATTTAAATATTTAAGAGTTTTTTTTACATGCTCTGAGATGATTGAATAGTGGCCCTTCCTTAAGGATAGTCGGATGGTTTAATCATCTTTAAGCAATCGTGTACATTTGGTAAAAAAAAAAATTGTATGAATAGTGATTATACACCAGTTAATACGTTGATAATCAATAGAGACTATATACTCACTGAGCAGGGTAGCCTAGACAGGATATTGTGGAGAAAGGGGAAGATTTTGCATACTTGGTTGGAGGGGAAACCCTTATTTTTAATGAATGTCTCTTTTGAGGAAATAATGAGGTGGTTATGCAATAATTTTGCAGCAACAGATTAGAAAAATGAAGGTTTTACATAATTAGTCATCTATAAAGTAGAAGTTAATTAGTTGAGAATCATTAACAGCGTTATGTTTATAGTCCTTACGTGACCAATAAAAGTATGAAGTAGATATAGGAAAATTCTCTTGTATAATAAATATTGTAATCGTTGTCATTTATTGAAACTGATTTTATGTTTTCCACTTTACTGTGTTTTAGATATTTTATTTACAATCCTTTGCTCGAATGTAATGGCGTAACCAATTATTAAAATTTCTGGAAATGTTTTGAGTTGTAACCATGCCAATGTGCTTTTTGTAATGTTATATAATAGTTGACTGAGACCCACATATCTTTTTGTAGGTGTCTTTTTTCTCCACTAGCCCGGAGCTGAGCAACAAGCAGAGGTTCGAGTACTTCACGAGAACGATACCTTCCGACCATCATCAGGTCAAAGCTATGGTCGAAATAGTCAAGCTGCTTGGTTGGAGTTACGTCTCTATTATCTACGAGGAGTCAAACTACGGTATAAAGGTACGTAATTTTCTTTTCCTAATTAATTAATTATCGATTTTAAAAGATAGTTGAACGCATTCCTCTATTTTCTATCACGCGAACATCTGTAACTTTCGGAACGAACGCTGGTGTGAAAGTTCCTGAGTAACAAAAATATAAGTAGGGTACTATCACACGATTTACATGTAGGCCGGAGGAGTCCTACTAGGAGATTCCGACGGATCAGCTTGGTCTGGCCAATATTAAGTCTCGATGCACTAAGCATCATGCGTTCCTAGGAATGTCTTAATTGATTTAAGCTCAATTCTTCCCAATATTCCCTCAATATTTTCCTCAGTGGAAGTTCTAACTTTCTTATTAATTTCTGAGGGAAGAACAAAGTTTGAGTAAGAATGTCGTTTATAAATGACTGCTTCTTTGGCAGCTTTTTCAGCATGTCCATTGCCTTAAAATCTAACAGAGTTCAATCCCACGCACCTTAAAGATTTTTTCTTTGTGAAATAGATCTGTTGGCCCTTTCTCGTGAGAATATAACTTCAGTTTAGGATGCAGGGTGGGTAATCATGGCCCAGGGGGCACGGGGTTAGACCCATTGCATGTCGTTTAATTATCTTTTCATTTATGAATTAAACAACCCAGACCTTTTCTTTCTACTCTTAAACAGACCTCAGCCCCAAACTCCTGACGATTAATCAGCGGCTACTTTAATAAAGAAATAGTGAACCCGGTTGAGCAAAATTGAGCCCCACAAACCAACTACGGTGACAACCATGTTCGGTGTCAACTCAAGAGTTGCATGATAAGGTGTTGCGCGTTGATTAAACGTCAAAATATGACAATGGTGTCATAAATTTGAAATTGCGATCAATTTAAAACTTCAGGACTAACAAAGTAATAATGGAGTGGCATCAACTTAAGTAAACCCTAAATCATCATTCTATGCTGTATACAAATTATAACATACTAACTATACAATTTAACGTTTTAATATTTCAAAATAACTCGAACTCTTTAGTGATCCAACAGAACAACGTTACTTCACTGATTTGAAATTTAAATACATAACCATGACGTGACAATGAAGTCATCAAACTAAGCAGAGACGATACAATATACATAATGTAGAATTAAAAATATCCTGCTTATATATATAGCTTTATAATACATATATAGCTTACATATATAATACATATAGCTTTATAATATATATAGCTTTGATAATTTTATCCTGCTCTAAAAATAAAACTTCAACGCTGAATTACCTGAGCGATTGTTCATTGGACTATTACACTTTCAGTAGACCCATTTTAGTAGAGATAATTTGTTTAACCGGGTTTTCTGATGGATTTTAAATTGCCTATTAAAATTGTTAAAAATAAAGCAAATTTAGTCATTCGAAAACCAAGTTATGATAATTAATGAATATTCATTGAATATACAATGATATCTGCTCACAAGCATATTTATTTTACGCCACAGTGCTTTCGGTAATTTACATTACCCTCTTCTTGTAAAAAAAAAAAATGTTATTTTTGTAACAGGTGGAATTTAATTTTTAAGGTATATCACTTATGATAGCTGATTGTCTTTAGTTCAACCTGACCCATACAATGACGATCTATAAATTCTTGGTCCTTAATCTTTTACAGTTTATTAAAGCGTGCTTCGGCAGTATTAAATGAGCAAAACTATTCATCTGTTTACAATAGGATATAGTGAGAATTCCATTATAATTGATTCGCTTAAATTAAATTACAATGATAGTTCCATCAGAGGTCTCGTATCAAATTCCTTGGAATCCTCTTCATTGCAAGCAATTGAGGCAGGACCTTGTAGAGGGTATTAAGAATCTAGATGATTGAGACAATATTACCATGATTAAATTAGATGTATTTGACATCATATTCATTTGTACCTTTACTGTACAAAGAGAAAATTATTGTACAAGTGGGCCCAATATTTAATGAGGCAAAAGAGAAGTATACAAGTATGTTCACTGGAGATTGTTAGGAGCTTCCATAGACCTCGAGTATATGCATGGAAGTTTCTACACACCCCGTTTTGGCCAGCAAGAAGGGAAGAAACAATGTCACCGGGAAGAATTATGATGTGTTGGGATAACTATCAAAAGCCCAACTAATTAACATAATAATGATTAACTTAAGTAAAAAGTGAATGAAAAAAATAATATGTTAAAATAAGAAAGATTATGGATACTTTAGAGGTGTTGCGCCATAGCAGTAATGTTTAGTTCTCTCTTATAGATGAAATTCATGAATTTATCAATGAAGATATGAGTTTTATAGTACAAGAATTGTTTTATGTACAGAATGTTTAATCATAGTGTGGTAAGAGTAAAAATTTTTTTTTAACAATTAGAATTCTTCGGACATTTTTTATACTATCGAAGCTCTAAGCTAGGGACCCATTCATCAATATCGGACGAATAACAGATTTTTTTAGGATTAATTTATCTTTTAAAGAGTGTTTCGATAATTTATTAAATTGTTCAATGAAATTCAAAGAGTCAGTGAACTTTGATGGATAGTACTGTATATTAGGCGATGCGGTTTATTTCACTTAGTTCTCATCAGCTTATGTGGTTAAGTTTTTATAAATGAACGGAATGGTCGAATGCCAGGCCACCAACGGTAGTGTCTAAGTTATGAGGGAACGGAGGGTGCCCGTGTATCAATCGAACCCTAAAGCCAATATTGGTCTAGGTGAAAATGACGGCCAGTGTCATGTGTGTCAACTGGAATTCTATACGATGTTTGACTTGGTCAACTCAGGTCTGGGCAATGCGATCTTCCTACAATAGTTGAACCCCCCCCCACCCCCCCCTCACCACCTCATAAAAGTTTCAGAAAATATATTGCAAATTGTTTCTAGTTGCCAGTGTGGAAAATGGTTGTTTAAAAATCACGAAATACATTCTCTATGTCACCTTTTAAAGGGAAAAATAACTATTAATAATTAACAGTGAAAGAAAAAAAATTAATTGCAATCCCAGACTTCCACAATATCCATTTATACGCTCGACGAGGTGGTAGATCCTTTTTTTTTTTTTTTTTTTTTTTATTTCAAAACCTTAAAAAAAATAATACAATGTACAAAAAAAAAATAATTGGATTACATATTCCTCCTCTTTCTGCATTTACATGCATTTGGCGGAGTGCATAAATATAATAAAAATTTTATTGCCGTTAAAAGTTCATCGTTCTTATACAACACTGGATGATGAGGCTCACTCACCTTCTATTTGTCACCGAGGTAGATCCTTGTGAGAGGTCTTGGGTTTGAGTCCTTGTCGAGCTAATCACTTTTCTGCGATGTAATTTATATATTATTCATTATAAATAACTGTTAGTTGAGCCAATACCACAATACTAATTCCTCTTTTAACCTGAGAACTCCAACCGTGAGATTTTCTCTCATGTTTAAAGTAAACCGCTGGTTTTCAATTGGCTGTGCTTGTACGTTTCTTCGTCCCCCGTCACTGCATAAGAAAATGTTTGTTCTCATGCGAATGTTCACGTCACATTTTCGTACCGCGATTTGATTTTTATTTGTTTGCAAAGTTTAAACGGTTACGGTTTATTGTCAATTTTTGTTAGATCTTTTTTATAACGAGTCTTATAAATTCCTCGATGCTAAATCTCCTAAATGTTCTGATAATGAACTCCAAAAGAAAAAGTTGTGAAATGAGCTGGTTTCCGAAAAGAGACAAGTTTTATGTGCATTCTACGAAATAAAAAAAAAATGAATTATGACTATTTGCCCCTCACATACTAAATATGCGTGCCCCAATTTTTTTTATGATAGTTCTCTTTTATACTATCAAAATTTTAATTTTCGGTGTTTATTTAAGCAGTTGATAAGTAGTATTAACTGAATCTAAACTATGTTTTTGTCCAACATACTTTGTGTTTTATTAATTAATATTATTTTTGTTAGCTCATAAAATCCTTTTATTTAATACTTTGGAAAATAATATAATAATTTTATTTATCTGATAAAAAAAGTATGGTGTGAAAAAAAGTCTCACGCGCGAATTCTCATATTTTTCTTTTTATTATATACATTTAATAAACCAATCCTAGAAATATGGGAATATAAATGTATTTGAAATTAGAAAGTGAATAATGAAATATAATTATTGAGGTATTTCATATTGACTGCTGTGTGTGCCTAATAATGAAAAAAAAAAGTCAATGGACAATTAAAAGAAATATAATTTTATTGTTCCACAAAAATAGAACCCCTATTTTATGTACATTTCTTATTTGAAGACCGAAACGTTGAAACAAACTATTAATCAATGAAGATAAAAAATGTTTGTTTTTGAAATATTTACAGTTCTTCTATAGTTTTAGTGCAAATAATAAATATTTTATACTACAATACGAGGGTGGTCTGAAAAATTTCCGACCTCAACATGAAGATAGGAGCAGTCTTAAATAAAAGCTAGTGAAATTCGTTGTTCATCTGTTGCCAGTTACTCACCAAAGTTTCAGCCATTTTGGACGCGCAGTTGTTGTGTAACAGCCGTTTGAGTGAGTCGATGTGAGTGTTTTTATGAAAATGGACAAAATCGAGTATCGAGCTGTCATTAAATATTTGTTTTTGAAAGGCAATACCCCTACGCAAATCAAAGATGAGTTGGATTCTGTGTATGGGAACTCTGCACCATCATTTACCACAGTGAAATTTTGGGCAGCTGAATTTAAACGTGGTCGTAAGAGCTTGGGAGACGATGAACGTTCAGGACGTCCAAAAACTACAACTACCGACGAAAACATCGCCAAAGTTTACCAAATGGTGCTAGACAACCGCCGAATTAAAGTGAGAGAGATAGCAGAGGTTATGAACATGTCAAAAGAACGTGTTGGTCACATATTAAATCAACATTTAGAGATGAGAAAGCTGTCCGCGCGTTGGGTGCCGCGTTTGCTCACGTTAGATCTAAAACGTGTTCGAATGAACATTTCTAACGCTCTGTTGGCGCAGTTTAGGGGCAATAAATCCGAGTTTTGGCGCCGATTAATTACTGAGGATGAAACTTGAATACACCATTATACGCCCGAAACAAAAATACAGTGGACTGCAAAGGGGGAACCGGCTCCAAAAAAAGCAAAAACTGTTTTTGGCTGGGAAAGTGATGGCGACTGTTTTTTGGTATAGTCATGGAGTTATTTTAATCGATTATCTTCAAAAAGAAAAAAACATTACAGGAGCATACTACGCATCATTAATTGACAAGGTGAAGGCAGAACTTGCAGAAAAAGAAAATCCTGTTTCACCAAGACAACGCACCGTCTCACACCTCAGCGGTTGCCATGGCGAAAATCCATGAATTAAGGTTTGAACTGCTTGACCATCCGCCTTACTCACCAGATCTAGCCCCAAGCGACTTCTTTTTGTTCCCTCATCTAAAAATTGCGCTCGGAGGACAGAGATTTTCGTCAAATGAAGAGGCAATCACTTTCGTGAACGATTATTTTGCAGAGAAAAACACCGAGTACTTTTTGGACGGGTTACAGAGATGGGAGCATCGCTGGGAGAAGTGTGTAGAGTTAAAAGGAGACTATGCTGAAAAAAAAAAAATTCTGAAAAAACGTCTTGTATCTTTGTTGGGTCGGAAACTTTTCAGACCACCCTCGTATATTAGATAGAAAAGAGCAAATGTGAAGTAAAAATACATTTAAAAAAATTATGATAAAATAATTATCTACTTAATTTAGGCACCGGGTACCGCTAGTAATGCTAATTCTGAGAAAATAGTCCCAAAACATTCTTCTTGTGCCTTAAATTAAATGCTTTACAAACTAACATGAAAATAGTCTAAAATGATTAGGGTTTTTTCTGCCTTCATATCCTCTTGTTATTAAAAATTATGGAATTCAGTATAGATTCTATACAAATTATTCTATTTACAAGAGGTCAATATTATATGCCCTGTAGCTTGGCTAAGATTTATATAATTTTCAACAATTTTAGAATGTAATTTGTAATTGTTACTAAAGTATAATGTACATTATGAATTTATGTGTTTAGAAAGTTATGTGGCTAAACTCATGAGTCATAAAACTTAAAGCTAACTTTAACTTGTTGAAACGTCTAACAAACAAAATCTTAACCAAATTTTCCCTGACAGTCTATTACCATCAATGCGGGGAGGGTGGTCATAGTGGTAAACAATGGGTTTGTTAGATGCTACAACGTCAATAATAAGTCAATAAACTTAATGTGTGTCCGGTGGATTATTAAGTTTTATTACAGTTTGAAAATTTGTTGAAAGTGCAGTCAAAGCTTGCAGGTAACTTTGGGCAGACTGTTTTTATGTGTTCCTCAGTCAGCTGACAGTAGTGAGCCAATCCTTCTTGTAGAATTTCTTCTCGGGGACAGTGTTTATTCTAACAACAACTGTAAATTTAATTAATGTCTACTCAATAAATTTAAACAAATAGTAATATAATGATAACAGTACAGAAGCAAAAAAATACTGGATATAACTCCTAGCTCATGTATTGGTTGAGAGGGTTCATTCATAATTTATTGTCTCGGGTGGAAAAGGCTAAAATTGTATACTCATCTAAAATATCATCAAATAAACGTGTATCTATATTTAGAAAGGCCTTCATGACACAAATACGACAATTACGTTGCAGCTAACATAGCAGGTGATACCAATCAGCCATAATTTGCGAAAGGGCTGATATAGGAAGCTTCGGGTCACCAAGAGCGTTATAAAATACTCCTGATATAGGGTGGTTTGACACCGAATGGGCATTTATGGTCAGCAAGAAGGTTTAACTTTTAATGCATATGTTGTCAGCGCTTTTTTGAATAATTTCCATATTTGGAAATCGGATATTGGAGGGCATCGAGTATGTCATACTTACTTCAGAAGTGCACAACTTCGTGCATTGATTAACGGATTTCTAATTTGGTGATACGATAAAATGATCGTTCCTTCACAAGCAAAGTTCTTGACCGTTGACTTATATTTTTCATTTTCAGGCACACGATGCTGTCATTGTGGAAGACCTCAAAAATTATACTCCATTATTCACTTTCTAACCGCAAATACCTTTATTATCCCATATTGCTTGGATCTTCAATTGTTATTTGTTTATCAAATTAACATTATGACACGTACATCGCCACCTGTTCTTCATTTTTCCCCATTCCTGTACCTCACACCCACCATGTAATATCTTCTTCGGTAAACTTAATTGTGACTTTCTCTAACCACCAGATCCATAGATGTATTTGGTGGATAACTATGTTAGTGGAATTGTACAAACATTTAATTTGAGATTTTTTTGAGACGCTCCTTGTTAAGTATCCGACCCCACCAACAGTCGCTCATCTTTTTGTATTTGCTTTGATCGTTCATTATCCAGAGTAACTAAGAAACCCCAACAATGGTTGTAATAAACCAAGGTACTTTTTTTATTGACCCAGCTAACGTGAATGTCGTACAATAAAATCTTATCATTGTTAATAGTTGAGCTCTTCATTCTTATTGTATTAGAGGCTCTGTCATAATCTCCCAATTTTCCTACTAAACCTTTCCAGTAAGTCATCTGCGAATGTCAGATCTAAGTATTTTGAGCCTTTAGCGTTTGATATTATGTTTTTAGCCGACCCAATATTGAACCGTACAGGTTGAAGACATAAGGTATCTTTTCTTCGACCCTTTCCGTATATTGAATTTCACTGAAAGCTTGCACCCTTGCTTTTGTTTCTATCTGACTTCACCGGCTGTGGGGAATACCTGTTAGTGATTGGAGCCTATTGTCCATAGCCTGGTTCCAGAACCACTACTAAATATTGATTATTTGTACCTCTTCGCTTATAGGCTTTGATGTTACATCTCTTTTTTCCAATTTTTCCCCTGGTATTTTATTTTGTCTATAAACTGTATATAATACTGATAATATAAATATAATAATAAAAAAAATATATATATGTAAGTTTCGAATTCAGAAACTTAAAAGGAGGTGGAGGTTCTCAGGGTATAAATCGAACACTTGCAGATGCAGTTTAGAACTGTAGTATTAAACATATGTACACATTAGCTAGCGCTACAAATATAACAATAAACCAATAAAACTTATAACTAACCTGAATCAATACAATTGTCGATACTTAGAGTTGACCATTGTCTTAACAAGCGTACCCATATCAGGAGGTTACAACTAAGCGTCCTTTGATAGTAGCGCTCTCTGTCGGGACATCTCGCATATGTGCCGAAGTTTGGCGGTTACGTTTAAACTTACATCCCCCCTTTTTGAGACAGAGGGTAATAAAGCCCTTTGGAATAAGGCACGAGCTTACTAGCATGAAATAAGTTTGACTCCTTTTTACGAAATCTACTATCAATTAAAAATATTACCTCTGAGATTTTCTGTTTTATTTTGAAAGGTCCTACTCTGATCGCATCTAATTTATCTCTATTCAATTTGTTACTGTTTTGTACATATACAAGGTCTCCAACTTCGTATTCAAACTTTTTAACATTTTTATCATAATACTTTTTATTTTGGTTATGTGTCTTTTCTGAGTTTTTATAAGCTATTTCCCTATTATTTTCTAAATTTGTAATTTTATTTTCATTTAGTTCATCAGGTACAAATGATGCATCTATTCCAGTTAATAAGTAATTGGGGGTAAACCCAGTAGAACTATGTATCGTGTTATTGTATTCCTCGATACACTTTTCTGCTACTATTGGCCACGATTTATCTCTATTTTCATGAATTTTGCACCTTATTCTGTTAACTAGTGTTTGATTTGTCCTTTCATTTAATCCATTAGAAAATGCACAATCTACTGCTGTAAAAATTAATGTTATCTTTTGTTTATTTACATATTGTTTAAATTGTGCTGAATTTATACCAGGATATTGATCTGTTAATAATGTTTTTATATTTCCAGCTTTTTCTACTTTCTTGATTAGATTAATAAAATCTTTTGCTATTTGTGTTTTCGAGGTGCTGATATATGCGTACCTTGTGAAATGATCTACTACCAAGTGTAGATATTTTATTGTACTTTTATTCCCTTTAAATCCTCCTATTGTATCTAAAGATATTATATCTAGTGGTTCTTTTGCTGGACCAAGTTGAGACAAGGGAGCCTTAAAGCAACCTATTCTTGACTTATTTTTGATACATGTTTCACAAGATCTGCAAATCAATCTTATATTTTTATACATATTTTTAAAATAAAATTTTTTTCCTATTGTTAAAATTAATTGTTTCATTTCTATATGACCTTGATCTTTATGTACACTTTCAATAAGTGAAATACCAAATTCTTCTGTTATCCATATTTTCTCACTCTTATTCAGTATTTTGTAAATTATATTATCTTTAATTATGCATTTGTCATCCAATTTTATTAGCTTTTGATTTTCTTTTAAATCTTCCAGTTTTAATAAATTTGATGTTTTAATCGCAGAGTTATCATCTGTTTCTTCATTTGATTCTAAAACTGGATTTCTGGATAGACAATCTGCCTCCAAATTTTCTTTACCTGGATTATATACAATCTCAAAGTCAAATTGTGAGATATAGTTTAAAATTTGTAGTAGTTCTGGATCATTACTTTTCTTCACATTAAAATTTTCTAATGGTCTGTGGTCTGTAAATACCACAAATTTTTTTCCTATCAGATAATATTGCCAGTAAAGTATAGCTTCTTTAATAGCTAAACATTCTATAAATATTGCTTTTTTTGTTTTCTGAGCGTTTGTCAATTTTTTTGAAAAGAAAAATACTGACTTTAGAGATTTGTCTTCTTGTGGTTGTTTTAGAATTGCTCCAACTCCTTCAATACTTGCATCAGTGAATATGTATGTTGGAGATTCTGGATCAAATATTGCTAGCGCAGGCGCTGAGCATAAGTATTTTTTTGTTGTCTCGAAACAATCTTTACATTGTTTTGACCAGTGAAAATCTACATTTTTTCTTAATAAATTTCTTAAGGGATCTAGCAAAATAGTATGTTTTGGTATATACTCCAAATAGAAGTTTATTTTTCCTAAAAATTGTCTAACCTGTTTCTTTGTTTGAGGTACAGGAAACTTTTTAATTGCTGTGAGATTGTCATTCATTGGTTTTATATAATTATTTCCTATTTCATGGCCCAGATAAGTTATCTTGTTTTGTGCAAACTGACACTTTGATTCATTTAATTTAAATCCTTGTTTCTGTAGTGCTTTTAACACTAATTCTACATGTTTTACATGGTCCTCATAATTCTTCGAATGAATCAATACATCATCTATGTAGTTTACAGCAAACTTATCTAGGTTATTTCTTCTTATCACACTTGACAAGACTCTTTGAAATATAGCCGGAGCAGACTTCAAACCATATGGCAAGCAATTCCATTGCCAATGACCATGATGGGTTACGAAAGCCAATTTATATTTATCTTTTTCACGCACTGGTATCGACCAAAACGCCGAATTTACATCCAATTTTGAAAAAAATTTACAGTTTCTGGCGCGTACTGTCAGATCATCAATTCTAGGAAACGGTTGACTTTCTGGCACAATTATTTTATTTAGTTCCTTAAAGTCAATACAAAAGCGTGATCTTTTTCCTTCTTCATTCTTAAATACCATCGTGACAGGAGCTGCATAGGGACTGCTTGATTCTTCAATTAAACCAGCTTTTAATAATTCATCCACTTGCATTTCAATTTCAATTTTGTCTTGAAATGAGCACCTGTATGGTTTCTTTGAAATATATCTATTTTGTATTAATTTTACTGTTGCTTCATAACCTTTTATTTTTCCTATGTCGAATTTTGACTTAGCAAAAATGTCCTTATTTTTTTGTATAGTATTTTCTATCTTGTTTATATCTGATATTTCAGTCTTATTAATTTGCCGATCTTTTTGTTTTGTTATCTCTTTTTGAGTTATTATCAAGTTTTCATCTTGACATAGTTTGAATTTTTTTATTAAATCTAATCCTAATAGAAAATCATCTTTAAAATTAATACTTTTCACAATAAAAAACTGAAAATTTTCTTCAATATTACCGATTTTAATTCTTAATACAACCGTACCCTCTGTTTTTGCTACTCCTGTTACCCCTTTTATATTATCTCTCCCACCTATTATTTTTTTAATATCTTTATTATTATTTAAAAATTCATAATTTATCAAAGAAATATTAGATCCAGAGTCATAAAGACCAATAGCTGGATTTCGATTAGCGAGAAATTTTATTTTAATAAGTGGGAGGACTACTCGTTTTTTGCCCCTTCAGAGCTTGCTATCATATCTTGAACTTCTCCATTATTTGTAACCTTAATATTCTCATTTTTTATTTTTTTCAATTGTTTATCTTTTAAACGACACAAACTCTCTAAATGAAATCTATTTTGAAAACCTAATTTTTCACATATTGTACATGGTTTTTTCTCGCTTGAACATTTTTGTGTTTCTTTCTCTTTTTTTCTTTCATTTAACTTACCAAATTGTTTTAATTTTGCCATTAAATTTTCCATACTTACAATTGACTTTCTTTCTAATTTATTTTGTATAAAATTTGGTAAGTTAATTACAATCAGATTAATTTGAGTATTTAGTGAGATACTTTCATCTATTTCTAACGATAAACTTCTTTTCTTTAACGCATATTCTAACAGGGAACCATTTAAATATTTAAAATTATATGCATATGTTATATCGGTCCAGGACTGTGCAGAGAAGGTCTCAATAAAGGAATTATTCCAAGCTTCCCAATTAAACATTGAGTTCTGTTTCCAGAATATATTATACCAATCTAATGCAGACTTTTCTAAGAATAATCTTAGAGCTTCTGCATATTTGTCTTGAGTAATCCCCACTCTAGCACACTCCTGAACGAATAAATTTAGCCATACATTAGCATTTAAATTTTCACCATTAAATTTTTCTATAACCATATCTTTAACCCGAGAACACATATGTTTTTCTCCGGTACCTGTTATAGCATTGTTTATGTTAGGTATAACCTCTTCTAAATATTCATCATAAAATGTAACATTACCTTCTACATCCAAATAAATGTTGCTGAGCTCTACAGTCATTGTTATCACTATTTTTCGAAATTTGTTTCGAATTCTCAAACTCTTCACCACATTCTTCACTACTGCAGTATCGAAGAGTTGTTTGTGCTGAGTGCTAGACTGTTTTTCTTTTGGAAATACAAAAATTTCCGATTGGCCAACCAGCTGAATCGTCATAACTTTCACGACCGTGGTTCTGGAATCTTCACCAGCTTCTGAGATGAAATGAAATTTCGCCTTTGTCTCCATTGTATTGATTTGTAAGTTTCGAATTCAGAAACTTAAAAGGAGGTGGAGGTTCTCAGGGTATAAATCGAACACTTGCAGATGCAGTTTAGAACTGTAATATTAAACATATGTACACATTAGCTAGCGCTACAAATATAACAATAAACCAATAAAACTTATAACTAACCTGAATCAATACAATTGTCGATACTTAGAGTTGACCATTGTCTTAACAAGCGTACCCATATCAGGAGGTTACAACTAAGCGTCCTTTGATAGTAGCGCTCTCTGTCGGGACATCTCGCATATGTGCCGAAGTTTGGCGGTTACGTTTAAACTTACATATATATATAATAAAGTATGAGCTATCTCAAGTATTGGTAACGATACAAATTACCATCAAGTAAAATATATTTAAATTGATATTTGACAAGAAATATAGTTTAATTTAATGAGATCATTTACCAAACTATCACCATGGCAGAGGGCAAAACACTCACCCTGAACTTTGATGTCAAACCATACGGAAGAGAACTTAATTTAATTTATCTGGACTCCACTAGTCTAGCACAGGATATTTGAACGTCAATAAAAATTAGTAATAAAGCAATATAATGTATTTATAATAGTTGATCTAATGTTCAGTTGCCTTGGATCTAAAGATTTTTTCATAGCTATAAAATTCGGAAACATTTGTGAAAAATAATATAATATCTAAATTAATAATTAACCTATGAACTTAGATTCCACTGAAAATTGCCTTTCATTAAAAAAAATAATCATTAAAATAATTATTTCTTAAAAAATGAACCACTAAACAATGGAAATAAAAAATTTGTTTGATGAAATAGATTTAAATTTCTTTCTTCTGAGCAGGCATGAGAAGTGTTCGAAATAGGCAATAAAAAAATAATTAATTATTTTTCCGGTACACCTTGAAGTAATATTTTAATAGAGAACTAATGAGCACCCTTCCAAAGGGTCACCCTCATACCCGTATCGATGGCAACAGGGTTGCCGAGAAAACTAGATTAAGCTAGTTAGATTTAGGTTAGTATTAACCCAACTCATTCTTTAGTGAGCAGTATCACTTTCTATGTTCACATGCCTTCTATTCTGTACATCAGCCTACCAAAGAAAAATACTTTAACACAGACTATATAAAATGTAACTATCCTACAGTAAATATAATTAGCACGATGTGCATTTATATAAAGATTCCATATATTATACTCTTCTCATGTATATTGAATTGAAGGGTTCTGAAAAAAAAAAAATTACGATTGTGTAAGGTTTACACTTGAGGTCAGCACGGGGGCTTGGGACATATTTCGCCGTTAGAGGACAGGGGACTGAACGGAATAAAAAGCGAACCCATACAAAAGACAGGATAGTAAAGAAAGGGAGATGGAAGGGCTACGTGAGCAGGATGATGAGACAGGCCGTGGGTGAGCGATAGTAGCCATCAGTGCTGTAGGGCCAGGACCTGTTGACTGCCAAGGAGACCTCAGCATCAGGCACATTTCTCCTGTCTTCTTCCCCTGTCCAATAACTCTGGGTGAGGTTAAAGGGAGAAAATTCCTCAGCTTAGCCATAAAGCAATTTCTCACTAGTTGAAGTACTGAAGCTGAGTCAGAAGAGGTTATTAATTCAATGAAATATAATCTGACTGACCTAGTGGCTCAGTATGATCCAACAGTATCTTCAGAAAGCAATTATACCGATTCACTACCGATCAAGATACAGTCAGGTCAGATCAGCTCACATTTATGGCCAGGCCAGGTCAAGTCATAGATGATGAAAATTAATTTCAATTCCTGATTCGTTATTGAACAATACCGTTCTCTACGCTAATTAATTAAAATCACGCTGATTTTGGTTGAAGAGAATAATGTCATGATCTAAAGAACGTAATGTATACGTGTATATGTTGAAGATAATTTAACGGTTCTAAATATGTGTCAAGATGAGTTTATAGACTTTCTATACTGAAATTTAATTATTATTTAATGGTAATACTATAATATGTGAAGCATAATACAGTATTTACTTACCTTGTTGGATTTGTTTTGCAATCTATCCCCATAGCATAGTGTTAATAGATGAATCGCAGTATTTCTTATGAGAAAATCATGCAAAAGGTTAGTCGTCCATGTTGATTGGACTTGACTGCCGAAAGTTCACACTAGTGGTTCGGTCAAATCATGTACCATTGTTGATCTTCCCGTCGACCTGTCATTGCCTGACTATACCAAACCGTGAAGTTAGAATGCTTTCATAGTGGTTACATGCATAGTGGTTTTTTGTTAGTTCTGACTTGACTTGATCTGGACTGGACTTGACCTTTAGTGTGAATCGGCCTTTACCTATTAGACGACATGAATTATTTACTAATCCACCAGTCTTCCTTAAATGTGAGTCATATTGAATACCCAATATTCGTACCGGAATTCTCATTCAGTATATCACAGAAATGTGGGGTTTCATTTTTTCTGTTATTGATTGTTATTGGGCAACGTTATTGATGGGGCAATCTGGCCCAACGTTCTCGTTAAAGTGACTTCTATTCTGTGTTCTGCTCGTCTAAAAAGTATTTTAATTTATCAAACCTGAGACATATCCTATTAATACACGAGCTTTTACTAAAATAAATAATTGCTTGTCAATTGACGATGATGGTGGTAGTAAATTATCTGACTCATAATATTTACACAATTCTAAACAAGCTGCGTACAAGATAATGGGTAATTGGCTTTGTTATTTTTATCAGAGTTCTGCGCATGCGCTATTATTAGACAACCACTTACAACTATCGTTCTCCAAATCAATACCGATAACTACCGTTTATAGACCCTTTTTCGGCTTTGGGATTGTTTCAACTGGCAACTTAAGTGAGCTGGCCACGAGGGAGCCCTCAATAAGTAAGTAGATCGCTAGTTACATTGGTGTAAAGTGTAAATAGTGAAATCGGACAGAGTAGTCGGCCATCTTGACTGATCGGCATTAGCCGTCGTTCACGATACATAGGCGTTCTGAGCCAGACCTGATAGGTGTCTCAGAGCCAAGACCGGTGACTCGCCACTGGAATCCCACCGGCGCTACGTATTGTATTTTATTTTATTTATTTTTTTTTAACTAACAAAAATCTTAGCTAATGATAAAATGAGATTTTATCAGCAGCTAATATCACAAAATAAAAAAAAAAAGATCTAGGTCCTTAGGTCCAACTCCGACAACGTCGCCAGTAAAGCGAAAACACAGACAGTGAAATAGGAACATCCCTATAAATTCATCTGCCGCCAGCTCTATGGAAGATCTACCACCACTTGCCAGCACTTCAAAAGAAGAAACTGTAGCAGAATCTCCATTATTCACACCGAATAGCTTCGAGGTACTGAGAAATAGCCAACCTGACGACATGGAAGTTATTCAAACACCAACACAGCCCAAGCCGCCTGCTATATTCGTAAGGAATATTAGCAATTTCAAGCTATTATGCTCACAAATGAGCAAAGTTGTAGGTACCGGAAAATATACGTGCCTCAATCGCTCTCGGGATACAAAAATTTCCCCAGACACTCCCGATACTTATCGAGCGATCATCAAGTATTTGGAAGCAACCAATGCAGACTTCCATACATATCAGTTGAAACAAGAACGATCGCTTCGAGTAGTGATAAGAAATCTGCACCCGACCACACCAGCTGATGAAATTGAAGACGAACTATCAGCTCTGGGATTTAAAGTTCGCCAAATAACCAACGTTTTACGTGAGGACAGACAACAAAACGAATCTACCAAAACGGCATTACCGTTATTTTTTGTAGATCTCGAGCGGACATCTGGCGTGGAGAAAATTTATGACTTAACAACCCTGTATTACACAAGAATACAGGTCGAAAAACCTTACCCCAAAAGAGACATCGTCCAATGCCATAATTGCCAGGCATATGGGCACACAAAATCGTACTGCAACCACCCTCCTAGGTGTGTAAAGTGTAGTGGGCAGGACAAAAGCGAATTGTGCAAAAAGCCCCTGAAATCACCTGCAGTATGCGTGCTCAGCCAGCAAGACCGTCCGGCCAACTACAAGGGCTGCGAGTCTTACAGAATTCTCAAGTCCAGGAGCAAGCAACGTCGTCGGCCAGAAGAAGAGAAGCCAGTGACAGGTAGCTCAAGAAGCGCCCCCACCAGAAATTTAAGGCCTTCTGTCTCTTTTGCTGATGCCGTTCGGAACAGAGAGCAGTCACAGGCACTGCCCACTTCTCCTCCGCAAGTATCTCTTCCCCAGCATTCCGCTCATCCCGCCAACCAGCAAACCCAATCCCATCCTCAACCACACATCTCGCATATTCCTTAACCTCCAAGCTCTTCAGATCTCACTAGCCTATTAATATCATTCCTTACAGAATTCAGAACCCTAATTACCCCTCTCATTTCTCTTCTTACAAATCTTGTCTCCTACCTTATCCCCGTTAAACAAAATCCATAAGTGGATCCTTCTGACTCCTTATCCATTCTCCTTTGGAATGCTAATGGTGTTCGCACCCACATTAACGAACTGACAGCACTACTCCACGACAAGAAGATCGACGTAGCTCTTATTACTGAAACAAGACTTACGAGCAAACGACCATTTACCGTTCGACAGTACCAGACTTATCGAACTGATCACCCAGATGGAACAGCTCATGCAGGTACCGCTGTCATTGTCCATAACACCATATCCCATCACATAGTTCCTTTGGTATCACATGATTTCCTTCAATCCACTGCAGTGTCAATCACCACCTTCACTTTTCCTCTTACACTAGCATCAGCGTACTGCCCTCCCAATAAAGCCATTTCCAACTCCCAATTCATCTCCTCTCTAGACTCCATCGGACGTCGTTTCCTTGTGGGTGGGGACTTTAATGCGAAGCACCAACACTGGGGGGTCACGATCCACAAATACACGAGGACGTGCTTTGCTGTCTGCACTCACACGGAAACATTGCTCCACTATCACTCCTGACACAGCCACCTATTGGCCATCTGATCCCAACCGAAATCCTGATCTCCTTGACTTCTTGTTTTACAATAGTTTAGGAACACTAAACTACTCACTCACGCGCCTTGATGGCCTCTCCTCTGATCATAGTCCTTTATTATAAACCATTTCCCTAAGACCAATTCACAAACTGCCTCCTCCTTCATTTATTAGGGGCCCAGTTGACTGGGACCACTTCCGCCAGCTTCTTACAGAGTCCGTAAACCTCAAATTGTCCCTGAAAACATCCCAAGACCTAGACGATGCAGTGCATTCTTTCACTACTCTGGTCCAGAGGTCGGCTTGGGAGGCATCGTCACCCCATCGTCACCCAAAAATCCATAATCATAATCGTTTACCTCAGCATCTCAAAGATCTAATCCAATCCAAACGCCGCTCCAGAACAGTTTAGCAAAGATCCCGGCATCTTGTTGATCGCCGCACGTACAATCAGTACTGCCGATTCATAAAGCGGCGATTGGCATCCTTCCGTTCCGATTCTTTCAATTCCTACCTCTCCTCTCTGTCCACCAGGGATAACTCCTTGTGGAATGTAACCAAAAAAATCCTAAAGTATCAACCTTTTTCACACCCACTCCGTCGTGATGATGGGTCCTGGGCGGCTTCGGATGGGGATAGGTCGGAGGAATTTGCTCTGCATCTTACCCATACTTTCACACCTCACCTTTCTCAGCAAAACCATACTCACAGCACAACTGTGGAAGATTTCCTCACGTCACCTATTCCTCTCTCTCTTCCACCAAAAGCCGTTAAACCCTCTGAGGTTAAATACATTCTGAAAAACTTACCTTACCGAAAATCCCCTGGATATGATCTCCTTACTCCTCAAATTCTCAAACAACTTCCTCAAAATGCTATAATTTTCCTAACCTACATATATAATTGCATAATCCGAACGACGCACTTTCTTCTCCTCTGGAAACATTCCATTATTGTCCTATTCGCCAAACCCGGTAAACCACCCAATGACGCCTCATCTTATCGTCCAATTAGCCTACTCCCTATCCTCTCAAAAATATTTGAGAAACTCCTACTAAAACGTCTACTTCCCATTGTTGAATCCAAAAACCTTTTTCCCACACACCAGTTTGGTTTCCGCCAACGACATTCCACTACTCAACAAGGCGTTGTTGATCACATCTCCTCAGCCCTTGAAACCAAACAGTATTGCACTGCTGCCTTTCTTGACGTAGCTCAAGCTTTTGACAGGGTTTGGCACGCAGGTTTGCTCTACAAGCTCAAAAGATATTTACCAAAGACCCCGCTGTGATTTAGAATACTCTAACTACTATCCCATAAATGCAGGAGTTCCACAGGGCAGTGTCCTAGGCCCCATCCTCTATAACCTATACACCGCTGATGTCTCCTCTACTCCCAATACCTTCTTGGCCACATTTGCAGATGACACTGCAGTCTTGTCATCCCACCCAGACCCCGACATAGCATCCCATAACCTTCAAAAACACCTTGATGAAATCGAGTATTGGTGTAATCAATGGCGGATCAAAGTTAATGAAGCAAAATGTTCCCACATTACCTTCAGCCTTTGTCGCAAGACTTGTCCACTAGTTTATTTTAATTCTATTCCTCTCCCTGTATTCGAGACAGTACGATACTTGGGCTTCCATCTCGACAAACGACTGACCTGGAACCCACATACGAGACTAAGAAGACAAGAACTAAACAGACGCTTTGGACAACTGTACAGACTACTTCAAAGGACATCCCATCTCTCAATAGAAAATAAACTACTAATCTACAAAGTTATACTTAAACCAATCTGGACACACGGAATAGAGCTATGTTGGACAGCAAAAAAGTCGAACATCAAGCGTATCCAATCCTTTCAATTAAAAGTCCTGAGAACAATAGTAAATGGCCCTTATTATGTCAGCAACAAAACCCTTCATAACGACCTGAATATACCCTACATTCTAGAACACATCCCTTCCAAGTTTATGAAATTCCACAGTAGCCTTTCCAACCACCCTAATCCTGTAGCACAGTCATTGCACTGGGCCACTCATCCCTATAACCCTCCTCGGAGACTGAAGCGGCAGTGGCCTCGTGACCTGCTATAAACGCGTGACAGCGGGGGTCCTGGCAATGGCCAGTTACTCGAATCATGTCCTGAGCGTCTGTGGCTCTCGCGCTCTTGGTCAGCCTCCACTGGCTAGTATCCGGTGACGCGGCTGACGGAGGATCGTGGGGGACTTCCCAAGACTCCGCTTTCTCTTCGCATGTGGATTTGGGAGGTCTCTGGGCTGTCTGTATATATTGTATGAATGAGTGAGTGAATGATGAATTGTAAATATGGTATGAATGAGAGCGTTGATCGCAATTACTGATTGCCTTATAAAAGGCAGATTGTAATTATAGCCCAATAAAATTAATAATTAATTTTTATCAAACGAAATAAGACTGCTCTGTGCCCGTTTCTCTCTTGAATTATTCTCTTCCTGTTAGCCAATTCTATTATTTTATTAACATTTTTTTTTTCAAAAAGTTTCCTCTAAATTGATTTATTCGATGATGTAATCGGAATAATTGTTGGATGAATCGAATAGATTTTACATCTGTGTGGATTGTACATCAAGAATTTCTCGTCTAACAGTGCCTGCAAGGCTTTGTAGCCACAATTGTCTCAACATATTTTTGACTGTCGGAGATCGTCTGAGTCGTTCATGTTAACTTCCGGAGATAGTGGAGTGGGTTGTTCAATACTGCTTACGCCAGGACCCGGCAAGATAGGAAATGTGCTAGAGCACACGGGATAATCATTTTCTGTTCAATCATAAGTAACTCAAGAGGCCATCCTCAAGATCTTCTTCTCTTGAATGATATTCACAAGACTAGGATCAATCTGTACCAGGCTAGATCAAAAACTTGAAGTCAAGAAAACTGAACAAAATATTTCATTTGTCATCATAGATATGGATATGTGGTATGTTAGGTAGAGGTAGATAGAAAAACTTTGTTTTCTACTCAAAGTGCCTTATCAATTCTATAATAGTTGAAAATTAAGGATTTTTACTCACCAGAGGCTGTATTTTGGATATATATCCCATTGGCTTTCGAATTGTTACTTCAAACCGGTAATATCATACTCCATGTATCAATATGATACAAAGAATGATGGACGGTCTTCAGAGTTTCACATCCTATACAACATTGGAGTTAACTTTTGATGATTTTACAAACAACGGAAACACAAAAAAAAACTTATTTAAATTAGCACTTTTGTTTTTACATTTGTATAAAAATTTGTACAGCCTTCTATTGAATAATTTGTATTTTACAGTGTTATTTGAAAATTTAGGTGTCTGTTGTTAGTGTCAACTGAAAAGATATTCTGAAGAAGAAAAAATTAACGAGAGAAGTCATGTGTAGAAAGATCGGTGACGTTGGTGGGACGGACGCATGACTTCTTTGGTTATTTCTTTCTTCATCCAAATTCCAACGGCAGTTTTGATTCAACGGCATTCTCTTAGTAAACAAACTGTAGTTGGATTATAAAAAAAGTCTCATGGAAGCCCAAATGCAATCACATAGATATGGCGTTGCTTAAAGCGAAGAGGAGACCTAGTAGTACACACACACCTACAGAAACCAAAACAAAAAAGACAACAATTGTTATGGTTTACTATGCTAACGTCTTTCTTGGTGGTTTAGACCACATGAACACGTTTCATATTTCTCAGTAACAATATTACTCTCTAACAGAGTTCAGAGATGAATTATTTTATTCATATACTTCTCTATTTACCTCTAGTGACCGTGCAACAGACTCATTACTTAAATGAAAAATATATACACATATATCTCGGTATCATTAATCGAATTTTTATGATTTGAACCGGTACAGGTTTGAGAGGAATTGCGGAAATTTAGATTAAGCACATTACTTTCTTACAATTACATCGTCGTTTGACATTCGTTGTCCTCTTTTTCAGGCTTTTGAAGAACTGGAGGGCCTGCTAGCGAAACACGACATATGCATCGCTGTCAAAGAGAAGCTGGTGAAAGATTCAGGAGTGGCAGAAGAGAATGCTTACGACAACATAGTTATCAAGCTCATGACCAAGCCAAGGGCCAGGGGTAAGTCAGTTTTTTCTCAGTAAATTTGCTTTTCCCCACTCCGCAACCCTCTGCCCTTTCAACATTAAAGAGCTCTTTTAATCGTTCTAAAATAAGTAAAAATATTTACTTAATATTCAGGATTATCTTTCTTAAAAATAAACGATAATTTAAAGCGGGATGATTAAGATAATAAGATGATTTTGCAACAGGAATAAGGCTTATTTACATACATCTTATGTGTCTGTAGGGTGCGTCTAAGTTAATAATATTAAGTACAACTTAACAGCAAATATTTTAAAATAACATCTTAATTACAATTATTGATTATTTTATTATTATTTTACGGCTCTTGGGGCGTTTTAATATGTGGTAAAAATAAAAAATATGTGTATATATACCATACACTTTCTGAATGGCTCAAACTAATAAATTATCCGATTTAATAAAGTCTTACCACAGTACGTAATTAATTTTTTCCAATTGATCTTTTCCGTGATATCCGTCCACCGTAATGCTTTGAAACAAGTTAATGAAGTAATAGAGGATAGAGGAAATCTTTTTCGACTTTGCTTTTTGTGGATCCCAACAACAGACTGTGAGAAATAACACACTAGAATCTCGAAAG
Organism: Acanthosoma haemorrhoidale; assembly: GCA_930367205.1. Classification (NCBI taxonomy): domain Eukaryota; kingdom Metazoa; phylum Arthropoda; class Insecta; order Hemiptera; family Acanthosomatidae; genus Acanthosoma; species Acanthosoma haemorrhoidale. Next base: position 53,164,139 of record OV884014.1, read on the forward strand.
CAATACAGTTTGTTTTTTTGTGATCTGTCTAATCCTTGATAAACATCATTTAAATTATGACCATTCGTGCAGTGAAATTATTTTAACAAAATAAAATGGTTTTGATAGAATTAAATTATTTCAACTAATATAAGTGAACAATGTTTTTGAAGTATTTCTATCCCCAGTTGCTGTTAAGCAATCTTACGTGGCACGTAGCAGCACTCTGGATTGTCTTCTTTTTCCTGTCCTCTTTTTCCTCAATATTTTTTTTTTTCAAATTGCTAAGGCATAAGAAGAAATTGTCCCAAAAAATCCAATATAAACATTTAAAAAGTCTTTTAAATTCACTATATTCCTATCCCAGGATCCTCAAATTAAAAGTATAAAAAATGTTAAAATTATTAATAATATATGTTTTTAAATTTATACTGAACTATTAATTTATACTGAAATGAATTCCAATATATGTATTTTCCCCACTAGTTTTCTCTTCTGGTACATTTATTTTCTCTATGGTCTCATATATTTCTAGTTTATTTTCACAGTTCAAAGTAGTGATATAAGATAGTAATATTGGTTTAACTATAAGTCTCTACATTTTTCTAGCCTGTGTAGAGATGCTTAGTCTATCTCCTTGGAACTCTTGAATGAGTTACAGTTTTGCAAGCATTTTTTTATTTATAGAGTTCTTTTATATGAGTTAGTCTTACACAGTATCATTTTTAAAATAATATCGTCACTAATTTGACGTGGGGCTCATTATCTGAAGTAATTCGATACATAAATTTTTCTTATCCTTCTATTCGAGGTTGTTAATTAGGATATTTTCAAAAGCTATTATTTGTTTTAATTAGAAGAGGAGGGATATTCTTTCATTGATACAAATAATTTTGATGAGAAAATAAAAAACCTTCTTCGTACTGATTGCGGAGTTTCTGGCCTATATAATTATAAATACAATGTATTCAACTTATAAACATGGTAAGTTTACAATTTACTTGTAAATGAATATGTTTAACATAGTGAAATGCACTGGATTTACCCGATAATGGGTATTCAGAAACTCAAGCCACACCTTGTCCTGATTAACCTTGGCTTAGTTTACCACATTTTGAGCTAGAGTGCGCTTAGTGCAATCTAGAGGTAATGAAGTACTCATGTGGGTTATAGCGCTTGCCAACTAAAAGCATTTGGATATTTACCACCATAATAGTATTTCAGTATTGACATTAAAAAGCTCAAGTGTTAAATAAGCGGAACCTTGTTTTTAAGTTGAATTATTTTACCCTTTTTAAAGCTATTGTGAATTACGAGATGATATAAAACAAACTTTAGGCAATTTCAGATTGATCGAATCGTTTTTACGACCACTAACGCAGAACAAACATACGACTTCTCCGGTCAGTCAGTAGGAAACTACGAGTATTTAGTGTTCCAGTATCGATTCGTGGCACGGAGCGGTCCAGCTCACTGATATGCAAAGCAAACGGCCTCTTCAGTTCTGAACAGACCCTTAGGTAAGAGGACTAACAGTTGCTGGTGACAGATAAGGATCGGAATCTCTATAGGCGACCACTTGGCCGGCCGAAGATCGAAGCAGGATTTCCATTCCAATCCTATTGAAAGGTAAACAGGAGAGAGAGACATTTGTATTACCGACTGAGCCACCTGGGGCACCCGATGTCTGTACCAGATCCTCATCGCCATACTCACACAAATCTGAACGTTGTCTTCGGAGGGATTTTCGGATGAAGAGTCTTTAATTTTATAATATTCTTTATTTTTTATGATGTGTAACACGCTAAGATAGATTGAACTTTAAATAGATTTAAGAACTTTTTATTTTTTTATTTTTTCTATACGCTGAAATTTTAATTATATATACGCATATATATATCAAAAAAGAGAGAATACGGACGGTAATATTACGCACAGGTACGATTGTTAACTGGCTTTATTATCTTCTCATCCTCTATCAATACACAGGCTTTGTTTACATTAGGCCCTGTGGTATTAGGCTTAACATTGTCTTGACACTGGCCATAATACATATATATAGTTATTTAAAATTATGGAATTCAATGTAGATTCTACACAAATGAATCTATTTACAATAGATCAATATTATATGTTCTGTAGCTTGGCTACATTTTATACAATTTTACACTGTGATTTGTGATTCTTACAAAGGGATAATGTACATTATACATTCATTGTATATAGAAGTTTAAAAATTAATCGGGCTTACCTTATAAATCATAAAACCTAAAACTAACTTATATCTACCAAACGAATTCTTAGCCCGATTTTCCGTAACAATATATTGCCATCGATGCGGAAAGGGTGGTGGGGTCATAGTGTTAAACTATGGGTTTGTTACGTGCTGCAACGGGTTAAAAACTTGATGGGTCTTCGATTAATGAACTCACCATCCTTATGAATTCTTCTTATTGTTATTATTATTCTACTTATTCTTAATATTGTAGTAAGTATATATGGATACGTTGTCATAAATATATTGTACCAATTAGGTTGAAATTATGCGATTCAACCTTCACCATCTAGTGGGAGTGGTCCTGAGCAACTTAACTTGGATGAAACCAGCCTCATGGCAGAGGTATTTTAGGCCGCCATTAAGAATAGATGTGTTGTAAAAATTGGTTTGTTTGTAAATATTATTAATAACAAACTCTTTCATAATTAATATTAATTATAGAGTTTGTTAAGTTATGTATACGGTGCATATAGCTGATAAAACAAAAGTGAATCCACTGTAATTTTTGTGTGTGTAGGGTTTTGTTTTAAATCATTTTTTAGCTTTTAGTTTTAATAAAGATTAGTTCTGTTACCTATTATAAGTTTATTTAGTTTGTGTTTTATTTAGGGCTGCAAATAGTTTCTGTAATAGTCTATTCATACATCAGTTAAACAGAACAAATGCCCAAACACTGGTCAGGTGATAGTAAATTTAAACTGTTAGTATTTCTTACTTTCCCTATTAGATTTTTGTTAGTGATGTATCATTTTAGATCGCTTCCGAAAACGAGTTTTAATTATTATTCTCCCTAATATCAATAGAGGGTTGGGATATAATTATATTAAATAAATAGCATATGATAATTATCTTTTAGTCATATTATTACATCTTTTTTTGTAATAAGAAGTTTTTTGTATAATTTAATTTATTTTAAATGTGTATATGTTTTCCTTCTATTTTATCAATGATAATATTTTAATGACTTGTTTCATTAATCAGTCTTGTATCATTTGTGCTGGTAAATATTCTGTACATGAATATATTATGCATGATGTCTTGTATATTTTGAATATTCTACAGTTTAATAATATACGTAAGTATACGTTATGTGATTCAGTATAAGGGTTTTGATGGCCAACACATTGCTAGCTAAATCACTTGTTGTGTTCAGTTCCTTCCCTTAATACCCTAATGGTATCAAGCTTAAAGTTGATTATGTTTATTTGTTTATCTTGGTGCAAAGTAAAAAAAAAGGAATGATGTGCAACGCGAAAATACACATTGAGGCATTTCCGGGAAACTAGGAGAGGTCACAATTAGTTTATTTTTTTACATATTTGTTGGAAAATACTGTTTTTAACTCTTTAAAGATTGCCTTTTCTTAAAATAAATTTGTAAAATATATAAAATTTTGAAATGTATTATGATTACTCAGACCAAATTACTGTAAATGTCATGAGGAAAGGCATTTTAACTTAAGTTAGTAGATGGACATAAGGGAATCCATTTTAAAACCAAGTGGAAATGTTATTCAAGCTTGAACTAGACGTTTTATGCATCGTTATGCCAGTAATACTCTCTGGAGTAGCTATAATACTCTGGAATAGCTCAGTTATTCCGAGTCAATTTGCTGCTGTTATTAATCCCTTGTTAGATTTAATTCAAGTTTTTGTGGTCTAAGCATTCAGGCGTATGAATGATTTTTTATAACTACCTACTTAGATTTAAAAATTTAAGTATTTTTACAAAAGTTTGCAACTATTACTGATATGTGGAAGTGAATTTTAAAAGCCCTAGTTATTCTTGAAAAAAAAAACAAATCATATTTCACATTTCCTTTTTGTTTATTTCAAGTGCTTTTTAAAATGAAATTTCACGTTTTCATGCATTGACTAGGTTGACGCAGCAGAAATTTCCTTTTTTTCCTTTATGAATCACCTCCCCAAGAAGGCGAAGGAGAGACGCTCAAATTTTTGATACCACGGTTTAGTTTGACGCCGACGCTACTGATAAAGTCTAGGGAACCGACAAATAAAATATAAGTTTTCAACTAATGAAAAAATTTCTACGAAGAAAAGTTTCAACGCAATAATAACTGCCAGAGGTGAGATACAGGGGTACTAAACCAAAACAAAACTGCTGAGTTGTCGAAGCAGGTGGAGATCGATAGCAAACAGTTGGCTTCAATAAGATATAGAATTAATATTCATATTTATAGATATTGAAATTGTTGCCACATGGTCCATGGTAAGTACGTTCAGTCCCAAAAAAGAAATGAACAAAACCTTACGTCTTAATAAAACCCAACCACCCGAAATACCTGTTATTTTGAACCATCTCAGAAATAATATCTGGTCCCCCTTTATGTACTCTCATCTTTCCATTACAAGACAGATGATGCCTTAGATCTGTCATCGCAATTCAAATTTCATTCCATTATTAGATAAAAAGGAAGAAAGAAAATAAACGAGAAACGTTTTCCCCTCTTTCATCCCTTGTTTATTTATTTCTTCGAAACAATTTCCACACCTCAGATCCCACGCCATGCAAAAAGGCCATCAACCTCACAGAATATATTTTTCAATTCGAAGCAGCGTTAGCAGAGATAAAAGCTTGTTTGGTGTTTGAGAAGACTATTAAGGTTTTAATTTATAAGTTATGTTATTTATGAGGAAATTGTGTCAGACTGATCTTTTGAAAGCGTTTAAGTGTTATAATGTCCTGCACGTCAGGTGTTCATCATGATTCACATCGAAAATGTACCGGTCGATAAGTGAAGATCTAATGATGTTTTATTATTATAACGATAACGAAGTAGTTAGTATATCACTATCAATGTCAGGTGGGACTAACGAGTCACGTTCCCACTGATTTTTTATTAAACAAACCTTTATATTGTTATAAAATTACAATCGGCCTTATTGGAAAATAAGTAATTGTTTTCAATGTTCTCATTCATAGGCTGTAAAGATAAAGGAGCTTTATAGTCTTGATAGTACTGAAGAGGAGGGAACCAAAGAAGTAGATATTATATTGTACTAGATCCCCATCAACAACTACTACGATGCTATATTAACACATTGAATAAGATTTAAATGATGTTTTGATAACTAATCATCTGGATTTCCAAGGCATAGTGTATGTTATGAACCAGAATGCAAATTTGAAAAACACTTCTATATGATAGTACAATATTTTTTTTTTATATATATATATATACTAATTTATTTTTCATGGCATTCCTCTTATGCATTGCATCGTCGGTCCATGAATTGCAGGAAACATAGTCATGTTCACGTCTGTAGATCAGAGCACTTATAGAGCTTAGAAAACCAGAACACACAGACACAATAGCACTTATTTATATAAAATTGGGGAAGTTAGAAATCCTTGAAACAACGTGTAAAATTGTCCTTTGCACGATAAATTTCTGTGTTAAACTATAAGTTGAACTCATAAGATCAATACTGATGTAAATAATTATTATTTGTAATCTTGTCACACAATTCCTTTTTACAATGAAAGACCGCATTGTTAAAATTAAAGCCATTCCCAAGGGTTATCATGCTGAGTTTTTGGCATGTATAGAAAATATATGGTGTAAGGAGTAACTGTAATAAATTTCCGTCCCGGACAAGACTCTGCCAAAATAGTCCTAGTTGGGCAACAGAATTCATTAATCATTGAAGGAGTCCTTGGCCGGGGGGCGAGATTAGGCCGGGAATTCCCTGTGGAGGTGACAGGGGGAATAAGGAGGGTAGAAGGCGCAGAGGAAGGGCCAAAGCAAAAAAAAAAGTAATATGGCTTAGACCGTAAATAAAAGAAATATTGCCTAGAAGAAACGATGAGGCTTTCCAACAAGGTCAATCGTCTTCGGGTTGCCTGACTGGACGTCGGTATGTCAGTCGATTCTAGCGGCCTCGAATATGATTTATATATATTTTAACGATGTGTTCAAAAATATTCTGGGCAACGTTGTATGTCATTCAGCTAAGATGCCAACCAGATAACAACAATATGTGAATAGAGGGTCTCTATTTTACTTTAAAGATTACACAACTCTCTGCAACTTCACTATTTAAGATTTAAGGTTCTGACTGTCCCCAGTTCTTAGAGAGTAATTATTAAAATTCAAAATATTAGTATATATTCCAGAAAATAAAGGGAAACCAAACAATTTAAACGTCATTTCAGTGGATATTTTTCAAAACTACAGCATTTTTAATGTAGCATAAATTATATAAAATTACACCATGTGAAAAAACAAATTACAAAAAAAAACGCTTTACGGTCTCTCCAAATGCTCACTATTATTTTTAGATCAATTGACGTTTCGCCTGTTCAGGACTAATAATCATATGGTTTTTCACTAACATTGTTCATATTCTTTCACCAATAGATACCGAATCGGTAAACTCATAATAAATATATAAATAGTAATGCTATAAAAATATAAACAATAATGTGAAAAATTGTGTCGTTAATATTCTTGAAGAGTTTTGAATAAGGGAACTCTCGAGGAATGCAAAAAATTTACTAAACAATTGGAGAGACTTTAAAACTTTTTTTGAAAAAAATGTTTTTTACACAATGTAATTTGTTTGTTTTTTAACACGTTTGATGTTATAAATTATATTAATATAATTTATGAAACGCTAATTTCCTGGAACTGAGATGATTTTTTTTGTTATATTTTGCAAACATTTTTGGGTTTTTAAGAAATGACGATGTCCCTTTGCCCGCAATCAGACATGTCTTTATGATTTTCCTTAAATTTATACGTTTTTCATTTGATTTTTTCAGAGTATTAACTGAAATTTTTTTACGGTCTTGGGAACAGTGTTATTTCTAGTACCTATATATTAGTATAAGTAATATATGTCAGTGGCACCTATAAGTAATATTAAATATCACGAGGGAATCAATACTTTGTTTTGTTTCAAATTATAATTAAAATGGACGCCGCGTTTGCATTTTAAACTCAACTAGGCATGATATTTGACTTGATGTTAGCAATTGACGATCTCATGATGGTAATCATTAAGCCTTTATTTGTATACACGGTGTGCTTTTCCTTTAACGATACCAATTTGACGATAGTCCTATGACGATAAAATCCGGTATAACGATTCCTATTAATGCATTTCATTAGTTATCTGCCGCACCTGCAGTAAACATACTCGGTTATATCAATGTTCGATATAACGGTGATCCGGCTTTAGTGACGTCCTTTTTTTTTTTTTTTTTTTTTTTTTTTTTTTATATATATATATATAACAATCTTTATTGTGCAATAATTACAATCTGCCTTTTATAAGGCAATAATAATACAGATAAATGATCTCATTCATACCATATTTACAGCATCATTCACTCGCTCATTCATACAATAGGACATGATTAGAGAAACCGGCCATTGCCAGGAATCCCACTGTCACACGTTTATAGTAGGTCACGAGGCCACTGCCGTTTCAGTCTCCGAGGAGGATTATAGGGATGAGTGGCGCAGTGCAATGACTGTGCTAGAGGATTAGGGTGGTTGGAAAGGCTGCTGTGGAATTTCATAAACTTCGAAGCGATGAGTTCAAGAATATAGGGTATATTTAAATCATTGTGAAGGGTTTTGTAGCTGACGTAATAAGGGGCATTTACTATTGTTCTCAGGACTTTTGATTGAAAGGATTGGATGTGCTTGATGTTCGACTTTTTTGCTGTCCCCCATAGCTCTATTCCCTATGTCCAGATTGGCTTAAGTATAACTTTGTAAATAAGTAGTTTATTTTCTATTGAGAGATGGGAAGTCCTTTGAAGTAGTCTGTACAGTTGTCCAAAGCGTCTGTTTAGTTCTTGTCTTTTTAGTCTCGTATGTGGATTCCAGGTCAGTCGTTTGTCAAGATGGAAGCCTAAGTACCGTACTGTCTCGAATACAGGGAGAGGAATAGAATTAAAATAAACTAGTGGACAAGTCTTGCGACAAAGGGTGAAGGTAATGTGGGAGCATTTTGCTTCATTAACTTTGATCCGCCATTGTGACGTCCTTTTAAAAAGAAAACCGGCCCTTTCATTCACCAAATGCAATATTCTTAGATTCCTTTTAAATTTTACGAGTATCAGTTAACTATGATGACTAAAAAATAACCCGTGTGTTCACTCCGATTTCTTTCTATTGAATTCGTGTAATTACCCTTCACCCCTAACAAGTCCTTAGTACCAAGCGTAGATTTTTTTTTTTTTATCCCAATCTCAGTTCATTTTTTAGTTTCATTCTGTGTGTGTTTCTGTATGTGTTAAAAATGTATGGAAAGCACCGTTATTTTTCTATTCCTGTAAAAGTGCAAATAATTGACACCACACGTTTATAAAGTGGTGTTTCTAATAACGTTTTCTGAGGGAGATGAAAATTAGTCAATCATCACTCTGAATAACCAAGTAATGACTGCCCAGTCAATTGTTCCTTTAAATATAAGTGATGGCCAAATAAGTATTAAAGCTTACGGTTACGTTGAAGAAATTGTCTTCAAAGTGTGGTAAATTTCGGAAGTGTTTTCTCTATTGATCAGGTTACTTATGCTGCGCTTAGTACTGAAATAAATATACCAGAAGTATCAATGGCTTTAAAATATTTGAGAACAATGTTTTGAAAAATTTTATTTTTCCAATTTAAAGAAATGACTACGCATTGTTTTGGAACATCAACAAATTAATCATAACTAACTATGCAATGCAACTCACATTATGCTTTATCACGTTAATCTTTACCTAATAATTTGTATTCATAAATTGAGATTTTATGCAAAATGTACGTACGTATGACTTTTATCAGACTTTTTTTTATTAGATCCAGGTATAACGTTTGGCTGTAATGTAACAAGGATCTGAATACCTAGGTCGCTTGACAAGCGAATTAGACTGTATTGAGTTCTGGTTGATTTAATTTATGTAAAAAAAAGTGATTTTTGTTAAAGATTTAATGGGGAAAATTGCGAACTAACGTCAGCTCAACTTGTAAATTTTTTATAAGGGTATGTCTTGATTTATCGTAGTTGAGAGTAGATTTTCTTTATAGAATAATAATTGTGTCAGTTGCCAAATATTGAATCCATTTCCTAGAGATTTAATGTAAAGGTCAATTCACACTAGCAGTCAAGCTAAGTCAGATCAAGGCAAGTAAGGGTTTAAATCAAAATAGCTATACTCTTAATCTAATGAGAGAATTCTCAATGGACGGTTGGGTCAAGTCAAGACAATGAAGATCCACTGAGTATGGAAGGAACCAGAGAGGCCGTGTGGAGGCGTGAGATGTGTCAGCTTCCCCCTCCCTTTGGTTACCCACAACGTGTCAACTTCTCTTGCTACGCATGGTTACCCTTTATTCTCAGCCCTCTCCCTTCACGCAAAGCACTAACCAACTAGTGCGTTTCATTTTTTCTCTATGTTTTGGTGTATTTTCTCTAGTTTTTAGCTTTAGTGTGTGGAGACATATCTAGCGCTAAAATGGATTTGGTGTTGTGGCTTAGATATGAAATGTGCGGAATTCCTGCGCAGTCGCTGCGTATTCACAGAATGTTTGTGAGGAATTTTGAAATGAATAAATCTCCATATGTTAAAACATTGTGACTGGCTGTAGAAAAGCTACTCTAGAGCAGAGTGATCCAGCTCAATTCCTTCTGAATAAAAATTTAACATACCCCGAACAGGGAAAAGATAAAAAAATCGACTTAATTAAAATATGGCTGGGTTCTTTACATTGACCTCCTATAATATAAATATTGATACGTAAGCATCATTAAAAACATATAACAATAGAAACATGTATTTTGTAATATATATTTATAGATTTTTTAGAAGTGCAAACATGTCGTAAAAGAGAAAGGGCTGTCAAAGCGCCACCGAGTCTCTTTGGTTTTCGTTTGTTGAAGTGTTTATGTACCGAGCTGAGTTGGCATCGCTCCTAAAGAAGGGGAATAAAAACTCTTCTTCCATCAGCAGGAATCGAACCTAAGCATGTTCACAGGGGACAGTATAAAGTCTCTTACGGGTTCATTCGCCTCTTTTCAGCATTCAAATGGAATTGCCTTCTGTAGCAAAAACTATATACGCTTATTTGTATTGACTAGTTTGCCAAGGGCGTGGCATGATTTGCATTGGCATATGTACAACAATGTTATTTTAGTACATACTTCTAGGGATATAGATTTTACAAATATAGGATCATCGAAAGAAGATTCGTCACCAGTGGCATTTGAACCCAGTCGTCACCTACGTCACTGCAGTAAACATAACGTGAAATAAAAAAAATATTTCATGGAACCAAAATTGAATGCTCAGTAAAATATTTGTAACTAACCTTATAATGATTAGACTTTTTAACTTATTCTTGTGAACAAGTTGGTGAGTGAAGATTCTACTGTTGATTTTTGGTCAGTTTTAACTACAAAACCTACATTATTTTATTATCTTTTTCATTCAGCTATAATCTTTTATTGGTGGCAAATCAAAAAAGACAAAATTGAGATGATTTTACTTACAACATACATTTTCCGATGAATAAATATGATAATTCTTTTAATTTAATTTTTAATGGACATTTCGTTGACCAATACTTTGAGTGTAAAGTTGACCTTTTGAGTTCAATTATTTCCCTTGGATCACATTATGGTGACCTGGCGCCCGTTTTAGTTTATTTAGTAGATCACTGTGTTGGTTAGATTACCTTGGTGAAGTTTGTTCTAGATTCGCTTTTTTAAGTGTAGTAATTACATGTAATTAAGTTCTACACTTTGTAAACAAATATCGTATCGATCATCATACTATATATTTAGTGGCTTTGACTATATTATTAATAAATTCTGTAACGCTTATTCTCGTGCCTGATATACAGTATAACTACTACCCTGGGGCTCAGCTGTATCAAATTAACCCAAATTGTCACGGATGTGGGGACATTAAATATTCCGTGTATGACTCGTAAAGTTAGTTTGCGGTAGATTTATGCAAATGCATAAGGTATCAATTCAGCTTGTAACGTTAAAAATTAATAATTATTCGTTAGTTGGAGTGTTGAATAATATTGATTTTGTGTGACATTCGCAGCGGAAATATTATTTAAGGTAACGTCGGGATTTATAAATATGTAAGAGATTTATTAAGAAATCTCTTTTATTGTTAAATAATAAATCCTAAAAATTCACAAGATTATTTTACCAAGTTTTTCTATTTTCTATTGAATCAAAAAATGATTTGATTACTAATTTTTTTTCACATAAGATTTATTTGAGAGTGCTAAAAGGTAAAAAACAACTAATAAAATAATAGAACACTTAAAATATGATAATAAACGTTATAAAGATTAAAGTATAAAATATTTATTGAACACTATACGATATGGAAGAAACCTGCTTTTTTTTTATAAAATTTTATATATTCAAATTCAATATTGAAAACTATAACACAACACGAAACTGGAAAAGTGCTCATAAAAAGGGGCCAACTTACTATAAAAAATAATAACTTTTTAATCAGTTTTGAGTAATAGTAAAACACATTGTAGGCGAATAATGTCAAGGAATAATTTTTTTTTTTTTAATATGTTAAAAATCCTTCTTTTCTTATCTTAAATGTGTTCCCCATCGAAAGAAAAGCATCAGAACTTAGTTTCAATGTAAAAAAATGTAAAAGCGTTTTGAACAGCTCTTGAAGTGCTATTACATTAAGAAGATGTGACAAGTTGTGGAAATACAATAAAACTGTTATATAAAAAATGCGTTATTGTATTTTAAACTAATTTTAGAATATATCTTTGAAATTTCAGATAGATTAAGTAATATTTGCGGCAGCTACCACAGAACGATGAAAGACAGACTAAAGACGAATACCTTTTACCTTAATGAAAGTAAGTCCCCTACGGGTTTGGTAAGGAACTCCAAAGTTCGAACAGAAATCACCCTGGAAAGGAAACTTCAAGATTTGAAAAGAAAGTTTGTTTCTGTTTACCCCCACTCCAACAAATGATATTGAGGTATAGTTAGTCCTTTTTGGGGCGAAGATGTGTTGTTGAAGACAAGATTCATACATCTCCTCTCATCCACAACGCTGTCGGGTTTTGTGCTTCTGTCCTAAATGTGTCACCTACCAAAAAGCTTCTGTGAGGATTTTATCCACGCAATAAGTGAACTTGGATTGAAAGATGTCTAAACTTCCAGAGTGAGAAATTTAAATTGGGAGAGATAAACATCAATTGACACACAAATAACAGGAAGTGCCATACAAACTATAACTACAAATTAAATACACAACTGGGAGGAGCCGAATTGGACTGTATTAATAAAACTACTATCCCCATTTATGATTGAATAGAGCAAACATATACCTAACAAGAAAGTAAAAGGATATTAGGATTGGTTTCTTACTCAGTTACTGCTACACATGAATCGCCGTAAAAAAAAGTCTTAATCGGGCTGAAGCCAAAATACTGAGACCATCCACGACCTATAGCAACACCCTGACCTCGAGGTATAAAAACTACCTACTGGTCATCCATTACAATATGCCACAATTTTGAAATTTTCTTTTTTCCTTATAACTATTTTTAACCGAAAACTAATCAAAGCATTGCAAGGCGTTTGTGAATATGCTTATAAAATTTCAGATGGATTGAAAGATGTTTGAAAGTGTTTACTTGTCATACGACGAACGACGGTTTCCTCCAGACTTAACCCTCCGTTAGGCACGCGGGGTACATTTGTCCCCCAGCTGACAACAAATCAATATGAATTGCACCCTTTTTTACACTGTGAAGCTAAGAGTTGTAGTGAGCGACTCGCCATAAACCCTCTATTACTCCATTTTGCTATTTCACCCATATCTTTGAATCTCTAAAATATAAACCTGATGTTCAGTCCTTGTCCCCTACCCATATTAAATTTACGTTCGTCTTCAAATTACTTTGGAGGTACAGTGCGAATTCATTTCCCACTTTTTTTTTTAAATTACGATTTTATCCTAAAAAATTTGTAAAATTTACATCAACCTAAAAAATAATCAAAGTTACTAATTATTAATTTATGCTTCGTTTGGTACAGCACAAAACTGGGGGTAGTGTTGAACCTAAGTTAGGCTAAAATTACTATATAATTAGTTTAATTATTAAACATTATGTGAAAACAAAAAATCTATTTCACTCTGAAACGATTTTAAAGTTTTTAATTTATAAGAACATTTTAAATAAATGTTAATGTTTCATTTCTGTGTTCTGTATGTGTGTTTCTGGGTTCATTTCTGTGCCTAACAAATGTCATAAACTATCGATACTGATACATTATCGAAGGCACATCTACCCCCACGCACCTTATGATGTGACGAGCTTCTCTTTTTGGACTTGTCAGTTTACTTGTAGACCAAGCAGATATTCTTGTAGATTTACTTTGGATATTTAAGGCTTGGTAAGGAAAGTTTTTTCCCGTTTACTGCTGCTCCGATAAATGACACCCAATCGACTGTAAAACATAGACCATTTGGAGGCGAAGATGTGTTGCGGATAAGAGCAGAAGCACGAAAGCGGCTATGGGAGCGCGGAAGAGGAGACTGCCTGCCAACCGACAGATAAGGCCCAACTCAATATTCTGTCGGCTCCTGATCGATAATAAAGAATTCCTCTCCGGCTAAAGGTACCAGTTAGCTCACTGATGTATTGGCGAGATACGCCTGGCATTATATCCGCGAGGTCGTAAATTATCAATCGTGAAGACACAAATTCCCTTTGGCGAAATAGCCGAAAAATCTAGACCTCATGACAGTGTATTTATATAACAGTGTGCATAGACGAGTGCTTATAACTAGGAAGGTCGCTTCATTAACCTACGCATAAGTAAGGTATATAAGTAATAACGACATTATGAGGGTTTTACACCGAAATAAATCCCCCAAACGTGATAAATTGGCTTTTGGAATATCGTTAAAACATCTCTTTCTGACACCGTCTTAAATGTTTACTTAACCATGGGGGAAAAAACATGAGATACTTAAAAGTAAGCCCAACTGGACAGATGGTGTTGTAATCGAAAACTGCTAATCATATCGTGAGGAGATCAGGAATAAAGCTTGAGAATTTATAAGACCATAATAACATTTTAACAACTGCTATCAATTTTATTTGTCACTGTCAATGTGCCTAAGAACTATGGAAAGAGTTAATACTTCTGCCATGTAGCCGCGATGAGACCTACTGTTCTTTTTATTGGCTCATGACAGAGGCATGGGGGACCCCATTATTGAGAAGGTCGAGGTAGGAAGCTTAGTTTGTAGTTGTCTTGTATGTGTATTTTTTATAGAGGGTTAAGTAAGTTTAATCCCATGTTTATAGCGTATATGAATAGTGATTCACTGTAATAATTAATGTCTTGGTATGTAGAATATTGTTATTATATCATAAGTTTACATTTAGTTTAATGCGGATTGGAGCTTTTGCCATTTTGTTAATTCACCCAGTCATGTTTATTTACTTTTCAAATTGATTACATTAAATAGTTTCGTGCATTAAAGTGAAGTCATGGCAGGTTAAACAAAGCAAATGCAGGCAGTGATTGTAAATAATAAGTATTCATATTTATTATTATACTATTGTAATTAAATATTTTAGTATTTAATCTAATTCCCTGACAAGTGTAGACGTTCATATATTTTCCCTATTATTTGAAAAACTATTTGAAGATAACTCTTCCAAAATATCACTGCATCATTCGCCAGGAAAGCTTTGGGCTACTGGTACTAGAATTATGTTCTGTTCAAAAACCAGTAGTCCACTGTATCAACGAAATACGAACTCGTCACAACAATGGCAGAAAATTCCAGGAAATGTTTGAAAAAGATATTGAGAAACATGGAAATGTACTTCACCATTGCGATGTTTGTTGCCTCTCAAGAGGAAAGATTTTGGAAAGAAAGGCTATGAGAACTACACAGTGCTGTCTCAACGTATCTAAAAACAACGAAGGGATCCCTCACATCTGTCTTCCTTGATGGCGATCAATGGCTTTGAGATCTCGCTTCCCTCTGTGACATGACATCTAAAATTGTTTAATACTAGATTGGAAGGTAAATCTCATCATTCACCAATCCTGATGTGTCATGTTCCATCGTTTTAGGCAATAATGAAATGTTTTTTTTGGTTTTTTTTTCTTATTTCCGTTGCTCGTAACTACACGCGACAAGAAACTAAAGTGGATCTGCGGATTTGATTACTTTGATGGAAAAAAATTCTTTTTTGAGAAATAAAAAAAACGAAACCACAGCAGCACACTCCTGAAAGTGAATTTATTGACCCACAAACCAACATTTTCCTTACAACAAAGCATACAGAGATTATAACTAAAAACGAATCAGCGGATTATAAAGAGTTCTAGATGTTCTTAAAAAACGAGTTTCCTTTCTTACGCAATTTAGTCATCCTGTAAATATGCTTGTCCTTTTGGTTCAACACATTTATGCAAGCAATCGTTCTGCAAGATTAACTTTATAAACGATGACAACAGGGTGTCATTAACTGACTCTCATTTGAAAAAATTACTTAGAGCATAGACAATTGAGTCGTAACTTCCAACATTGAACAGTTGTTAAATAAAAAAACAATTACAAGCTCTACATTAGAATACTAGTTGTCCCTGCATAAGTAGGTGGCACTTAGTTGCTAGTATGGTTATTGCTTGGTGTTATCTATCAACATTAAATTTAGTGTTTTAATAGGATTGACTCCTTTTTTTTATTATTATTACTACTTTATTTCAATTATTCGATTGTTATAGTTCATATTTTTGGCTATTGTTAAGTTTTATGCTACATGTAATTACATCTGACATATATTTTTCAAATGATTCTTCTCTCTTCTAGACAGTACAATGTTCCATTCTATGTTACTCCGGGCTCTTGACGATTTGAACCAAAGTTAACCAACTAAAGAGAGATGGAGGGGCAATTTCCTTTTCGTCCATTTCAAGCCCTAATAAAATCGAGGAAAGGTAAACCGGACAAAAAGTCAATCACACTGAGAGGCACAATGATACTGAAAGATAGCCTCATATCGAATTGAAAGGTGCATTAAAGCACCTTCCCAACAAAATGGAACATCCAAAGCAAATAACGCTTCCTCTATAGTTTACTCAAAACGTTTCCCACATCCTATTTTATAAGTTTGAGAGCTAAGAAAAAAAACAAAAAAAAAAAAACAAACTCAAAACGTAACAGATAGTGAAGATGGAGATAATGGATTCACCTTAATCATACACTCCCTTAGTTACAGCTTTTTGAGACTTAAACCTCACATTCTCTTTAATGTATTATATGTTTGTAGCATTATATCTTCTATCCTTTCATTGGTCAATATTTGAACCATAATATACCGCTTGAATAATTTACATAAAATTTCTCCAGAATAAGTTTTATTATTCTCCCATTTTTGAGTGAGCCATTTGGTGATAAACCACACATAAAAGTGTTTAATACTTGCACAGTTATCTTCATGTTCACCTTTGCCCCCTTATGCCCTTTACCTCGTAGGTATATTTTAAGTTCAAAGCAACCTTAGACCTTGTCTAAGCATCAAGTGTATTCACTACTTATCCTCATTAGGAGGGTCTTATCTTATCGTCTTTTATTTAATATTCGCTTACTTAGGTAAGTTAATTAATTTTAGATTGACTAACTTTTTTATTAAGCACGCCTACATAATTAAATAATAATTTAATTAACAAATGAGCACATATTGGAACTCAAACATTCACAGAATGAAAACTATAATTCGGTATAAGAAGTATTTCCACAAAACATGTTGGAATATACATTGGATTGGCATTAAGGAATTACATGGGTTGCATTGCATTATACTTTCAATCATCAAGCATTTGCATATTCTGCCAAGAAATATGGTTTCACAATGTATCACAATGCTTATTCACTTATAATAAGTAATAAAAAAATAGGGAGAGGAGTCCGTATTTCCACCTTTCGCAGCGTCATAATTTTCTCATGATTTTTTAGCCCAGAAACCCTTTATAATACGCTGAAATATCTATTTATGAGAAGATTCTTTTCACCCGTTGACACTGCTTACGAGGCAGGTGTGCTAAAGTGTAAGGGTTAGCAGAAATATTTCTCCTTAGGGATAATGTAAAGGTGGTTTTATGATATTCCTATGATAATCCCACCCCTTCTGCCCTCAGTAAAACCACAGAGGAAGCCAAATAAGTCAATTTTTTTTTGTATGCCTGAATATGTTTTCTGGCGTCCAATAGTAAGTTCTTCATCTAAAAGTATATATCGTAAAAATTTCTAGCTTTGGAAAACTACATATTGAAAATTCATAAAGGACGTCGTAAAAAATATTGTTGAATTATTATTCAGCACTAACATAAGCCTTTTTCCTCTAACCAAAGTATCAACTACCAAACTGTTTACTTATTCATAAATGGCTAATAATTACATATTGTCATAATAAATCTATCCGAAGAGTATCATAGATAACAATCAGATTTATTTAAAAAAATTATTGAAAACATTGAAATTATCATTAGTTATCATACATTGGATAATTTTTTCTCGATTGGTTAGAAAATGAGGTGTCAGAAAACTGAAGTTGGGCTACGAGTTAGAAATTTCAGCCCTACAGTCGTACCCGGAATGGGCTCGAACACAATTAAGGCTAAAATACCATGATCTCAGGCATACCCCATAGTCATGGCAAATGTCAAAATAACACGATCTCGATCTGAGAAACTATCTTCTCAGAATTAGTATGCCTTTGATTGTAATAGACTTTTCAAGGATAAGGTTTCAACAGAAACTGCACACTTCCGTAAATGGATTTGGTTAATGAATTTGTATGGTGGTTACCCCTAATTAACTGTAAGATACATAATATAGTATTGTTGTGGCCACCTCTTAATTACAAATAATTATAAGTCAATCTCTTCTCGATCAGATCATATCATATCTATAATTTTTTCCATATGTTTAATGAATTAAGCTTATGAAGCCAGTCGGAGAGTGAGGGGATAAGTAGTGGGGGAGTCAGTCGTAGGTGGGGAGTTATCCCCACCCTACTGGCTGGCCTCCTATATAAGCCCGAGCTCCTGAGTCAGAGACCAAGGCAGAGAAGGTGAGCCACATCACCTAGTGTTGTATAAGAACGATGAACTTTTAACGACAATAAAATTTTTCTTATATTTATGGACTCCGCCAAATGCATGTAAATGCAGAAAGAGGAGAAATATGTAATCCAATTATTTTATTATTATTCTTTTTGTACATTGTATTTTTGTTTGAGGTTTTGAAATAAAAAAAAAAAAAAAAAAAGAGACCAGGAACCTTGAACACTTCTCTCTCTCTCAGCACTGGCGCCTGCGGCTCTACTCAAAACCATGGACTTCTCATTCAACTACCTCTGCATCTCTCTTTTCTAACCTGCTATGTTGTAGTCCGGCGTCGTCAGACCCTACACCTTCCTAGTGGGAATCTCTGCCTTCGTCTCGCTAAAACTAGCACCTCCTTGAGAGAGACCTCTCCCTCGCGGACGACGGTTGCTGTGACCCTGCAAATGCAGTGTCTCCCATGGCAATCCAGTCTGCCTCTTTCCGGTTCACACTCGCCTTTGGGATCTGGACGGTTTTCGCCTACCCTTACATACCGAGTGTGAATTCATGGTCATTCCAAGACCTATAAACCTACCCTGTACCTCTTCTTCTGAACACAGTGCTTTGTCGGGGCACACACGCCTTCTAAAGATCTTATGGAGTCAGATCAAAGCGAATTAGGCTGCCCTACCGACTAGGTTGGCGGCCAGGGTGAAAGACCATAGGTCCACCCACCTTATCTCTTTCTGGGCGCTCGCCGGACGGGGTTAAGAGGTTGTAGTGATCCTAGCCCGCGGCGGGCGTCTCCTCGCCACTTTGGGGATACTCAGGTATAAACTGAGCCCCCAACTGGGGAGCCCGACAAGTATATAACTATACCCCTGTATAGTTAGTTATAACCCTTCCTTGAGGAAATTGATTCAATCCAACCTGGAGAAAAGAGAGAAGTGATACGTTCAAGGCTTCTGTGGCAATAAGAATTGGTTGGAATCTTCCTACTGGAATCTTCAGGGTAGCGAATAGTGTCTCAACGTTGATAGTGGCTTCTTTTTCAGGCTCTGACTTGACAGTTCTGGGCAGTTAGTTGCCCATAAAGACAAAGAGGTAAAATCAGACACAATATCTGTTATAGGCCGTTGTAGAGCTTGTAGAAATTTATGAGACTAACGAATAAATATAAATACGATTCTTTACATGTGTTAAAGATATTCATTTCTTCCTCAATTCTGATTGAGAAACATTTTTCGCTATTTTTATAGGATTCTTAGGAACTAAATCGATGCGTGAAGTTCTAGTCCTTGAGTATACTGAATATATCATATAAGTACTTATCTTCACCATATTCGATTCATAATGAGTTGATATCACAGCTGTAGAGTAGATAATTGTGATTCGCCACAGTATATTTAGAATTGTATTCAAAGAATGTTGGACAGTCCGGGGCAATGAAAGATAATCCTTGTGTACTGAACTAACGGTATTCAGTAGACCTTAATCCCATTGTCTTCGGAGTGCCTCCTACGTCTAGGTGTAATTAAAATCCTAAACAACACACGATACCTTGGAAATGGATTTTCTCTTCACTGCACGGTGACTCTGAGGAGTATAGTGCATTTGCTACATACAATTAGGCCATGTTTGTATGAAACTACAAACCTTTGTGTGAAACTAGTTTTCTACCCTCAAAAGTTAAATTATTAAAGGTCCTTAACTTTTAATACGCTTAATTCACTAAATGGTTTATTTTAAAGTAAAATGCCTACTTAAATATTATTATTTAGAATTCAAATTCTTTATTTTTAATGTTGAGGACCTTATGATGACTCAACTAGAAGAGATGATGTCGTTTTTGTTATTGAGAATTGGAAGCTGAATTCTTGGGAACCTATGACAACAAGCGCTTTCTGTTGCATCTCTTTAATAGTTAAACACTATTTTGTTAATTTCATTCTTTAATTCCCTTCCAAGCACCGTGCAGGACCTAAAGGTAAATAGCTCTCTCCAAATACAAAATGAGAGTTTATAGCAGCGTTTAAAGCCTGGAACGAATAAACTAAATGAAAAAGGAAATCAAAACCGTGAAAGATCATTATGGTTGGCGGGGAAAACACCAAACGCATTGATTCATCCTTTATGTAAAAATCTAAGTCTAAAGACTGTCAACCAAATGAAATGGAGTAGATGAAAAGAACAAAGAAGCATTAATAAGATTTAATACAAGAAGTCGAGAAGATATACCAGTGAGAAATACAAGACTTGAGCCTCTGCATTTGACGTTATAATATTGAACTATAACAAACCTTAACTAGCTTTAAAATATGCAATAAATAAATACTTAAAAACCAGTTTTATACAAAAAATAAATCTAATATACGTCTAATATTTTGTTAGATTATATAATTGGGCTTTTAGATAAATTGAAAAAAAAAAAAGAGGATTGCCCCAAATGAATGAAAGTGGTGGATTTGAAACCCCAAAATGTTTGATGATGGTTTCAGTGTGGCCCAGACTGATTGTTTTTACTTGTTTCTGTTTTTTTTATCCTTTGTAATTTTGAAAACGCCGCGAGGCTACACTTTTCCAAAACAGACCTCTCTTGAAAATGAATGCCTTGACGTTTCCTGATTCGATAAATGTTTGTTGTGAACGTTAAAATTAACATTCAATTTTCATTTACTTCTCAAGAATAGTCCAGTGACCAGAACTATATTATTCCCTGAAATTTGAGAAATAACCTAAAATTTATTTGACATTGATGAATGAGGGTTACGAGAAAATCGTGGACTGACATGGAACCCACACACGACGCTAAAAAGACAACAACTAAACAGACGCTTTGGACAATTGTACAGACTACTTCGAAGGACATCCCATCTCTCAATAGAAAATAAACTACTTATTTACAAAGTTATACTTAAGCTTGGACATACGGAATAGAGCTATGGGGCAATCCTTTCAATTAAAAGTCCTTAGAACAATAGTAAATGCTCCTTAACACGTCAGCAACAAAACCCTTCATAATGATCTGAATATACACTACATTCTTGAACTCATTCCTTCCAAGTTCATAAAACTCCATAGTAACCTATCCATAGCACTGCACTAGTCATTACACTGCACCACTCGTCCCTATAATCCTCCTCGGAGACTAAAACGGCAGTGGTCTCGTGACCTACTATAAATAAGTAACAGTGGGAGTCCTGGCAATGGCCAGTTCCACTAATCATGTCCGGAGCGTCTGTGGCTCTCACGCTCTTGGTCGGCCTCCACTGGCTCTTATTCAGTGACGCGGCTGACGTAGGAGCGTGGGGGACTTCCCAAGACTCCGCTTCCTCCTTCGCACGCGAGGGAGGTGACAACCATGTGGACTTGGGGGGCTCTGGGCTGTTTGTATACATAGTATGAATGAGCGAGTGAATAAAAATTGTAAATTGGTATGAATGAGATAATTTATCACAATTACCTATAGCCCAATCAGGCATATTGTAATTTTATCATAGTAAAGTTGTTGATATATTTAAAAAAAAAAAAAAAAATTATATAGCGGAATTGTAAATCCTAGAATATACCTGAACAAACAGGCATACTGCACATTATAGTTTTGAATGAAAACATAAAAAATGGCATTAGAAAGTGAATTATGCAACGCTGGCAAGATAAAAAAATTAATTATATGCTAAATTTGTTTTTGTTCAAATGCTTATAAAACAATAAAGGTAAACACTTTGGAGAGCTGATAATGGTTTCTGGAATAGGTTTTTCAAAGGTCTATTAAATATTCGGAAACAAAATATTTGGTATTTTTTCAAGAGTTTATGGTCACCGCAGCACTTTTCATAGCTTGAAAGCCACTCACATAATTTTCTGTTGATTTTAACACGCTTATATCTGGCCAAAATGTCGATGTCAGTGCGGTCATGTGTTCACAGCATGAACTGCGAACATCACATATCAGCGGAGATATCAGCGTGAGCAATGTGATGGGTCCCTAAAACTGAACGAAAGTGTTACAGAATACATCAAAAGACCAATGACACTTCCCTGTGACGTGGTTGAGATACGGACACTTACTACAGATACCTTATCTTGGAGGACAGGCGAAGAAGGAAGAGACAATTTAAGTTTTAAGTTTAAGTTTAAGACAAATTTATCCTTCGTGTCAAACTAAATCAAATCCTTATGTTAAGTCTAGCAAAACATCGGACAGAGCTCTATTATTTCAAGTGCGTTTAATTTTCGGTCAACATGTCCAAAGCTCAATGATTGCTATGATTTTAAGATCCTAGCATTAAATAAGAACGCAGACATCTCTCGATATTGTTTCTTTATTCTGTACGTCTTCTATTTCTTTACATATAAATTTTTTTGTTTATATTTAACAATTTATTTAGATAAAATTACAATCTGCCTTTTTACTAGGCAATAAGTAATTGAGAAAAATGTTATCATTCATACCATATTTACAATTCATCATTCACTCGCTCCTTCATACAATATTTACAAACAGCCCAGAGGCCCCCCAAGTCCACATGGTTGTCACCTCCCTCGCGTGCGAAGGAGAAAGCGGAGTCTTGGGAAGTCCCCCACGCTCCTACGTCAGCCGCGTCAATGAATAAGAGCCAGTAGAGGCCGACCAAGAACGTGAGAGCCACAGATGCTCAGGACATGATTGGAGAAACTGGCTATTGCCAGGACTCCCACTAACACTTGATTATAGCAGGTCACGAGGCCACTGCCGTTTTAATCTCCGAGGATGATTATAGGGATGAGTGGTGCAGTGCAATGACTGTGCTAGGGAACTAGGGTGGTTGGATAGGTTATTATGGAATTTTATGAACTTCGAAGGGATGAGTTCAAGAATATAGGGTATATTTAAATCATTGTGAAGGGTTTTGTAGCTGACGTAATAAGGGGCATTTACTATTGTTCTCAGGACTTTTGATTGAAAGGATTGGATGCGCTTGATGTTCGACTTTTTTGCTGTCCCCCATAGCTCTATTCCCTATGTCCAGATTGGCTTAAGTATAACTTTGTAAATAAGTAGTTTATTTTCTATTGAGAGATGGGAAGTCCTTCGAAGTAGTCTGTACAGTTGTCCAAAGCGTCTGTTTAGTTCTTGTCTTTTTAGCCTTGTGTGTTGGTTCCAGGTCAGCCGTTTGTCGAGATGGAAGCCTAAGTACCGTACTATCTCGGATACAGGGAGAGGGATTGAATTTAAAAATACTAGCGGACAGGACTTTCGGCAGAGGGTAAAGGTTATGTGGGAGCATCATTGACCTTGATTCGCTATTACATATAAATTAAATAAAGAAAAAAATTATTATAGAGTTAGAGCACCTTGCTGATACAAAATCTTGAGCTCAAGCATTTGCCATGAGAGTTTTGTTTTTGTTAAATATTTATTGAAAATATGTGGCTCAATACAACTAATATATAATAAAAAAGCAATTTATATAATAATTAATCTGCCGAAATGGTGAGGCAACTGATCACCTAATTATTGTATGTGTAAATTCGTGATTTCGTAAACAAATCACCCTAAATTCATCACCTAACAAGCAATGAACACGATTAATTATGATCAAACTGGGTTAATGAGCTGCCCGCAGTTGAGAACTCCTCTCTCACGACAGGGCTAAGTGGTTGTGGATCTGTCATTGTCAACACAAGTTAGAAGCGGTACAAGTCATCCTCCGCTTGATTTGGAGTGTGTCATCGGAACTGACGCCTGGTATTAGTGACCGGGGAAAGTGATTCCAATAAAAAGGAAATCGGATGTGAAATTCAACTACATACATATTTCTATTTTTTTCCCTTTTCCTGTAAATTGCGCGATGCCATTTTTGATTGAAAGCCAAACAGTGATCAGTAGTTTCACTGCCTGTCTTATTTCATACTGTTAAATATTATATTTTTCAATTTTCAAGACACGCAAATGAATGTACCACAGCAACGTAAATTGTGATGCTATCTAGTGATCAAATTTAATTAATTACTATTAAATTATCATTTGAAATCACACGTGGACCAGATCAAAAGGGGTAATCCGTTATGGTGGGTATTTATTGCCAGTAAACAGCAGACTCCCTTTCATCCTAAATAATTAATAAAAATACTTTCTACCTAATGATTACCATAGGAAGGAGATTAAGCTAGACCATCTGATAGTGAATTAATTTACCAACGGCTTACTGACTTATTTTAAATTGCAAAAAAACTCCACAACTAGCTCATACAAAAAAAAATTGTAAATACATTTGAATCCACCTCCAGTAGTTTTGTTGTTTCGAGTAATTTTTTTGGCTCAACACTGTAGTGGCCTCAAGTCACAAAGAATCGGTCAATCTTAAGCGTTTTATCTTAACCATTAACGAGAAACAGAGTCAAATGTAATCCTTTTAGGGGGTACCTGAAAGTAATCACTGAAATCAAGTTAACAGTTCATGAGAAAGTTAAATAATTGGATAAATTTGAACACTTTGGGGCGTCGAAGACTTGTAATGTTTGAGCTGCAAATATTGATTGAATAAAGAAGTTTAGCAGGCAATTGGATGAAGAACTCCACGAATACGAACTATTATAACTTGCTCAAACAAACACGTGATGTTTATACTTCAGCCAGAGCTAAAGGAGTAAGTTAAGTTTTTCAGGTCAACGTTGAGCGAGGCCTTAACATTAATTAGCTTATAAAAGTTAGGTGGCATCTCGATGAGGTAATGAGTGCATGAAACACGAATAAATTACAGCTTCAACCTCACGGTGTTTACCTAACACTGAATAAATCACTCCTGAAAAATTGAAGTTAAAGTACTTCAACCAGCTGTTTGAGTGAAATTTATTTGCATCAACTATAAAAAAAATTATATTTTTGGGAATACATGCAAATTAAATCATGGGCATAAAAAGTGGAGAAACAACCAAAGCTGATTTATGAGATCAGATCGGAGCCTCGGATCAAAATGGTTGCAAAATAACTATTTGTATGCACTACTTTAAATGTAATTTTTCATTGTAAAATTAAACGATGCAACTAAATCATTTAAACATTGTTAAATTAGGTTACTGTATGTTTTTGTAGTTTCATATCAATGGATAAAAATATGTTTAGGAAGCAAGGAGCAAGGAAAATGGGGTCCCCAAATGGTCCAAGGCCAACCTCATGGTACCTGAACAGTCCATAAACATTATGCACAGTGGTTTTCAACCGGAAGCTTAGCCTCTTAAAATCAATAAAACTAATAAATAAATAGAGTTTGATTCTAAATTTATCATGACTGTTTGAGCCAATCTAAAATTTAAAAACAGAAAACTTTATGTTAGAAAAAGAAGAAAATTATTTCATTGGCTATCGCTGCTACCTATGAGATACAGCAGGAACGACCTCGCGCGTTGGACACCTTTTTTGGGGTTTGTCGAGACCAGTCACTATGGATCCTAACTTCGTTGTAGTAGCATCAGAATTTGTCGAGTGCCGAAATTTACTTGTGAGGTTAATTTGTCGAATCCTAAGTTATCGGTTTGAATTTGATTGTAGTCATATCAGATACATGGTTCGGTAGTTGTTTGTATCCTTCGCCTGAAATCGAGGACCGATCGCCAGACAGGTAAAAGGGGAATGATTCCTAAAATTTTCCTTTCAATTTCCATCTATCCGATCTCGAAAACCACCCCTTTTCCCTTACAGAGAGACGGGTCAGCGGCGACGGGATGCTGCTATTGGTGGTAAGTTTGAAATTTATCGAATCTAAAATTATTAATTTATTGATTATTAATGTAATTTGTTGCTATGTTTTACTCGATTTCGGTATTTGTCGTCGTTATTTTATATCACAGTCGATCCTGGTTAATGCTGGTTCTCTATCAGAGAAACAACTTGAAAACTCGTTCGTTCTAATTTTGACATAAAATTGTTTTAGATTTCACAGCTGATTTATCCGCGTTCACAATGACAGTTGCCTAAATTTTACTATGACCTAAGAAAATTACTAGGTTATTTTGACAAAGAGTACTTATTTTATTTGTTGAACCATCTTAGTCTCTAAAACTCACTTATTCAACTATATTGACTTAAAGAAAGCCACTAAAACTATCACTATAAAAATTTTTTAATTGTTTCGTCGTCTATCATTAGTTTGTTTTTTAGCATAGAGGTTATAACTAAACTTAAATAGGTTCTTAATTAGAGAGAAACTGATTAAAATGGTTATTTAATACTTTCAGAGAAATTGAACAATATTTATGACTGCTATCCTACAGCACACGTATTTACAGGCCTGATTAAGACGACCACTTTACTCTTGAGTGGAAGTAGAGCAATTCAACGAACCAAATATTATTGAAAATTTAATCATGATTTCTGAGTAGTTGGGATATAAGTAAGGGGATAAAATGCGTCTGCTGGAATACCTCGGTTCGAAGAAGAGAAAATGGATTATTCTTGGAATTGGATTGGGAGGGGCGAGTTAAACAGGATAATGTAACGCTTATGGATGAACTCATATCAGGTTATTTATAGAAGGCGTACTGAGGGGATCTCCTACAGGGGTTGTTTTCTGAGAAATGATCAAAGAATGTGAGTGAAAAATAGCATTGCGTTTATTTTTTACTTGATTTTATCCACATGAATTATTTAAATCCAATTTGAAATTCTGTTTTCTTAGTGGTATAGTGTATACGTTTAATGTTCTTGTTATTATTGACATTAATACCTAATCTATTAAAAAATGTCTATTTTACTATCATAAAAAAAGTTTTCAAAAGCATTGTCTATTTTCGTTGTGTGTCAAAGATAATAAAACTTTGATAGCACTATCTCCGTACACTTTTCTCTACTCGATCAATGAAAAGAATGTATTTAACTTTTACAAGCTACTTTTGCAATAGTTCAATTACAAGAAAAAATACGACAAAGGTCTTACCGGCTATCGCACTTGCTAACTTCACCCAACCTGTCGCTTCGTCTCAAATTGATGACATATAAATGTGTCCTCCGGCCAGCTCTGCTGTACGGTGCCCCGCTATTTACCCACTTGACTGACAATACAGCCAAATATCTCCAACATTTCCAGAATGGGATCATGCGAAAAGTGGTCCGACATACCTCTTTCAAGAGGCTGAAGAACGCTGACTGCACTCGTTGCTAGGTGTGCCGTCGGTGGGTGAGTTCATCTGCCGGAGACACATTAAGTTTTTTGACTCGTTGCAGCACCTGACAAACCCAGTGTTTAGGACTATGACCCCACCACCCCTCCCGCATCGATGGCAACAGACTGTTGGGGAAAAATTAGGTTAAGAATTAGTATGTAAGTTAGTTTTAAGATTGATAAAAAAAGTGAGCCCAATCACCTTTATTAGTCAGTTTAGTCCAGTCACGTATAATGTATATCATTATATTTGTTTATTCATTATATAATTTTTATATGTATATTATGTAGCGATGCTACAGGAAATACAAAAATAATTTGTAAATTAACAGTATATTGACCCCTAATGCCACATATAACACAGCCCTTCTTTCTTAATCTGTGGCCTCAGAATCATGTATTAAAAATTAATTTATAACTGCTTATAGCACATTTTCAGAATCAGCAAACTTATGACAGAATATGCTAATTAGTTTCCAACTACTAGTTAATATATGTCAAGAAAACGGCTCCATTCTTAGTTTATAACATGTAAAGTGATGAATCTTCGACTTAATTAAAGAAGTTCTCCAAGAGCTCATATGGTTTATGTCATCAGATTATATTGTATTTTTCATAAATAATTGGAGTTTTCAAGATAAAAGAATATTACAATACGATATAAATAAACAAAATATGCTAAACTATTTTGAATTTATTTGCATAGTATTTTACTTTTATTTCACTACGCGCTTCGCGAACACTAATACCAGGAAAACTAACATGGAAACCAATAAATCAAGGACCTTCAAATACAATAAAAAAGTTTATCATTAAACATAATATTTTGTCAAATGCCCGATTAATTTTCAGTGCCTATGCTGACTGTAGTTTCATCGGAATCACCTTATCACTGTCAAGGGCTTAATTTAAAAACAGATTAACATTACATGAGTATACTTGATATATACAAAACTTATACTTGATATATATCCCTTATTTTGGGTGCGTAAAATGTATTTGTTAAAATATGTGCTGTTATTTCTAATCTGAGCTGTTGGTTTGAGTAGTACTCGAGTTCTATAATGCCCAGTTTGATTGATTTTACCATGGTTTATAGATTTACAGTTTAGAATGTTGTTATCATATAGTACTATATACAGAGAAATTATACGAATGAATAGAGTAGGACTTTAATTTAGAAAGCTATATTTCACGAAAGCTTGTTGTGTGCTCATTAGTATTTGTATGTGCAAGTCGGCATCTTAATTACGCAACATAAAATAAAACGATCCGACAAGGAAACAGTTAGAAATAGTAAAATTACTTCACTTACCTCAGTATCTGAAAAATATCAATCAGCTACCTGTGGTAATCATTAGGTAGAAGAAAGATGTTTTAGGAAGCAAGGAGGCGAGTATTAACGGAGGACTAAACACTTCTCATAATATTATATTACAATATCTGAACTGTAAGTTCAACAGGTGTTGCTTTCACGGTAGTAAAAAAGCTCTGCTCGAAAGGTCCTTCGCTAGCCAAGGAAAAGCCTAACATTAAAATTTCCACAAGACACGAGGACTAAAGTTATAGTTGACTATGACACGGTTCTACGCTAGTCTCCCATGATGTCACCAATGAAAGCTAGCAATATCTCCTTGATGAGAAAAGCAGCAGTTCAAAATTCAATATACTAAGTTATAAATATTTCCTGTATAACGCTAGGTTAATAATTGAACTCACTAAATAAAACATTAAACTGCAGTTATAATGTTATATAAAACCAATATAGTAATTTTTAATAATATTTCAACCTCACTCAAAAAAAAAAATTCATTAACTTTAAATAACTAATAAACTATTCTACTTTTAAACAAAATTATGGCTTAGTTATAATTTTATAACCAGTTATCAAGGTAAAATCAATACTTATAATAATTAATTGATAGTATCTACATTGAATTTGACCTCCTGGTGAGGAATTTGACGTAGCTACTGTGTAGCAAGCTGTAATAATTATACATTTTGGTTGCTATTAGAATGAAACCAATGCGAAAAATGTTAAATTTAACGATCCTCTGACCAATTAATTATACTATACGAAAATCTAAATGGTTTCCTACACTCAATAATGTTTAAAATCAATAATGTTCTCTTTTGTATTCTTATAAACAATAAAACTTTCATTTTTTGTTCAGGGATCAGGTATTAGTGATTTTCGATATCTTTAGAAGACTGATGGATGTGGCGGACTTATATCAAACGAGTGAACACTCCGAAATGGAATTCTGCCCAAGGGCTAAGCACTTACGCTTTATCGGAGTGGTTAGGAATCCGGGCCAGCATTGGCAAGCTTATCTGAGAACGGGTGGATAGAAGATGGTTCGACAAAAGGCAACTGCCAGCCCCAGCCAAGGCGTTCTGTGGCGATATCTGACTGGAAGATAAGGCCTTCGGTAGGTATTTCCAAGCTAGAGATCTGCTCTTGGTATAATGTTGCAGACAATTTCCTCGGAAGATAGATGGATTTTCCTGAACTTGCTCTAAAAGGTTCTTAAATCATCGCCCTATCAATAGAATCTAGAGAAATGGTACCCGGATGGGTTGCTTTTATTTGTCAAAAGGCCATTTTTTGGGGAGAAAATCATAACACAACGCAGTTTTGCATCAGTGAGGAAAAACTGAATATCACTGTCGGGTCGTCACTAGGGGGCTCAGTTTTATACCTAAGTATCTCCAAAGTGGTGAGGAGACGCCCGCCACGGGCTAGGTTCACTACAACCTCTTAGCCACCATCCGGCGAGCGCCCAGAAAGAAATAGAGCGGGTCGACCTATGGTCTTTCACCCTGGCTGCCGACCTAGTTGGTGGGCAGCTTTAATTCACTTTTATCTGACTCTATAAGATCTTTAGAAGATGTGTGTGCCCCAACAAAGCACTATGTTCAGGAGAAGAGGTACAGGGTGGTTTTATAGGTAGTTTATGTGGGCTTGGAATGACCACGAATTCACACTCGGTACCTAAGGGTAGGCGAAAACCGGTAAGGGTAAGGCGAATGTGAACCGGAGAGAGGCAGACGGGATTGCCATGGGAGACACTGCTAGGTAAATTTGCAGGGCCACGGCAACCGTCGTCTGCGAGAGAGAGGTCTTTCCCAAGAAGGTGCTAGTTTTAGTGAGACGAAGACAGGGATTCCCACTAGGAAGGTGTGGGGTCTGACACCTCCGGACTAAAACATAGCGAGAAGAAGCAGCAAGCGTTAGTGCATAGAGAGAGAGAAGTAATCAAGGTGCCAGTTTGTTTCTGTCTGCCCTCTGTCTGAGGACGCGAGGTTTATATAGCCGGCTAGTCGTGGTGGGGGGCCATCCCCACCAACAGCTGTTCTCCCCACCAACTCCCCACTCTCAGACTGGTGTCATAAGCTTTATTTACTAAACATATGGAAACAGTGATATGATCTGATCGAGAAGAGAGTAACTTATAATTATTTGTAATTAAGAGGTGACCACAACATACACAATTAAAGCATATACTGATTACCTATAGGTCGGAAAATAATGATTTGGTCCTCACCCAGAACAGCACCACAATGCCTAATGGTCATGAGAAATGAAACAGAAACCTAATCGAATTTCGCATAAAACTGAAGATGATACAAGTGAATAAAAGAATAACAATAAAACAAAAATATCCTGGTAAAAGTTTATAAAAAAACAAAACAAATTATGACCCCAATGAGATGTGTGGGGGGCGAGGATACTAGAGCCAAAATACTTCGATAGGCTTCCCAACCGGAAGCTTTAACTGCTCTACATGTACAGTCCAGCGCTTCCCAACCGGAAGCTTTAACTGCTCTACATGTACAGTCCAGCGCTTCCCAACCGGAAACTTTAACTGCTCTACATGTACAGTCCAGTGCTTCCCAACCGGAAGCTTTAACTGCTCTACATGTACAGTCCAGCGCTTCCCAACCGGAAGCTTTAACTGCTCTACATGTACAGTCCAGTGCTTCCCAACCGGAAGCTTTAACTGCTCTACATGTACAGTCCAGCACTTCCCAACCGGAAGCTTTAACTGCTCTACATGTACAGTCCAGCGCTTCCCGGGTTCACGGACAGTTTGGATGGTCACTAAATTGTGTTCGCGAATCGCGATCACCCTGAAGGGTCCCTCATAAGGTCTGTGGCTCTCGCGCTCTTGGTCAGCCTTCTCTGGCTCTTATCCCATGACGCGGCTGACGGAGGTGCGTGGGGGACGTTCAAAGACTCCGCTTCCTCTTTCGCATGCGGGGGGAGGTGACAACCATGTGGACTTGGGAGGTCTCTGGGCTGTTTGTAAATACTGTATAAATGAGCGAGTGAATGAAAATTGTAAATATGGTTCGAATGAGACCATTTATCACGATTACATGATAGTAATTGTATCATAATAAAGTTGTTGTTCATCACAAATTTTAATTTAATTAAATATTTTATGAATGTGTTTTAATCTTCAATAGTTTAGAAACTACACAAAAAAGAACAAAAGACAAAAAATCAATTGAAGTTTTGAACTGTATAGTATACACACTTAAGAAAAACTTACCTCTTAATAAAAACAACAAATTCTGTTTTACAAAATAACTTATCTTCAAACCAGTACGGGCATAAACTCTGTGGATTTTCTGTGCCACTTTCTGACGGAGCTCATACAATAATTCCGATTCAAAGTAGAAAATGCCTTATGCTTCTTAACCTCATTAGGGTCTTAACCTATAAAACCCTCTATACTAAAATATTTGTACACATACCTTCTATTTTGTTAATAATTCTAAGCAAAAAACTTTAACAACCGGCTATTCCCATGGCATGATCACTACCTAACGGTGCACATCCCTAAAAACATCCTCGGAGACTGAAGAGGGAATGTGCTCAATCAACCTGTTATCGGGAGTTCTTGGTCCTCTTATGTCCAGAGCGTCTGCGGTTGTCAGCTTTAGAGCTGTACTCCTAGATCGAGAAGTAGGAGAAGCGTGAAGGATCTCCCTGTTTCATTCTTTATTACGAGGGAGGTGACGTTCACCGCAAGTGATTTTGGGGATTCCAGATCATTTTATATACGTCTCAATGATGCCATATTTATTAAAAAATTGTATTATTGAGAGAGTGAATACAACATTATATAGGTAAGTTTCGAATTCATAAACTTAAAGGAGGTGGAGGTTGTCAGGTTATAAATCGTACACTTGCAGATGCAGTTTAGAACTGTAATATTAAACATATGTACACATTAGCTCGCGCTACAAATATTACAATAAACAAATAAAACTTAAAACTAACCTGAATCAATACAATTGCCGATAATAAGCCTTGATCATTGTCTTAACATTGTACAGATCTTATATTGCAGGTTACACAGCTTGGAGCGTCGTTTGATACTAGCGAGCTCTGTAGGGACATCTAGCATATGTCCCGAAGTTTGGCTGCAACGTTCAAACTTGCATATATATATATGTATAGTACTAAATTTTGTTTGACTATAACAAATAGCATTAGTAATTAAACTATATTAAATATTTTCATTCAAAATAAAAAAAAACATAAAATTTCAAGTACAATCGGTTATTTGAAATAAAAATATATGAATCATTTTAGATTCAATCGATTGCTATACAAGAGAAGAATATTTCACCATATCTAGAAAAATACTTATTCAAAACAGTACCAGATAAAAGGCACATAAGGCTACGGCTTGAGGCGCTCAATGAAACTTGTCAGTGGACCCTGTTTGATCGAAACAAAATTCCTCAAAGCAGGTGGGAGGAATGCTTGTCTCTGGAGCAAGACAAAGTGTAGTGACGACAACTGACCCTATTTGGCACATATCACACGTGAGTTGTAACTGCTGGCGTTTTATCATTTTCCCCGCCCTTAAAAGTGCTAAGACAAGTAAATACTATTGTGGGAACCAGGTATCCACCGAATGCTGAAAACGATACACATTGCACTTGTATTTTTTTTCTCTTACTAACCTTTTGAAAATTATTTTTTGCGTTTGTTCTGGTTCCCAAAAAAACAAAAAGAGAGTCAAAATTAAAATAATTGAAGTTTCATTAAATGAAGTCATGAAACTAATTGTCCAAATCGACAGGAAGTATCAGTTTCAAAGCAATCCGATTCCGCTTTCTAATATTTCATGCAATCGTAAATTATTATCCACCCTCAATTTTTTCTACATTAAAGTATTATTTTACTAGAATAATTATTGTACTTATTTGTAATCGAGTATTATAACGTGTAAGTGTTAATCCCCAGGTTTTTTTTTTATTTAAGAGAAAGTTCTATATTTCTGAAAATACAAAGCCGTAATTGTGATTTAGGTACTCATTTATACCTTATGCATGCGTCCACTCACTCAGCACAGCTCATACTCATAGAATAAGTAATTACAAAATCTTCCCAGGAGATTCCAAGCCCCAAGGATTCCTCCGGTGATATCGAGAGTTAGGAAGCATCGTTCTTCGACCGTTTCAGTAAATGACAAAGACCAGAAAGGCAGCAAGAGAGCCACAGACGCTCAGAACATGAGAGGTGAAATCGCTTGACCTTCGCTGCTTTAGGAAATATGGGGAATAGTATAAATGCATGATTTTATGAATGACGAATGGTGTACTTCATAAGGAGGAGTTGACTATAGGATTTGTATTAGCGGATAAGTTTTAATGGACTTAATCTTGAGGTTATAATAATTATAAAGGACTATAGGCTCATTGAAATCACTGAAAAGGTATGGGTTTGTGATCTAGAAGAAATAATTGAAGTTTGAGGGTTTTGGATTGGAATAAAACCCATTCAAGTAATAAATTTCCTAAAACTGAATATCGAAATCATAGCATTAGAACATAAGTAAAAACTCGATTTGATTTATTAATGTAGCTTTAGTATTTAATCTTTGCATATTACACACAAACAACATTGGTTGAATATTATTCCATGAAATTATTCATGGAATAATATTACCAGGATGAAATAGGCTCTTGGGTGGCTTCGTAGCTAAGCCTCAGGTGCTGCTAGCTTACTTTTCAAGCTGGACATAGGTTCAAGTTATTGTAACATGTTTATTCTATTATAACCGTCATATTATTATTATATAAATATGTATGGCATCTGAATATGAGGTGTTGGCCTGCGGCCATTGTAGTGAGCGATCACCCATTTAGTGCTCTAAAATAAAGCCCGTTGAAATGTTGTTAACCTCAAAAGTTTAGTAACCGTCTGTGTACTGTCCAATAGTAGTTAATTAGGTAAGTTAATTGAAGTAGACAATTTTTTTTTAAATATAATATAATAGAAAACAAGACAAAGCCCTCTAAGAAAAACACTAAACTTCAGATGAAAAATTCAAATTCGGAAAATAAAAAGAACTAAAACATCATAATAAAAAAAAGAGAACAAAAACAAAATGCAATGTAAAATAAAGTGTTAACCTCTATAGATATGATGATAATAATTATAAATTAAATATTTCTTACCTGCTTTTAGTAGATAAAGTATAAAGAATCCACCTATAAGAAACAATAAAAATAACAACATGCAGAAGTACTGAAAATAAATACAAAAAAAAACTAGAAAGTGACTTACAAACAGGCAGCCAACATCAAACAGTAAAACATTAAATAAAAATAATTAATACAAAAATAAAAGTCAGGAGATACAAAATAATGAATGAATGAATGATCTTATTATTAACGGAATCGTTGTTCCCATACTAAACAGCGTCTCTTTGGATGGTGAGAAGGTATAGAAGAGCTTCCAAGGTTTGTAGGAATGAAGCATGCCCGATATTGGGAGGTAGAGAATTTCAGAGGGTAGTAGAGCGACCTAGAAAATACGGAGAATGAGCGGTAGTCTTAGTGATGTAAGGTTAGAATTTCTCCGAAGTGTTGGACTATAGCTTATTTCCAAGAAGATGGAAAAGCTGTGTTTTGAAGTTACACTGTGTATACGGAGAAGATCAAGTAGAATGACTGGAAAGCATATTTTTATTAACATCACGGGGATTCCCCCAGGACAAGAAGAGTTAGTGCTATCAGTCGTTATAAGAACTGTGGGAGAGACATATTTAAAGGAAAAAGCATTAGTATTGCAAGTAGGACTCCCAAGGATTGTAAAATAAGGGGGATGGAAACATAGTTGAGGAGGCCGACACAAAATATGAGGTTAGTTCATCTGGTGAAACGGGAAATACTTCTGAGGAGGAAGCCTAGGGTAGTCACAAAGGGAATATTTTTGAAGGAGTTGGATTTGAAATCAGGAGCAGAGGAGAGAGCTTCATGAAAGTAGGTGGTTTTCGCCTGCCGAACCGTCGATTGGCTCAAGATGCTGAGTACACAGAACGCTTGATAGTCATTTACAAGCCATGTGTGGCTGAAGTGCCTTCAGGCAGCCTCACGCTTTCTATGCAAGTTCCTGATCTCCTGGCAAATCCACGGAGCAGGCCGGTGACTGAAGGCAGAGGATTTTTGGGGCACATGGATGTTAAGGATGTCGGCAGTGAGAATTCAGTATCAGATGTGACAGGAGACAATTGTGTAGCAAGAGTAGATAGTGTTCCAAGTGGGGCTTCGAGATCCGATCAAATTTTATCGGAGAATAGGACATCCACATTGCGACAAGTTATGGTTATAGAAGGATAACATGGAGTCTGGATAATAAATGAAATTTGGATTAAGTCATGAGAGGATAGGAACTCAACACCCAGCTGAGAAGAAGAGAAAAGGTTTGCAGAGGAGTCGGTGACGTGGATATCAAGCCAGGTATCAGACTTACAAGTGTGATGAGTAGCAGTGAAAGGGACAATAAAGAGATGGAGGGAAAATAACAGATCTTCTAGATAGCGCTTTTCCCAAGAGTTGGGTATTTAGGTCACCGGAGACGATAACACTGGAGTAGAGAGGAACGAAATTGTTGACTGTGGAAATTGGTTCAAACGGAACATGTGGAGGGCAGTAGACTACATCATATAGGTCAGGACGTAGGTTGCAGCTATCTCAACGATAATGAACTTGATAACGCGGGAGGGGTGAGGTCAAGGATTTGGGTCTTCAGGCTGTCATACAGAAACACACCTCTCCGGTCAACCCAAACCATGAAATATAATATTCTTTTTTATATTATATAATAATATAAAATTATTTTTATCTGAAAACCTCACCTCACTAGTACATATAGTAATATAATATATATACCTAAATATATTAGGAAATTCCACTCCCACTGCTTACCACGACCGGGGTAGTATTTGGTAGTAAATATTCTAACTTTAGTTTTTTATCCACGCTATAGTATTGGGTATGTTGAATTATCAAACTCAGGTTGTAATATACTTTCTTGGGTTTTCATCCCGTCATTTCTATTTAATTAAAACCAAGTTAATCAATTGACTTTAATATATTTAATTAGACAAATAGAAGGTGAGCTTCATCACCTATTGTTGAATATGAGACTAAGTACTTTTAACCGCAACACAAATCTATTATATTATGCACTCCTCCAAATGCAGGAAGAGGAGAAAATTGTATCTCCATTATTGCATTATTTGTTTTTTTAAATAAATATTTTTTGTTTAAGGTTTTGAAATTTAAAAAAAAAAAAAAATAAAAAAAAAATAATTAGAAATATAAAATAAACGAAATAAGCATACAGGTTGCAACTAAAGTGTGAAACATTAAAAAAAGGTCATCTTCTCTTAAATTAACCTAGCTATCGTAGTGTTAAAACTGAATGCATAGTTTCTGAACAACAAGAGCCGCTATCCTGCTTCCATTGTGCTCAAGCAAGTGTGAGCAAGAGCTCAAATCTGGTAAAGTTTTGATATTTTAGTCAGTGACGCTTTGTTCCCGTGAAGACAGGTAAGTACTTTAGCTATTATAATAACTATTATATAAGTGAGGCTCTCCCTCTTAACTGGACGTGCGTCGCACGTACCTTTGTAGGGTATGGCAAGCCGTAGGGACCCCCAAGTTGATGAATTTCAATATCCCAAGAGAGTATGCCGAAAGCGTACTCTCCCCCAGGCCCCCGGAGTAAGTACCTACAACTCCTTCACCCCCCTAAACTCAGCGGCTCAGTCCGAGGCCAGCACATCCACCACCCCCGCTGCCGCCAAATCGCCACCCCCCCCTAGTATTAAGACGGATTAACAGCTACGACCTCACGAGGTTACTAGCTGATTACAACGTTAGGAACTTCAATATAGTGCAGACACAGCAGGACACAAAAGTGCTTTGCCACAGCGTGCTCGACCAACAGCAAACAATTGCTGCAATCAGGGAATCAAAAATCCTCTTTCACACGTTCGCCCCCCCGTGGTACTAAGCCTAATAAAAAATACCTGCTTCACGGATTCGATCTCTCTCATCTAATCGAGGAGATAAAAGCCCACATAAATAGCGTGATTAGCAACATAATTAATGTTTATCAATTATGGCGCACCGACCAAAATAGCGCTCGGATAGAGATCCAACCGATACTAGTGATAGGGGATCACACACTGAAGGTGGAGACCTTGAAGCAGTTCCGTCATATAAATAATGTGCTCTTTCGAGTGAGCACTTTCCATGAAAAAACAGGGATCCCGATGTGCCTGAACTGCCAGGAATACGGCCATACCAGAAGGTACTGCTTCAAGCAGGCCCAGTGCGTGAGGTGCAGCGAGCCTCACGACATAAAAGACTGCCCAAGAGACGCTTCATTTCCCCTCAAATGCGCCAATTGCGGGGGAAATCATGTTGCGAGGTACCGACAGTGCCCGTACAGGGTAAAACTCATAGAAACTGCGGAAATAAAAAAGCAGGCACAGAACATTACAGCCGGGCCGAGAAGGGCCACATACATGCCTGCCCCCCCCCCCTCCACCAAGACAGACTGCCTCCTATGCCCAGATGGTATCAGGAAAGACCAGGGCCCCAGAAGTTCTCCCAGATCCCCTACCTCAACCCACTGCTAACAATAATGATGCCTTGATGGGTATCTTAGGCAGTATGATGAACATGTTGAGCAGCATGACCGCTGCCATGAATAAACTCACCGAGGTGGTAACGCAGATGATGACATAATTCAAAAAATCAAACATCTAAATGATGGGGCACGTAATTTGGGGCAAAAAGTGAAGACGGAATCCAGAACATCATACTCAAGCAACTACCAAGGAAAGGAATCTCGTACATCACCAACGTGTTAAACTCCTGATTCAGGCTGCACTATTTCCTTCAGAACTGGAAGCACTGGGGGTCGTCCCCCTGCTGAAACCAGCGAAAAGCAGGTATGAACCTTCTCATTACCACCCCATCAGTCTGCTGACTCAACTCTCGTAGCTGTTCGAGAGAATCATCCACCTACATCTCTCCTAGCACTGCGAGAAGTCATCTTACCAGAGTAGGCTGGTTTCCGCACAGGCCTAAGTGCGGACAACAACTTGGTGAGACTGCAACACCACGTCGCATCAAA
This sequence comes from Acanthosoma haemorrhoidale, assembly GCA_930367205.1. Taxonomy (NCBI): domain Eukaryota; kingdom Metazoa; phylum Arthropoda; class Insecta; order Hemiptera; family Acanthosomatidae; genus Acanthosoma; species Acanthosoma haemorrhoidale. Next base: position 53,203,103 of record OV884014.1, read on the forward strand.
CGTCCGGAGCAACAGAGCTACCGCTATAATCCCACTGGACTGTTCGAAAGCCTTCGACTCTGTGGATCACTACACCCTACTCCAACGTCTGAGGGAATACGAATTCTTGGATCAGCTACTGAACCTGATGACTTCATACCTCACAGGCAGAACTTTTTCGGAGCGGATAGGCACCACGTCTACGACCCCGAAGAAAATACACTGCCGGTATCCCCCAAGGATCTTAAACTTTGAGAAGTTAAACTTTAAGGCTAGGCCCCCTACTGTTCAACATATACACCGCCCACATCATAGGAGCCTCGTACCCCAACTGCGAGGTATCGGCGTATGCAGACGACATAGGTGTCTACAGCACGCAAAAACGATCCAGCAATTCCAGAACAGAGTTCTCCGCACCTCCCTCAAAGATACTCCGTTCGACCGAATGAAGGCAGACGAGATCCACGAAAAATTTGAAGTGCTCACCATCCAAGATTTTATCAAGAGACGACACATCAAATTTTTCGATTCACTTTGACACAGCCACAACCCGCTATTCTTCGACCTTTAACCACCACCAATGCCGTCCGATGGAAGCACTGCTGGCCCGCCGAATCCTGGAGACAGATAGACCTCATAGAACCCCGACGGGGACTGAACGATCCACACCCAGCCGAGAGATCGAGGTCGATCTCCCGGTCGACTTAACCGAAGCACCATGACCCCTTATAGCTGCTCAGGGTGGGTCTATCTCCCGGCCGATAGGCCGACACAGTGCGGCCCCCTTCAGAGGCGGGGCCAGGTATGACCTAGCCGACTACAAACCAATGCCTAGTACCCCTAGGCTCCACCATAGGTAGACTCTCACTACCTTCCCGAGCCCACCCGCCTCCTTTAGGCATCCCGCGCCTCATATCCTTCTCATACTTCCTTCAAATGGGACTCCCCTTGGTGAAAGGCACCCATCAATCCAAAATAATTTTTCTTTTATTTTTCCCACATCCTATTTTTTATAAGTTTAAGAGCTTTGGGAAAAAAAATAAATAAAAATATTTAATTAGAATCTGATGTGTAGGGCAATTAGCTATAACGTAAGTGGAGTTATTTAATTTATTTTTATTATTATTTAAGAATTTTTTTTTTTTACAATTAAACTTCTATATTGTGCTAGAATTACAATCTGCCTTATTAGGCTCATTCATACAGTATTTACAAACAGCCCAGAGGCCTCCAAAATCTACATGGTTGTCACCTCCCTGGCATGCAAAAGAGCAAGCGGTCTTGGGAAGTACCCCACGCTCCTCTGTCAGTAGCGTCACCGGATACGAGCCAGTGGAGAATGACGAAGAACATCAGAGCCACATACGCTCAGGACATGAATGGAGAAATAGGCTTTTGTCAGGACTCCTACTGTCACGCATTTCTAGCAGGTAACGAGGCCACTGCCGTTTCAGTCTCCGAGGAGGATTATAGGGATGAGCGGTGCAGTACAATGAATAGGATTAGATTGGTTGGATACGTTACAATTGAGCATGGAAGGGATGCGTTCAAGAATGTACAATAAGGGTATTGTTGGTAAAGTAATAAGGAGCATTTACTGTTGTTCAGGATAGGATTGGATACGCTTGTTCGACTTTTTTGCTGTCTCCTGTTTGGATTCAAGAGTGGTTGAGGATGGGATTGGGTTTGCTTGTTGCCGGGAAGAACGTAGTGCTGGGAAAGAGGAATTTGCAGATGAGGAGTGGGAAGGTCCTGTGACTGCTCTCTGTTCCGAACTACATAAGCAAAAGAGATTGAAGGCGTCACATTGCCTGTTTTGGGCGGCTTCTTGTTGCTAGTTTCTCTTCTTTGGGGCAACGACGTTGTTTGCTCCTGGACGTTCTGTAATCCTCCCAGCCCTTATATTTGGCCGGGTGACCTTAATGGCAGAGATGGAGAGCCAACGACCTAGTATATCTGGGAATTAAAATGGACAGACATCTCCATTTTAGTAACCATTTTGCGAAGAAGTTGAAGCTAACACTCATGAAGTCTTACCGGCTTGCGCACTTATTGACTTCCCCCAATCTATTACTGCGTCTCAAGCTATTGATATACAAGAGCATACTAAGGCCTACTCTGCTTTATGGTGCACCGCTATTTCGTTATCTGACGTATACGACAGCTAAGAAACTCCAACAATTCCAAAACGGTATACTGATGAAAGTACTTCATTTGAGCAGCGAAGAAACAGTGAACTGCATGAGATATTTGAGCTGCCTACGGTGGATGAATTCATCCAACATAGACATATCAAATTTTTCGACTCATTACAATATTTAACAAACCCGGTGTTTAACACTATAACCCCCGCTCCGTTCCCCCATCGATGGCAGGACGCTGTCGCGGCTGGAACACTCTAGTCCTAGGTTCTAGGTAGAGATTTAGTTTGTTTTGTTTTGTTTTAGTTTCTTAGTGTTTTGTGTTTGGTGTCGGTGACAAGTCGAAGGTGAGCCTCATCACCTAGTGTTGTGTATATTGCTATGACTTTTTTACTACAGATTATTATTTACTATTTATATTATGCCCTCCTCCGAATGCATCAGTGCATCGCAGTACGAGGAGCAACTTGTATCTCTATATAATTTTTTGTACATTGTAATATTTTGAGGCTTTGAAATAAAAAAAAAAAAATAATTGCAGAGCACACATACTGCAAGCGATTTCATAGGCTTCTTGCACAACTCACTTTTGTGCCACCCACTGCACTTTATACCCATGGGAGGGTATAAAATTATTAATTTTTGTGGTTGTGGTACCTAGAGCTTTAACCAAATTTGTCTCTCTTTCTAACTCAATAAAAATCAACAGTGGTTATTAACAATAACTGAGATAAATAAAAAAAATTCTTTCGACAGATTGTACACGTAATAAAAAAATGTAAGCGTTTTTCTTTGTTTATTTTTATTGGAATGACGTCCAAATTAATTTTATCAGTTAGTTGTTTTCTATTGAAAGTATCTCTCTAGATATCGAAATCTCGATTTTCTGCAAGATAAATATCTATTTAAACATCGCGAATTTCAAATTTGCTGCTCCCGTGTTACTTTTTTCACTAATTAAGTGTGAAAATATCGACGTCAAGTCAGGCCGCATAATGATTTATTTTTACAATAATATTTTATTAATTTAGTTTTTATATAATTTAGAGAATAATATACAATTATTATACACATAATATACAGTTACCGCCCATATGCCTGACAGTTATGGAACTGGATGATGTCGCGTTTGGGGTACGGTTTTTCGACCTGTATTCTAGTTTAATACAGCTTTGTTAAATCGTATATTTTCTCCAGGCCAGGTATTCACTCGGGATCTACGAAAAACAAAGGTAACGCCGTTTTGACTGATTCCTCTCGTTGCCTGTCCTCGCGTAAAACGTTCGTTATTTGGCGAACTTTGAATCCGAGAGCTGAAAGTTCGTCTTTAATTTCATCAGCTTGTGTGGTCGGATGCAGATTTCTGATCACTACTCGTAGCGATCTTTCCTTCTTTATCTGGTAAGCATGGAAGTCGGACTAAGTTTCTTCCAAATACTTTATAATGGACCGATATGTATCGGGAGTGTCCTGAGAAACTTTCGTGTCCCGAGACCGATTAAGGCACATATATTTTCCCGTACCTACAATTTTACTCATTTCTTCATTGTTCATTAGTTCAGAACTTCTAAGCTGTTAGGCGTGAAAAACGGAGATTCATTGACAATTTTTTCTTTATAAGTGCTGGTGCTGGCTTGTCGTGGTGGGTCTTCCATCGATCTAGCGGCAGACGAATTTTTTGGAATGTATCCATTTGAACGTCTCGGCTTTCACTTAATAGGCGACGGAGTTGGTCCTAAATACCTTTATTAGCTGCTGATAAAATCTCATTTTTTATGTTTATAAATATTTTTTATTATAAGAATTAATTTTATTATAAATTAATAATAGGTGCTGTCGAGGAGATTCAAACTCACGAGTTTTATGGCAGAGACGGCGGCGGTACCACTCTGCTAGTAGAGCCGTGTTGATGTTACCGTCTACTGCGTGTACTTATCTATAATCCACGAGAGGACGAGCCAATATGACCGACTTTTCTCTATGTTATAATCTAAAACACACACTGAGGGAGTATATTAAGTAATTTACTCACTCTATGAACTGTAGTAATTGCTGTTAATATGAAGAGCTGTATAGGCGGTTGTTATCAACCGGCGCATGCGCAGAAGCTGATTTTAGAAATAAAAGTTTAAAAAAACACTTCCTGTCAACCCCTTGCGAATGGGAAGGTACAAAGGTGTGTTCAAAAGCAATCAAAAAATAAATACCGTTATTTTTCAGAGATTTGTATGCTTTTGTAAATTCTCAACGCTTTGTGAATGTTGGGTTGGAATATTGTGTTTGAATAATGAAAAAACTAATAAAAAAATTGAACCAACTACACTAGTTAACCCCATTGCTCATTTCTAATGAAATGAAAGGTGAAATTTCTGAACGATGATATAAGTTTTATCCTTGTTTTCGTTCAATAATTCTGGGTGTGTAGGTTGGCGGGGTGGCGGCAAAAAAAAATATCATGGGACAAACAAGAATATAAGACCAACTTTTTTAATAGGGCTCTAGTGGTGACATGCGCTGAATATTTAAATCTCATCTGCTTCCCTAACTGAAGTCTTTTAACACTAAAAAGCGTTACTACCAAATTTCATTATTAAGTGCGCCGTTCACCCACTCGTGAATAAATCGGATTAAAACAATTCTGTTACTCTTAAGCCATTGGTCCTTTTTGACGTTGAACCTCAGCCAATTCACATGTGCCCAATATCAGCTTAGATTATTCATCCATTCTTCCATTCTGCCAAAATTGAAGTATTCCACGATCTTGGTGGAACCAACTGTCGACCTGGCGTTCGTTCCTCTATTAACTGATATTTTTTCGAGTTTCTACCTAAATTATTTTGTTATTAAATGCACTATCAGTGGGTCGTATCCAAGACTTCATTAAAAAGGCACCTCTGATCAGGCTTTCAAAACAAATCTGGTAGCGCTTGATCTGCTTTACATTTCCGCAAAGGTATAAATATTGTGTCAAAGAGTACGTACCTTTCTTCTTGCTTCTTATCTGTATATTATTACACAATTATACAAATTTATATTAATACTATTGTGTTAAAAATTGATAATAGAGGCCATTATGTTATCTTACTATTTGAAATTTAAAGAATTTCTCAAAATAATTTAAACCAATTAATTTCCTATACCTACGTAACAAAAACAATCTCTTGACGCAATGGAATTTAGTCCATAACTAGAAAAACTAACATCATAGCTATTTTTCATGGATACAATTTTAATTTAATTTTAGGTTAAAAACATAAATAAAAAAAATCTATCGACAAAAACGATCAATAATTAGAAAACCAGGTAAAAGAAAAATATTGCTTCATAATCTACTACCCCTTAAGCCCTTATACTTGGGAAATCTATGTAAGCAATATTTTAAAGCTATGGATTCTCATTGTATTAACATTTACCTTAAGATTTAAGATATCGTGGATATTATCCCTGTTATAAAGTACACAATTATTGTTAAGAATCTACTCATCCTTCTGTTGAACCGTGATTGATTGTTCAAAACCTTTTTTTCTCCACCAGTATCTATGTCGTTGAATGAGGTGAAATTATAAAGAGGCAAGAAGATGGCACCCAAAAATTTATAAATCAAAAAAGAACATTTGGGGAAATATGAGAAAAGGTTTAATCAAGACACACAATAAAAAACTAAAAGAAACAATGGAAATGGAAAAATAATTTAATAAACAAACTTAAAGATCTGTATTTTTTAGAGATAGAACAAACTATTTGTTTTCTGATCTGATAATCTGATCTGATTTCTGTTTTTATTATTGAGGTTGAGAAGAAAGTAATTTCGGTTTTTTAGTTTGAAATAAAACTCAATTTTTCCTATAAAAAATAATGAACTTTAATCAGTCAAATATGTTACATTCTGTTCGATGACCTCTTGCCATATTTCTGGTAACTTTAACCGCGCTCATAGAACTTATGGTCCTTATCAGCAAAAAACTCAACCAAATGCGATTTGAGGTCATCGTTATTACTGAAATTATGACCATTTAAGAAGTTTTGTAAACTTAGAAATAATTGATAATCCTATGGTGCAAGGTCAGGGTTGTATGGGGGATGTGACATTACTTCCCAACCAAGCTCTAGAAGTTTTATACGTGTTCCTTAAGATGTGTGAGGTCTTGCATTGTCGTGGCTGAACCCAAAAATCGAGTTTCTGAACAAGTCCAAGACGTCTTATATAATTTCCAATTTTCGTGTGTGATGCATTTAATTGTTTTGCAATCTCTCGCATACAGTTGTATGACGATTCGATTCAATAATGGCTTTAATTTTGTCATCATCAGCTTCACCACCAGAAGAGATTTCGTCGTCGGAGTTCCCCAAGGGTCGGTGCTGGGACCCCTACTCTTCAGCATCTACACCGCGCATATAGTAGGATCATCATACTCCAATTGTGAGGTAGCGGCATATGCGGACGATATAGGGGTCTACAGCACCAGCCTCAACCCAGCGAAAGCTCTAAAGGCTGGAGAGGGCGCCAGTCAGTTAATCGCCGACAGGTTGCGAGCTGTCCACATTCAGGTGAACCCAGCCAAGACTCAAAGGATCGTCTTCTCCTTCCAGCATGGAAAACGGAAGCGTCTACCCAGCTTCACCATAGACGGGACTGAATGCAAACTTTCCAACAGCATATGCTACCTAGGCATCAACCTAGGCAGACATGGCGTTCTACACACACCTACAGAAGAAGTTGAAAAGAGTACGTAGGACTTACTACTCTCTCCAGCATCTCATAACAAGCCCGGCTATATCCTTCGGCTGAAATTGTTACTATATAAGAGCCTCCTGAGGCCAGCTCTACTGTTTGGGACACCACTATTCCGATTCCTACACACTAGCACAACAACTCGACTCCAGAGCATTCAGAACAAAATCCTGCACACGGCACTATGACATACCCCTTTTCGTGGTATGAAGGCTCCCGGCATCCACGAAAAGTTTGAGATCCCCAACATCACCAGTGGACTCTCACCACAATACCGCAACAATCAACCTCTACCGAGGCTTCACACACTCCTTAATTCCCTCCCACCACCTTCAAGCAGGCACTCCTAGTACAAGGATCCGGTCAACCCAAATATTCCTTTATTTTTCCTTAATCTTATAATTAGAGAGCTGAGGGGGGAAAAATCATTAACTTCAGAAGGTTGACCAGAACGTTGGTCATCTTTTAGTGAAAAATCTCTCGAACAAATTTTTTTAACCCAATTCTGACACGTGCATTCAGTTAAACAACCGTCACCATAAACTTCACATTTCTCTTTGTGAGGCTCGGCCGCTTTCTTGCCTTTCTGAAAATAAAAAAACTGCTGATTTTTGCACTCCATGTTAAAACTGACAGTTGTAAACCAAATTACAGGGAATTTATTTCTGTGGCAACCTAAATGTATCGATTACCAAATTTTAAAAGTAAAAAAATTCTACCATTGACAAAAGAATAACGAAACAAACATAACGCTATCCTACTAGTGCAAACCGAAATCACTTTCATGCCAAGCCTGTTTTGTTTATGAAAGAATTATTTTCATTATTACTCCTTACTTTTGATCTGGTGTCACAATAGATTCTTCGTAGCTAATTATACTGAGGATATCCTAATCACATCCACACGTGTATTTGCCTAGTAGGTCACAAATATACAGTGATGGAAATATCGTTTGTGTTGCTAAAGATTGCACTGGATCTTTAAACACAGTGAGTGTATGTCCTATGGACCTTCCACATTAGTATATGTGCTCATATCAAGCAAAGATTATAAAGTATTTTCTTAAGGCAAGACTCAAATAGTGTCAATATTATGTTAATTTATATCATTGTAATGATTGGAACTACCGCGTAAATATAATGTAGGAAAATGGAAAATGTGGGTCGTGAGTGAGCGGTGGTGGCAATAAGAGAATGGTCCAGACAAGCAGTAAACCATTTTCTTGGCCTGGGTAAGGGATGAAAATAAGAAGCAGACATTTTTGAAGCAGTAAATAGCTGCCCACCTAAAGTGCAGGGCCAAAAGCACCTGAGACCCAGGTGATCATGTAAAAAAATGTGGAGAGGATGCAATCTCTTTGAAGGAGGTGATGCTGTACTCCTGGTTATGAGTAGATCGACCTTTGGAGGAAGGAAACGAGGGTACTTCAATAGATAAGGAAAAACGGCTCTGGTACAGTTTTTTTGGTTACTGCGGAAAGAGACAACATGCTGGTTGAAGCTAGATGATTTCTTGACGGAGATGCTAGTGTTGGTTTTTAAAAACTTAGAGAGTTTGAGTTCATCTTGTACCATAGACACTACCAATTCATTTCAATTCCATATCATATTTTTAGCCATGCATATTCAATGGTTAAGACCATATGTTCATTCAGTCATATCCTAACTTCATTTTGCAATGACATATTCTCAGAATAAGCTGATAATTGATTTAAACTATATATTGTTGTTAAGTTCATTTTCTTAATTTATTATATTATTATTATATTTGATAAAAATATTATTGTCATGGTTCTTCCCGATTTTTATGAGTTATTTTTCAGGCATATTTATTCAAATAATCTCATCTAAATATTTAGAAATCCTAAAAGATGAGGTTAAAGTTTTAGTTCTTAATTGTTAATATTTAATAAACACATTTTTATCTATCTTACTTGTCTCTTATTTAATTCTAACCTATTATCGATCTTTATAAGACGCTGAAACCTTACATATATATATATAAGGAAACCTTATATATATATATTCCTGTTACACTTTGTTTTTTAATATAAAAAAAATAAATAATTCCTAACAACAAATGTTTTATTACCGATATTTTTTCTCATATTTGCTGAAACTTAGTATATTACCTCCAGGGCAGTTTAAAGCCACCGTATGTACCACACCCTCCACAATGTGGTCAGATAAGGGCCACCACAAGAACAGATATCCAGTGGGAGAGGACTGACCTGGTATCTAGATCCTCTAAGTTAGCTTCAATCTCTATTTAATACATACAAATTTACACTCATAGCCCTTATAATTTGATGTATAATTTTTATTGTGGATTTATACATACGAAAACAGACATAAGTATGATCTACCGGTACATTTAAGGATTGTAGACTAGATTGTAGGGAAAATCCCAGTCGGGTTTCATTATTGCTACGAGCGATTGTTTTTGAAAATTTAATAATATTTTACTCTCGATGAAAACCCTTTATGATTGTTGGGTGAATTGATTCTATCTCTTTATGTAATTAACTTAAGAGCAATTCCTTTTGTCCTTTCCTCAATCGACCGAAGACATCACACTATCTATTTTTTTTTTATTGAATTAAGAGGTCAAGGATCGTCATCGAATTCGTCCAAATAATCTTTTATTAGGTAGCAATAGTGGTAGAAAGGGATGATTTAGGTATGGTAAACACTACATCATACCTGGATTACATCATGCATATTACATCATACATATTACATCATGCAAGCATACCTCGATATTGAAAACCAGTTTTAGAAGTTTAAATATGAAGTATTTATGTATGAATCAATCAAGACATAAAATGCAATGTTGTCGAAGAATTGGTTTGTAATAATTATTCTCGTGTTAGCTCATTTCATATCATGCAAAATAAAGTAAATATTTAATAAATTAATGAGCTCATGAACTGGCAAAGTCTTAGGATTGGCTGGATTCTAGTTGAACGCTTCTCCAAAGGCCGGTCACTTGTGAAACTCCCTGGTTGTCCTCACAGTGAAATTAAAATCGAGAATACATTTGATTGCCTAGACGACTAGAAAAATATTTCGTCGAATATTGATTCAACTTTATGAAACAAAATGATATTGTGAAAGAAAAAGTCTTAAATTTATTTTACTAAGCAGTTTAACACTTCCACTGAAAGGTCGGGCAACCATCCACTTAAATCCACATAATAATCCAAAAATTGGGTTGAACTTTCAATATTTTAAAAATATTCTTCCAAGCAAAGATTATAAAGTACTTTTTAAACTGATCTCCACTAATCCATTGTTATTTCTAAGTGAATGGTTTTATTTTCCGGTGGAAGTGTAGCGGTGTTCGAGCTCTCCCAAAAAGTGAACTGCTCAGCACTTACCCGGGATTAAAGAAAAAGAAAAACCAATAAGTTCTTTTTTTATCGTGTCAATAAAGCGCATTGTGTGCTATCCACTCCTTTCAGTGAAATCAATACCATGGTAAAGTAACATATGCTGATTAGACAGGCAGTGGATTTAGACCCATTTACATTTTGTTTTCTGGGTTGGTGCTGACATTGTAAAGCTACTCATGATCTATGACTTCCTCTACTATTTTGAACAAAACGTATTTCCGCACATTATTAGTACGCTTTAATCCGTTGGGTATGTGTTTGGTTTTAATTCGAGGAAAAAATTCTCAAATCCTCTAGAAGTGATAGAATTTCCACGAAAATTTACTATTAATTATTAATGTTAGTCCCCACTGCAACCCCCATTACCGCTAAAGAAGGAGATGATAAACTACTCGTATGAATCGTCAGACTACTCATCAGTAATATGGATTTGTTTGAATTGAACTCACGACCTAGTTGAAACAACTATCAGAACAACAAAGCTCCTTTCTGATTGTTTAGTGTTTATGTTTTATAAAATTTCAAGTACAATCGACAATGACAGTACTTTTTAAGAAAGTCTATTAAAAATGATGTAAAAGATAATTAAATCAAGGAAAGTAAAAGTAAACACAAATTGTACTCATGTTACCACCCATTTTTTTCGACTATAATAAATAGCATTAGTAATTAAACTATATTAAATATTTTCATTCAAAATAAAAAAAAACATTCTTCCAACTTCTCACTAAAAACTTTATATGTTTTATATTATTTTAGGGTTTTTATTTCCTCGATTTCCTTTTCTGTAATCTAAGCATTTTCAATGTATTGATTTATGAAATATGAGTGGCTCGGTAAAAATCCCTTTAAGGAACTTGACCTTAGGACTTAGTTAGTCAGTCTGAAAACCGACAACAAGACGAGTTCTTAAAGAAGTTATATTGTTTCTTTCCCCTGATTTATGACGTTAGTTTAGTTGTTTTTAGCTAGGTGCTAAGTACAAGCAAGGTATTAATAAAAAGTGGAGGCAATTTTCGCACACAAACGCCAAGCACTTTCAGATGGTTAGCGGTGATATGGGCTATCCAATAAGTAAATTGCTTCCAATTAAGTCCCTTTGACTTAAATCATACTTGAATATATTTTTAAAATTGTTCACACCAAGCTTGACAACGATCATAATTACTCATTCAAGATTACATTATATTCGGCGAGGTTTTGATATTCCAAAACAACGAGCCGAATCTTGAAAATCCTTTAAACCCGATGAATCAGCTGAGAGCTAAACAATTGGACAACTTGAGGTCATGCCGAAACACAAAATTGGTCCCAGTGTAAATGACGAGGTTCAAGAGCAATTCCGTTGGTCCTTTTCTTAATGGACCCAAAACATGAATAGGAGGTCAAGGATTATCATCGAATTCTGACTAATAATTTTTTATTAGGTAGCCATAGTGACAGAAAGGGGTGATTTAGATATGGTAAAGACTACATCATATGGTTATTATTAATAAGAGATAACCCCAAGAAATAAAGTTACGAAAAGAAACGAAAAAAAGGTAAAATAAAATAGCTTACAAGTGTATCTGGTAAACCAGAAATGAAGGAATGCAGCTTTTAGAAATAATTGAGGGATAGGAACGAAGGGATGTAGTTATGCCACATATAAACCACTATTATATAATGGCAGGGGGCGGGTGCACAAGGAAAATGTTGTCATAACTCAAAAACAGAAATTTTTAATATAATATATATGCCGGATTATGGAATCGTATAGTATAATTCAATGAGAACATTTATCACAATTACTTATTGTCCAATAAGGCAGATTGTAACTTTATCATAATAAATTTTTAGATTAAAAAAAAAAATATATTCTGCCTTCAATAGAGTTCGTAGTACAAAGTCAGGCAGAAGGAATAAACCGTTAACGCGTTGAGAATATGTTACAGAGATCTGGTGACAAAGCACACTCATTTGAAGCTGTAGCAGCCCCTGGTTCGTTTTGAATGATACTCGAGGGAAAACGGGGATTTTATATTTCCCTACTGGCTGGCCCAGATGTGGCCCCATAACAAGATGCCTAGTACTGTTTCTAAAATCACCAAGTGTTATTAGCGCATATGAAATACTATAATTTTTTTGAGAGAAGGCTGTTTTTCTGTTCGTATTTTAGACCATAATAAATTACGTACATTTTTTTTTATTACATATAAATATATTATTTCATTTTAAAAAGAGTCAAAAATTGTTCTTTTTTTTATTATTAAATTGGTTGATTTATTTGCTTCAATCTTATACAGTTCTGACTCAACTATATGTGTTAATCTCGAAACCCATGGATGCTAAAATTTTGAATTAAAAAAAAAGTCAAAATTCTAAAAGCAACGCATTATTTACTAGTCTGGTTGATTAAGGGATTTTTTTCAATGACCGCAACTATAGCCAACGTCATGAAATTAGACGCATGGGATGAAGGGGCTACTTATCGCGGTGTTGCCACATACCCTTGGTGAGGAGGACCTGACGTCCATTGGCAGCAGGGCATCTCCACCGTTGCAACTCTCTATCCCCCACTCTCATAAGCTATCGTCTTCGCCTTTGCCCTCCCAGTATTCTATAAAAATATAATACTGAATAATAACCTATAACTAATTTGCTTATTGCTCAATGATTGGTTTATCGAAGTACAAAGATCACGTGGAAAGAAGAGAAGTAGTGCACAGAGCGGCAATAGGGCTTGCCATGTATTGCGGGTCTCGTGCTTTCAATTTTGCAGCTATAGTTATTTTGTCTTAATAAGATAGGCCAGATTATTTTTTTATTTATGATGCGGAATAATTGAATTTTTGGCTATAAAATACAGCACTATTCCTAAGTGGTTCGACCTAATATTTTTAAATTAGGTACAAAGTAGACTTAAAATGTACTAAATCCATAAACTGTAGTTTAAATAAAGTTAATCAATATACTATTTCTCTAGGTAGGAATCCCACACACTTGAATTGTAAGTTCTAATCATAGGGCCTATAATGGCTTCCCGTTGTGGTACTACGTGAGGTACCCCTAGGCTCCACCATCGGTAGACTCTCACTACCTTCTTGATTCCACCCGCCTCCTTTAGGCGTTCCACACCCTATATCCTTCTCATACATCCTTCAAATGGGGGACTCCCCATAGTGAAAGGCACTCATTAGCCCAAAATAATTTTCCCACATCCTATTTTATAAGTTTGAGAGCTAAGAGAAAAAAAAAAAAAAAAAAAAAAAAAAAAAACCCGTTGTGTATTGTTAGCCAGATTTCCTCATTGCATTGGATTACAAAGAAGCTCAATAGCTCTCACTCGGGTATATCAGTGAAAATCAAAGATCTGGAATTGAACGTAAAATTTTTTTATTCGTAATCAAATACGCTAACTAGTATACTACGGTGATTCGAAAGTATAGAGAACAAATAGTGACAATTTTTGTTTTATATTTAGTAATTATCTAAATGCTTTAAAAATATTACAAATTTTGGTTGGTCAAATGACGTTCCCCTACGGAACCATTGATTTTTCAACCGAGTAAATAATGATTGTGATAGGAAAAAAATAAAAAAAGATGCCAAAAAGCAAATAAAAATGAGGTTAATGTAATAGAAAGATAAATGTTGCATAAATCATTTTTTCGCCACTTCAAGCTCATGTTAAGAACTCCAATGAGCTTAAAAGCTAAGGGTTACCAAAAGAACAGTATCTGCAAAGAAAATTTCATGTCTGGCTGAAGATCGAAAACTCAGAACTGATTCCAGCAAGTAAAAGCTATAATGACTGACTTACCACCTATACTGGCTCTATTACTTAATTAGACATTTACTTCAATTTGACTATTCAATTTCGAATGAGCTCCTTACAACAACTTATCAAAATAAAGGTATTCTTCTTTCTATAGGGATTTTATATAAATAATTAGTTATAGTTAGTCCATCAATGAGCATTTTATTAACAAATGTAATAATTGTCAAATAAAATAGCTTGTTTTGTTTGTAATTTTTGAAATATGAATGTTTCCGTGAGTCGTTGAGTGAAGAGCGTGGATGTAGCAGCTCTCGTTAAAAGATGAAAAAGTACTAACGTTTTAGATAAGTTATATACCCCACATAACCAATTCGATATAACTGAAGATTATAAAGAAGAAATTATTCTTGTGGAAAGATAATAAAGCTGTTCATAATCATACTATACCATTCCACAATCCGGCATGTATATTATATTAAAAATCTCCATTTTTGAGTTATGACATGTTTCTTGTTTCCCCCCTACGATTATATAATAGTGGTTTATAGGGGGTATGCCTACATTCCTTCCTAACTATACCGCAATTCTTTTTTTTCAAAAGCTGCATTTCTATTCTTGAATCAGATATACTTGTAAGCTATTTTATTTTACCTTTTTTTCGTATTTTAATTTTTATAAGGTTGTCTCTTATCAATAGTATGCTGTAGTGGTTAACATATCTAAATCACGATGTCTTTTTGTTGCTAATTTTAATACCTAATAAAAGATTATTCGTCTGAATTCGATGACGATCATTGACCTCCTTACACAATATAAAAAAATTTATTCTGTGATGTCTTCGGTCCATTAAGGAAAGGACAAAAGGAATTGCTCTTGAACCTTGTCATTTACACTGGGACCAGTTTTACTTTGTATTTCGGCATGACCTTCTCCAGTTTTCCGATTGTTTAGTTCTCAGCTGATTCACCGGATTTAAAGGATTTTCAAGATTCGGCCCGGCGTTGAAGATCGTTATGGAATATTAAAACACCCACATCGCAAAATATAATGCAATCTTGAATGATTAATTATTTTCCTAGTCAATCTGGGTGTAACCAATTTAGAAAATTATATTCAAGTATAAATTATTTTTAAAAAACTGTTTGTTTTTTTCATCAGCCTTGAAAATTGCGTAATTAATATATAGCCATGATTATGGGTTTCCATGCAAATATATTCAAACGTAATTTTCTCCTTTATTTTTTTTTGTTTTAATCCTATTCTTTTCTATTGGTTTATCGACTTTATTGGTTACTTAAACCATTCCGATTTTTGAAAAGGCAAATCCACTTTGCCAACATTTGGATGAAGACGTGGACCGAGATTCACAGTTACGTAGCTACTGTTTATAACTTAACAAGTTATACAGCGTAGTCGACTCAGTCGGCTTCACATGAAATATTAACTAAATTATGTAAACAAGACAACAATTAAATATGATATGATACACACCACACACTTTCTCGTAGATAGACCTAATAAACACTTGTTATCAGTTTTATTTAATTGTTCCTACTTGTTGTAACTACTGTTAATTAAACTTCAGGCTTGGTTTTGTATAAATACTGCATATAATTGTATAAATATAAACTGCAGTAACATTTAAATAATTGCATGAGCACAGACGGACCAAGAGACCCCATGCAGTACCGTAAAAGAACGGTTAAAGAAAGCGTTCGGGGGGGGGGGGGAAGATGGACACCCGAAGAGGATACCTTCAAGATGTTCCTGAAGATAAAGAAGCCCCACCACACGAACGGCCAGTATGCGGGAACACTCTTAGCAAAATACAATAGTATCACCGAGAAGATGAGGGAGTCCGTGAGTGCGGCCGAGGTTGAAGCAAGGATAGCGTTCCTGTCGACGAATTTAAAAGTGCAGTTGGCAAAGGAAACAGCATGAAAAGAGGGAATTCCTAGAGAGCGCACGTTCCTAGAATGTGCCCAGGAGCTGGTGGACACTAGTGCCAGAGAAGAGGAAGTTACAGGCTATGAAGAAGAGGGCTGGAAGAGGGTATCTTACAGAAGGCCCAAAACCACACCGGTCACCTGGAGGAGAAAGGAGACGGGGTACGGCGGAAGAGAGGCAACGGTGGTGGGAGGCAGGAACCGAGCAATTGCAGGCCGTCCCAGGAGACGCGAGGAAAGAAAATGCTACGAGTGCGGGAAAATAGGACACTTGGCAGCACAGTGCCCACACACCAGGTGTTTCGAGTGTGGCACGGAGGGGCACGTAGCCAAGCAGTGCTCGTACATGAGCCGTCGACGAAATGGAAATTGACCAGAGCCAATGGAGGTAAACGCTCAGAGGGTGCGGAGGAGGGAGATGCCGCAGTAAGAGGCGTCAGAAACCTCTGAAATATACGATACCGACAATGAGAGGGAGGAACCAGGAAGCGGGGTGTGCTGGGGGAGCAGCAGTGTTAAAAGAAGCGGTCGACGACCGGCGGCTGAAGAGAGGAACGAACGAGAGATCTGAGAAGAGTGGCAGAGGCGAGGCGACCGCGCACTAATAAGTAATAGCGTGAGCGGTACATACAGTGGTCTGCCAATTATTCGAGTAGCGTGCGAAGGGCAGTGCCTGGTGGATACTGGGAGTACCAATACGATAATGTGTCGGGAGACCCTGGAGAGGATGTGTGTGGGAGTGAGGATACCCCAAATACAGGTATGTTCTTGTAGCTTGGTTACCGTGGGGGGGCCCTGTAAAGTAGAAGGGGAAACGGTAATAGGTCTTAAAAGATGGGTTCGAGGCGGGGAGGAACTCAGAGTTCATATAGTGGGAAAAATGCCCAAGGAATACGGGGGGATCATCGGATGTGACCTGCTAGTGAAGGTAGGAGCAAGGGTGAGGAACTGAGGAACAAAAAGGGAAGATGGGATATTCGTATTGGAGGGAAGAGATATAGGTGCTCGAAACGAGGGAGTGACGTCGGGACTGACTCTTTATCACATTCTACTCGGTGGCGAATATATATATATATATATATATAAGTTAATGTTTATCGGCTTCCGAATTCAAAACAAAGAAAAAAAAGGTACAGAGAAACAACACGCATGAAAGTTAGAACTAGACTGTTTATTTCAAGTCTATAACCCGGTGTATTTACACTCGGGATGTTTACATCCCGAAGTTCGGGGTTTAAGGTTGAGTACTGATGCTGCCCGGAGCTTAACTCCCCCCTGCCAGTTTACACACATCCCTCGTAAACTATGAGGTCTAAATTGAGGACGACTTAGGCGATATTACGATCACTCTCCTAATCGTACTAGGGAGCGAAGGCCAGCCCGAACAGTACACAACCTGTAATCCCTTTCATTCGGTCGTATTCCTAAGACACGTATAGTCCAAATAGAACGCTGCCTCCAACACTGCAGCCACTAGTGACAAAATCTAAAAAAAAACAAAAAAAAATTGCATGACTATTTCTAACAGAAAACAATGGCATGTTACACGCTACGCTAAATCCATAATTCTACACAGCTTGTGTACATTCTAAAAAACAACAAAATAAAATACTTCTAAAAATGTTGCAAAGTGTACGTATGTATAGCATACCAAATTTGGCTCCCTGGAGAAGCTAGGACACTCCAACTCACTCGTGGCCTGCACCCTTCCCCCCTGGTGGGAGTTTTAACTGTTCGACGTGGACTGTCCTCCGTTTCGTCGGAGGTCTTGTACTCTCGATGGTGACGATGTTATTCTCCCTGATCACCACAACCTTGAATGGACCCTTGTATCTGACCGGCTCTTTGCTCCGATTAGAGCCAATTTTACGATATACAATCGTCCCAATTATCAGGTCCCCCATTCGATCCCGGACTTTGAGGTTTACCCGAGCCACTCTCTTGACCTTCTCTCTCACGATCCTGTCACGAACTTTGCCCCAAAGTTTGCCGAGTTTTAAGTGAGCACTTAACATTTGCTCCGCCATTCCCTCGTCCGCCACCATCTCTGTCCCGTTCCGGCGCCTCGCGCACAGTCCGAACAGGATCTTGAACGGCGTAACCCCGTGAAGTGGATGGAATGATTGTATGCCACCACTGTCTTCGGCATCGTCTCGTTCGCCTGCAGACCCTTTTCTGCCTGATACACCCGCAGGTGGTCACTCAAGGTACTCTGCAGCCTTTCGATACCTCCGCGACTCTTAGGATGTCCTGGGGTGTTGAGATGCCACACGATATCAAGATTCTTCATCTCCGACCGCACGTTTGCATTATCGAACTCCCTATCCCCATCGGACGAGATTCGGTCCGGTACCCCATAAAACTGGAACCATGTTCGTAATGCCTGTAAGACGGCGTTGGATGACCTGTCTTGTACGGCATACGCCATAGCTACCTTACTGAAGGTATCTATTGTCGTAACCCACTTATATCCCTTCCAAGTGAATGTGTCAATCTGTAGTTCACTCAGTTGCGTCTCTGCTGTGGGTGTTTCCTCCTGTTCTCCCTGTGGTGGATGTCGGTCATATTTAGTCTTAAGACATATATCGCACGTTCCTATAATCTCTTGGATCGTCTTCTTCATATCCCACTAGAAGTACCGTCGCTGTAATGCTTGCAAAGTCTCCTGCGCACCGCGGTGGTTCGTCTTCCCTTGATGGTAGGCAAGCGTTACTTCCCGCTGCCGTTCCTCATCACGCAGTGTCTGGACCATAGACAGACAACGAACAAACGATCGATCGATTCCCAGTTGTTCTGTTCTCCACAATTTCTTGATCTGACCCCACACTGTCACTTTGCCGACAAATAGATGGTAGGTCTTCCCTGGTCTGGATGTATCTTTCAATGCCCGGCAAATTTGGTCACCCTTGACACCCAGTTGGGACCAGATTGTCGTAATACTATTATTGCCATATTTTTCATGCGTAGACCGCATCGGGCCGGACGTATGCGTCTTCCAAATAATTAGCCGCCGTTTATCGTAATGATACCCTCGATCGTCTCCGTTTCCACCGGACGCTCTCCGACAGATTCCTCCGATTCTCGGTGTTCGCTCCCATCGCTATCGTTTTGCGTTCCGCGACTACCAACTTCCCCAGGCGCCCTTTCCTGGATAAATTGTCTGTGATCCCCGGACGTTTCCCCCTCATCGACTGCATTTACGGTAATCGCTCGGGATAGCCAGTCCGCCACTATATTGTCCTTCCCTGGTTTGTATACAATTTCCAGGTTGTATTGTGACAAAAACTCCTTCCAGCGGGTCACCCTGGCGGATGATTCCTTAAGCTTCCCCACCCATTGAAGAGGTCTGTGGTCCGTATGTACTCGGAATCTCCGCCCAAAGACGTATGGACGAAAATGATCAATAGCCAATATGATGCAAAGAAGTTTACGCTCGAGAGCAATGTAACGCGCCTACATGTCTGTCAGTCTTCGACTCACGTACGCCACTTGTCGCTCCCTCCCCCATCTCCCTGTTGTGACTGCACTGCTCCCAATGCCTACTCACTTGCGTCGGTGGTGATAGTAAATAACTTCTCAAAATCGGGAAACGCCAGGATTGGTTCCTCTTGCAGTCGAGCCATGCATTTTCGAAGGTTTTGCTCCATAATAGGTGTAATCACTATCCGCGCCCCCTTCCGTAGCAGGTTACTGATGAGTACGAGATACTCTGCCATGTCTGGCACAAAACGCCGATAGTAATTAAGCGTACCTAAAAGTCGCCGAATGCCCTTGATGTCTTTCGGCACCGCCATCTTCCGAATTGCGTCGACTTTTGCAGAATCTGGCTGGACTCCCTCCCTCGAGATGGTATGCCCTAAAAAGTTGATCCGATCTTCTCCCAGCGATGATTTTTCCATCGACAATTTTAACCCGAATTCACGCAATCGTTGGAATACCCTCCGGAGAGGTTTGATTAGTTCAAATTCTGTTTGGCTGAAGATCAACAGATCCACCATATAAATCTGGCATACCGCCTCGTCAATCCCCCTCAGGATTTCGTCCATCAATCGCTGGAAAGTAATCGGAGCGTTCTTCAAACCAAATGGCATCCGAGTGAACTTATAGTGCTCCCTCTCGAAAGTAAACGCTGTTTTGTGTTGATCGGTAGCGTTCATTTAGATTTGATGGTAACCTGCTTTCAAGTCCAAGGTGCTGAAGATTGTGGCTCCATTCAGTCTGTCGAGAATGTCCTCAAAACGGGGAATCGGATACTTCTCATCCGTTGTGTTCTCATTTAATTTTCTTAAATCGGCAACGATTCTATATCTCTCCTCCTCCTCTCCCGATTTACTCTTCTTTCGTACTGCCCACAGAGGACTATTATACGGTGATGTGCTATCTACGATTATACCCTGTCGTCTGAAGCTGTCGATTTCTGTCCAGATATGTTGGCGGAGTGCCTGCGGATATCGTTTCTCCTTCACGTACGTTATTCAGTCAGATTTTAATGGGATTTCATGTAATGTCTTTCCCATTGCCCCTAGCATATCACCCTCCACGTAAAAAATATCTCCGAACTCCCTTCGTAAGCTTTCCCTTCAGTCCACCACTTTCTTGACTGCCCCTACCCGCGCACTCCCACCTCTTACGGTCCCCTGACATTGATAAGTTACCTCCCCCCCCCAATTTGATGCTCCACAGCTTTCCCTTGTTCTCTACAAGCGCGCCTCCCCGTCCCAATAAGTCACACCCCACGGTTATTTGATACTCGCGCGGCATGTACTCCACAATATGTACGTTAATATCGCCCTTTTTTTTCGCCCTTTTCTCTACATTCACGACCGCCTCTCCCACCACTTCACAGGGCCTGCCCAGGGTAATTAACTTGCACTTACATACTTTGATCTGAAGTGCCCTCTCTCTGCCATACAGCCGCGCCAACGCACCGCGTGACATTATGGTATTGGTGCTACCTCTATCCACCAAGCACCTCTCTCCCCCCTCGACTCTGATTATTGGCAACTCGCACAGTATCCCTCTCACTGTAATACACCTTAGAGTGTGGTTGCCACTCTGCTGCAACCCTCCTCAGGCTGCCACACGCCGCTCCCTCCTTCTCGAAGTAGTCTTCTGTCGCTCGTGCTCTCGGCTCCTGTCGTGAGCCGGCTCTTCTCCTTCTGTTTCCGACGTTTCTGACGCCCCTGAAGATTCCTCAGCTGATGATCTATTCCCCCTGGGTGATATCTTCCTTCTTTCCCGCATCGTTTGCGTATTCACTACCATGGGTTCTGCCCTATGAAGATCTCTCCTCCAATACACGTAAGGGCAATGCCTCGCGATATACCCCTCCTCACTGCACTCGAAACATTTAGTGCGGGGCACTGTGCCACTAAATGACCCGTCTTCCCGCACCCTTGGCATTTTCTCTCTTCTCTGCGAGGTCCGTACCTGGGCCTCGCCACCCTGAACCTCATTTCGCCTGCCGCTCCCCTGTCCTTACCGGTCGTTGGTGTTTCGATTTTTTCCAATTTGATTTAGGGACCCTGGTTCTCCTGTACACTATCCGGCTCCATTCTCCCTAATCCTCCTGTATCCTCGATTCCTCCTCCCTGGCACTGGTGTCAATCATGACTTGGGCACATTCGAGGAATGAGCGCTCATTAGGGAATACCTCCTTTCTCCCTGTTTCCTTCGGCAACTGTACCTTCAGTATAGTAGACAGAAATCCCATTCTGCCCTCTACCTCTTCGATGCTCATTGTCTCTCTCATTTTCTCCGTTATTTGATTATAACGAGTTACAAGACCTGCGGCATATTAGCCGCTACTCTGCCTTGATGATTTTGTCTCCCGGAACATCTGAAAAATATCTTCTTCTGGGGTCCATCGCCCCTCTCCATATGCTTTCTTTAGCCGGATTAAGGTTGAGTACTGATGCTGCCCGGAGCTTAACTTATATATATATATATGTAAGTTCCGAATTCAGAAACTTAAAGGAAGTGGAGGTTGTCAGGCTATAAATCGAACACTTGCAGATGTAGTTTAGAACTGTAATATTAAACATGTACACATTAGTCGCGCTAAAAATATTACAATAAACAAATAATACTTAAAACCCACCTGAATCAATACAATTGTCGATAATAATCGTTGATAATTGTCTTAACAAGAGTACAGCTATTCACCAGGTTAACAGCTTGGAGCCTTGTTTGATACTAACTCCCTCTGTAGAGAGACACCTAACATATATGCGTAAGTTTGGCGGTAACGTTCAAACTTACATATGTATATGTATAGTACTTAATTTTGTTTGACTATAACAAATAGCATTAGTAATTAAACTATATTAAATATTTTCATTCAAAATAAAATATAACATTCTTCCTACTTCTCACTAAAAAAATTAAGTGTTTGATATATTTTTAGGGTTTCTATCTCCTCGATATCTTTTTCTGTAATCTAAGCCATTTTTTTCAATGTATTGATTCATGAAATATGAGTAGCTCAGTAAAATTTCCTTTAGGGAACTGTAAATTGAACCTTAGGACTTAGTTAGTCAGTCTGAAAACCGACAACAAGACAAGTTCTTAAAGAAGTAATATTTTTTCTTTCCTCTGAATTATGACGTTAGTTTAGTAGTTTTTAGCTAGGTGCTAAGAACAAGCAAGGTAATAAATAGAGGAGGCAAGTTTCGCACACAAACGCCAAGCAATTTCAGGTGGTTAGCTGTGATATGGGCTATCCAGTAGGTAAATTGCTTCCAATTAAGTCCCTTTGACTTATATCAGTGGAAGTACTGCGAACCACGTGCACGTGGAAACTTCACGGACCTTTGATGGTATATTTCCAGTGAAATGTTAATGGACATGTCAAATTTACCTTATTTCATTCAAAAAATAAATAAATCCATTTGTCATCGGTCGCTTTGGAGGGTATTTCTTGATTAAACTTTTATTGTGATAAATGACCAAAGAGGTATCGTCGAAAGTCTGCGGCTTTGACGTTTTCAGGCTTTTGCCGAAAAACATATTTCAATGATATTTTAAATGTTGGATCATGATACCTATGTACAAGCTAGTCAGGCATACCTCTCTCAAAGGATTATTTCGATATAAACTTTATTATGATAAAATTGCAACCTGTTGTTGTGATAAATGATCTCCTTCACACTATTCATTCACTCGCTCATTCCTAAAGTATTTACAAACGGCTCAGAGACCTCCCAAATCCACACATTTGCCACCTTCCTCACATGCAAAGGAGGAAGCGGAGTCTTGGGAAGTACCCCGTGCTCCCCCGCCAGCTGCGTCACTTGATTCTCGAAGGAGAATGCCGACTTCCACCTGTTGCTTGATGTGCCGTCGGTCGGTGAGTTCATCCGTCAAGTTTTTGGACTCATTGGAGTACCTGACAAACCCAGTGTTTAACACTATGACCCAACCCTCATTCCTGTATCGATGTCAATAGCTTATCCGGGATCACCACTCAATCATAAAGGGAGTCATTTCACTTTCTAAGTTGTTTTTACCTTGTATTCTTTATATTGGTCTACCTTAGCACAATCATTGTTAAATTCACAAATTATATCTACTGTAGCTATACTACATTATCCACATTTGTAGATAATTTTGATAAAATCATTCTGTTAATTAAAAAACTATGCCTAACTTTTAATAAGCTAATTGACTAAAATGTACGTATAAGATTTCATGAATAGAACTAAATTAACGATAATTAGGCATGTTGGGTCGTCACGAGGGGGGTTCCTAGTTACATCAGCCCTGGTGACGAAGTGAGGGTTGGTTAAGCTATGACCTGGACATTTGCTTCATGACGGCTCTTACTATCTGACTCCATATTTGATAGGTATGTGCCCCGACAATGCACTATGTTCAGGAGAACAGGTTTAGGGTAGGAGGTGTAGGTAGTTTATGTGGTCTTGGAATCACCACGAATTCACACTCGGTAGCTTAGGGTAGGCGAAAACCATCCGGATCTCAAAGGCAAGTATGAACCGGAGAGAGGTAGACTTGAGAGACACTACTAGATAAAGTTTGTAGGCCCACGGCCACCGTTGACCGCGAGAGAGAGAGGTCTCTCCTAAGGAGTTGCTAGCTTTAGGGAGACGATGGCAGAGAATCCCACTAGGATAGTGTGGGGTCTGACAAGTCCGGCCTAAAACATTAGGTTAGGCGAGGTTAGGAAGAGAGGTTTAGGGGTTTCATAAATGAGAAGGCAAGTCCACCAGTTAGAGAGCCGTTGTTAGAATGATTTACAGGTTTTTTTTTATTTCAGAACCTTAAAAATAATACAATGAATAAAATAATTGAATTTGCAGATTTCTCCTCTTCCTGTATTTACATGCATTTGGAGGAGTGCATAATATAATAAATTTTGTTGTGGTTAAAAGTTCATAGTCTCATATTCAACATTAGGTGATTAGGCTCATCTTCGACTTGTCACCGACACCTCGAGTTAACCCTTGAGCAGCCAGACGACCGAAGACTCTCTTCAGGTAACGCGTTCCTCTTCGTTGGCTGAAGCAATCAGTATGTCATCGAGGTATACGAACACAAATTGTAGATCTCTAAAAATGTTGTCCATATACCTCTGGAACGACTGGGCAGCGTTGCAAAGTCCGAACGTCATCCGGAGAAACTCAAAAAGTCCAAAGGGGGGGGGGTGATTGTATAATGTTGTAAGGCGTTATTGTGACCAATGATATCACAGTTGCGGTGGCGCTTTGATCTCGGCAGTGACCCAGGCCTCGGTGTGGGTCGCCTGCTACTTGCTCTACCCTTTCAGCCTCTAACTAGTTTTTTGCAGCTGCGTCTTTTATTGTTTACAACATTTACAATGACTTATATTTTGGTATGTTATTTACATTTGTTGAAATTAATTTACATATCATAACCAATTTAGAATATATATATATACAATAGAGTATAGGGTGATTTATCTTATGTAGTTAGTGGTCGCTACAAGGCAACTTATGACTAAGCACATATTAATCGACGTTTTTCTTAATATTAATTCAGGATCCATATTTATCATTTATACGAAGTTCCTGTTCACTGCCTTTTATACTATCATAGACCAGATACTATGTTCGGAATAATAACTTATTCGTATAACGATTGATTTTTTTAAAGTATTTCAGATTATGATTATTAATGATTAGAATTTTGATATGTATATACATATATATAAGTTAACTGGTATTAAAGGGATTATTATAAACAAACAGTAAACAGAAGCTAAGAGTGGGGTTAAGCCTCACTCTGAATGTATATATAGGAGAGAGAGAGAGAAGAATAAAGAGTTAGTTAAGTTCTAGTCTTGCCTATGCTTATTACCTCACAACCCCTTTTTAGTGTCGGATTCAGTCTAATTATGACTTATATACTTTATATATGTATATATATATATATATATATATATATATGTAAGACAATTATTGAAGGTGGGGTGAATAAACTGAAATCAGTATCTCTGTAAACAAAGTTAGCAATTATATTCATCATATATTATATTAGAACAATTATTAATATTGATTTACACAATCTTACCTGTAAACAAAGAAACGACAATTAACGTTTATAACAATCAATTCTCTATTCACACTATTTACATGTTCTGTTACCTAACATAACCTTCTCTATCTCATAACTGCTGCTCCATCTGGTAGCAGCCAGTGGAAGCAGCATGGCAAATTCAAATTAAAGAGAGAATACTTTCCTTACATATATATATATATATAAATACTAAATGAAAAAAAAATTTTCATTATATCTGATGTCACAAATGATAGATCCTTAGTAGCCTAATTACATGAACATGCATATTAGCTTGATAGGCCTCAATTATGTAATGGCACAACGATTTAGTTGCAATACTGAAATTTCCATAGCAACCTCACGTTGACTTAAGTATTTAAACAGGCAACCCCATTCATGCTTCTATGCTACTTAAAATGCATTGGGCAAGATTCAAATCGTTACAATATTAAGTTTATATATATATTGAGGTTTATTGTTTAAGAAATTCACAATTTAGCTCAGCAGCATAAGTTAAATGATTAATGCTTTGGTCATTTGTGTACAAGTGTATACTGATTTTGTTTTTTGACTGGTAACATGATGAATTCAACAGTAGGAAAAACATTACAAAAATCGATATATTAAATAGATATTATTATAAAAATAATAATAATTAATAAGCTAATGAATAAATAAGTAAACTAATTTGATTAAGTAAATATAAATTAAATAGGTTAACGTTATTCTAATACTACATGCGTTGTGGGTTATGACCTAACACGTTTACTCAAACTGGCTATTCCTCTTATTAATAGCTTTTCGGACAGGGAAGTTAGAAAAAAGAAATTGTCTGTATTTGTGTACACGTAGTGGATTGTGGTATTGATCTGTTAGCATGGTGTTTATCATAGTGTATTGAGGTTAATTGTTAATTAAGCATGTACTGTTGTACGCCTTACCATTTCCGGTAATTCAAAGTACAAGTACACTTAAATTTTAACTTAAATCTAGATTAGACCAACGGCAAAACGAGCATACTACATAAGCTCCACACGTCCTCAACAATTTTTTTTTATTATTTTCGAATTCCTTAACTAAAGCCTAAACTCAAAACTGTGGTGGAGCCCACACACTTCCACATCCCAACACACGTGCACAAGCTATGTGCAAACTTTTAACATAACTCAAACGGGTTTTTTAGCCACAGCGAAAGAAAACTTTTTCAATAGGATACATACGTTTCATTTCTGAATTTGTCATTCCACGAAAGATCGGTTTATATTTCACATTTCCGATTTCCGAATGAATGGGCATGGATTTGGTCTATCGCCATGTATAATAATCCTCTTAGCTTAGGGTCAGGGATAATGGAGTTATTCATTCCATAATCTATGGGTTTGGAACAATAAATTGGAATAGCATTCAAATTTAAATTTCACAACAGCATACAGTGGACTAATACCGGAGTAATACCGTGCACCACCTTTGTTAAGATATCACGTAATTGTAATTTTTTTTTATAGAGTGTATGTAAAGTTTCCATCATTCAACTATCCAATTTTTTTGTATTTATTAGTTTGAATATCTCAAATGTTTCCCATAGGCTTTATTTTTACGTAATAAACAATTTGCGAATGGTTTGTAAAATTACAAACCATGATTGCGTTAATTTTTTAGTTAATTTTTTAGTTAATTTTAAGTTTAACCCATAAGGGGTGGAAAAAAGAATGATTACTGCAAATATAGGTAATATTTGTGCATTTAAATGTAAAAGTTGGATAATTTGAGGAAAGATCTTAATTTGGTTTTAATTCCGAAAAGGGCAAAACTTGAACTATTTCTTTGTCAGTTAGATCATATATTTACATTTTTAACTCAAACTTTTCTCAATTAAAATATGAAACGATTTATAATCAATATATACAAACTTTTTTTTTACATCTTGAAAAATCGTCGTATAGATTGTTAAGGAATTTATTATATTGGCTTGAGAATTTTCAGAACCAGGTTTTCTATTATAACTGAGCAACGAACTATCATTAAAAATCACGAATAGCCTGTAATTGTGCTTTCAACCTTCATTAGATGCCAAATTTGTCATTAGAAATGGTCTTTAAATACAAAATTAAAGGTGTTTAAAATTTTTAAATCACATTTTAATTATAGCAACTTGGATATGCGTTCCTCCCACTCGTGGTACAAATGCTTTGAATTTAAACACTCAATTTCAATAATTTCTACATGTATTCAGTACATTTCTAACGTTAAAATATTTATTATATTTTACAGCACTATATGTCAATAAATATTAAGATATTCTGGATTTTTTATTTTCTAAAAATCAAATTTTCCCACGTGTAATTTTAATTTCGATTAAAAACAAATCCCGAACGCGTGACTTCCCTTTTGGGCAGTGAGAGTGAGCCAGGTGGGGTTGAAGAGGAAAAGTTTAGTTTACGCCTGGCCTCAAGTGAGGGTCGTACTCTCGTTCAGTGAGATCGGTAATTTTGAAAAATTGAAGAATTGGTAGCTTCAAGAAAATGCATCATTGAATCATTGGACATACCGACGAACAGAAAAAAGAAAATTGGAAACATGGTATGTAACGATATAGATATAAATATTTATACATATATATATTTGGATGGAATGGTCGCGATAATCCAATAAGTTAAAATGGATATGGAAATTGAAACTTTATTGTTCTAAGGTAAAGGGATGATATTGATCATACACTTGTAATCCATCCTAATCTAGTGTTGTGCCATTCATCGCTGGGAAATAGTATCAGAACTTCATCGCTTCATTTCTACCGTTGAGTTTTCGCACAGCTAAACAAGGACAAAGTTCCGCGATTTATTGCAATCATAATAAGACTAGAGTCAAGGGAAGATAAGACACTGGTTTTAATTGGGTAGGACCTCCAGAATGGTTTTGAGTCACCTCTGCTACGGTTTTGAGTTACTAAATTCATTCAGTGTATTAAATTGTGATATGAGTTCTATGGTTTCTACGAAAAATTAACATTTATTGTAAAACTGAATCCTAACGGTAATGAATTGCACATGGAGTAGGAAACGTTGAGTTCCCCGCCTATTCACAATACTGCCGGCATTTCTTTAATTTAAATTTCTTTTCAGGTGACATATTAATGATTAGGTGCAAATGAACAGTAAAAGAAATTTTAGTAGTTGATCATATGAAAGGATAAAACAAACAATTCGATTTTCATTTATGCATCCGAATATCCATCTGACTAGGGGATAAAAATAAGTACTTCATCTCATAAAACAAGGATCTCATTAAAGTTAAGCGAATCTGGATTTCTTTCAGCAAGTTTAACAGAAACATTAATTTGTCCAAAGTATTTGTTTTTAATTTTAAAAATCTCGCAATAATTTTTTTCCCCATTCCTAAGACTTGCATCACTGTCGAAATATTTTTTCTCAGCCCTTAGTTATAAAGTATATTAAAAATAACTCTTCTTCATTTTTGTGAGGTTGATGGATACCACTATCATTTATTTTCATGTCCCTTAGTTAACTTTTATTGTATGTATTTAAAATTTATTTGCTCCAAATTCATATTGTACATATATATGAATGAATTCTGGGATCCTAATCAATAATGTTGTATAAGCAAATCGTATTTTTTTAATAAAGATATTTATAGCACGAATTCATAGGTAGGCTATTCTATAAATTATAGAGAGTGCAAAGTTTTATAGATTTTTCTATAAACAACAGGTACAAAAATCCACCTATACCCCGTACACATAAACAAACACAGTAGGCTAGAGACAACTAAATGGCAGTTGCAAAAAAATAAATTTTACGAATAGAAAAAATAAACATTTGTCGGTATACTTTAAAAAGAAATAACCCTATTTTTCAATAATTTCCTTTTCTGCTGCAACATGTTTCATTTAAATAAATTACAGTAGTATTTCATAAACAAAATATAATACGGTGATTATATAATATAAACATATTCAAATGAGCTTAAATTTCTTATACAACAAAGTTTACTAAATCCATAATCATTATTATTATGTATAATATATATATAATATATAAATATTAATCATAACATGGTACATCAAATGTAGCTTACCCATAATCATCATTCATCAATATGGAGTATAGTCCTGTGGGTCATCCCTGTAAACCGGTTTTGATCTCAGATTTTTTTTTTTTTTAAACCCTTTATTCTCAGAATTTTTTTTTCCCCCTTAGCTCTCAAATTTTTAAGATTATGGATAAGGGAAAAATAAAGGAATTTCTCAGAAAATCAAAAGGGTAAATGTACATTTACTCATCTAGCCTGTTAATACAAATGAGAGGGGAAAATGCTGATTTGGGGTTGCCCGAACGTGAGTAGTCTTTGTTTGGTATTCGTATTTACCAAACAAACACGTATTCTCTCGTGAAAGGGAAAGTTAATTTCACGAGTATGCTATTCGGAAGAAACTAAATAAAAGGAAATATTAGCCATAGAAACATTTAATGTGAACCCTCGTTTACAATCTTTTGAATAATTGAAAGGACATTCCACTTGAGTGATTAGATATTCAATATATTACATAGATATTGTACGATTAATTGTGCTATAAAAATACTTAAATCTACTCAACATTTTTAAACGTTTAATCACGCTAGCCGAATGATTTCATTTAATAATTATATTTTATCTGTTACCTAAAATTTAAGTAGAGTTTGTTTACGAACAAATTTCTCTATTTAGTACTTGCAGTTAAGAGTAGTAAAGAGTATTAACTTCCTTGATAGTAACGTTTTTGGTTAGGTGAACAACAAATTGTGAAATATCGATTTACAAATCTGAAAAATTACGGTCGCGTCTCCTATACTACGTCAATACATTTTTATCTAAACAGATGTTAGTTAATTGTACAGGTATGGTCAATAAAAACTGCTGACATTTACTGCGTACGATTTGGACAGTATAGAATTACTGAATGCTTAAATATTTAAGCTGCATTATCATTTATATATATTTTGAACCTACTGAATGAACGAATGTCAAACACAGATCAATACGTCCTGCTATTGCTGTCAAACAGATCAAAAATTAGTTCATAAATTTTTAGGTCAGTCAGTATCAGTAAACCTTTTTCATTTACCAAACAATACTTTTAGTTGCTGAGCCCGAAGGAAGAAGCTCTGCTTTCAATGAAGTAAAGATCACATCCTTTCAGTCGGTATTTTTCTCTATAATATTTGCCTCGAAGTTAATACATATATCGGAAGTACATTAATAAATTCAGCTCAATACTTGTCCACTTCTATCAAACGGTAATATTTCTCAGCTCGTCAACAAGTGCTCAGTAGATATTTAACAACTATGGTTCCAATTTTTTTCTTCATATCTTATTAGCTTTTTTGTCTTATTGTATTTATTATGTAGCGCTTTTTTAAATAATTTATTTGGCATTAAAGAAACACAAGTTCCCTGATCACCTCTATATTTCTCTTCGCTTCAATTTCTCAGTCTTTTATTTTGTCACGTGCTTAGCCCGAAGTGAGAGACTATTTAAACTGGTACAGGCCTACCTTATACAAGTTCTACAATATTTTTCAATTGATTTTAAATCTGAAATAATCTTACCAATTCCTCAAAATATGCCGACGCGGCTGACGGAGGAGCGTGGGGGACTTCCCAAGACTCCGCTTTCTCTTCGCATGTGGATTTGGGAGGTCTCTGGGCTGTCTGTAAATATTGTATGAATTAGTGAGTGAATGATGAATTGTAAATATGGTATGAATGAGAGCGTTTATCGCAATTACTGATTGCCTTATAAAAGGCAGATTGTAATTATAACCAAATAAAGAGTATATATATATACATACACAATTACAATTAAAAAGTTTTATCAAATGAAAGGAAACATTAATTGAGTAACTCTCGATATTGTACTTTGAATGTTGACGTCCAGTTGTTTACTTGTCCTCCAATAACAATCACCACGAGTCC
This sequence comes from Acanthosoma haemorrhoidale, assembly GCA_930367205.1. Lineage (NCBI taxonomy): Eukaryota > Metazoa > Arthropoda > Insecta > Hemiptera > Acanthosomatidae > Acanthosoma > Acanthosoma haemorrhoidale. The sequence goes on from OV884014.1 coordinate 53,234,565, forward strand.
CTGTTTTCGCCCCTTTTTGCTGTACTTTTTTTAAAAAAATTTGTTCACAGTAAGGTTACGAATTAGGTATACATATATAGCTATAGATTAATATAAAATTAAAACCTAATACTAAAGTTGTGTTTATAGTTTTATAGTTTATTTAATTAACTGTTTTTGTTTGTAATTATTCTTGTATATATATATATAGGAAGGTATGATGTACCCAAGGATGCTTGGAGTGGTGAAACGTTGACTGGGTATGGTATATCAATGCAAAAATATATAATGGGCGAGACTACCATTGTCTCTGCTTGTGTACTACTAGTCCCAAGAATGATATTTCATTCGTAAGATTATTTTCACCAGCTTGATAAATGCTCATCCCCATCGCGCAAAGTAAGCTTTAAAAAGATTTGAGGTTCTTATTTACCAAACTAAATGCTTAGAGAAACTGGTAGAGTATCAAGTTTCATACTGACGTAAATCCGTATCAGGCAGCTCGGCTTAGTCAAACTTACTATACTGTAATTTGAATATACTGCTGAGCAAGTAAGGAGCTGGAGAAGATCGGGCAAGTTTCGCTGGAATGTGGGAAAACCGAGATTTAGGCAAGATGACGCAGGAGAGGGATGAGGTATGACGTGATTCTAGCAAGTTTCGCGCGAGTTAATCCCAGACGCTAAGTGCGTAAGAGGATGTTTGTGGAAATTAGGAGACAATAGTCGGAAAGTACGTTACCTGACACCACAGCTAAGTGTTTTCTTGAGAGTCCATGGTTTCCGGTCGTAAGTTGGAAATTTTAAGATCATAAATAATAATATATTTCTCATCCTAGGACTATGTATCTTATTCGCAAAGTATCTGCTTCTGCTAAAGATATATGAGAAATGACTTTAAGATCATTTTATTGATAGTTAGGTTAGGGCCAATTTCATCAGAATTTGAAGTGCAAAAGAATTTTCAATGCTTTGAATTATTTAAATACTCCTAGTCCATTACGTGGAAAGCTCAAACGTTCACACATGAATATATTGGCCCAAGCCTCACTCAAAATACAAAAAAAATTAAGAATAAAACACCTGAATGACCGATACTCAGTAAACTGCTAACACCTAACTAACGAGGATCACAGGTTTACAGAACGGCTATAAAATCTAACCTAATGAAAATACTGAGACTTGAAGCAAAACTACTAGTTCTGGTCTACCACAGAAATCTAACCTAACGACAATACTGAGACTTGAAGCGAAACTACTAGTACTGGTCTACCACAGAAATCTAACCTAACGACAATACTTGAAGCGAAACTACTAGTATTGGTCTACCACAGAAATCTAACCTAACGACAATACTGAGACTTGAAGCAAAACCACTAGTACTGGTCTACCACAGAAATGTAAAATACGGATTTATATACCGACTTATAAACTCAACACGTGTATTCCTGACATCAGGACTTATTAGTCTATTATCTTTCACCAATTTTACTTCCAGGACACAAGTCCCACGCACGTATTTCTGACCTTAATCCTCTTCCTGCAGAACAGGAGCCTTCTACCACTCGTTTCTTGCACCCTGCACCACTCTCTGGATTGCTATCCCTCATGATATTCCACATGGTCCACCCTTACGTACGTTCGAAACCGTCCTGTTTTAATGACTCCAAACCGCTTACAGACGCTTCCTCACCTAGGATATTTGGATAGTATATATTTTTTATAGTGAATTGAGTATGATTATTACATAGGGGACGTAGTCCCGTATTAGATTTTTTTTCTATTCTATTAAAACCATTCAATTAATCTGTCAATAAAACCATTGTTGGAACCTGTTGAAATAGTAACCACTAATATTTTAGTATTTAATTTTATTAGTCTTATTTTCTCTTTGTTTTTCTCATTAATTATACTCTGTTTTGTTTTTTGTATCCATACAATGTCTAGAATATTTATTATTTTATTATAACTGTATGAATGAGTGAATGAATGAAGATTTTAAATATGCTATGAGTTAAAACATTTATTACAATCACTTATATGGGACATGGTCCATAACTAGAATTTGTTTTTCTACTACGTACAAAATTTACTACATCATTTAGCTATTAAATTCAGAAATATTTAATTTCCCAAAAACCTCGAATAATACATCACCCTGTTTTTTTTCCTAAAGCATACTTTTTTAAATGTTAAATATTCGGGCCCCACAATGGTCGTTGTCTTTCATAACCTATGACTGTCTATTGAAATGTTCCTCATGCGTCATGAAATAAAACAGTGTATTTATTCTAAATTTATCACGGGTTTGTCTGTAGTTTGTACAGTGACAAAAACCACAAAGCCACAATGAATGCTTTGGGTTGGTCATTTGTGGGGACATTTTCAGGTTCTGAATCTGTTTGTGAATTGAGGTCGGGGATTCTATTAATGGCTAATGAAACATCTGAGCCATTCATTTGACATTCAATTTCGATAGACGCTACTCTGTTTCAATTGGACAACATTTTTTTGTTCCTTTCCTCGGATCGTAATCAAATGACCACTAATTGATGTCTACATCAATTTTGTTCAACACACTTTTGTCATTTAATTTGCGAGCCCTAAGCGAGAGGATATATTTCCATTCAGGATCGTTTAATGGTCTGTACGAATGTACGGTTTATAAATAATCTCTGAAAATTTTAAAGCGATATTTCATAACATATTAAAACATGCTTATTATGAAAATACATAAATGGGAAGTATAGAAAATAAATACACATTAAAAAAGGACACATTAAAAACGGTAACCAGTTGTGATTTAATGTGACTAAATTATGTAAAAATCAGTTCTGATGAATGAAATATTAGTAGGCAACATGATATTTATCCACATCATTGGATCAAGTTTCGTGACCTTCAAATGAAAATATATTATACCAGCCCGGTTGAACTGGGGTGCAGCCAGCGCCTGATCGGCTTCGGAGGACCCTAGAGTTTCGTTCTCGTAATCTGGCTAGCACGGATCTATAAGATTCATATATATAGGTCCTGTGCTAAATAGTATAATAACCCCAAAAACGTTAGCAAACCTCTTAGGACGAAACGCTGTAAAATAATTAAAAAAACAACAACATGAAAATGGTCGTATAAATGTGGGCATCAATAACCTTTGTGCGATAACCTTAAGTTAGCAATCGACCATGAGCAATGGCAATTCAACAATAATAAGAAGGTTGTTATAAAACTTCGAGATTCGTTATAAATTGTGTTCCAAGTCTGTCTGTAAGGTTTTTTTAAAATAAATATTAAAGTATATTTTCACTTTGAGTTCTCATAGCTTATAATAAACAAACCATTATTCCTTATTTAAAAACAATCACACCTCAAATTACCAGTCAATCATTCAATTCAGTACATACATAAAAGTGTTAAACAACAACTTTCTTAGTCCTGATGAACAGGTGAAACTTTAACTGTTAGATAATATGTTTTCAATTAAAGAATATTATGGAAAAAATGAAGCATGGACAATCAAAAGTGAAAATACACACATATAATTTTTTTTTCATGCCTTGGAAAATAATCAATATTTCGTATTTTTTATTATTTTTATTCAATGAAAAGACGATTTTAATTACCAATATGGCTAAGCAAAAACTAGTGTTTGTTTTATTAATATTCAAATCTTTATTGTGATAAAATTACGATATGGGCAATAAGTAACTGTGATTAAATATCTCATTTATTCTATCAAAAACTAACTAAATTATTCTGGAACTAGTCTGTGTATACTATACCTTCAACGTCTGGTTGTATGTCTCTCAGTGTTAAACGATAGCGGTATAAATAAACCAATCGTCATGCTGCACCCGAGTTAGCTAAGGTACAATAACTACAAGGTACAATGTCTATTTTTTAAGCAAGAATACCTTGGAAAATAATTAATATTTCGTATTTTTATTTTATTTTTATTCAATGAAAAGACGATTTTAATAAGGTTTTTAATATTAAAATATTTATTGTAATAAAATTGCAATCTGCGTAATAAGTAATTGTGATTAATGTTCTCATTCATACCACGAAAAACTAATTAATTTTTCTGAAATTGGTCTATGTGTACTGTCTCTATACCTTCAACGTCCTTTTCGGTGTTCATATATATTTCAAATATACAATTTAGTTAAAAAAATGTAATATAATTTTATTTTATTTAATAATACACTGTACGGTATATAAAATAAAACGCTCATCACAAAACTTATTTTGTAGCTACTAGTTGACCATTTCTTCTATTCTTAGCAGAAATACTTCTCTGCAATAATTTAGTTTTAACTCAATCTGGAAAAGTGTCAGTTGTGAAACCACAAACTATAGCTCAAGGGCTTTAATCAAGTCATAAGCGAAAACTGGAATATTAAGTACTGAAGTACTTTTAATTAAGACTTCAGAGAGAGACAAGCAAATCTCTTCTTTACTTGAATGCAAGGGGATTATTCAATTTAGCTTTCGCGAAATGAAAGGGCCCCGTAACTTAAATTAATTATTTATATTAAATATTAAAATTTAATAAACATCCTCATTACAGATCACCATTGGTATTATTGATTTTATTTTTATTCGTTACATAAATGTTTGTTCTACTAATAATTCTCTGCCACTACGAACATTACCCAGTAAATTGGATTCCATCGAATTAACTATGCATGGTGGGAAAAACAGGACAACAGCATATTACACCTGTATTTAAAGGAAGCGTATGCTCGTTGTGGGTTAGGTTATCATTCAGCAACAACAATGTATGTCCACAAAACAGTCATTAAGGATACGCTTTACATCGTTAAACATCTCACGTAGCCATTATCAAGCGCTAATGATAATGCCAGTCAGTGTGACTGTTTTCGCCCTGATTGGCAGCATTATTAGGTCTTGATATTGACAGCATGGGTTGCTGAAAACGCGTAGAGCGTACAATAAATTACTTATTTGTGGGCCGCGATTGTTATTGATGAGTACTGAATTTATTGTAATTTGTACGGTTGTGCGGGCTAAGGATATATTTCACAAGGTCAAAGGGAATCATAATTAAAAAAAAAAAATTGTGGGGGCGTACAAATCTCAGGCTACCAACGTCCTAAACTCATTTGGGAAGTCCACCAATAGGAATTCGAGATAATTCAAAGACGAAAACAAGCCCAAAAGGCACCCCAGTCCCAAATGCAAGGCGGTATTTATAGATAGGGTTTTATTGATGAAACCACTTAATTTAGTTACTACTGATGTATCATCAACGTTTATACATTCAAAATGTGTTGATTTCTCCATTCAATTTTAAATCACCTTAATTATTGTTTTTTTATATGTATTATATTACTACAGTAGCAACGATTCAAAAAAAAAAAAATGAATGAACCTATAATTTTGAACTATTTGGTTTATAGTTTTTGTGGTTGAAGGTTTAAACTTCATTTTAAGTGTTTGTTTTGAAAATATTTAATATCAGATGTATTTTTTCTGTAAGCAGTGCTAACAATATACTGATTGATTTGTATGCCAGGACATTTTAAATCGTTATGAAAACATTTTTCTTGGAAAACTTTTATTATATGTTTAAACTAATAATTTTTTTTTTCATTCTGATATGTATTTAGTTATAGCATTAGTTGAAAAGCGTTCTTCCATGAAATTTAGGGCATGGTCTGTATTTCTAACGTAAATCTCTGCAGGGAAAACCAAATAGAATGTAGTATTCAGCTTAAAAGCAATTTGAATTAAGCTTCTGTTATTTGTTGGATGGGATTGGGGCACACAAATGAGCCCTGCTTATTTTCCTCACTAAACGCTTACGGTACACATTAATTACCAACACAATAAAGGTGATGAATCTGGTTCAAATTGTGCTATAAACATATGCACAACTATTTTGTAAAGGTTCAACGTATTTGTAACTACATGATTAATAGACTCTGCTGATTTTAAGCATCCTCTGAAAATATACAATGCATAAATTTAATCTTTTCAGAACTGACATTGTAGTGTGACATTTTCATTAGTCAGAACGAGTTGGATTGACAGATCCTTGTCAGTGTTTAAGAATATATACGTTAACATGAAATCCTTAATTACCGGACATAGGGGCTTGCTCTTCACAATCATGTGAATACTAACCTAAAACTGTTTCTCTAACCTTTGCTCCTTCATTCGATCTATTCCTTTTCAGTACACAGTGGTTAAAAATACTCAATTAGGGTCGAAACTGGAGTACTTCAAGACAGTGTTTTCCCGACAGCTTTTCTACACCATCTAAACCACCAACATTCCTGCTACAGATAAATATTTTCTTGTCACCTTGTAACAGCTGTCCTTTCATGAAATCCATACCCTAATATATAACTTGGAACCAATAGATAAGACTCAAAAAATGGCCCAGTCCACTTTACAAAATAGATAACAAGAAACTTCTCCACTCATTACAAAACAGCGTAAACAACGATATTACAAATAATTAAAAGTTACAGTAATCAGAGGAAAAATAGCCATTACCAGTTTAAAGTTTTCGTAAACTGCCTGAAATGTTTAGAGGTTGTGAATTTTTCATTATGCAATTCTTTATTTAATACTCACCCCCCCCCCTCATTTAATGTTGGATTATTTTTTGTTTGACCTTTGGTGTACCAGTAGTTTTTAAGTAGTATTTTCTAGTTCCCCTTTAATACTTATCTCCTTGCTGCTTCAACCAATGTTTCTACCCAATGAATGCTACGAATATAAGATTAAGCTAGGAAATAAGACGCTAAAGTAATTGAATTTGATTTTAATTGTTTTACTCTCACATCGTTTTACTTTATATTGCACAAGTATAAACTACTAAATTACACGTCTAGAATGCCTAAAGCTAACTATCATTTTAGTCCATTGTTTAAAAAAAATAATTTGTATTGTTTGTGAGTATTTCGGTGGTTGCCCATGTCACGAAGGGCTGCAGTTATGCCGGCAGACTACGTGCCCTTCGGTCAGGCTTGGTCTGTGTTAAGGGCCACTAATTACTGTGGTTTAGGCGATAAACTTGGATCAGTATCCAAAAGGCCAACAGCTAATCTGCGGTTGAGCATTTCCATAAGTGATATCCAAACTGCTGCAGTTCTTTAATGCAGTATACACAATTGTTACTCAAACCTGACAAAAATTACAGCTCAATATAAAGCCTCAACAAGTTAATGGATTTCAATACGCCTGTGAAAACGAATTAATAATAATAACATCTTTGTTATCCTGGGCCGATGTATTTTAAGAACCAACATTTATTATTAAGCGGTATCATTGACAGTATCAGCCCCCACTAAAGCTATAATAGAAAATTTACATATACACACATATTTATCAGGTATTAAAAAAATTAAATGAAATAAATGTCAACTAACACAAAATGAAGTGTTACTACTGAAAAATATTAAACTACACAATATCATAGGGATGTAAAAAAAAAAAAGTACACTCGAACGTTATTCTGCTCTTTATACAATTAGATATTTGTTTGCAATTGAAAATAACTACATACCCTTGCATTCAAAAAATTTTTTTTAGAATATAACAACAACTTTATTATGATAAAATTACAATCTGCCTGATTAGGCTATAAGTAATTGTGATAAATGATCTCATTCATACCAATTTACAATTTTCATTCACCCGTTCATTCACGCTACAAGTCCATGTTACAAGTCCACATGGAGACTTGGGGGGTCCACGTGGTTGTCACCTCCCTCGCGTGCGAAGCGGAGTCTTGGGAAGTCCCCCACGCTCCTTCGTAAGCCACGTCACTGGATAAGAGCCACCGGAGGCTGACGATGAGCGCGAGTTCCTCAAAACATTTAATGCAGGAGCGTGGCGGGCAAATGGAGGAGTTTAAACGACAGTTTCAATGACTTTTTTTATTAAATATGATATATTAAATATTACATTTTATTGATCAATAGCGTAATAACATTTGATACTCTACTCAAATTTACTTTTTGATTACGGAATAATTAATTGATTAATGAACCTATTTTTTTGACATCGCTGCACAGTGGGCGGAATCGCCAATCTAGGTGGACAAGGATTGTATCTCGTTTTAAATTGTCTGATTAATACCAAAGTTGGGTGATTTACGTTTTATCGGAATAAAACTGTTGAATAACAGTAGTGCCATAAAATCTAGAATCGATTTTATTTAATAAGGAAATGATTGCGTTTTTTCGCTTCAAATTTGTAGTCTACAACAAAAAAAAAGTAGGAATTATTTATGATAATAGGAACTTAAAATTGTTACCTCTAATTGTGAGCTATGTGGTGGTTTTTATTGTTATGGGGTCATCAATCAATCGATACTTTGAATTGACTTTTCCCCCCCTAGGGTGTGCTAGGTTATTCACTGTAGTCTGGTCGAATCCATTGAATCATTGAGACATCAGTCAACTTGTTTTACTGTATTCATTAATGTAATTATTCCCCAAAATGCCCACAGTTTATTGGTTTTCCCCAGGTTTTAAAAAACATTAATCAACCAACCTAAATTACTACCAGCACTTATAAGAAAAGTATATGATAAATAGAATATGCCAACTGTAATTATTCTCAATTAACGAAATAAATAAGATTCATGTACTGAATTTCATATACATATTTCCCCAATGGGAAAAATAAGCTGCATGAAAATATTCACGAGATATTACACTAATTGAGAGATATCACAAGAATATAGGGCAAAATATTGGAAGCTATTACACAAACAAATATTGAAATAACGCACTTTACTAATACCAAAGGGAATGTGTGAAAGAAAATGGTTCCTACAGCAAATGTTTTAAAAATTAAAACCTAAATATTTTTTTGATTCTATTCAAACACCCAACGATAAAATTCCATACGGATGATGTATTATTCGCATATACATTTAGGTTTCTTTATCCCGAAGCTTCCACATTCAAGTTCAATTCAATAGAATACGATGTTCTTTTCCGTCAGGATGACGTAACGCAGTCAAGCTTTGGTGAGATTTAACATCGCGGGGTGAGTGAAACATTTCTTTCGCTTTGTATTCGAAGGCGAGTAGAAAAATGAAGCAAAATAAAACCAAGTAGCAACTAAAAAGTGATAAATTATTGCATTACAACCGGCGTCATGAATTCATGTGCATTTTTTTTTGCGTGATCAGAACTTTGAAAGTGTAAGGAAAATAACTGAATAGACTAGTAGTTCCACCAACATATAGAAAAAAGAGGGACCTTAGAAATTAACATAACGATATAGTTTTAAAAGCATTAGTTTTACACTACCCACAATACCAACCAACTAATTATAGAATCAAATTACAGCTTGACTATAATTTCCGATAACTCTAACCTAAAGATATTATTTGTATCTTTACAGTAAAATTTACAATCCTTTGATTTTGATGATAATTCCTAGATTTCATACGAACTAAACTGTGTTTTTATTTCTTCATATCCCCTTGTTATTATAGATTATGGTAATCAGTAAAGACTACGTTAATGAATCTATTTACAATAGGTCATTACGCACCCTGTATCGTGGCTACATTATTTAATACTTGTAACTAAACTATGTATTGATGATAACTTAGATTGATTAATCTTCTAATTGTCGAGTATGTATTTGTACAGCATTTATCACACTTCTATGTAAATGATACGTAAATTTCAATTTAATGGTGTAGTTTTGCCTGTTATTAATTTTATTATTATTACGGTACTTTTTGACTTTTAGGTTTTTTTAACTTTTCATTAATTGGTATTCGATGATTATAACCAATTGATATATGTAATGTATATAGTTATACTTATCACATTACTGTTAATTGTAGCACAGAGGATGATTCGTTGATAGTTAATAAGTATTTAGGAAACGTTATGCCTTTGTAGAAAGAAAAGCAGTTAAATTTTATCCCTTAAATGATCATATCCGAAAACAACACTAACACATAGATGATTTGTAAACTACTGGCACCAGTGAAATAAAATAAAGCCCAGAATAAAATAGTCGACAACGGTCGTAAATTGACCTTTAATAAAAAAAAAAGAAAAAAAAAAGGGATTTCTAGCTCTATCTAGAAGCTAAAACTTTCCCGATTACCTTTTGAGCTCGGATTCTCGTTAAAATTGGATCTCGTGACCTTTTTTATCCAAATTAAACGAGCCTTTTAATAAAAACTTTGTTTGACAATAATATTCTATATTAATTACATTTTACCTTTGGAGGGTATACAATATAATGTCATCAAGGGCTTTATTATTTTTTCAGCAATCAATAATTTACAAAAAAAAAACTATGAAGAAATAATATATGATCCCTTATATTGATTATTAAGTTATCAAAGGGTTAAAAAAAATCAGATATTTAGCAATGATACATTAATGTTCACTTTTTTAATTTTTAAAATTTACTATTATTTAATAATCTTATAAACTTTTTATTATTTTATTTTGTAATCAACGCGAATGCAACGATTTATCAAACCAATTACCACTCCTTGGATTTCTTCTTTTGAGATGCCTAGGAGAATTGAGTTTTTGATGAGCATATCCCTAGCCTCTACTGTATTAATTTATGATCAGAGGGATGAACTTTTGTAATTATGTTCTTGTAGCTAAGTTATCTGCGATAGGGGTTGTAAAAAATGATTCAATTGATCTTAAATTTATATTTATGGGCTAGTTAAGGAGTTAATTTTAGGAAATGGCTTCTGCTCTTTCCCCTTTCAGACGAATTGGAGACAGTAACACAAAAATATTCAAAAAAAATAAAGTTTTGACTTATATAAATTGAAATCCTCCCCTCCACTAATCGAATTTTCGATCCAATATGTTTTCTTGTGTTTTCAAAAACATTTTGTTCCTCAAACAAAGGAAGAAACGGGACCATCTGATGAAAAAATATGAGCTTGAATAGGCGAAACTTCGTCTAGTGATGTACTATTTAAAAAAAATTGTGGAATAGACTGATAGGCCAGTAGGCAGGGGAGAGGGGAATCCCGGAATCAGAAATAATTCAAACAAAAGTGGAAACTAAGGCTGTTGTCACAGATGAGAAGAAATGCATCTAGAATACTTCTGCTCTCCTACGGTGAGAGAGTTGGTAGAAATTGGCTTTTTTTTATATGTTGGTAGTTTTTAATGACTACCTGATAGACTTTGCCCTCGAAAGTACGAAATCCCCGAAACAATTAAGGCGTACTAAACAACACGCCGCCCCTGACATTGCATTTCAAGAAACAACGATAGCTAATATCCCTTGAGAGGGCTTTCTAACCAATGACTACAACAAAAATAGATAGTTTTCCATGATGTCTACGGTGCTTAATAATGAAGAATTTGTGGTTAAGCAAGCAGCAGAATGCTAAACACGTGTCTGTGGTAACTGTAACAAAAGCATCTCAGTCATATGACAAAGTTGCTGAGGATACAGATTCTCCTTCTTCAAATATTGTTTAACCAGGAAAGGGTAAGATACAAAACACATTGTATAGTTCCGGCAGTGTTTGGAATTTCACCAGTTGAAATCCCAACCGGCAAACGAGGCGACTGATTCGAGAAACTAATTAGCCTGGGGATAATTAGCTATACGTTTGAGTTTTAAGTGGACTGTAATTATTTGAGAGTCTCGTTAGAGAAATGACAATATCAAATGTAAACACAGTAATGCAAATTCCTACCTGCTTCGATGTGACGACAGCGTGCGAATCTCCCTTCTTGAACTCCGATAACCTAGAGATTTGGGCCCAAACTCCAGATTTATCCAAGTCCCGATTCATCCAATATCTGTCTGCGTTTAATCTGAAATGTCGCTTCTCCAAGACTGCGTACTAGTGATTTGAATAATGACTAAACAAAGATAATGGCGTTGAAAATACGCTTGAAAAACAGTGTGAAAAATGATAACTGTTGAAGACAAAAAGAGACGCTATAATAATGAAAATGAAAATTACCACCTGAGAGACAAAAGCGTGGGGAAAAACGCTGATCGAGCCGGCAGGCAGCGCCAGCGTCTGTGATTCACAGAACTACCGAATGGTTTCGGGTAATTACTTATTGAATAGCAAATTCAAATTAAAATGAAATTAAGTTTACGCAAATGGCGTAAACAGGCAGTATTAAATATTCCCATTCCATCAAAAACAACCTCCTGTTTCTTCACTCACGGCATTAGTGGTTGTGACAAAGTGTCTTTATTATTTAAAAGACTGGTAAAAAAAAATTGTTCAATAAAAGGATGAGAAACTTTTAGATATTATCCAGCTGCTCATGTACCCCAATGGCCAGAAAGGAGAAATCCAGAAGCAGGGCAGCCCTTTCCTCTACTTGGCGGTGGTGAGTGATTGGATGCCATGGAGTATTAACTTTTTGCCACATCACTGATATAAACCAAATTCGATTGGGCTTCTCTGGCTCCAACACTCGGTGCAGGATATTACCATTCTATTATACCTACTAGTTCAAACGTGGAAGGGAAACTCAAAATCAGATTAGAGATGGAGAAGCTAATACTTTGGCTAACTTCCAGTGACCATGAAGAAACATCCAGCTCCTCGATTTCCCTTCAAAACAATATCGTGCAGATGAACCTAAGAGTCGAAATTAGTTTACTGTGTTCCGTTTTATGCATTAACAGCAATTAAACCTCGAGGACTAACTCTCCGCCAGGCAAGAACAGGACGAGGACTTACTACGGAAGCAATGGGAAACACTGAGTCAGGATGAAGATGACCAAAAAGAGGGTGACCCAGAGACAACATGTTTAGTGCCCATTCAGATCGTGCAAAACTCGAGTGATACTTGAAGAAGTTTCTCCACTGCCCTAATGTCCTATGCATAATGCGTAATGATATAGGCATAATCGTCTGTTCTCACAGCATCCTTCACCAATGATTTTCAGTCCATAATTACGACATAATTCTATCATAACTACATACTTTTGCTTATTATTATTTTATCAATTTATTTGCTATAAATATAGGTTTGTAAAAATTAATTACAATGTCAGTCTATTTATTCACCTGTACATCCTTATGTTTTTACTTTTCATTGATTAGTACTCATTGAGCGCAGAATTAAACGCTCCACAACATTTACTTAATGCTATTTTTTTTTTTTCAATCAGGTACTCTCCCAAAAAACACAATTATGGTAAACATTTCACTTACTAACAAAAGTTGAAACAATAACGGCAACTTCGAGAGACGCTAGTAACCTGATAGCTGAAGTATTTTTTATGTATTGGTATTCATTTCATATAGAAGACTATACAAATTTTATAAAGATAGCTCATTTGATTGGATAAATCTTTTTTTATTTATGTTGAAATGTGAGAAGCGCCCCTTTTTCACTATTTTTTTTTACCTAACCACAAGATGACCTGAATTAAGTGATTATTTCCTAATTCAACTCTCTGCCTACTGACCAATAAAGCTTTTTTTGGGAGAATTTTATTTTTACGTAGCAAAAATGTTAACTTACTGCAGTCAAGTTATTATTATAAATGTTAACTTATTATTGGCGTGGAATGTTATATGAAATAAGAACTCTTCAAGAGAGTGGTTTATTTTATATAGTAAAATTTATGATATCATTGCTATGGGGCAGTTAAGAACTAGTCTAAGGATGCTGCTGGGTGCGCAAGGGTAATTGCAAGTTCTTTCAGCATCCTAATTGGTCTTGCCGCTGTGAAGGCCAACTTCAACGAGTCCCGCCCTTATTTACAACTAATACGTGCATTACGTAGGGAAAAAGCCCTTCACCCTTGCTGCTCCTTATTTAGGCCACATTACTACAAAATGGCTTACAGGCTTAAAATGCCAGGCAGTGCCAGAGCCTCCTTAATCTATTGATATTTTTAATTTCTATATTTTTTCCTTAAATTCCATTGTGACCTTCAAACGATGAAAATTTCACAAATCCGTAAAGAGATTTGATTCATTGATAGTTCTTTCACAATTACTTTGCATTCGGCAAATAACCGGACTGCAAGCCGTACTTACTTGCAGTTAGTAGTACAATAGTTGTCAGAGTACAACTATACTTAAGTATATATTTTTGGCACCATACTAAAAAATTCCTGTCTCCTGTTTCTCCAGTCGGGCTTGGAACTTAATATTGTAAAAATGTTCTCACTTTGACGAGTTTTTCAGAACCTCACCTCGTGATGACAGTTAGTGACAGGTCATTTCCACGGTGACGTCACTGTTTCGATTTCTGGTGACATCCTGCGAACACTGCCCCAAACTCAAATTATAATAGGATATGTGGAGAAATTGATCAGCTACAAGGCCTCTCTGGTCCCACACCGTACGGGTCTGTCAATATGCCTGGTATGGTCCTATTTGTATTCAAATCATTCATATATTTTTTAGCAATTTTCTTCTATCTCAAAGATATCTGAATATTCTCGCAAAGTTGTTATTTGATGATTAATTAATTACAGATGCTTCTTGTCAAGCGGCAAATGTATACCAAAAGAAATTGAAATTTCGGGAATTTATTATTTTATGATATTTTTTTTTCTTTAAGAGAAGAAAGAAAGAGTCATAGGGGATGCCAACTAAATGTTTCATTTTTTAACTGTTGAACAACATATATTTCTTTACGTAACCCATGTGGATATGGGAGGTCTCTGGGCTGTTTGTACATACTGTATAAATGGGCGATTGAATGAAAATAGTAAATATGCTATGGATGAGAACATTTATCACAATTACCTATTGCCCAATTAGGCAGATTATAGTTTTATCATAATAAAGCTGTTTTATCAATATTTATTTAAGTACTAAGATAAGCTATTGAATCGCAAAATAACAAAAAGTAGAGTTCATAGTAATTGCATTATGTGTTATTTCCTGCTCTCTTGAACAGGGGGTACATATTCTGACCAAGGTTGGATTATTTCGTTGTTGAATGTTTGTTCGGTAATTGGCCAATAAACTTCTTTCCACGTGAGCCAAAATAAAGGAGGACAAATTCAAACGTCTCTTAAATGTTTTACAAATGTCACATTAAATCAAAACAAGTCAAATGGGTGTTATTTATAATAGGCCTAATATACCTTATAAAACCAAAGAAAAGGCGTTGAAAGTAAGTTGTGACTTCGTTACTTTGGAAAATTTTGATATACAAATGGTTTTTCATTGACTCAAGGTTATAAAGAGGGAAACCGAAAAGCTTATATGTTGCTAGTCTAATCTAATTATTTGTAACTTTTGAACATTGGAAAATGCACATTTTAGATTTTGGGTCTGATTTATGTTGTTATTAATGACGTAAATTTTATATCAATTTATTGTATTTACATGACTTTAGCTATTTACTATTACACGTACTACTTTGTTCGTCATTAGATTTTGTATATGTTGCTACTCTAATCTAATTTTTTGTGTGCATAGCAGTGGTATAGCATAAAATATATGTTAATATTATCATGTAAGAATGTATGCATCTTGTACTTTATCCCTAGCTTACCTAATGATAAGTCTTAACTTATTTTCTTGGCATATTTTACTTAAGACAAACCAACAGACAGAAAACAGAGAAACTCCACTGTCACTTAGTTAAAGGCTAAGCCTCTCCCTTCGCGTTTTGCACTTAAAATGTCAAAATGGTGGTACACGCTGTACAACCTTCACCATTTTTATCAACTAGTAAATAGCCGCTATACCGTTGGATCTAAAATATAACGGCTCAGTGAACCAAAGGTATATTTATTTCATTATAGGATACTCGGTTTCTAGGTCTGTAGTCCTTCTAAGGGAGGAGGGTAAACCTAATAAACCCTCCCCTTCCTTAATAACCACTTCAAAGAGGCCAAGGCATTTGTACAATATTTTTGACGATTTCATTACAGAAGGTCTATCCAACATTTTTGTTTTTATTCTTAAAGGGGTAAATTTCACCATCGAAAACGTAAATACTTTATAAGAATAATAATTGAACTGAAATGATCACTTGGTGAACAGTGATTAGGATTTAATCAGCATATCGCCAAAATGTTTGTTTGGAAACTCAGAAAACGATTCACATTAGTGATGCAGGAGATACAAGGGTGGTCTGAAAAGTATCCGACTTAACAAAGCTTTTATATTAGCTTTTATTTATTTTATTATCATCTTCATGTTGAGGTCGGAAACTTTTCAGGCCTCCTGTGTGGTCTTAGCTATTTTGAGCAGTCTCTAATATCACATAGCTTTATCTTAGAAATAAAACAATACAACTACCTTAAAGTAAAGAAAGATTTTTTGGCAAAGACTAATTTATATTAATGCAATAATATTAAACGTCGTCCAACACATTTTTTTGGGAAGGATGAAGGAGGGGAATCTCATAATCCAAAACCACTGTACTGTAAAGTTCACTTATAAACGTAATGTTAATTTATTTAAATTATACCTCTGCCTTAGGCCTCACATTGGGTTGTCTGGTATGAGATGCTGGAATTGCACTCTTAGTGGCTGGGATGGTCAGGAAGGTAAGACAAAAGTAAAAAGTTGGCAGTACGGTTGTTAGTAAATAAGAAAGCACTGGCTATCTTCCGGAGGATTCAGGATAGCAAAACACTAGATGGATAGGCCACTGGAAGGCTTGTCTCAGTGCCATATTTCTATTCCATAGGACCAGATAGGCTGTAGTATTACGTAAAGCTTTTTTGACATTTAGAGGTGATCGCTTGTATACGACCACAGATAGGTGGCCTAGGATTAGACTAGAGTTGGCGGGACGATGATCAAATCTGGAGTACAGAATGAGCAACAGTCGGATATAGTGGTACGAGAAGACTTTCAGGCATTCACTTTCTCTCCATTTGGAAAGCTAAAGTTCCAAAAGACCAAGGTTTCCTGAAATTAGCTTAGGAACCGGTTCAGAATTGGTAGAAAGGGCAGTTGTGTCGTGTGCATTGATAGTGGGAGGATTGAAGGATGACTAGGTACATCTAGCTACAGTGAATAGTATGAATAGAAACCACCATGCTGAAAACCTCCAGGTTTGTCTTTTCCATTTGACAGAATGAAAAGATAGTACGTGGAAGAAAAACTATCTTTGAGTTTACAAAGCAAACCTGGTGCCACACTCAATCAAAGACATCAGTAACTTCGAGAATACTAATTAGTGGACTGTATGAAGATGCATTTGATGTTTCTGAGTTATTTGATAGCATTTGGTTAATATTTAATATAAATGATGAAAGCTCTTTGGAGGTTATATTTTTTATGATTGAGAGTGAATTTTATGTTTAATGCCAATCCACTGTCGATTGGTAAAGCGGCGATTGGCATCCTTCCGTTCTGATTCTTTCAATTCCTACCTCTCCTCTCTGTCTACCAGGGATAACTCCTTGTGGAATGTAACCAAAAAAATCCTAAAGTATCAACCTGTTTCACATCCACTCCGTCGTGATGATGGGTCCTGGGTGGCCTCGGATGGGGATAGGTCGGAGGAATTTGCTCTGCATCTTACCCATACTTTCACACCTCACCTTACTCATCAAAGCCATACTCACAGCACAACTGTGGAAGATTTCCTCACTTCACCTATTCCTCTCTCTCTCTTCCACCAAAAGTCGTTAATCCCTCTGAGGTTAAATATCTTCTGAAAAACTTACCTTAAAGAAAATCCCCTGGATATGATCTCCTAACTCCTCAAATTCTCAAACAACTTCCTCCTAAAGCCATAATCTTCCTAACCTACATATATAATTGCATTATCCGAACGACGCACTTTCCTCTCCTCTGGAAACATTCCATTATTGTCCTATTCGCCAAACCCGGTAAAACACCCAATGACGCCTCATCTTACCGTCCAATTAGCCTACTCCCTATCCTCTCAAAAATATTTGAGAAACTCCTACTAAAACATTTACTTCCAATTGTTGAATCCAAAAACCTTTTTCCCACACACCAGTTTGGTTTCCGCCAACGACGTTACACTGCTCAACAAGGCCTTCGCGTTGTTGATCACATCTCCTCAGCCCTTGAAACCAAAAAGTATTGCACTGCTGCCTTTCTTGATATAGCTCAAGCTTTTGACAGGGTTTGGCACGCAGGTTTGCTCTACAAGCTCAAAAGACATTTACCACAGACCCTTTTCCTAATCCTACAGTCCTACCTTTCAAACCGCTTCTTCCAAGTCCACTGTGGTTTAGAATACTCTAACTACTATCCCATAAATACAGGAGTTCCACAGGGCAGTGTCCTAGGCCCCATCCTCTATAACCTATACACCGCTGATGTCCCCTCTACTCCCAATACCTTCTTGGCCACAATTGCAGATGACACTGCAGTCTTGTCATCCCACCCGGACCCCGACATAGCATCCCATAACTTTCAAAAACACCTTGACGAGATCTAGTATTGGTGCAATCAATGGCGGATCAAAGTTAAAGAAGCAAAATGCCCCCACATTACCTTCACCCTTTGTCGCAAGACTTGTCCACTAGTTTATTTAAATTCTATTCCTCTCCCTGCAACCGAGACAGTACGGTACTTAGGCTTCCATCTCGACAAACGGCTGACCTGGAAGCCACATACGAGACTAAAAATACAAGAACTAAACAGACGCTTTGGACAACTGTACAGACTACTTCAAAGGACATCCCATCTCTCTATAGAAAATAAACTACTAATCTACAAAGTTATACTTAAACCAATCTGGACATACGGAACAGAGCTATGGGGGACAGCAAAAAAGTCGAACATCAAGCGTATCCAATCCTTTCAATCCAAAGTCCTGAGAACAATAGTAAATGCCCCTTATTATGTCAGCAACAAAACCCTTCATAACGACCTTAATATACCCTACATTCTAGAACTCATCCCTTCCAAGTTTATGAAATTCCACAGTAGCCTTTCCAACCACCCTAATCCTGTAGCACAGTCTTTGCACTGTGCCACTCATCCCTATAATCCTCCTCGGAAACTGAAACGGCAGTGGCCTCGTGACCTGCTATAATCCCGTGACAGTGGGAGTCCTGGCAATGGCCAGTTTCTCCAATTATGTCCTATTGTATGAATGAGCGAGTGAATGATGACTGTAAATATGGTATGAATGAGATCCTTTATCTGTCTTATTATTGCCTTATAAAAGGCAGATTGTAATTATTGCACAATAATGATTGTTGTTGATTGTAAAAAGCCAATCCGTTTTCAGAAACGTATATATATTCATACCGATTCAGTTTTATAGCAAATACCTTTGAAAAATATAGCTTATCTGTTGTAGGACGAGAAGGTGGTAATTTAATTTTCAAAAGCGTTTTGGCTTGTAATATGTAACTCGTGGAAGACAAATGCTTCTTTATTATTTAATAAAGGGATATTGTCAGTAACTATGTTTCCAGGTGGATGTCTTGAATGGTTTCTGGATGACCAGAATCACTCAAGCCACGCGCGTAATAAATAACTCACAATTGTACCTGAAAGTACTTTCCTCAAAAAATTGGGGTGGACTGAGGGGAAATGAACGATCATTGAGCATCAAAGTATAATGGGCATGAGGAGTAGGTGGGGTGGAGAAAATATGTTTCTTCTCTTTGTCAGCGGACTGCTGCTATTGGTTTCTTACACCCTATTAGTATAATATAATACCATTTATATTATAGCGCAGTTCTTATATTTTATAAACTAATAATGGTTACTAATGGTAGTAAATGATGAAGCCATTCAAATAAAATTATTTCTCTTGAGGAGGCTCTCATATATTTTAGTGGTTGATGATATGAAGGAATACATTATATCTTTTTTTAGATCTTTGAATTTCATTTTGCTTTGTTGTCATCTCTGTGTCTTTGATGATGAGAAAAAATACCGAACTTAATTATTAAAATATTTTTTCAAATGAGAAATTTAAAAAGTCAATAGGTACAAGATAGACTTGTTTCACTTTTTTTTATTCCTAACAAGCGAATAACTTATAAAATGTAAACCGTGGTTTTGTTTATATACCGTGTTTAAATTTCCCGATTGATTGGATCATTTTTATTAATACTATCGTAAACCACACATACAGACTGACAGACTGTTTGAAAGTAGGCCCTCCTGCTTCAGTACCAACGATTAGGCCCTTTGATGCGAAATATGGAGAAAAAAGACAGGCTTTTAAAGAGGAAACTGAAACTTCTGAACTTCATTTGAAAAAAACTTGCCCAACAAGATTCTAAGGAACGCTTTAAACTAGTACACGACCTTTTACAAATGGCTCTCACATACATAAAGCAAAGAGCTCATTATGAGGAAGAAAAATAAAGTCAGGACTTCATAATCCGTTCCCAGTTCAATCGTAAAAAGCATAAGGATAAACTGGCAAAAGAACCAAAGGGCAAAATGAAGCAATGAAAACCTCCGAAACAGAAACATGAAGGAAAAACGTTTTACATACCCTGAATAAAATTATTTCGAATCGAATATATACACACCAAAACTCAAACAAACCAATTTTTACGCAAATATATGTAACAAGTTATAGTTGTTGTTTTTCATTTAAGGGTTATAATAAAAAACATGTCGTGTGAAGCGTTGGACAAAACAGATGTTAGCTTTTGTGAAAAAGGTTCTAGTAATTGTTGTAATTCTTGTATTCCCAACAAATGTTATTAATTAGCAGGGTGGCCTTAGCAGTATGCAATGCACCAAACGTTTCGTCTATCCCAAACTTTTGAAATGTAGGACCACCCTATTAATTAGTGTTTTAAACTGGAAACAATAAATCATTCAATAAGTTTCCCCTAACTTTCTTGTTTGTAAGACTATTGCCTCAACAAATAAAATGATACCTTTTAATTTTAATGGGTAGAACATTTCTAATTGACAAAAATGACCCTTCCTAGATTAGTAACCTTTCACAAAATAATTACGATCCAAAAAAGAAAAAGGTTTGACTAAACTAATTTGCATCCCTTAGTATCTGACCCCTACTTGTTCTAATCCTGGTACAAAAGGATGTCCATGAAGCAAGGATGCGAGTATTGAATGAGGATTAGACTATTCTGATGTCTGTAAATCCCCCTAAAATAACCACCAAAATATAACTCGTACTGAGAGCACAACGTCATACTTTGGTGAATTTCTGAATTCTTCTGCTTTTCCTGGCCATTCTGCACATAAACCGACTTCACAAATTGTTGTCTCTAAAAGGTTTAAGGATAACCTTAAGTACCCTTGGTGCCTGCGTTGGCTATAAACATTATTATATAGATAATATAAACCGAAATCTCACTCTCTTAAAATTCTACTTCTAATAAATAAATCTAGTTTGAACCTATAGATATCATTACAATATGTATGACTGGACGATAAATGTAACTCGTCCTCTCCATAGTTATACCGTAACTAACTATGGTCACTAATTTAATAACTACATTAATGTAGTGGCCCATATTAAAAAGTCATATCCATTATTTAAACTAAAGCAACGTTGGTGCAAAAAACTATTAGATAGGTTTTTAATGAACCTGAATCAAACTTTAAAATTGGCACCTAATAAACTTTCAAGGGCTGTTTCTTCGTAAGTTACATTCTTACTTAACGTCAAAATTAAAATTTAATTTAGTGTCTGAGCCTTGTCCCTAGATAATTAAGCTTCCGTTGTCCGTATAATTAAATTTTTAATTTATCAATTGCTATTGGGGCGTAACGTTATGCAATTTAATCAAATAATTACACGGCTTAATATAGCTACATAATTCTGTAAAGTGTAATTTCACCAATGAATATTCAGATAACGTTTTTGTTATCGAGTTTTATGTTGAGTACATGGAGAAAATGAATTCGGTGTTTACTATTATATATTCCGTGCTAAAGACATTATGTTTTTCTAGATTTGGTGTAACCAGTTTAAGAATATTTTTAAAAATACGCTCTAAGACAAAACCAAACGAAGAAAGGGCCAGGTTTAGAGAAAAAAACGATAAAACCATACGGTTGGTGCGAATTTCATATTACGATGAACCTTTTTTTAGGGATGCTACGCATGTCCAGTCGTTCCTGCAAATTAGACCTAGATTCGTAGAAAAAAAACTTTATCATTGTTTTTTACTTTCTTCTGAGTTTAAAATAAAGTTATCATCCATCATTTGTTTTACTTTTTTAATTATAATTGAATTGAAGGAAGAGATAGGTGTAGTGAAAAAGGTTTTTATCACTCATTACGGGTTACTCTGGTAGGACATGTGTCCGTTTTTTGCCACTTGCAAGCACGTACTATGCGTGTTCTCTTGGACCAAGTTAGATATTAGTGCTTATGTTGTTTTAGTCCTCAAAAGTTTGTCTTTCTTCTTTTATTTAGCACTTGTTTCTTGTAAATATAAGTTATCCATAATTGCCATAGGTAGGAAATAACTCTAGAGCTGCAGATGATATTTACGTAAGGCATTAAGTTGTCTAAGTTTTATAAGTTAATATAAATAATTATACCGTATGCGTTTTTATTTTTATATTATTTTATTTTTACGTATGCGATATAGTATGTGTATTCAGTAAATATAGTTTTATTCGTTCTAAAGAAGAAACATACATCGTTATCAATCCTTGTTAACTAGATATTTTAAAATAAGCATTCCTCAATTTTAAATCAATATGTAGTTTTTTTCCACACATTTCCGTTGTTTTTAATAAACATATATCCGGTTAATACACATAATAACTGCACTGTTATACCTAATTAGTGGCAATGCTGCAAAAAAAGTTACATTATACTTCTTACAATTGGCATAACAATTTGTCTTGAGTCATTTGTTGAATTGTTGAATCATTATACAATATAAAGGTTACAGTACAGGACAATATTGCATCCACCATGAAACATTTATAATTTTAAAGTACATAAATGAATTTTATTTTTTCCACTATTAGTTTTAGAGATTGATGAGATGGGATTCCAGGAAAATTCCAGCCCTAGAGACTTTGGTCACTGAGAGGCGGACAATCTGAGAGACATTAAAAGACTCTTTCCGCACGAATGCTTGTCAGTCGGTATCTTTTGTTGTTCCTCAAGCCTTTTGTTTGTTCTGGAAACAAAAAGTAGCTGTCTCCTGTTCCTCCCAGGAATCCTAATACTACCCCTACAATTGTTATCTAGTATTACTAAGGGAAATAAGCAAACAAAGTAAAAAAAAAAAGCCTACTTTTTTATTGGACGGTTTTCAAGTTAAAATTTAAAACTTTTCTTACCAGAAAAGAAAGAAGAATTGTTGATAACACCGGTGTTCCATTAGAGGAATTTAATGGAAAACCTTTCAATTTAAAAAATATATAATGATTGGCGTAATATTAAAATCCATTATTGCATAATATTCTTTTAGAATGTTGGTATTTATTTTTGTCTTATTCATTTATTTTTATATAAAACTCTAATAATTAGTTTTAAAATCGAATAAAAAAGTTATGAAAATCTGGAACTGCAACCAAATCTTTTCTTTTTATCAAATTCAACAATCTCTATTGCGATAAAATTTCAACGTGACTATTATTAGGCAACACGTAAATGTGACCAATGTTCTGATTCATACTATATGTACAGTTCTTCATTCAGTATACAGTATATAGTCATTCAGCTCTTTATACAGTATGAACAAACAGCCCAAAGATCTCCCAAATTCACGTCGTTGTCACCTCCCTCACATGTGAAAGAGGAAGCGGAGTCTTGGGAAGTTCACCGCGCTCCTCCGTTAGCCGCGTCACTGGATACGAGCCTGTGGAGGCTAACCAAGAGCATGGGAACCATGACATGATTGGAGAAACTGACCATTGCCAGGACTCCCACTTATAGCAGGTCACGAAGCCACTCCCGCTTTAGTCTCCGAGGAGGATTATAGGGATGAGATGCGCAGTAAAATGACTGCACTAGAAGATTAGGGTGGTTGGATAGGTTACTATAGAATAGGCACGTGTTCTTCACGCTAAGAAAGAGTGGTTTATTCAGGATAATATTCCCTTGGAAGTTTACGTTGCATGATTGCAAGGCGTAGCAAAGCTAGGGCCGTTCCTATCGTGTATAAAATTATTTATTATAAATAAAGTGTACTCAAATGATGAACATGAATATTTTACAATGAGCATCTTGACTAATATGTTCAACTTAGTTATACTCTTCGTATTTAGATACATAGTATATAGTTTTATGTTATTCAGTATGTTTGACCATACCGTGACTTAAATTACCATCTTTGAGGTACAGAGCACTTTGTGATGTCTAGAGGCGGTACCAGGTTGCAGCACTTGAGATTGACTTTCAGCGATTTGGACAAAAGTATTGTGTCGTACTTAACAAACGGTCTTACCGGCTATCGCACTTGCTAACTTCACCCAACCTGTCGCTTCGTCTCAAACTGATGGTCTATAAATGTGTCCTCCGGCCAGCTCTGCTGTACGGTACCCCATTATTTACCCACTTTACTGACAATACAACAAAATGTCTCCAATATGTCCAGAATGGGATCATGCGAAAAGTGGTTAAACCAGTGGTTAACCTCTCTCGAGAGGTTAAAGAACGCTGACCTGCAACCGTTGCTTGGTGTGCCGTCGCGACGCGTCGGTGGGTGAGTTCAATCCGCCGGAGACACATCAAGTTTTTTGACTCTTTGCAGCACCTAACCAACCCAGTGACTAACACTATGACCCCACCGCCCCTCCCACATCGATGACAACAGACTATCGGGGAAAAATTAGGTTAAGAATTAGTATGTAAGCTAGTTTTAAGTTTGATCATCAAGGTAAGGCCCATCACCTTTATTAGTCAGTTCAGTCCAGTCACTTATAATGTGTATCATTATACTTGTTTATTCATTATATGATTTTTAAAAAATAACAAACCTGTATATAATATAGCAACGCTGCAGGAAATACAAAGATAATTTGTAAATGGATTCGCCTGAGGATCTATAGTTGTATATTGTGTATCTATAATCTATCTGTAAATTTAAAGGGGCTATGGAAAAAAAAAAAAATTTATGTTATGCTTTCGGTAGCACAATAATTATTAGTTCTTTGGCACTCTTTAGTACTTTGTATAATCAACATGAAATTAATTTTAACTTTATAAGCATTCTAATTCTGAAAAGACTCCTTAATTGGTATGAACTCCACAGATTCCATACTATTAATTTCAAAAGTTGGTTGAAAATGGATAATTTTCTTCAGTTAACCGTACCCTACCTGTAAGAGTGTTCCCATTCAAAAGACACACCACCCGGTTTAGAGACTTGTAATTACTTAAAGCTGTCGACAATTTTCGAACTTCTTTTATCTCGGAGAGCAGTGGGACCTTGGAAGATTACGCACCTCCTTAGTACAATAACCAAAAGAGACCTCCCTTTTGGGTTAGTCAGCAAGCGCTCTGTTCAATTACATTAGCAGTTAAGATTAATCTTGGGGTTCCGCAGGGAGTAACTTTTAATCACTTTTACCTCAGCAAAGTAACCAAGGAAAGATGGCCGACGGTAAAGCTCATTAATCAAGTTTGGTCCCATGGCATTATGACTACTAGATTGAAAGGTGTGTATTTCCACATAAGGTTGCGCATTGGAACCAAATCATTACCCAATTTTGGTATAATTTCTAACATATCCACTCTAAAAATATACAAAAAAGATACAATGGCTAACGAATGGGACATTGCGTCCAACCGTAGAAATTGTTTAATTTTTACGAAGTCAGAATTTCTTAGTAAAGATCAGTTGAAAACAGGAACTTAATAGTTAATTTTAAGTCTTTGATTCATAAGGTTACCCCATCACTTCTAAACATGTTTAGGCAATTAATGTGCAATGTAAAATTATATAAATGACCTACCGTACATAGATTTATTTATGTGCAATCTATAATGATTTCCATAATTTATAATAGCTAGAGGATATGAAGATAAGAAACAGAACATAAAGAAAAAGTATATTGTCGTACTTAACGAGCAGATCTTACCGGCTTTCGCACTTGTTAACGTCACCCATCTAGTCGTTGTTTCTCAAACTGATGATATATAAATAATTGGTTATAATAATAATGAAATAATTGTTTCAATGCGTGATAATTGATGGGGTAACTCACTCATGTCTATAACATACCTCATGTCCTATAATGATAAATATTCTTGATCCCAAATTATTACATTCCACTTCAAACAGCTTTAGCACTTCAGTACTAATAATTGCTCATCCCGAGTTTCTTAGCATTTCTCCATGTGACACTTTATCGAAACAATGCGATCCAAGAATCTCTAGCGGAAAACTGTCGGCGTCTTGAAGTTGTACTGGGTAAGAAAGTTTTCTGGGGGGGGGGGAGTTTAGGAGGTATAACAAGGGGGATGTTTAAGTTTAGTGCTTCCACCGCTGCTACCTGGCCAGTACTTTCCTCAATCATCCTTTTCCTCAACTTCATTATTTTCTTCTCATGTTACTTCAATTATTCCCTGTGGTCGCATAAAATTTCCTTCTGTTGCTTGTAGTGGATAAAACATACTTTTAAGTTTTAAATGCCACTATTTTTTTTTTCGTTAATATAATTGAAAATAAAAAACTTTATTATGCGATCATGTC
This sequence comes from Acanthosoma haemorrhoidale, assembly GCA_930367205.1. Taxonomy (NCBI): domain Eukaryota; kingdom Metazoa; phylum Arthropoda; class Insecta; order Hemiptera; family Acanthosomatidae; genus Acanthosoma; species Acanthosoma haemorrhoidale. The sequence goes on from OV884014.1 coordinate 53,261,087, forward strand.
CCTATTTGATACTAACGATGAACAAATAAATGGATACAGGCCTAGTCACCAAAAAAAGAAACAAGAGATCGCATGGGAGGTGAAAATAAATTAATAATAAAAAACTAAAAGGTTCACCTCTAATTAAAAAATATCATTCAAGAATTAATTTAAATACAGAATATGAAAAATAAATATTAAACACAATTTAATTGAAACAAAAAGAATAATAATATCTAGAAATAGAATTTAATACACAGGTCTTTACTACGTTAGATGGCTATTGGATTGTAGCTATTGTGTTTATTGACACAACACTTAAGTGATAGTAATCACATGTAGTAAAAAAATAATAAGATAATAATAACAACAATATTAAAAAAGAATACATAGATCCTATGTTAGCTAGGGTGTTAAGGAGGTCTTTGAATAGGGCAACATTATGTGTTCATATTAAACAATGTCTTTAAAACACTTAAAAATATTTTCTTGAATTTATCAATCATTTAATTAAAATCTGATTTATATAGAAACAATTTTTTTTTTAATTTTAATAAATGATTTAATTATTCTAAAATTTTAGATTAATATTCCAAAATTCCTATTGAAGGAATGTTGTCTCATTTTCTTAAGGCGGATGTTTGGAGTAGTCTTCGTGAATACCCTGTGATAGTTTAATTACTTAAATTAATTAAGTTTTGTCCCCAGAATGCTGAACTGGAACTCTCATACAATACTTAAGGGACAGGAATTAAACAAATGGCTTAGAAATTACTAACCAGTCTAACCTGAATTGTGACTTACGGAATAGATCTATTGGGGCCGGCCAAACCTTCGAACACCAAACTAATACAAATATTCCCACCTGAAGAAGTCATCAGAACTCTTCACAGTGTCATTTTCATGTGCCAACAGTTTTTGACCTTATACCCCCAAGATAAACCTACAATATATAATACAATATGATAAGAAACTACCTATAATAAACCTATTAGCTCATCCAAATCCTCTAGTCTACCCCTTATACAGTAACACTCAGCCTTACATTCCTCACCACTGGCCACGATTACGATGTCGTGAGCGTCTGTGGCTTTCTTGCGTTGGATAGGATGACGGGTGGGCACTGCTGCTTCTGGCTCTTAAACTAGCAGCTTCTGAAGTTTAGGGCTCCCGGGCTGAGTGGCTATGCAAATAATGTATTTTGGAATGAAAATTCTACATAACACATAACAATCAATAATACTGTACAGACAAACAGTAATTTTTCAAATAACCATCTTCGTAATAACGGTATTGCCCAATTGCGTTTAACAATTTTTTTTAGTATACTTGCGCAACTCTCCTTGTATCAGCAATATACCATTTTTATTTTTCGTGCATTTATTTAAAATAGAAGAATATAGCTGTAAAGAATTGTAATACACTTTTACCACAAATGAAAAGTGTGGGAACTTTTCCATAGTATATCACTGCCAGGAGGATCTGCATATAAATGTGTTAACTTTGTGTTGACTAAGTTTTGTTTGGAGTTCCTAGCCTCCATCCTCCCCGCCACCCTCTATTTTTCAAAGATTATGCTGATGTAGCAGGAAGACAAACTGGCTGGCTTTGGAGAACTCTACTTGCTTCGTTAAGCCGGACATCACATGTCCCAAAGTGGCGATTAATTTTTTTAATGTTTTGCTATAATGTCAAAGATCACTAACTTTCAATCTCTAGCACCTCAATCTTTCATAGAATTTGAACCTGGACCGTTAATTTAGTCAAATGGAAATGATGTCCACTGCACATGAGGCACCTCAAAGTACTTTTTCTTGGTCAAAGATTATTCTGAAAATTTGATGAATTTAGGATAATGTCACTCATTCGCTGTATGATAAGAGACTAATTGATTAGAAGTGAGTTATTACCTTTTTGATATATCTCTAGTCAGGGAATCTTAAAAATATTATCTGGGATAAGCATATTAACTTATTTTTCTCAACTGCTTTTGAATTAATAGCCTATTATAAGAGCCGTATAATGCATCGAAAGATTTTGTTTTTAGAAATGGATAGCAACAAGAAATTAACTTAAATTTTTTTTTTTTTCTTTTATACTCTTTATTGGGCTATAATTACAATCTGCATTTTATAAGGCAATCAGTAATTGCGATAAACGCTCTCATTCATACCATATTTACAATTTATCATTCACTAACTCATTCATACAATATTTACAGACAGCCCAGAGACCTCCCTAATACACATGCAAAGAGAAAGCGGAGTCTTGGGAAGTCCCCCACGCTCCTCCGTCAGCCGCGTCACCGGATACTAGCCAGTGGAGGCTAAACAAGAGCGCGAGAGCCACATACGCTCAGGACATGATTGGAGTAACTGGCCATTGCCAGAACCCCCGCTGTCACGCGTTTATAGCAGGTCAAGAGGCCACTGCCATTTCAGTCTCCGAAGAGGATTATAGGGATGAGTGGCGCAGTGCAACGACTGTGCTACAGGATTAGGGTGGTTGGAAAGGCTACTGTGGAATTTCATAAACTTAGAAGGGATGAGTTCTAGAATGTAGGGTATATTAAGGTCGTTATGAAGGGTTTTGTTGCTGACATAATAAGGGGCATTTACTATTGTTCTCAGGATTTTTGATTGAAAGGATTGGATACGCTTGATGTTCGACTTTTTTGCTGTCCCCCATAGCTCTATTCCGTATGTCCAGATTGGTTTAAGTATAACTTTGTAGATTAGTAGTTTATTTTCTATTGAGAGATGGGATGTCCTTTGAAGTAGTCTGTACAGTTGTCCAAAGCGCCTGTTAAATAATTAATACATTAAAATGATCAATCAACTAAATGAAAATGACTAAGTGTTAAATAAAATTATATATTATACCATCTCTCATAATTACATAAACGAATCTATAGGGTAGAGTACAATAAGTGTGGGCATACAAATGCTCATAATATGCACTATTCCTCAAAACAAAGGTTCAATTATTTTCAAACATTCAAACATGCATTTGGCAGGAATAAAAAAGAAATACAATTACGCAATAACCTGACTTCAGATATGATACAGAACTACAAATTAAGTAGTTTACAATTGAAAATCGCGTGACAACTTAGTATCAGAAGAAATCAAACTGGAACGAGGCGTTATTATCAAGTTGATACAGGTTATATACAGATAGTGTACGAAAAATTACAAATTATCTTATCTTATATTAAATTGTATTAAATTCAAACTATTACAGAGTATTGCCCAGCGTAGTACCTCGTGGCCTAATGGGATGTTTGATTTTAATATCATTATTATGTAACGGTTACGAATCAAAAAAAATATTAAAATCATTACTTTACTAAAATACAATGAAAAGTGAATGTAGTGAAAATTCGTACATTCGTATAACATCAAGTGTGTTATATCCATCATGAATAATATCCTCATTATTTAAATGCTATAAATATGAAGGATGAGTTTGTGGGTTGTTCCGGAGGGAACTCCAGATAATTTTAATTTGCCATTGTTCATTTGGGGACTTAACGGAGTGTGAAGCTGATATGAAACTTAGGAGAACTTCTCATCCCTTTTTACTTTTGAAGATAGAGAGGAAAATATGGGAAGAAAAACGAGAGACCGCTGGTGGGATCATAGGGAAAGGGGAGCCTTTGAAGTGAGGGGTCTCTGAAAATATTTTGAAATTTTGTTGGATTCTTTCCTTGGATGTATATGTTTTTACTATACCTATCTGTGTGACCTTTGAAAGGAAATCAGGTAATCGGAGATATGTAAACATTTTTGTATCTCAAAAAACAAAAAACATTCACAAAACTTTCAATTTATCTATCTAACACGGCATAATCAGGAACCATTTATTCTAGCTTTTAACATTTTCAGTCATTTGCTTGTTGTCATTGTATTGTTTTTCTGCTATCCGATTATTTTTTTCACGCCATATATTCATCATCCCATTACTTTTCAATTTTTCTTAGTTGATTGGGGCCTTTCAACAAATATATTTTTTCACATAGGCACACTTAAAAATCTTAGAGGATCTAGACAACATTGTTCAGCTCAATCCAATAAAGTGCATGGGACGCTTAAAAACTTCGACCATATCCGAAAGTAAGGGAAAAAAATCTTTACCTTACCCACACCAAACGATGATCCATACAAACAGTTACTTAAAAAAATTTACTTACAAAAACTATATCAGCCGAATATAAATATTTCAATCCAAGTCTTTAGAAATGTATTCAACGCTCCCTACTGCATTACAAATGTATCCGTTTACAGTGATCCTGATGTGGAAATCTTGTGATTTCACTCTCAAGATTCTCCAAATTCTGCTAAAACCCATTCGCTCATTTGGATCCTCCGAATTCCAGTAACAGGAATATAACCCTATGGAGTTGCAGCAATACCTGACATTTATATCCTAAATATATATTCATGTATAAATTGATATTGAATGTGAAAAGTACATGTTCAATTATCTCAGAATGAATTGAAAAAAAAAAATGTTTAACCCCAACAATAATATTTATTTAACATTTTGTTAAATGTATTTGTCAGTTTATCTTTTATTCGAGGGTTGTCAGTTCAAATCACAACTTACCCTCCGACAACCTGTCTGTTTAGATTAACCCTGGACCAGCCACCTACTCTAAAACTACTCGAACCAACTGAGTCTCGAACCATTGTCTTCAACTTTCCAATCTAAAACTTGTCCACCTAATTAATAATGTCACCATTATCTTGCAATGTTCATAGCCACTCAGGGGTTTTCTCCCTATTGGTATGGTGGCAATCAGGATATAAATACAGAAGTTAAAAAGCCTACATGATGTTAGAAAAGTATAATATAAACCTGATGATCCTCGGAGTCAGTTAAAAAAAAGTTGGATTAATTTAACTTTAACGCTAATTAAATTAACGGTGGATAATGAACGAACAGTGTCTATGTTAAGACTGGGTCTTCTACACTAATCTCTTAAAACCTTTCAATTGATCAAGAATAAAATATTATGTACTGTTGAACTAAAATACATCATATTACTCATTAATCCAACTGAAATACAAAAATGTTTTTCACTTTCAATGTGTCATGTGGAGAGAAAAATCGGAATTGAAAACCATAAATAACGTCTTAATTGTCAGCACACAAATCTTAAAACTTAGTGAAAAAACGAACCCATGGTTGGAAATGCTTGGAGTCCATTATTTGCGAAACTATACGAATTAGAAAAGTATATATATATAATGCCTAGCAAAAATCCATGAACCCACAAAATAAAATATTGGATAAGACCGCTTGTCGTTTTATCATGGTTCATGGGGAGGAATAAACATGTGCTCCCTGAGTACATTTATTATCAATCAAAACATTAAATTTACTATAGAAATGGAAAAAGACTAATCAAATTATATTTTGGGCCTAACATTGAGTAGAATTGGGAACATTTAAATTTACTTGAATATTAATGAATAGATTGAGAATATAAATGAGAAGACCGATGCATGTAATAGAATATTTAATAATTTTAATTTTTATAAACATATATAAACGGTGTGTTTGACCACTAATTATTATTTTAAATATGTTTTACTTATTGATTGTTATCATTGTCGATTTTAATTATAAATGTTATTTGTTCCACAAACATGTAAACATGGAATGTAAATAATACATGGATACGCGCGTACGACGCACAGAAATGCTAAATATTAAATTACAAGACTCATAATTTGTAAATGTATAGATCGCTTGAATCTATTAAAATGGTAAATATTTAATTACAAGATTCATGATTGGTAAATGTATAGATCGCTTGAATCTATTAAAACGGTAAATATTTAATTACAAGATTCATGATTGGTAAATGCACAGTTGAGAATTGTTAACCTCATATCATGTGACTTTTCATTTTAGCAAACTGAAGATGGCAGCTTAGAGCTGCCGAAAATGTTATTAATGAATAAATACCATATTGTGGGAACATGTAAGCTTTATTATTTGGAGGGGTATCCCAGAACCGGCAATATTCATTTAAAAAATATTAATAAAGTACTAACTTAATATATGAGTATGTTGAATGTCACCTTCTAGTTATTTTTGAGTTAGACAAATATACCGTGAATTGCTGACAAACGCGAAAACGAGATAATTTTAACTGTTTAATTACTATATTTAAGAAGCTAGGTCACTCTTTCTTTTATAATGCTGTTTAGTTCTCAATCACCGTTATGAGAAAAATCTTAATGGTTTATCCTAATGCTCAATAATGGAGAAACGGAAGATTAATTATTTTATACGCCCAACTGTGAACTGGCAAGTATAATAAATAAGGAAACTTAAATAAACATTGAAATGAAACAAGGAAAGAAATGCAAATGCGCTTTCTTTGTCAGGTACATGGCAAAACAAGAAGGAACCACGAATAATATTAATGAGCTAAAGGTAATAATATTTATAGCTGAGCCCTTAAAAAATGTAATTTAGTTTTATTTCCCTTGTCCGTGGTTGTACAGATTGCAATAATAACACTGATGACTTCTCTTCCTAAGGACCAATTAAAGCCCACTCCATTCTCACAAAAAACACAGGAAAATGGTCGCTGATTCACTTTGATATGAGTCACTTTACTAGGAGGGTTCGCCCATCACTCATCTATTAGACAAGTTGGCCAAGCCCGTAAGATAATGCACTAATACCAAGCAGTATACATTACCCCTATTAGACAAACTCCCACCCCCCGCCTCGTCTCCACTCCACCAAAGATGGCTGATAATTACTCAAGCCTAGGACTCCCAATCTTAACGAAGAGAGTCCCCTTTCCGAATCTTCCGTAATCTACCCTGGCCATTGGGGGAGTTCGTTAGTGGAGGATTAGGAGATTAGTGGCTCTTGTCTTTAATCAATGTCAGTGAAGAAGTCGCCAGCTTTTTGAGGGGGAGGGGGAGGTAAAAGCTTTGTATCTATCTAACTCTAGATAGTAGGTAATAGAATGCCCTGCTTCACTATTAGATGATAGACCTTCATAAATCTGAAAGCATTTTAGTTTCATTTCAGCTTTCCCAAAAAAACCATGTCGAGTCAAAGGGTTGATCTCAATTTTCGATTTAACATTGATATAATAGAAACCTTTATCAATCTCACTTCTTCAAGGGAATCATCACCATCTCTGATTTACGATCCTCGTAATCATTAAAAGTTAAAATCACAAAATTTAGCATAGAAACAATGACGGATCTGCTTAGCTAACTTTCGAGATTTCCCAAGTCTCTTCTCAAACGCTACTTAAGATTTTAGATTCTGAATTTCATTAATAGACATGAAGCAATAAATTCAAAGCTACTCTAAAAAATCAATTTTCTGATTTCTGGATTCAATGGAATCCCGACACAAACAGACATTTTTCGATTTGGTTCCTTCACAATTAATACTAATATTTTTTTTTCTACTACTAACCATTTCATTTTATGATGGTAATACCGGTTGAGAGCTGTTTATTAATAATATGCAATTTCTTTATTTACCCACGGCAAGAAGGAACTTTTGGTTTACACGGTGATAACGTGCTACAGAATGAAAATAGGAAATCAATTTAACTTAAAGTCTGAATGCATATATATTAATTCTCATTCTTCATTTTGATCTTTTATTAATAAAATAAATATATAGTATGAAGAAAAATAATTTGGATTTGATTGTTTAATTTATAGATTAGTTGTTTTGAAAGAGTTTAAAGTAAGTTATCCTGGTCGAACCTGACCTCGAATTTCTTGACTTCAATTTATTAGCAATATAATTCACAATAAATGTCATTTAGTCATTAAAAGATCTACTGTAGTACCAGTAAGAGTAAGTCACGAGGCAGGTATACACTAGCTTCTACTATTAGCATTATAATATAATTTTTATAGTTATATTATAACTATCGGTAAAAAAATAAGTGGAATTCAGTAATGTTAGGTACGAATTTGTTCCATGTTATTTGTATAAGCTAGGTAAAAAGTAAATTTTGCACTATAAAATAAAACGATGTAACTATAACACAGTTAGAGATCGTAAAACTAATTCGCTTACCAAAGTGTCTGATGATCTAGCTTAATCTCTGACCTGTGGAAACCGTTGAAGGGATGTTTCAGGAAGTTATAAAGTGAGTATCAAAGGAGGAAGAAAATGCTGACATCTGAGAACCACACTTTAATAACACAAATAAAATGTCTGCAGAGATTGCACCATGTATTGCTTTGACGAGGGTCTGAATGGCTATATTGCTTCGCCAGTCTGCAATTCACAAACTGCATAGCCCCAGCATAATAACAACTTCTTTTTCAAAAGTACCAAGGAGTTCCTGACCAAGCGCAATGCAGATGATTTCAACTAAAACTCTCTTCCTGAAAATCAACATAAATTTAATAAATACATTTCGGTTGATTACAATAATTTGATATTGTACATCAATCTGACAATCAATTGTAGTATACAATAGATATGTTGCATATATTTTCTTTTTTTTTTTTTAGGAATCAACAACAAAAACCTTTATTGTGTTGAAATTACAATCTGCCTCATTGGGCTATAAGTAATTGTGATAAATGATCTCATTCATACCAATTTACAATATATTTTCTATGTCTATGATTTCTTACATGATGTTTCCGTACGAGGTTGTATTGATCTTTATTTTACGATCGCTAATATCTTGTTGAGATTCTCTGTTTAATTATTCAAATTATAAATGCATGTATTTATTGGGCAAAATGTTGTGAATACTAAGACATAGGTGCCTGATTATTCCATTAGCAACATTGCTATTAATGTGTTTGAAGATCTACAGAGGATACTGCTAACTATCCCCATTAGAATCCCACAGGCAGAGTTATAGTTTAATTTATTCATCCATAATTCACGATCCCGTTAATGGGCCATCAAAATTAATGAGGCATTTGATAGTGGTTTCGAACAGGGGCAGTCGCGAACAGCTGTTGAAATATTTCCATGTGCGGCCGACAACAGATTTATGGACCAACTGAACAGCCAAGAACCGCTGTGAATGGCGGCTTGCGGAGTTCGCTTTTCATTGTCCTTGCCGAGCTTTGACGGTATAAATCCTCCCTTTTTCGATTTGTTGTATTTTTCGTGAGTAAGAGTTCGATATTGTTGCGCTTGCGAGTAGTACAGGTTTTGTTTTACTCGGCGAACCCTTCCTAATGGTCATTTCAAATATTTTTTCTATGAATAAGCACAAACTAAGTTAAAAAAAACATCAGTATACCTTACTTTGTATATATATATATATATTACTACATGAACCCCTTTTGTCTGCCCTGATTTAATTTTTGGATTATAAATAAATTTTATTAATTACTTTACTAATAATCTTGGTCGTTTGTCTAACAATATGTCCCTTGAGCGAAGAGTTGATATGAATTGATTTTAGTTAGGTTTAATTATTAAACAAGAGGATGCAATAATAATATTCAATAATAAATAGGAAAATTTATACTTAAGCCAATCTGGATCTTAATATACCCTACATTCTTGAACTAATCCCTTCCAAGTTCATAAAATTCCACATTAGTCTATCCAACTACCCTAATCCCCTAGCACAGTCATTACACTGCGCCACTCACCCCTACAATCCTGATTGGAGACTAAAACGGCAGTTGCATCGTGACCTGCTATAAGTGGGAAGTCTTGGCTATGGCCAGTTTCCCTAAACATATCATGTCCTGGTTCCCATGCTCTTGGTTAGCCTCCAAAAGCCTACCTACTATAAATACGTGACAGTGGGAGTCCTAGCAGTTTCTCCATTCATGTCCTGAGTGTCTGTGGCTCTCGTGCTCTTGTCCACCTTCCGCTGGCTCTTATCCAGTGACGGAGGAGCGTGGGGGACTACCCAAGACTCCGCTCCCTCTTTCGTATGCGAGGGAGGTGACAACCATGTGAACTGGGGAGATCTCTGTGCTGTTTGTAAAAACTGTATGACTAAGCGAGTGAATGAAAATAGTAAATATGGTATTATATAAATGAGATCATTTATTACAATTACTTATTGCCCAATGAGGCAGACTGTAATATTGTCATAATAAAGTTGTTTTCAGAATTATAAAATGGGAAATTGAAGAATGTTTTCTTAAGTAATGAATTAATTATTACTATTAATTGTATACTTATAAATTTGAAATTGTTCATTTGAAAAATTGATTGCAACAAATAAAACTAAATTAATATTATAAATAGAAGTTATATTACAAAAAAAATCTATCTAACTAGTTAACATCCCCAATTGAAAACCCCCATATAATTGTCTTTGGATGAAATCGATTACGTTTAATTTTCACTAGTATAAAATTGTACGCTTACTCATTTGAGAAGTCTTGAACAGCGGAGGTTATATCTCTTGAAAAGATGTTATTTGGGGTGTATTTGTATTTATATTTGGGGAGAGTAGAAAGAGAAAAGTCTGGTGTTGATTCGTCAGGTCCTGAAGACGTGCAACCGAAGCCAACCTTATCCTCGATCACCCTCTCACTGTTTCACCCTCTGTTCTCTAATGTCTCTTTCTCCCTCCATATGGTGGGGTTGAAAAATAGTTACGTTCTTTTGGTAGTTGCTGGCACCTGATGTATAAAAACTATAAAACTGCCTGCTAATTAACCCCTTAATGGTGCTGACATATCAAACCAAATAGAAAAGGCCGATACTCCCCTGGAAACATATTAGCTTTGATAGAAAGTTTTTGTATCCTTAGCTTATCTTAAGATTTCAAATTCTTATATTGAAACCAATAGATGTCAAGAATCACGGAATCAATTCTCCATCCATTTGTCGGAAATAATATTCCATGCCTTTTGCTGAGAGATCTTGACAATATTTAGGGCTAGTCTTCAATGATGTACACACGTTTACTCAAACGTAAAGGCTGATTAGGTCGTTATTTAATTTTAATTGTTATGCTACATTATTGTTCCTTATTGCGTGATACTTCACTCTTACGTAGTTTCTGAAGGGCAAGTTCTGGCTTCTTCAATGAGGGTTGATTGAGACTCGTCGTTAGCTTTTTTTCTGATAACGGTGATTCAGAACTGAATAGCATTATAATGTGAAGATTGGCCTAGCGTCGTAAAATAATTAAATAGATGAGTGATGGGTGAACCAGCCAAGTAAAGAGACTCATATCCAAGTAAATTAGCGATCATGTTTCAATGTTTATAGTGAGAATGGAGCGTCCTTTAATTTGTGCTTAGGAAGCGAAGGCATCAGTGTTATTATTGCAATCTGTAACACACAACAAACTAATGGGCCAAAGAATTAGAACTAAATTAAATTTTTTACGGCCTCAATTATTAATAAATATTATTACGGATGGACATAATGAAATAATACAACTTTCGTCTTTCTACAATACGGTATTTATTCTCAAAATAAACCTTTCGAAAGCCCCTAACCTGTCATCTTCAGTTTGCTAAAATGAAAAGTCACGTGATAAAAAATCTTGACTGCGTATATATGGAGACCAACCAAATTCTACCATTAAAAGCAACAATGATAATAATCAGTAAATAAAACATATTTAAATTATTAACAGTACTGAATAGCACCTAGTCCGAAACGGATCACACATTTCACTAAAATCAAACTGTTTAAAAATTTTAAAAAAATGAAACATAAGTAATAAATATTTAAAAATTGGGAACTATTAAAAAACACAAAAATACACTCATCCAATGGGTGTTCACACCCGATTGACGATGTGGAATATCTACAACATGCGAACCAGTTGATCTATATTAATTAAAAACTATATTTGATTTTATCTATATACGTATTAATCCTCCTTCTTCACTCTAGGACATCCTGTTGTTTTGAATGTTCGTGTTTACAGAATATGATCGACCCTTGGTCGTGTATTTTAACAGAAATTGTCAATAATAAATTATATATTTAATGTACTGATAAATCATTATTATCATGGACATTATTATTATTATGTTATCATTATGTCAGTAAAATCGTTACCAGAATAAAATATTTAAATAGCAAGTTATTGCATTTGTAGGACAAACCTTTCTAAAACCACTTTTAGAATTCCATTATTTAATAATTATAATTATGGCGGAATGAAACAATTAAATATTGCAGGAGATGCAATTTAATTAGATTCCTACCCTGAAACTGGCCACAAAACGCAAGCACCACAAATGGCCAGACATAAAGAGAGTCTTAAGCGGCTTTACTCCTCGAAGGAGTGGGGCAAATGCTCTCCTCCATGGGTCAGGATCCTAACAAGTTTACTCACTATTACAACTTCAAGGTATGTTACACTTTTGTGGATTCAATTATATTCAACCTACGTTGGCAGACACAGGCCTTTGTGTATGATTCGCTTTTAACTGCAAGCATTTTCACTTAAATGCTACTTGACTCCAAAAACATTTGAAGATAGAGATATAAACCATAGTATCAAATATTTTATAAGTTAAAGGAATAACTGATTTACTAGAGACTTTTTAGCATTGAAATCCAACATAAAAGCTGAATGGAATCTCAGAGCAGCAACATCATTTGTCATTGCCACCATCTCTACGAGGATTTAATCAATTTGAAAAGTTCTTTTCGGTTCTTTTGTCATAAAATTTTGATTCAATCAGTGACACTGCACTATAATGAATTGGAAGACCGAAGTTGGAAGGTGGTGCAAGGAAACTAGCAGGGTTTGCGCTAGGATCATTCCTTCAACATCTAAACCGGAATTATTTGACAATTTATCCTCAAGAGGCTGAGTGAAACATTTTTTCGTCTATTAAATAATCTTTGTAGAGGAGAGTCTTTTAAAATAAAATGAAAGAAAAGCTTTATTATGTAGTACAAGCAAAACACTGGTATATACAGATATTAGGAGTTATGATACTACATACTGGGTCGGATGTTCAGGGACTAGTGTCTGGGAGACATATGTGTACATGAGAAGGGTTGTTTCGGGGACGGATGAGGTTGCTTACTAAAAAAATAACAAGAAACACCAGTGACTTCCATGAAGTCCCGAGGCAGGTATACACTAGAAGGGGCTTTTAGAAGCTTATATATAATATTAGGATTACAATATTCTTAGCATTATATAATTGTCGTTGTAATTAATTTTTTTTAATATTTTTTCACACCAAAGAGCGATGACTTTTAAATACTTTTCATCTTCAGGATCTTGGTGGTCTTGTGCACTCCTCTTTTCCCAGCTCTTCTGTTATGCCACAAATTATATTCAATGAGATATCATAGTTAAAATTATTTATGTTAAGTGCAGTATGATGAATTCCTGGAAAAAAAAACAATACTTTTTCAACCAACCCATTATAAACTATGAACTGTAGGAAATTAAATAGAGTAATTAAGTGTGGATATGCATTGTGTTTTAGGAAGAATCTACAATACTTGAAAAGATCATCAAAATATTCTCATCAAAATAATAAAAAACGTTTAAATGAACAACCGGAATACCTTCGTTAGCAAGTTATTTCGCTCAGATTTCAGGCCCTCTTTGTGAAGAAAAATATTCTAGAAAGTTATTAAAGAAAGATAGTGGCTGTTCTGTTGGGTTCCAACCTTTTAATGGAATAAAACAGTTCTCAAAACCGTATCTTCAGTTTACCGTATCTAGTGTAAAAAGTGGCCACAATAACCATTTTTTTTTTATGTTTAATGTACAATAACTTTTTTAAATGGTGGGGAACGCCAGTTACAGTACATCGACCTAAACACCTAAAAAAACTATTTTGTATCCTTTTTTGTTTTTAGTAATAAGTATAAATTTTCATTGATATGTTAAAAAGAGTTAACAGTGACGTCTTCTAATAATAAAACCCTTATTATTTTTGAAGTTTTATTAACACAAGTTCTTTCGTAAGTTCAGACTGTCACCTCGTGTTGCTATCAGCAGAACAATATATACCACAATTATCTTACTTGATAAAAACCTCCTGCTATTTTTGGTGCTCCGTTGATACACTTTTAATGTACATTACAGTTTTAGTTAAATATTACAGTACGTTAAATATATGTATCATTATAATAAAAATAGAGTCACTTAATCTGCATTTTAGCTGAGCCGACTAATTTAATTAATGGTGGAAGGTATCTCCATTATTGTAATGTTTGTGTGCTCTTCTAGCATCAATTTGACATTATATAATGTTATAATAACAAATATTCAAGACTCTTTTAACTGTATAAATGATGAACAAAATGTTTACTAAGCTTTCAACAAATTGACCCAATTCGAAAAGTACAGTTCCCACTCTCCCATTTCCGTCGATTGATATTCATTTGATCATCCAAAGCTCTTAAACTAATATAGTTTCATATTCATGTGTACAGCTTTGATTCCCTAGATACATAGCTCTGAACATTTTTACTTTATGATGTTCTGTAAAAAAGTTTTTTTTTGGTTTATTGATATGGCCATTTCTTTGGGGTATTTTCCTATTGTGCTTTAAGCCTTAATTATTTTTTCTAATATTCAAATTTAATCTTTACTGTTATAAAATTACAATCTGCCTTATTGGACAATAAGTAATTGTGTTCAGTGATCTCATTCATACCATATTTCATTCATTTCATTCATTCATACCATAAGACAATCTCATGTGAGAAATCAGCACGAAACATGAATTATTAAGTGAATAGTCTTGTGTCTTCCCTCGGTATTTATTGTTCACGAAATACAAACGTTAGTAGATGACTAAAGTTCAATTAACGAATGACCTTCGTATCAGAATATGATACTCTGATTTTAAAACCGACGTTAATTCGATTCTTTCTTTATAAAACATATATCAACATAAAACAAGCTTTGTAACGACAACAAACCCCTATTAAAATATCTTAAAAAGGACTATAATAAAAAAGATATTAATTTTTTTTTGTCTTAAACTCTACTACATTGTTTCATTTGAAGTATTGGTATAATGGTGGGGCAAGGATTTCACCGAAAAAATTTCATGGCTTTTCCGGCCATCACTCACTACAATATCCCTGTCTCATATCCGTCCCAAGCGTTTAATAAAGAATTTATATTCGTTTTTTTTGTGTGTGTGTGGGCTTACCCTTTTACAAAAAACTCTACGAAAATTCAATTGTGATCAAGCGAAAATTTAAATCCCATATTTGGGCTAGAATAGATATATCATCTATCCACAAAGAAACATTTAATTTTTCAATTGATATATTACAAATCAAGTTTTTATTGGACTAATATACGTCATCAGCTTTAATTCTAACACGACAGGTCATGAATTTTTTAATAAATTTTAGCAGACATATTAAGTTTTCACACTTATTTTAATGTTCCAATCCTAGTTATATAAACATATTTGAAGCTGTTTGATAACTGAGTACAGGTAATTAATTACTTAAAATCTCTTAAATTCTAAATTAAAAAATAAAATAAATGCATTTCGTACAGTTTTGCTACAGCGAAGACAATATCGGTTGATACTGATTTTTTGATGACATTTCGATTTTTAGCAATGCAGTGCAAAAAAATGCCACTGAGATAAGTATAATTCTGCAACAAAGTAAAATTCATCAAACATGTAACAAAAAAATCCCATTCATAATTGTATTAATTGTAAGTAACTGAATCCTACGTAGGATGGTAGTTTAAAAAAATGTACTGTAGAGGATAAAGTTTATTTGTAACTGTTCCTTTTATTTTTCCACATTGTTACTGTCATTGTATATAATTTTTCAAAAAACTTCAGTATAACTATGTAAATTATTGATTTATTTTCTATTGAAAGATGGGATGTTCTTACAAGTAGTGCCTAAACTATTGTAAAAGAAGAAGTCTAGGATATCAAGATATCGGTTGAAATCAGATGGCCTGTGTCAGGAGAGATAGTGGAACAATGTTTCCGTGAGTGCAGACAGCAAAGCACGTCCTCGTGTATTTTTGGATGTCGGGTTGCCACTAGGGGAGTGCCTAATCACTCTAGCCCTGGTGACAAGTGCGGATTGTTGTAGTTTATAACATGGACCATTGTTCCATGTCGGCGTTTAATATCTGACTCTATTTATGATAGGTATGTGTCCCGACAATACACTATGTTCAAAAGAAAAGGTACAGAGGTTTCATAAAGAATAAGACCTGTTCAGAGTTCGAACGGGGCACGGCAGGGCAACAGGAGCAAGGCGTCAGAGAGTCTGCAAGGTCTGTGAGACAGGGTGACGGCGCAAAGGTTTGGCAGAGAGAGTGTAGACCTACAGGGCCGAATCTTGGATCTTGAGTCCCAATTTTGGTGCTTCACGTCTGTGTCCCCACCCACAACGAAACGATGTCCGATGGAGTCTAGAAAGAAGATGAATTGGGATGACAGTGCTCTTCCATCTTGGTGATCAGTTTGATAAGTCTTGTACTGTCGAACTATAAATGGTCGTTTTCTCGTAAGTTTTGTTTCAGTAATGAGAGCTACGTCAACTTTCTTGTCATGGAGTAGTGCTGTCAGTTTGTTAGTGTGGGTGCAAACAACATTCGCATTTTAAAGGAGAATGGATAAGGATTCCGAAGAATCTACTTCGGGATTTATATATTTTGTTTATTGGGATAATGGGATAAGGTAGGAGACAAGATTTGTATGAAGGGAAATGAGAGGGTTAATTAGGGTTCTGAACTCTTTTTGAGGAATGAGGTGAATAGGCCAGTCAGATCTGAATAGCTTGCAGGTGGAGGAATATGCGAAATTTATGGTTTAGGATGGGATTGGGTTGGTTGCTTGCCGGGATGAATGGGATGCGGGGGAAGAGGAACTTGCGGACGAGGAGTCCTAGTATCTGTGACTGCTCTCTGATCGGAAAAAGAGAAAGAAGGCCTAAAATGTCTCGCAGGACCACTTCTTGAGCTACCTGTGTCCTCTTCTTCTGAGTGACACCCTTGTTCGTTCTTAGACTTCAGGATTCACTAAGACGCAGTCGTTATAGTTGGCCGGATGAACTTCTTAGCAGAGCACGCATACTTCTGGCGATTTCGGTGGCTTCTTGTGCTGCCCACTGCACTTCACACACCAGGGAAGGGGGGAGGGTGGTAATGACTGTAGGTTTTGGTGTGCCCATATGCATTGCAATTACTCCATTGCACGATGTTGCCTTTGGGGTACGGATTTCAACATGTATTCGTCTAAAATACCGGTGGGTTAATTCTTAGATTTTCTCTACTCCATGTGTTTGTTCAATCTACAAAGAACAATGGTAACACCGTAATAGCTACGTCTCAATGCTTATCCTCACGCAGCACGATGGTTATTTGACGAACTTTTATCCAAGAGTTCATCCTCAATATCGTCAGTTTCATGTAGTGCGATGTTGGTTTCTGATCACCACCTTAACAATTTTTCTTGATTCGGGTCTGTGGTTTGTTGTTTTGTTATTGCTGATACGCATGCAAATCAGCCTTTGCATCTCAAATATATAATGAAAGCTCTATACGTATCAGGAATTTCTGGAGAAATTTTTGTGTCTCGTGATTGATTGAAACATGTCTTTTTCCCCGTACCTATAATGTTTGTTAATTGTTAGCAAAGCAATTTAAAACTGCTAAAACTTAGACAAATATTTGTGGTTTAGGCTGTTTTGGTGTCTGAATAGCTTCCATGTCCTCTGTTTCTGTACTTTTCAGCACCTAGAAACTGTTAGGGGTAAAAATTGAAGACTCGTCAACGGTTTCTTCTGCCTCTTTAGAAATGGTTGGTTTCGGTGGTAAGTTCTTCGTTAAGCTAGCTGCAGAAGATTTTGTTTTCACATCCCTGTTTGAACGGTGTGGTTTTCACTTAATCTGTGATGAAGCAGGTGTTGGTTGGGCCAAGATACCTTGACCGTTTTTTATTTTCAGACAGTAGTTGTTGATGGAAAGGTATGGTTCATTATCAACAATATTTATAACTAATGGAAATTATTTTAATTAAAACATTAGTGTGGGTCGGGAGAACCGAAAACTAGTAGTGATGAGCCAGAGATCACGGTGCTGCCACTTGGCCACGGTCGACGCGATTGTTCTGTGTTATCGGCGGCACAACAGAGCCACGTACAAAGCCACTCAATATGGCCGGCTTCTCTGTGAGATCTACAACACACACTGTATATATATTTTTTCTTTACTCACTTGCAAAGGGCTCCCTCGTTAACAGCTCATATATTGTCTGTTGAAACAGTTCTGTGACAGAAATGTTTCCTATGAGCGATAGTAAAAAGAGTTGATTCGCAAAGCGAGTTGAATGTGTTGTTAACTCACTATAGCGAAGGAGCAGCACATCGTTTTATCAAATAAAATTCTTTTCTATCTATCTAAACAACTGCTGCGAAAAATTGGTGAAAACACACAAATATTGGTGATAGCAGAAAGGTTGTAAGTGCCTACCTCGAATCAACTTTGTTTTCCTATCTGGTACCAGTACAATTTTTATTAATTATGATTATTATTAAAAATGATTTTTTTTTTTTTTACGCTCTGTTTCCAATTGCTTCCTGCTCCTCTCGAATCATCGGCCCCTTTAAAAATCTAATTGCTTCCATTGAGAATAAAAAACTCAATATTTAATTGAGCGAAAATAAATGATGTAAAAAGAAACGACCTTTAATTAGACTGGAGGCTTAGTAAGGTCTATCTTCAAATAGTCGAGGGCCTTTCTGCGAATTTCACTCGAAGAGAATTAAATGGAATAGTTTGTATATTTCTCTATTTTATCTTCCCTGGATGTTTCCCTTGAATACACTTCATAAGGGTTTCCTTTTGAGAGTTTCTGGACAGCAAACAAATTATAAAGGTGCAAGCAGAATATTGTATGCTGATATTTTGGTATCCTCGTGGCATTCCTTTCAGTACGCCATTCCTTTTTTAATTTGAAAAATACGTAAAGCCTAATTAAAAATCGAATTTCTTTAGTATTCAATGAATAACGCTTGATTGAGCACATAAAAAAAAAATTATCTTAATTTTAATTTATATTTTCACAAGTAATATTTATGTGTATTATTACACTAGTTATATATAAAATCTTTCTTGCGATAAAAAATTAATCTGCTATCTATTGGCCAATAAGTAACCCATTCATACCGTATTTGCAGTTCTTCATTCACTCTCTCTTCATACAGTATTTACAGACAGCCCAGAGACCTCCCAAACATCATGGTTGTCGCCTTCTTCGCATGCGAAAGAGGATGCGGAGTCTGGGTAAGACCCCATGCTCTTCCATCATCCGCGTCACTGGATTCAAGATAATCATAACTATAATTAGATGATTAGGATATCCTTGTAAGAAAAACACTTGGTTTAAGTCTAGTCGGGCATCACATCCGCACGGAAAGTGCTAATATTTAACATGATATTGTTGTTTTTTTTTAACTTTGACCTTCCTCAATCCATCCCTTCCTTTTGCTGACAAGTCTTTAGTTGAAACAGGTCGAAAATTTCTTGTATCTGTTGTCGATTACAAAACCGACTATAATACTAACCTAGTCGGTTTGGAAACCGCCAGACAGTGGGATGCCTACACAATCTAATGGAACAAAGGTTAGTGTAAATAAATTAATTGTTTCTTCAGTTACAAATAGATCACATTAATTCAGAAATTTTTTCGTAAGCAACTAAAAGATGAATTTCACAAGACATCCCCGTAAAATAAATAATTGTCAGGAAAAGGTGAAAAAATCCCTGTCATTGACCACAAAAATCAGTACAATAAATTATACCTCCCAATAAGAAAATTGATTGTCATAACCAACCTTCGGAAACTTTTTATTCAGTATACGTGCAATGTTTCAGTGCATAAATTCAAAATTTCTCTCATTATCAGCAGTCAAACACAGCGACATACATAACATCCAATTACGACCTGTAATACCGGGCTATCTTCGAGAGCAATAGTAGCCAGCTCACTCACCCTGTCTGCTCCTAATACATACACAACCCATTCACATCCCAAGTTTCTGTCGTTTGCGTCGAGGTAAAATGCTTAAACAACAGTCTCTAGTCGCTATGGTTGAACAATCTGGGGTGAACGGAGCCTTTAAAATATTTAAAAATAAAAGCCGTCTCCCTATTTATTGATCAAACAAGTAGCTATTTTTAAAGTAAAGCTATGAAACCCTTTGGGATTTCACAGACCATACAATCTGTGATGCAGTTTCACCCACTTTCCCCAAAACACACAAAAGCTGAACATTCACTGCAAACTTACTCCGGAAATGAGACTCTTACTGGGCACGCCCCTCGGGGACTAATAAGGAAGTTGGGGGACCAACAGGACCCTGGGGTCGTAGACATTGGTCTAACTGTTCAAATTAAACCAGATTTCTTTTTATTTTATATTCACCCCCAACCACCCTTATTTAATGAAATTAAACTTCTCTGCAGGTATAAACGGCATAACTTCTGACTGAATTTAGTTCAGTAGGTCAAAGTTCATTTGTACAATTCAGTAAATTTAATCATCAATGAAAATACACGTGTAATTAAATTATATGACTTTTTTTTTATTTTCTTAGACAAACTTGATTTTTTTTCAAACTTTGCATTGAAGGGCAGCTAGTTTTTTCTTTCAGGCATATTCTTTTTACAACGTTTTCATGGAGGTTCCAATTGATGATCTTACATGAAAGGTGGTAAAGTTCAATTAATTACATACTAATAGACTAAATAAATAATTTTATGTTTAATTAATTAGACCTTACAGGAGGCAGTCAGCATACTAAAATCACAAAGATTCCTTAAAACGAATCGCTTTGATACTGTAAATGTTCGTTACTCTTATTTTTTAGAGAGGCTTAAAATTTTAAAATATAGTTTTGGTCGAAACCCAGGTGACGCTAAAATAATAGAGAATCCTTGCGAAATAATTAAGTACAAATTAATAATTAATTACTTTATTATTAAAAGTAATTCATATCACTTTAACCGCCTTAATGACCAGATCACTCATAGACGGATTTGATGGAAAATAAGTTAGTATGATCATATTAAGGAACATACTTCAAAACTGGGTAGAAATTGTGTTTGCAAATTTTTAATAATCAATTTTTATTATTATTATTATTCATGAAATCTGAATATGCCTCAATTTGCGAACCGTTAAGTGATTGGAACATATACTAGTTAATTTATACATACTGAAAATAATAAGGGCTTTTCAATGGAAAATATTTGATGATTATACTAACTATTACTGAAAATAATTTCGAGATAATTCACTATGAAGACTTTTGACATTTTATTTATTCTATTTTATATATTGCGATATATAAATGAATGAGCAATACATGATAAAGAATTCATCGATAAAAATTGTCAATAACTAACTCTACAATTATGTCTACACAGGAGAGTACTACAATCATTTACACTATCGGGACGGATCTGTTTTTTTTTTCTAAATGATTTTTTGGGGGAAATATGTATCAGTATAACCCGATTTTTGATTACTTAGTGAGCCGCATGCGCATAATAACCTATTTTTATGTAACAACGTATCTGGTTATTTAGAACACCCCCTGTATTTTATTTTTTTTTTAGCTAAACTGGTAACTGGGGCTCCAATCCCTACATTACCTGAGGATAATCGGTTTACAGAACTAGTGCATTTGGTGTACTCTAAGAGCCCGTTTTATTGTGTTGGTACTGTGTTGTTCTCAGATATCATAAGTTTCTAATCCTCCTTTAATACTCACCTTCTTGTTTTCTAAAACATCCTTTCTACCCAATGATTACGGCTCCAGTATGAGATTAATTAATGGCAGACTCTAAAGCAAGCGAATTAATTTTACAATCTCTAAATGTTTTATGGTTTCATAATTTTATTTTATGTTGAAAAATTAACTCATCAACTGTGGCATGCAGTTAGTCAACTTTTTCATCCTCCAATTCACAATTGATACAAACACAGTTACTGTTGTTATGGCGAATAAACCACATACAGCAAGAATCAGGTAATGGTATGTACTAATACAATTCATTTAACTAATATTTCAATGGTATTTAGCCTCAATTAAGCCATCGATTTGATTGTTATTGTGGTTCTAATAAAATCAAAAAAATTAATGGTGAAAGTAATATTTAAATCTGTAATTTTTTTTTTGAGTAGTTTGTTAGAAGTATCAATAAAGGTGAGATGGACAAAAACGCTAATTGCGTGGTTCAGATTATTTCACTATGGTTTTTTTTTTAATTAGCGCAGGTTTACTTTACAAGCTCAAAGATATTTAACACAGACCTTTTTCCAAACCTTCTGTCTTACCTTTCACATCGTTTAGGTCGTTACACTGCGCCACCCATCCCCGATAATCCTCCTCAGAAACTAAAGTCACAGTGGCCTTGTGGCCTGCTATAAATAAGTGACTGAGTGGAGTCCTGGCAAGGGACAATTTCTGCAATATTGTCCTGATCGTCTGTGGCTATCGCGCTCTTGGTTAGCCGACACTGGCTCGTTTCCGTTGACGCGTTTCTCGGAGGAGCCACTTCCTCTTTCGCATGGTGACATCGATGTGGATTTGGTAAGCCTCTGGGCTGTTTGTAAATACTGTATGAATGAGCGAGTGCATGAATAACTGTAAATATGGTATGAATGAGAACATTTATCACAATTACTTATTGCCTGCAATAAAGATTGGAAAAAAAACAATATTTTTTAAAAAGGTAAATTTAAAAAAATCAAATCTTAAAACATTCAACTGATACCACCAACAAGAAATACCAACAGCCACTGGATCAATGCTAAGTGAAAAAAATGTCCATTCCAAATGAATTACTGCCAACGCTCACTACGGTTTTAGGATCAAAAGGGAAACTGTTGACATTTTGTGCTTTTAAGTGGCGGTGGGACCTCTTGAAATAAATAAAGTTACACTCCCGTTTAAAGGTGAATTTTAAGCAGGGATTTTCGTGGCTAAGCCATACCGTTATTCACAGCACTTTATTCAGTCATTTTATAAAATGTATTCACTCACTCTCTGATTTTTTATTGTTATAAGGAGTGGAAAGAACTGCCATGGACTATTTTTACTTATACAATAGAAATATTTTATTAAACAAGTTCCTAGCCTGCTTTGATATGATTATTTATGTCAATAATTTACTATTATAAACTTAATAAACTACTAATCTACAAAGTTATACTTGAACCAATCTTGACATACGGAATAGAGCTATGGGGGACAGCAAAAAATTCGAACATCAAGCGTATCCAATCCTTTCAATCCAAAGTCCTGAGAACAACAGTAAATGCCCCTTATTACGTCAGCAACAAAACCCTTCATAACGACCTTAATATACCCTACATTCTAGAACTCATCCCTTCCAAGTTTATGAAATTCCACAGTAGCCTTTCCAACCACCCTAATCCTGTAGCACAGTCTTTGCACTGCGCCACTCCTCGGAGACTGAAACGGCAGTGGCCTCGTGACCTGCTATAAACGCGTGACAGTGGGAGTCCTGGCAATAGCCAGTTTCTCCAATCATGTCCTATTGTATGAATGAGCGAGTGAATGATGACTGTAAATATGGTACGAATGAGATCATTTATCTGTATTATTATTGCCTTATAAAAGGCAGATTGTAATTATTGCACAATAAAGAACTATATATATATATATATAATAATTTAGCTAAAATATTTGTTATGGGAGATATTTTTTTATTGTTTATTTTTAGTTTTAGTATTTTTGGTACACAAACGAAAATGTATTCTTTCTTGACATAAATTAAACCTAATAGTTCTTCTCCACCAGCTTTACTGGGGTATCCTCAGGGCAGGGGGTCCCTGGAGGTAGATTTTGTAAATGCACATCGTATGAATGTTGGTTTAACTGTGATCTGTACTATGAGTGACTGGAATTGTGTAAAAGGTATGAATGAGATTTAAATTACAATTATCAATTCTGGATCAGCAAAGAACTTTCTAACAGTGACCGAGATGTCTCAACAAATAATGTGGTCAAAAATATCTATTATTCAATAAATTTTCAGTAAACCGTGAATTAAAACAACAGTGGCCTCGTGACCTGCTATAAATAAGTGGCAGTGGGAGTCCTGACAATGGCCAGTTTCTCCAATCATGTGCTGAGCGTCTGTGGCTCTCGAGCTCTTGGTGAGCCTCCACTTGCTCTGGCTGACGAAGGAGCGTGGTGGACTTTCCAAGACTTCTACCTCATTTGCATGCGAGGGAGGTGATAACCATGTGGATTTGGAAGGTCTCTGGGCTGTTTGTAAATACTGTCTGAATGAGCGAGTGAATGAAAATTGTAAATATGGTATGAATGAGAAAATTTATCACAACTACTTTTTGCCCAATGAGGTTGATTGTAATTATAATTTGTATAATTAGTTCATAATAAAGTTTATATATATATTGAAACCTACCTCATTTTTTACCATTTCTTTTTGGTTCTTTATTTGATCAATTTACCTTAACTAATTTGGCAGGTCCGTCATTAGATCATTAATTCAAATTGTTTTATGTCTTTGACATAGGAATATATCCCGATTGAATCGCCCGATCTCAAGGCTAATGTTGTAGTTATTAATAAATTGAGAAACTAGGAATATACCTACTTGGAAGTATATTCAAATAAAATGGTTATAACAAATAATTATAATTATATAGAGTGCTGACAAAAAGTATAAAAAAATATTCAATTCCTTTTAAATTAGGATATTTACTACTAATTACAAAAACATGAAATTTGAGATCAAATTCTTTTAATGGATCCATAATAAAAACAATATTAATATCACCCAATCGATGATCTTCCTTTTATCCAATCAACGTTACTTCTGCTGTTGGTGACTGCCAATTCGGGAGCTTGCTAACTCCGCTCTTCTCGAGGGTTGTGCTAAGACTGCCCTTTTATCTCATCCCTCCTAGGAGCATAAGGGAAAATGCTTACCAGATGTGAGGGTTCCTGGCCATGATATTCTCAAATATCATGAATGTTACAATATATATATATATATATATATATAGGAAACCGACGAGGTGACTCCTGCCCGAATTTGTAGACCAAGTGCTTACAACAATACAGAAACAAATCGTTAAAAAATGCATCCTATTTAAAGAAACGTCATTTGTTTGAAGGTAATATTTTTTGAATGAATGAATAAATAAATCAAAGTTAAAGCTAGGTCGCTGCACTGTCCCCAATTTGTCAAAGTGGGAGTAAAAATCAAACTAACAATTTTCGGGGACAGAGATAAATTATTACATCACTCCCTGACAAAAGATTTTCTGAAGGGTGAAATATAAAAACGTTGGAGGTCGGCCCATAAGCCTAATTATACACTGAATGAGACCCCCATCTCCTCTTTAAATGGAAATTGGATTTTTCTCTCTCTCCAACGGCAGATGAAAAATAATTGTTTCAATATAGGCCCTTTTCGCTCTCTCGTCCCCCCTCCTCTAGCCCGGCATAATTAGAGGGGGTATATTAATTTAAGGACAGGGGGAGGGTGGAGTTAGGGCCCTTGGTAAATCGAAGAGATCCGAAACCCCTTGAACAAATATAGCTGCTCTCTTAAGCTGGACTATCGTTTTAATTGCGAGCTCGGGGACTGTTTGAGAGGGATCGGGGTTTTCTCGCATCAAAAGGAAAATGTCAAACTTTTATTAGTTAACCAGGTTAACGATTGAGAAAGATTGAGAGTACCAGTTCAATTCAATTAAATCTAAATTCCTATATGACTTAGATATGGAAAATATATTATATTATTATATTCCTTTATTGTGCTATAATTACAATCTGCCTTTTATAAGGCAATAAGTAATCAAGATAATGCTCTCATTCATACCATATTTACAGTTCATCATTAACTTGCTCATTCATATAGTATTTACAGACAGCCCAGAGACCTCCCAAATCCACATGCGAAGAGGAAGCGGAGTCTTGGGAAGTACCCACGCTCCTCCGTCAGCCGCGTCACCGGATATTAGCCAGTGGAGGCTGACCAAGAGCGCGAGAGCCACAGACGCTCAGGACATGATTGGAGAAACTGGCCATTGCCAAGACTCCCACTGTCACGCGATTATAGCAGTTTACGAGGTTACTGCCGTTTCAGTCTCCAAGGAGGATTATAGGGATGAGTGGTGCAGTGCAATGTCTGTGCTACAGGATGAGGGTGGTTGGAAAGGCTACTGTGGAATTTCATAAACTTGGAAAGGATGAGTTCTAGACTGTATGGTATATTAGGGTCGTTATGAAGGGTTTTGTTGCTGACATAATAAGGGGCATTTACTATTGTTCTCAGGACTTTTGATTGAAACGATTGGATACGCTTGATGTTCGACTTTTTTGCTGTCCCCCATAGCTCTATTCCGTATGTCAAGATTGGTTTAAGTATAACTTTGTAGATTAGTAGTTTATTTTCTATTGAGAGATGGGATGTCCTTTGAAGTAGTCTGTTCAGTTGTCCAAAGCGTCTGTTTAGTTCTTGTTTTTTTAGTCTCGTATATGGGTTCCAGGTCAGTCGTTTATCAAGATGGAAGCCTAAGTACCGTACTGTCTCGGATACAGGGATAGGAATAGAATTAAAATAAACTAGTGGACAAGTCTTGCGACAAAGGGTGAAGGTAATGTCGGAGCATTTTGCTTCATTAACTTTGATCCGCCATTGATTGCACCAATACTCGATCTCGTCAAGGTGTTTTTGAAGGTTATGGGATGCTATGTCGGGGTCTGGGTGGGATGACAACACTGCAGTGTCATCTGCAAATGTGGTTATAGAGGATAGGGCTCAGGACACTGCCCTGTGGAACTCCTGCATTTATGGGATAGTAGTTAGAGTATTCTAAGCCACAGCGGACTTGGAAGAAGCGGTTTGAAAGGTAGGACTGTAGGATTAGGAAAAGGGTCTGTGGTAGATATCTTTTGAGCTTGTAGAGCAAACCTGCGTGCCAAACCATGTCAAAAGCTTGAGCTATATCAAGAAAGGCAGCAGTGCAATACGTTTTGGTTTCAAGGGCTGAGGAAATGTGAACAACAACGCGAAGGCCTTGTTGAGCAGTGGAATGTCGTTGGCGGAAACCAAACTGGTGTGTGGGAAAAAGGTTTTTGGATTAAAACTTCATGTTGTCGATTGGTAGTAAAGCAAACACTATATTTTGAGTTTTGTACTTAGAGCTTTTCAAAAGGGGAAAGGCAACTATTTTGACCTCTCACATTTGAGCAAGTTTAAAAATATTTTATTATTATCAGCTGAATTTGAAACTTTAGCTATTGCATACCTTTCCTTTTCACATACCAAAAACTCCCCAATGTCAAAAACGTCTTTTGTTAAGTTTAAATGAATAACAGGGTGGATATGTGATTTTGTTTCACACATGGATCTCTTATATATAGACATCCATTAGATAGAGAATGACAATTTAAAATGCCAAAGGACAAGAACAAATAAATTATGGATGATATCACAAAAATAATTTTAAAAAAGAAAAGTTTTGAGAGCCTTCAATAAACTGCTAGTTTGAGGGTACTCTTTTTTATTTTAAACAATTGCTTAGTTAAATAATGCAGTTTATGTATTTACACAATATGGTATTTATTCTAAAAATAAGTAGGATGTAACGTGTCATCCTCGATTTGCTAAAATGATAAGTACGTGATAAAAATGTAAGCTTCACATGATACAAACTAAATTCTTATTCTACTAATATTAATGTAATAATAATATCGTATAATATAAATAAAAAGAAACCCACCCCCTTGATACCTCCTAAGTGTAGCCAGTCAAGAGTGAAGGCAGAGGAGATAGCAAATACCGTTGAAAGTTTTTACTAACGGAGATAAATTGTTTTAAATGTTTTAGGTTTTTTCACACTATGAATTGAGTGAGTAGCCATGAGATTCGAGTATTGTTCTATGTCAGGTCGTCACGAGTTGGTGTCTAGTTACCCTAGCCCTAGTGACGAAGTGAGGGTTGATTAGGCTATGACCTGGACAATTGCTTCATGACTATCGGATGATTGTACTATCGGACTCCATATCTGATAGGTATGTGTCTCGACAGTGCACTATGTTCAGGAGAAGAGGTATAGGGTAGGTATTTTAGGTAGTTTATGTGGTCTTGGAACGACCACGAATTCGCACTCTGTATCTTAGGGTAGCCGAAAACCGTCCGGATCCTAAAGGCGAGTGTGAACCGGAGAGAGGCAGACGGGATCACTGGGGGAGACGCTACTAGGTAAAGTTCGTGGGGCCCCAGGTAAGTGTCGTCCCCAAGGAAATTATCTCTTAAATTTGTAGGGCCACGACAACCGTTGTCCACGAGGGAGAGGTCTCTCCCAAGAAGCTGCTAGTTTTAGCAAGGTGAAGGCAGAGAATCCCACTAGGAGAGTGTGGGGTCTGACAAGGCCGGACTAAAACATAGCGAGGTTAGGACAGAGAAATGCAGAGGTTTTCATATATGAGAAGGCCAAATCTAGAAGCATCAGTGCAGCTGCAAGTACCAGTCCAGAGAGCCGTAGTTAGAATGATTTATCGGCTAAAACTAGAGGGTATATATAGCCCCAAGTAGCCAATGGGCTGGGTTCTTATTCTGGCCAATCGCGTCCAGCCAATGAGGCGAGGTTTTATTCTGGCCAACCGCATTGCAGGGTTGGATGAAGCTCGAATGTTCTAGACCAGGACCCAGCCCCTCCTCTACAAGGGCCTAGGGCCCTGACCCCTGCATTTGAGTTTGTTTTGAGCTGCGTCTTTTATTGTTTACTATATTTACACTTATATGACATATGGTTTGGTAATATTATTTACATTTGTTTAAATTAATTTACAACATATTATAACCAATTTACAATACATATGCAATAGAGTATAGGGTGATTTATCTTATGGAGTTAGCGGTCGCTACATTGTGTTTATAATTTTTAACTATTTATTACTTTTGTGTTGCATTTTTTAAATTTAAATTTTAGCAAAAATGGATGGTCCATTTCGAACTAGGCGCTATACAACAGCACTGTAAATAATTTAAATGCATTTTACTAAATCCTGAACTCCTTCAATTCAATTCCTTCAAATTTTTGATCAAGTTTTGACTATATGTAACATCGTGAGATACTAAACAAAATAATGTGTTTTCGTACATTTCTCCGGCACCATAACAACGTAGAAAATGTGAATCAGCAGACCGAGAATTTAAAAATTAAACCACTGCAATCATGCTCTGAGTTCTGATCAAAGCGATGGTTAAATCAGCCAGACCCGAAGATTTTTTCAGAGCCGTTGCTAATTCCAGGGAACGAGATGGGTGATGGGAATCTGTTGGTACAATTAACGCGATCGGCATTCCATTCACGGTTCAGGTCTTCGCATACTTGCCCGGTATTGAGTAATTTGCATGCATATATTCCGTATTTACAGTGGAGCAGCACGTGTAGCGAATTTGTATCTCGTTTAGAATGGAAAAATATAAAATTTAAGCTATCATTGTCAACAGTTAAATAATCTTTGTTGAGGGGAGTATTTTAAAAGAAAATGAAAGAAAAGCTTTATTATGAAGTACAAGCAAAACACTGGTATGTACAGATATTAGGAGTTATGATTACTACATACTGGGTCGGGTGTTTAGCGACTAGTGTCTGAGAGACACGTGTATACCATTGGGGACTGGAACTAAAACTGAGACATATGCGAATATGAAAAGGAACGGTTGTTTCAGGGAGGGATGCGGTTGCTTACTAAAAAAATAACAAGAACCACCAGTTACTTCCATGAAGTCCCGAGGCAGGTAACACTAAAATGGGCTTTTAGGAGTATATATATAATATTCTTATATCTAACGTTAAAAGAATAAAAAAGAAAAAAAAATAGCTTAATGGTTCTTTATATTATAGCGTTTTCCAGTGATGATAATTCAAAACGTAACTAAATAGTGATGTATAATTATTGCTTATCCCAAAAAAACAAGTAAAATGTTTCCCTTTTAAGGATTTTCAAGTGACCGTGAAAAACATTCTTCACTGGAAAACATCGCTGAATTCGAAAAAACTGTGATAATTATGCAAGTACTCATACTTACGTAACAAAGAAAAAGAAATGGGAAAGTTATAAATATAATTTGCATATATGTCTAAATTGTACATAAAATACACATTATTTATTTCATCAATCACTTGCCGATTCTCCTCATTTTCCTTTATAATTAATAGAAAAGGGAATCCGGTAAGAATATTTGAAATCTGACTCCTTATAGAGTTTATTCAATTTCTTTTACTTGCAGAATGGGACCATTTACTAGACTGTTTTAAGAACGATTAAGGTGAGAATATTCCACACCTTGGGATGGGCTAGATTTGATTCACGTATTAGAAACGCCCTGTCCAAAACTTTTTTATTTGCTATTCAGCTTTCTAGATAATGTTAAACTCAATTCATTTTTACAAATTGATTCCATCAACCTTCTGCAATAGCTCTATCCCACTAACTTTCATCTGTTCTCAACAACGGTAGGCAGGTGGTGACTATTCCTAATCGACCCCCATCTGCTCAAAGATATTTAGTAACAGACTAATTTTCTATATAGCTAAACAACTCGACTTCTCCGTACCAAGAACAGTATATTGTAGCAGGTCTATCGAAAAGCCAAAAATATCCTAAAATAAGTGGGAAGAGAGGCTTCCGAGAAGAAGGAGAGTTGGTAGGTTGAGTCTGTCATGTTCAGACTTGACTCGTAGCTGACGCTCGGTCCATCTTTAGCCTTCCCACTGACGCGGGGTCTGTCAGAAGCATACCAGTAGTGATGTCAAGAAAAAAAAAAAAATGTAAGTAGGAACAAGTTTCTGACGGAGTAATATAAACTTTTTAGCCAAAAGAAAATGAAAATCATTTTTATAAATATACGCCCCATCTCAAGTTGACCGAATTCTTCAAAACTTATTTTAAACAAACTCCGAGTCGAAATTTGTATTACAAAATCATCGATAGTTTTCATCTAAAAATAACTACATAATTTTATCATGTTGCTGTTTTTTCTTACAGCATTCGTTAAATTTTTATTGATATTTTACCATATTGTTCACGTTATATTATTAGTAGTATATACTTGTTACTCATAATAAAAAATTAAATCAACGCTACATGAAGATATTATGCCGACCACCGTTGCTGCTGGTGTTGGCAGATAACACTGAGAAGACAGGGTTGGTGCTAAGCTACTTTCAACTTCATTGTGGTTAATGTTGATTTAGAGGAAAAGGCCGACCAAGGCGCCGAAGGCTACAAGATGTGGGAGAGGATTTGTGTTAATAAGTTCGGAAGTATGTGGCTAGGATTGTTGACATGGGCTGTAATGAAAAATTGTTTGCATATTTGGTAAGGTACACGTGGTAGTGGGTAATTACATAACCCAAAACTTGTTAAGGAAAAATAATATAAATCCGGATTATCAGACATATAAATGCATTTAATCTAATGTCAATATTTGTTTATTTTTATACACATACATGCATTAAAATCGCACGGTGTGTCTTCCCACAGCAAACATGGAACAATCCATTACTACACTACATAATCGTAAGGTCATTTGTATGTAATATTTTTATTTTTTATATTTAATTCAAGAGATTAATATATAAAAAATAAAACTCACTTTTATAAAGTTGAAGAATAAATGCAAACATTAGTATTTATTTATATTTGAAAATAATAGTTCATTTTCATCAGCTTAAACCAGTATTACTAAAACTAGTTTAGCAGTAAAGTAATTAAATAAGCTAAAGTAATCGACACTGGGCTGGTGATACAGAAGTTGATTTACCAGGAAACTAGCTATATAATAATTTTGTTTCTTAAAATCAGCGTGTTTCTTCCTTGAGAGCTGTCCCGCCTTACAAATCCCTTGATCATGGCGTTGAAATAAGCAATGGTCTTTCCAAACTGTATTCTTGATTGTGTGATTGTTCATACTTCGTTCTGCTTTTTGGATTATTTTGGCAACGCCATTGTTTGTATATCTAACCTTATCTGAGCCTACTGATGAGAGCCTGGGAGAGTACAAGCATACCGTACGTATACCTGGCTCTCCATTCTCACATGTCAAGTGGTGATTATAGATTGTGTTTTATAGAACACGAGCTATAACCGGAGGATGCATATTCAAACTATGTATACCACCTAAATGAGATAATTAGTAACGTATCGATGGAGGAAGTTTGAGGCCTTATTTGTCGCACAACTGGCCTGCTACACAAGGTGAGTGCCCCTGAAGTCCTCCGAACGACAATGCTCAAGCATTAACGAAAACATTAAATTATGCATATCAAAGTACACATCTATTTGTACAAAGGTGGTGGCTCTCTCTCCTCTTGATGCTTGTAATGATGACTAACTATTGATGTAGCGAGCGCCAACCATATATGTAAATTACCCTATACTCTGGTGCAACTAATGTATTGTAATTAGATGTAAAACATGGTTTTCTAGTAATAAATCATGGAGAGGTCGGAAGTCGTATAACAAGGCACAGAGGGTCGAAGGTCGACAGCAATAAAACCTGAGAGGGTAAGCCACCTGCCCCTAATAAAACGGAACCGGTAGACCTTTGGTCGCCTTCCGGCGGTCATAAAACCTAAGTAGGTGAGTCCCTAGCAGCCCTAACACACACCCTTTTAGGCCAACAGTCATAAACTTAAGGGGGATTGGCCACCTGGGCATCATAAAACATACCCCCTGCAGCCGACTCTGCCTTCCACTAGAAAGGGGGTACAGTATTTAAATCAAGGAGTTTCACCCTGTAGACACTCTTTCCCAGTCTCTTCATTTAGACAGCCGCTATCACTCGGTCGCGATACGCTAGGGCCCCGGGGCCCTGGAAGTAAGTCCACTCAGTCTTCCACTGGTCTACACTTTCTCTGCCACACCTCTGCACCTCACAGCCTCTAGCAGACCCTCTGGCGCCTTGACCTGTTACGCTGCCGATCTCCCGCCCGAACTCTGAAAACTGGTCTTATTCTTTATGAAACCTCTGAACCTCTCTCCTGAACATAGTGTATTGTCGGGACACATCCCTATCAATAAAATGGAGTCAGATATTAACGCCTACGTGGAACATGGTCCATGTTATTACCTACAACAATCCGCACTTGTCACCAGGGCTAGAGTGATCAGGCATTCCCCTAGTGGCGCCTCCGACAATTGATGATATCTGTAAACCCTTTGTATTATACTTCAGCCTGTAGTTGAACATATCCATGGCTTATTCACTCCCTGGATCTGCTATGTAAGGTTGAAATGAAAATTTATCAATTATATATTATTTGTAACATCGATTATTAACTTTGATTTTTTTTAACAATAATTAAAGTTTGCCTACTGAACGGTTAAAAAAAAGCGAATCCTCTGTTACAGGTGCGATTATTTTCGGATCTGACCAAGAAGTGGCAGGTGTGATGCGAGCAGTGCGGAGATGCAACGCCTCTAAGATGTTCTCATGGATAGGCTCCGACGGATGGTCCGCCCGGGACCTGGTGTCTATCGGCAACGAAGAAGAAGTCGAGGGCACCCTCTCGGTCCAACCGCAGGCCCACCTAGTCAAAGGCTTCGAGGAGTACTTCCGCTCACTAACTGTCGAGAACAACAAGAGGAATCCGTGGTTCGTCGGTGAGTACCTCTTAAAATTGACACAATTATCCTTAACCTTACAATCAGACATTAGTGTGCGTATTGTGGAGAAGAGGATTAGGTTGATGGAATATAGATGTACCATACCCTTCTTTCAGATTTTCAGGAGAAAAGTTTTACCGTGGCTACAACTCTAAAACTATGTAAACTTAGAAAATTAACATATCGAGCCTTAAGTATATCATAACTACAAAAATAAATAAAGAAAAAACTGTTATCTATTACACAGACACATTTTTAATCATTCACTAATAAACCTACTATTTAAAATTATCAAAAAATAACTCAAATACCAGCTACTAAATTTAAAATAAAATCCTTGCATCGGCTGAAGCGACAGGTCTGGGGAGAACGGGAAAAATACATAAGAGGACTGCGGACCGGAAAATCCAAAAGATAGACGAAGACAAGTTTACAAGCAGTAAAAATTGGATAATAAACTTGATACCAAACATCATTCCTTCATTAACTTAAGCTTGTTCTCAACAAAAAAAACACTCATACAAAATTCAGAACTTCGAATTCTCTAGTCAGAACAAAACTCAAAACAAAACTTTGTTTCATGATTATAAATTCAGGAGATTACATTATAGTTTGTTTTTTTTAATAAAACAATCATCCCTAATAGCCCTGTTTCCATTTAATTCAAACCAGTCATATAAGTAATAAAAAAGTAATATCAATCGCCCACAAGGCTGTTCGAGCAATCAACGACGCGGTTCATTGCCTGCCAGTATTCAACCCCCCCCCCCCCACCATTCGGGATAAGCAAGAACTTTTACTCTGCATTATGAGTAACAACGCAAGTAAAAAATAGATCATTATTAGCAGCAACCACAATGGAAAGAACAGCTTGAGGAAACCTCTCGCTTCCACTGACAGGAGACGAGCGCAGAGGAACCCGGAGGCAGGTAACGTGTTTACGTAATGGCAATAA
Source organism: Acanthosoma haemorrhoidale (assembly GCA_930367205.1). NCBI lineage: Eukaryota > Metazoa > Arthropoda > Insecta > Hemiptera > Acanthosomatidae > Acanthosoma > Acanthosoma haemorrhoidale. Next base: position 53,295,648 of record OV884014.1, read on the forward strand.
AATTACAAACTACATCGTAAGCAAGAGGACTGTGAAAAGGTTACTCAAAGATTTCCATTCAAGAACCAGAACCAGGGCACATCATATTCAGCCGCCCCTCGGCACTATGATGATCCCGTAGAAACTTGTAGACCAACCGTAGTAACAATTTACAACGAAACCAAGGGTGGTGTAAACACTGTCTACGTTGAACCATGATAATTGTTTATTATTTAATGAATTTAGCTGCTATAAATAAAATTATTACATTCAAATTCTAAAGTACCACTAAAAAAATTATTCATTTGGAAGGAGTAATATAGTACTGGATAACACCTCAAATCGATAGAAAAAGTGAAATCATTCAAATTCTAAGGCACCTGTATGAATGAGCTTAGTTGCTCCTCATAATACCGGAAGACCGGATATTTAAATGGGATAAAACTCTAGTAAAAAAGGCGTTGTGCTGAAGTGTTCGTGCCCGTTAACAATCTACAAGAAGACGGTACATTAAGTGTGAGTGACATACTTGAAAGATATATGCGTCAAATATTCGGAGGCATAGTAACTTTTATAGAGTTTAATTGGTTAACAATATGTCAAAACCAGAAATCTATGAAATTTAAGAGAAATCACTTATACGTTATGGAGGACAGGTGGACCTAAATGCGCCCAACAGTTGGGCAAATACTCGCCCTTCCCATGACAAATCGAGTAATAAAACAAATCCATAATGACTAAACGACATTTCAGCCAGAAGTACGACGCGCCCAAACATTCCTGCTTCAAGAGGATCTTGAGGGGGACCCCCCCCCCCAAGGTAACAATATTATTCGTTCAAGTCCGGGTTGGGAAAGAATTTGTTTAGCCAAGATTAATAAGTCTTAGCTACCTAGCTGTGTCGTAATGGGTGACAGTAGCTATATGAAATATCTTGCTCTTGACAGCAACGGACGTAAACTTACAGCCCTACTTCCACCACTCAAGCTAAACTAAATGTTGTTTTCCACCGTATCTAATAAGGACAATATCGGTATATATGTTAACTACTAATATTAATATGTATATATAAAAATATCCTTCATTTTTAAAAAGGCAACTCACAGTACCATGTCGATTATTCATATGCTGAAATCTATCACTGCTTGATGACAGAAAACGGGGGATTTTCGAATTTCGGATAAACTTTTAGTATACTATGAATATAATTTATAATATAAATATAGGCCATATCTGGGTTTCATATAGCTCTTGTTGTGTTTGGCTGGGTTAAAATGATAAATAAAAAGTGACTATATTGATATGTATACTGTGTAAAAATTATTTTTCCAAAACAAAATATATATATTTTATTGCTAAGATTACACCAGTTGTGGTCATTTTGCCTATTCATGCATACTCGGGACTACAATCAAAACTACACAAAACAATTTAATTTACATACGTTGAAAACAATGATAAATAACACCTAAAGTAATAAATTGACATTGACACACCTGTAAATGATGGTATTTTTAAATTCACATTAATTCATTGTTCCCGGTAACATATACGCGAAAATGTTCGAATGCTTCATCGATATTACATAGTAAAGTTACGAACCTACGGTACATGAAAAACTTATTTAAATGGCTTAGAATGGAAAAGATTTTTTTTATACAACAATATAATTAATTTATCCACATAAGTTTCACATTCCGTAGCTGATTATAGAGAAGTTTTTAAGCTTACATTGATTTCAGAGTCAAAATCGTGCATTAAATTACAAATACCAGACAGTCCTCAAATCACACCCCTCAAATGGGGGGGGGGGGCAACTTCGATGACGTATTTTTACGCAAAATTTTTCATTCTCGTTTAAAACAAGGAAACAACTCAAACACTTGAATTTTTCCGATATCATCATCCTTGTTGGCCGCTTCAACATTTTGAGAGTTTTTGTGCCAGTTTTTCCGAGCAGGAAGCATAACTTCACGGCCACGCGCTGATCACAAAAACTACAATCACAAATAAATTAAGAAAAGCAGAACACAAACTTCTCTAGTGACAGCACTTGGCTTACTGACTGGTAAAAAATAGATTTATACGGTAGGAACCGGTGAGACCCGGTTCTAAACAAACTCTGCCACATGCATCAGTTCGGTTGATTTTGGCCCTCGTATACCAACAATTATATTTCATCTTAGTGGTCTGTTAAAAAAAGCTTCAAAAAGAACCATCTTTCGATGGTATGGACTTGCCGTCAAGTATTTTGTTATGGATGGCATATAACATTTTTTTTTCGCTCAATAGTCAGTTTCCAGTGTTCTTGATCAATAATATTCCAGTGGCACGATGAGGAGTAATCTTTTTATAGAATGAATAAGTAGGTTAAATTAAGGTGGAAACCGTGTAGTTACTTGCTGTAAATCAGGTCTAGAAAATGTTTGGAGTAATCCCAGTACAGCAAACTACCTGTACAACAATACTTGACTTATGGCAGGCAAATGTCTTGCTACGAAATTGTTTTTTTATAAATAAATTTATCACATTGAAAACCTATTCCTCTTTTATTATCATATTGTGATTAGTTGTGCTTATGCAAGAAAAATAAATAAACCTAATGATACAGTTCTTTTTTAGAACAATGGAGTCTTTAATAGCTTCTCGTCTATGTTTTACTGCAAGTAAATTCTTTACACATTTAAAATAGTCATATCGTTGCTCTGGTTATTCCTAGATTTAATCAAGTTGATTGAGAAACATTTATTTTGAAGAAACAATAAGAAGTTCAAGTTTTAGACGTAGACAGAAATCAACTCAACATTCCGATCCACCTCACTTAACACATAAGTCCCGTATCTCGATCTCATACCCTATTTCATTCAAACTAATTAAAGGTAATTTTCATCGAGTTAGATTTAATTAATTATAAAACCGCAATCAGTTAATTACTCGTCCGGTCTCTTCTTACTTATAATTAAATGAAATTTGCTTCAACAGAATTATTTACAATTACTCACTGCTAATTATTTTATAAAATATTAGTAGATTGAGATAAATATACAGGGATAGAAAGTGAATGAATAATTTTTTGAAGTCTCGTGAAAAACATTTATATGTTATTCTGTTAATAAGTATTATAAGTTAGCCACTGACTTAATAAAAAAAGGTTACATGAGGATGGTAAGAGGTATCTGATTTTGGAACATGAAAATATAATGTAATGATTAAATCAAGTCTATTGAAAGTAAAAAAAAATTGAAAATAATTGTAGGAAGAGGGACCGAAAGAAATTATAACTTAAGTTAATGAGTTAGTAGTTAGAGTATCCACACTATCCCATAAGTGCAGGAGTTCCACAGGGCAGTGTCCTGGGCCCCATCCTCTATAACCTATACACCGCTGATGTCCCCTCTACTCCCAATACCTTCTTGGCCACATTTGCAGATGACACTGCAGTCTTGTCATCCCACCCAGACCCCGACATAGCATCCCATAACCTTCAAAAACACCTTGACGAGATCGAGTATTGGTGCAATCAATGGCGGATCAAAGTTAATGAAGCAAAATGCTCCCACATTACCTTCACCCTTTGTCGCAAGTCTTGTCCACTAGTTTATTTTAATTCTATTCCTCTCCCTGTATCCGAGACAGTACGGTACTTAGGCTTCCATCTTGACAAACGACTGACCTGGAACCCACATACGAGACTAAAAAGACAAGAACTAAACAGACGCTTTGGACAACTGTACAGACTACTTCAAAGGACATCCCATCTCTCAATAGAAAATAAACTACTAATCTACAAAGTTATACTTAAACCAATCTGGACATACGGAATGGGGGACAGCAAAAAAGTCGAACATCAAGCGTATCCAATCCTTTCAATCAAAAGTCCTGAGAACAATAGTAAATGCCCCTTATTATGTCAGCAACAAAACCCTTCATAACGACCTTAACATACCCTACATTCTAGAACTCATCCCTTCCAAGTTTATGAAATTCCACAGTAGCCTTTCCAACCACCCTAATCCTGTAGCACAGTCATTGCACTGCGCCACTCATCCCTATAATCCTCCTCGGAGACTGAAACGGCAGTGACCTCGTGACCTGCTGTAAACGCGTGACAGTGGGAGTCCTGGCAATGGCCAGTTTCTCCAATCATGTCCTGAGCGTCTGTGGCTCTCGCGCTCTTGGTCAGCCTCCACTGGCTAGTATCCGGTGACGCGGCTGACGGAGGAGCGTGGGGGACTTCCCAAGACTCCGCTTTCTCTTCGCGGTGGATTTGGGGGGTCTCTGGGCTGTCTGTAAATATTGTATGAATGAGCGAGTGAATAATGAACTGTAAATATGGTATGAATGAGAGCATTTATCTTAATTACTTATTGCCTTATAAAAGGCAGATTGTAATTTTAGCACAATAAAGGATTATATATATAAAAAAAAAAAAAAAGTTAATGAGTTAAAAAAAATGTTGTTTCTCCTTACTTAAGCTAAACAGGACCTTACAGATTACTGCTCATACCATTTAACTCGCCGGTATTCGGTAGTCTCCTCCAGGGCCCCTTCGATCGCCAGCAATTCTTCCTCTACTCTATAGCTGTGATATAGGTTGATGGCTAGGCACAAAAAGAAGCTGGTCGCTCTCTCAAGAGATGTTGGCTTACTCTCTGTCAGCCCTAGCCCTTGGAGATTTTAAGGCCGACCGAGTCTTCAAGATTCAGAAGCGATACTTTTCCAAGTGGAGTGGGCAATTCAAACTTTAACCTGCCGAACTCTTATACATTGATTATAGTAGGGCTGTTGCAAGGAATGTTATATTTTCAAGAACATTTTTTGTTTTAACCTTTCACATTTTCCATATTAGGCCAAAGCCATATACATACATATATAAAGAAGGTATACTTTCTTTAATTTGAGTTTGACTCTACTTCGCACGCCATTTTACTGATCATCACTAGATGGTGCTATCAGCAAGATTCTAAAAAGTGAGACGATAGAGAAAGGTTACATTAAGTAATTAAAGTTGTAATTATAGTGTGAAGGGAGAAGTGATAATTATACACTTTAATTGTCGTTTCTTTGTTTACATGTACGATTGTGTAAATAGTGTGAATAATTGTTATAATATAAAATATGGCGAGTAGAAGCACTTTCTTTGTTTACAGAGAAATTGATTTAAGTTTATTCACCTACTTTCAATAATTGACTTTTTTATTTCCATATCTCTCAAAATAATATCAATAGCATAAGGGGAAAATAAAAAGGATACTTATCTTGGATTGGTAATAGGCTTTTACTAGGGGAAGTCCCATTTGAAGGATGTGTGTAGAGGATGAGGAGTGGTGTGGACCTCGGGAGAGGTGTGGGCGATATCGGGACGGTGGTGAGAGTCCACCGAGGGTTGAGCCTAGGGGTCTAGGCCATGGGTCTGTAGTCGACCAGGTTGGGCCTGGTGTGAGTGGCCCCCGGCAGGGACTGGCTGAGTCAGCCGATAGCCACAATAATATAAGAGAGAAAAATATAACAAAGGCTTGTTATTAATGGCAGTTATAGGTAGTCATAGGTAATAGGTAATAGGTAATCATTCCTAGGTTCTAAAACAAATGCATCCCTCCCGGTATATCTTCCCAAGCTCAACCGTCAATTATTGATTGCATCTCCCGTTTTCCCAGACTTTGACTACGGCTGATATATGACTGTCCCTCGGCGGTACTGGAAGTGACTCATGAACTGTTTCGATGGAATTGAGTTTGAATTTTATTGAGTTCCTGCATCACAAATCTGTACATAGTCAGATATATTTAGCCGCCGGTTGACAATATTTCTTTTCCTAATCGGAAATGTAACATAAATATTCCTACAGTTTTAAGCTTTCAACACTTTCATGAAACACCAGAGCCAATCCCTCTAATCTTTATATTTCTTTCTCTCCATCATAAATCGATCGTTTCCCACTCCGTTAACCTCTGAAATTCCCCTCATAATTCGATTTTGGATGCTTCTTCACTTTGTACTTTTCCAACCGTCTCTATCATCATTCTTTATCCTTCATTTGGCACTATTTAGTCAACATTTTGTTCAAAATCTTTATTTTGACATAATCACAATCTGCCTTATTGAGCAATATATATTGTGATAAATGTTCTCCTTCATTTATACAGTATTTACAAATAGCCCCGTGACCTCCGAAAAAGGAAGTGGAGTCTTGGGAAGCCCTTCTCGCTCCTCCATCAGCCACGTCACCTGATACGACCCAGTGCAGGCAGGCCAAAAGCGCGAGAGCCATAGACGGTCAGGTCACGGATTGAAGAAAATGGCTATTTGCAGGACGCTACTATCACGTATTTATAGCAGGTCACCAGGCCACTGCCACTTTCATCTCCGAGGAAGATTATAGGAAAGTTTGGTGCTGTGTAAAACCTGTGCTTGGGGATTAGGGTGGTTGGATAGGTATCGATTTATGAACTTGGAAGGGATCAGTTCAAAATTTTAGGTTATATTAAGATCATTATAAAGGGTTTGATGCTGACGTAGCTCTACTCCGAATGTCCAGATTGGCTTCAGTATAACTTTGTAAATTAGTAATTTATTTTCTTTTGATACAGTAGACTGTACGTGGGCGGTCTGAAAAGTTTCCGACCCAACAAAGCTTTTATTTCACTAGCGTTTATTTATTTTATTATCATCTTCATGTTGAGGTTGGAAACTTTTCAGACCACCTGTGTACAGTTGTCCAAAGTGTCAGTTTAGTTGTTGTCTTTCTATCCTTGTGTGGGAGTCCCATTTCAGCCTTTTATCGAGATAGAAGCTGAAATACCGTACTGTCTTGGATATAGGAAGAGGAATAATTTTTTTTTAAATCTGTTATATTTCTTTAAGAATTGGGTTTTTTTTATTTCGAATGCCAGGATAGTACAGCATGTAATATGTTCGATGTAATTATTCTTAGGAGAAATAGGCCCAGTTTTTTTTTTTTATTCATAATATCTGCAAAGACAGAAATCTACCTTGAGCTGTAATTAAGACATGAATTTCGACATTGATGAAACTTAGAACAGGCAGAAACCTGAGACTACATTAAAACCTCCAGCGAGTAAGAGTAGCTACTGGAGTCACCCCATTAATCACCCCTTAAACTGATTAAACACAGCCACGCACGATTCATCAAGTTACGTGATAGCTCTCCCCAATCCCCGGATTAAGGCGTTCGTCTCTGGTAGATGTGATTTGTTTGCGGCAATCTGCCGAAACTTGCAGAAATTAGCAAAGAGTTAATCATCTATGAAGGACAAGGGAGGGTGTTACAGATCCCCCTGCTCCCTGGACCAAGGGCTAATCCCTAGGGGGATGGAGGCAGTTCTTGATTTGTCTTCAGACCCTATCGGGAATTCTCCGAGTTGATCCTCAGACATTTACACATTGCACTGTTTCCTACCCAACGTAATAGAAAAATTAAATAAGAATGTAGAAGATATTTGCTCCCAGCTTTGCAAGGAATTAAACCCAAAACTGAACACTGATATGCTTTTAGTAGCATAACATGTTTTCGCTTTTAATAGTATAACTTAAAACAGAATGTTGGGCTATGAATCAAGTCATCTAAGCATTAAAATGAAATTTAACTATAAGACATGAGCTTGATATAAAATATTATATTTGCAGCAAATTTGAAGACATTTAAGAATGACCAAAAGAATGTATTTAAGAATATGGTGAGTAGGGCATAAAATACTGGGAGAAGTCCAAAAAGTACACCTTGACCGCAAGTAATGTTGCAACCGTTCAACCTTGGCAGCAGTGCAATGAACCGCTTAGTGATGCTTGCTTTTTTCCACTTTGATATTGATTTTGAAACTCAACTGAAGAAAGATTTATACTCACATGTTTACAGTACAAACGTAGATGTATAAACTCAGCGTAAAAAATTTAGACATATTTCATTACTATGGGCGTGGTATTTGTAGAAAAATGAAAAAAAAAAAAACTTCTTAAAGAAAGACATTAATAAAAGTTACACCTTCAAGTTCTTCGGATCTTACTAGCCTATTAACCTCATTCCTTACAGAGTTCAGAACCCTAATTACCCCTCTCATTTCCCTTCTTACAAATCTTGTCTCCTACCTTATCCCCGTTAAACAAAATCCATAAGTGGATCCTTCCGACTCCTTATCCATTCTCCTTTGGAATGCGAATGGTGTTCGCACCCACACTAACGAACTGACAGCACTACTCCACGACAAAAACATCGACGTAGCTCTCATTACTGAAACAAGACTAACGAGTAAACGACCATTTACTGTTCGACAGTACAAGACTTATCGAACTGATCACCCAGATGGAACAGCTCATGCAGGTACCGCTGTCATTGTCCATAACTCCATATCCCACCACATAGTTCCTCTGGTGGCACATGATTTCCTTCAATCCACTGCAGTGTCAATCACCACCTTCACTTTTCCCCTTACACTAGCATCAGTGTACTGCCCTCCCAATAAATCCATTTCGGACTCCCAATTCATCTCCTTTCTAGACTCCATAGGACATCGTTTCCTTGTGGGTGGGGACTTTAATGCGAAGCACCTACACTGGGGGTCAAGATCCACTAATACACGAGGACGTGCTTTGCTGTCTGCACTCACACGGAAACATTGCTCCACTATCACTCCTGACACAGCCACCTATTGGCCATCTGATCTCAACCGAAATCCTGATCTCCTTGACTTCTTTTTTTACAATAGTTTAGGAACACTTAACTATTCACTCACGCGCCTCGATGACCTCTCCTCTGATCATAGTCCTTTATTATTAACCATTTCCCTAAGACCAATTCACAAACTGCCTCCTCCTTCATTTATTAGGGGCCCAGTTGACTGGGACCACTTCCGCCAGCTTCTTACGGAGTCCGTAAACCTCAAATTGTCCCTGAAAACATCCCAAGACCTAGACGATGCAGTGCATTCTTTCACTACTCTGGCCCAGAGGTCGGCTTGGGAGGCATCGTCACCCCATCGTCACCCAAAAATCCATAATCATAATCGTTTACCTCAGCATCTCAAAGACCTAATCCAATCCAAACGCCGGTCCAGAACAGCGTGGCAAAGATCCCGACATCCTGCTGATCGCCGCTCGTACAATCAGTACTGCCGATTGGTAAAGCGGCGATTGGCATCCTTCCGTTCGGATTCATTCAATTCCTACCTCTCCTCTCTGTCTACCAGGGATAACTCGTTGTGGAACGTAACCAAAAAAATCCTAAAGTATCAACCTATTTCACATCCACTCCGTCGTGATGATGGGTCCTGGGCGGCTTCGGATGGGGATAGGTCGGAGGAATTTGCTCTGCATCTTACCCATACTTTCACACCTCACCTTTCTCAACAAAGCCATACTCACAGCACAACTGTGGAAGATTTCCTCACTTCACCTATTCCTCTCTCTCTTCCACCAAAAGCCGTTAATCCCTCTGAGGTCAAATACCTTCTGAAAAACTTATCTTACCGAAAATCCCCTGGATATGATCTCCTTACTCCTCAGATTCTCAAACAGCTTCCTCCTAAAGCCATAATCTTTTTAACCTATATATACAATTGCATTATCCGAACGACGCACTTTCCTCTCCTCTGGAAACATTCCATTATTGTCCTATTCGCCAAACCCGGTAAACCACCCAATGAAGCCTCATCTTACCGTCCAATTAGCCTACTCCCTATCCTCTCAAAAATATTTGAGAAACTCCTACTAAAACGTCTACTTCCAATTGTTGAATCCAAAAACCTTTTTCCCACACACCAGTTTGGTTTCCGCCAACGACATTCCACTGCTCAACAAGGCCTTCGCGTTGTTGATCACATCTCCTCAGCCCTTGAAACCAAACAGTATTGCACTGCTGCCTTTCTCGATATAGCTCAAGCTTTTGACAGGGTTTGGCACGCAAGTTTGCTCTACAAGCTCAAAAGATATTTACCACAGACCCTTTTCCTAATCCTACAGTATTACCTTTCAAACCGCTTCTTCCAAGTCCGCTGTGGTTTAGAATACTCTAACTACTATCCCATAAGTGCAGGAGTTCCACAGGGCAGTGTCCTTGGCCCCATCCTCTATAACCTATACACCGCTGATGTCCCCTCTACTCCCAATACCTTCTTGGCCACATTTGCAGATGACACTGCAGTCTTGTCATCCCACCCAGACCCCGATATAGCATCCCATAACCTTCAAAAACACCTTGACGAGATCGAGTATTGGTGCAATCAATGGCGGATCAAAGTTAATGAAGCAAAATGCTCCCACATTACCTTCACCCTTTGTCGCAAGTCTTGTCCACTAGTTTATTTTAATTCTATTCCTCTCCCTGTATCCGAGACAGTACGGTACTTAGGCTTCCATCTTGACAAACGACTGACCTGGAACCCACATACGAGACAAAAAGACAAGAACTAAACAGACGCTTTGGACAACTGTACAGACTACTTCAAAGGACATCCCATCTCTCAATAGAAAATAAACTACTAATCTACAAACTTATACTTAAACCAATCTGGACATACGGAATAGAGCTATGGGGGACAGCAAAAAAGTCGAACATCAAGCGTATCCAATCGTTTCTATCAAAAGTCCTGAGAACAATAGTAAATGCCCCTTATTATGTCAGTAACAAAACCCTTCATAACGACCTTAACATACCCTACATTCTAGAACTCATCCCTTCCAAGTTTATGAAATTCCACAGTAGCCTTTCCAACCACCCTAATCCTGTAGCACAGTCATTGCACTGCGCCACTCATCCCTATAATCCTCCTCGGAGACTGAAACGGCAGTGGCCTCGTGACCTGCTATAAACGCGTGACAGTGGGAGTCCTGGCAATGGCCAGTTTCTCCAATCATGTCCTGAGCGTCTGTGGCTCTCGCGCTCTTAGTCAGCCTCCACTGGCTAGTATCCGGTGACGCGGCTGACGGAGGAGCGTGGGGGACTTCCCAAGACTCCGCTTTCTCTTCGCGGTGGATTTTGGGGGTCTCTGGGCTGTCTGTAAATATTGTATGAATGAGCGAGTGAATGATGAACTGTAAATATGGTATGAATGAGAGCATTTATCTTAATTACTTATTGCCTTATAAAAGGCAGATTGTAATTTTAGCACAATAAAGGATTATAATAATAATAAATATAAGTTAAACAATTCATGTTCAGCTCTTCCGTGTGCGTAAAGTTTGAAATAATTTTATTGTAATTTCACCAAGTGTGTTTGAGTAAAGAGGAATTACTTAAATCCAGAAATTAATTGATTTTTATGCTGTAAAAAATTTTAAGTTATGAAGGACAATTATTATGGTATAACAGGGGTGCTCAATAATGATTCTCGTGGTTTTTATAGTTTAATATACACTGGTTTTTGCACATGGAGCTCTACAAGAGTGAAGTGTAAGTTGCCCGACCTCCTTTTTCTAGGACCTAACTGACATTTTTTTTTTAATTCACAAACATTTTGCAAATGATTTGTTTGGTTTTTCTATGCTTTTCTGTGAATATTAACGGTCTTTCTAGGATCAAGTTAGTCCAAGATAGTAAACTGATTTTAAGTGAAGGAAGTTAACGTATACATCTTTTATGTGCTGATAACAGATGTGTTTAAAAATATATGATAATATATGTGTATATTTATAATACATTTCTGATGAAAATAATAATTAAAAGAATAAAGAAAAACGTCAAATTTTCATTACATAAGATTATATTAGAAGTAAGACTTATTAGTTAAGAGATCTGGATCAGCCTTGTTAACTAATTAAGCACATGAAGCGCTGAATCCCTTGTGCAATAAAAAAATTCTAATAAATTGAGTTCTCACCGTGAGTATGACGCATGTAAAATGTATGCTTTAAAGTAAAAACCTATGACCAGCCAAAAAAATTTATGACATTTACTCAATTATGTTTGTCTCTTGACCTATTTTTCTTGTTGTAATAATAATTTTTACTCGGAAAGGATTGGGCAATGTTTATGGAAACATGGCGGTTTAGTTCCATCTACCATGTTGAATTGATTCTCTATTTCTATTCATTTTTTTATTTTTTATTTATTGTATGGCATGTCATTTTTATGTTGTGTTCCACTGCGTTATCGTCAATCCGATATACCCTGCACATAATTTTTCTCTTTCCATCTTTTCAACTTATTACTCACAATGATCTCCTGCAAATACGAAGAATGCACCTCAGAGTCCTGGTCAGTTCCTGGAATAGACGGCGGGCCTGAGCGTGCTGAGAACAGTGCAGAGACATAAGGCTGGTCTCAATGGATACCGGCCAGTCCATTAACGGCACTCTTAAGCCGACAATTAATGGACTTCGGTTGGTCAGCATTTGGCAGTTTTCAATAATACAGGACTCCGGAGCTCCAACACCTCCCGTCCGAATGGGGTTTAGAAGCTTCACTATCCGGGTGTTCGTTTGGAAGGAATCTTGTCGGTAGACATCAAGTCAAGGGCATTGACAAGTCGAAACTAAATTCTTCACCTTCTTCACTAAATTCTTTCATTAGATTATTCGATAGAAGGGATGTTTAGAAAGATCGAGTATTAAAGGGGGATTTTAATATCTAAAACTAGTAATGGTCTGATAACCCTCATATAGCTATGGAGACCTCTCATTCTTCTATAGCCTTCTACTTAACCCAAATGGATATTCCAACACAAATCTTCAATTCATAACGCCATCATTCCATTGCCCTATTGAGAGCTACATTTTTTATTATTTGAGAGTATCAACCCACAAAACGAGAAATTTTACGTAGGTGTTTTTAAATGTAATATGTAATAAGCTTCAAGTCGTTCCAATTAATATTTTTATTAACATTACATCTTCTATGGTCAACGGTTCGCTTGTTCAGGCATCATCATGACTGTAAAAAATATTATCTATTTTAATTATATATTATCCTGTACAATCATACCACTATCGGCAATATATGAATAGTTAAATTATCACATTTTATAATCGCTTTACAGAACAAATAATGGTGTACATGTGGAAAAAAAAAAGGAAGGGCCCAGATTCGGACATTAACAACAACTGATATATTGTTCATTTAAGATTCTTTGGAGCCAATTCTACGACTTTTGAGAAAAATCAATCCGATTAAAAATATAAAATAATCGGAATAGAAGAAGTAACAAAAGAATTGTATCCGAATTTCCGATTCTCTCAGATATCTTTTACCCCTAATCATCGTTTTAGAAACATATAATTAAAAAAATAAACACCAAGAAATTTAGATTAATTTAATTTTTAAATAATTTTTTTTTACAAAGCGTAATAAATAAAACCATTTTGTTTGGTTAAAACAAGTAGAACTTATTGTCTTACGTTTCAAATAACTGTCCCTAGAACACCTGCACCTCACCCAAGGTCTCCTACACCCATTCCCTAGGGTCTACATTACTAGATCCCTCCTAGCGAAAGGATCCACTCATCCCGAAAAATTTCCATTTATTTTTCCCGTATTCCTTAATTTTTTTAAGTATTTGAGGTTTTAAAAAAAAAATTTTCTTCTACATATTTTACGTATTAAAATAATGTATTTAATAACCCTTTTTTTAAAATATACTTATTATTGTATGAATGAGTGAGTGAATGATGAATTGTAAATATGGTATGAATGAGAGCGTTTAGCTGATTGCCTTATAAAAGGCAGATTGTAATAAAGAGGCCCAATAAAGAGTATTAAAAAAAAACAAAAAAAAAACTCATAATAATAAATATAATTTACAGCTCAGCTTGACAGCCATACATAGAAACAACAGACTACATCATAATTTGTCTTAACAGTATAGGGTATGGTCCCATACAGAGACATCCCTAACTAAATATAATTTCGTAATAATATCTTGTTGAAAATTTAGTTGGTTAATTCATTGTAATTATGCTAGGATATAAAATGATAATGATTAGAATATAAAACTAATTAAAATAATATATAATGATAATTGACTATTTATATAACAGAATATCATTAAGAACAAATTATGAAAAAAAAACGAAATTTTCTGTCAAAGATGAATTATAATTCCCACCCCCCTCATCAGGATGTCTTGTAGGAGTCTGGGTTTCAATTTTATATTTCACGACAGAGTTCCAATTATATATATGTTTGCTCCTTATGGAATTTACCTTTGCTTCAATTTGAGGTGGTACTTCATGAATTTAATTTTGATTAAAAATTGTCTCAATTTGTGAGTCTTGGTGAAGTTGTTTGTTGACGAATAGTGAGGATTTATATCAATCCTTAGAATTTTAATTTTCGAGCCTTTTAAGTTTTGGATTGCAGACAGAGCCCCATACTTCACAACCGTACATGAACGGTCCTATAGGGATAGTACGGAAGATTAAAATGGCAACATCCGGTTTCAGGTCTGATTTCCTGATAGCCTACAATATGCCTCCGTATGTGCTAATGATGGGACTCTTCCATGTCAAACGGTGTACTAGACGGACACCTAGGTATGTTATAGCTTCATTTCGATCATTCCAAGCTATGGTTTCATTGTTGATAGTTAGCTTATTTGAAGAGCGGCGCGAGAGGAAAATGTTTGCTACGCGTTGGTGTGGGTTGAGAATAATTTTCCACTTAGCAAAACACTCTTCCAGACCGTCCAGGTGGGTCTGATGCTTATTGAGTGCCGTAACTATGTCTTCATGTTGGTAAAACACTCTTCCAGACCGTCCAGGTAGGTCTGATGCTTATTGAGTGCCGTAACTATGTCTTCATGTTGGTAAAACAATGGTGTCATCAGCGAATATTGCTATTGTTGTTTTGGTATAATATCATGCAGATGAAGACCTACCATTACCACTTTTAGTGGTCATAGAACAGAACCCTGCATGCCCCATGGAATACTTGTATTAATATACCTGGTTGAAGAAAAATTGTTGTTAACTTATACCTACAGAAAAGGTTCTAATGAATTTATAATTTTAAATAGCTAAAGAGAATCATTATTTTTTTTACTTGTTCCAAAAAGGCGGAGCGGCAGATTTCGTTGATGATAGTCGATAAATGTGACAATTGTACGTTTTTTTTATCTTGAAACCATTTGTATCAAGATCAATGTAGTTCGTGAATCTTGATAGTTATAGTAAGGTTGAATGCTTGTACTGGGTCCCAAACTGGAAATGGGGGATGATATGATGGGTATACAAAAACAAGGAGAGGCGCTTTTTTTGTTACTGATTTCAGGAACTTGTCTAAAATTACTAAATGCTTATTGGTCTTTTTCTTTCTATTTCTTGTGATGTTTTACCTCGCTTTAGATCTACGATTATTTCACCGTATTTCCATATCCAAAGAGGCCTAGTAACAATTGAATAAGTTTATTAACCACAGAATATCCTTTGTTGGCAAATGGTCTATAGGTATGGTAGTGATTAGACCATAGCCACAACTTTTATTGATTGTCAGAAGTTCTATATGGTCCTGTGATTCATTGGGTGGAGTGAACTCCATTGGAACCTGAACAGATGAGATACGTAACTCGAAATATTCTTCAACTCCGTTTTCTATTGAAGTGGTACTGTATCCATTTGCCTTGAAGGGGGAGAAACACGTTTCGTAGTGGTTGGCAACTGCATTAGGTTTTTCTGGTAAGCAATAATCCATTTGCTAGTATACGTGATATTTACCGATTATTTTTTTTTTCAAATATGTGTTTAGTAGCTTTCCAAGCCAAGTTATCTTTGGGATGAAGATCTGCCGGTTAGTTCTGGTATTTGGTCAGTTCAAATTCGGTTAAATACCTTTTAACCTCCCGCTTCAACGAGTTCCACATTCGTGCCTTCATCCACAGTCTTCTTACTTTAGTTTACTTTCCATGTTTCTTTTATTTTTCCCCATATTTCTTTCGGCCCTCTCTTAGAGGGTAGATAAGTCTCAAACAAAAAAGGTTTTATTGATGTCTTATGTATACTTTCAGGGATCAACTGCGCATGGATTCGTAGATAGAATCATTAGAAGCTTGGTATTTACGTATATTTAATTTTCAAAATATTTGGGGATTAGATTCAATCTACTAATCCATTTTTTTTTTTTTTTTTTTCCTAGCTCTCAAACTTAAAAAAAAATAGGATGTGTGAAAAATAAAAGGAAAATTATTTTGGGTTGATGGGTGCCTTTCACTAAGGGGAGTCCTATTTGAAGGGTGGATGAGAAAGATATGGGATGTGGGATGCCTAAAGGAGGCGGGTGGGTTCGGGAAGGTAGTAAGAGTCTACCTATGGTGGCTACTGGTTGTATAACAATTAAAAAATCAATTAAAACCGGGAAGTGATTGGAGTATAGAGATGGTATCGTTAAGAATTTACTGTGAACTGAAAGTTTTTTGTTAGCATGATATCTAAGATGTCCAGGATAGTTCCGCTTCTATGAAATGTGTACTCTGCAAACACTAAAATGTGGAAATCATTTCTGGAGCAAATATCCAGTATTAAGTTTTCACTCGGATGTGTCTTCCTGCAGCCCCAGAGAATGTTTGCTGTTCAGATACCGTAAAGCTATTGCGTGCTGATCTAGTCGAAATTTATTTGCTATTTCTGATTCATGAATCTTTTTGTTAGGAGTTTGTACACAGCAGTATTAACGTAGGTGGAATTATACATATCTTTACAGATACTGGTTCAAGATTCGTTACATTCAATATTACTTTTTATAGTTATTCCTACACCAACAGAAGCTGTTGTAGATTTAATATCGTAGTGTACAGTTCAGTATACTGAATTTAATTATTTCTAAAAGTGGGTTTCGGATATACGCAATATCAATATTATTAGCTTTTAGATACGTTTTAGTTCCTTTTGGTAGTGATGGTAGGAGCATTCCAATTTGACAGTTTTAAATTACGAATTTGTTTGTCGTAAATGTAATAAAGCCGACAGTAATGAGTTGTACCTCCGTGGAACAACAGCTTTTGAATAAACATATTATAGAAATATCGATAACTGGTAGGTTACTGTTTACATTACGTGGGAAATGAAGGAAGATACGTCATTAATGGGCGTAAATAACGGTTTAACTGCACCAATTATAATTTTAGTGACAAAAGAAGGAGTTTTTTATTATTAAATTCAGTATTATCCAAGCTTACCGGTTTTGTAGCGGGCACATAAAATAAATTTGAAGTTACATGTCTAGCCGGTTTTCTAAAATATTCATCTGCTGCAGGAATATTACTCCCGACAGCATTGAAGGTAAAGTTATTTTATTTTTCATTGGTTGATATTGTGGACATCATTTGTAACTTGCTGCATCCACCTGTTGACAGTTCACGCAAAACGGTCAGTCAGTACATTTTGGTGGACCTTTGGAGAAGTTCTCCACATTTTATGCATTTTGCCCCTTGGTGACAGTAATTAATAATGTGACGTATCCACTGGCAGCTTCTCCACACGGGGATGTCACAGTTTTTATACTGCTGTTCAAAGTTTATAACTCAGTGAAATAAATCATTAAACATAAATTCGTTTTTCTGTTCCATATGCTTCACTAAAGTAATCAAACAGAGTCATGAACAAAAGAGGTTTACGTATTTTGTCCTTGTCCAATATTTGTGAAACGTGGACCGCTTGGTATTTTTTGTGAGTTGACTCGTCCCTAACTTTGTCCTCATTGAATGAGTAGGAAACCCTCGTTTGCGACAGATTTTTTTATTCCAATGCATATGTATAATATTGTGTTTTCTTCTGATCAAAATTACTAGTAATAGTTTCGGAGTCCTCGACGGATGATAACCTGCCCCCTTCTAACGAAGGGCTTTTGTTTTCGAAATCAACAAACCCTAATCACTAAAAACGTTTGTTTAGCACCAAAGGAGATTATTCAATGTTAAACAGCAAGTAACAATGGTCCACCCCACCTTGAAAAGATCTCGGTAACTGCTCAATCAGGACGACATGATCGGCCCTTAAATTCGCCAAGGCCAAGGTTCAAGTGAGAAGACGTGCTCAGCTATCATGAATAACTTGGTTTAATAGTAATAATACTCCCCCGGGGTAAGTAATGTGAATTACTAGAACCAACAAAGACATTAGTTTTTATTTCGTAAGTTTTCAAGATTCGAATTTCCGCTACCACATACAATCCTGTACAGTCCACTTCGCCTATTTCACCCCAGCTACCCCAATACAAACTATTGGTGTCATATCCCTTCATCCTAAAAGCATTACAACAAACAAGGATCGAACTACCATAACCAGAAGCATCAAACGACATTTCAAGATGTTCAAAAGAGCGGTAACAAAATATTTTTAGCTTCGTTATTTTTCTTTTGATTAGTCAGAAATGGAATTACTTGGGTTCATCAACTAAATATAGCACTAGTTAAGATCCCAATCCTTATCGTCAAGCGGATTTTTCCTTTATTAGAAGTCTAAGGGTGGATAACACAATGGAGGGCAAACGAGGTGACACCGACTGTTTCTCCTACCTTGTCACCCTTCGTAATTGAATATTGGCCATTTTTCTTCTTTTCACTCGCCCTGTTCATTTCACTCTTTCAATTGGGGGGCGAAGGCTTTGACGTTTGTGTTCCACGTGCCCAAGGGTTCCATGTGATAAAACCAGTGATCAATCATTCGATTCATTGTTTTCATTGTCGAATGGAAACCGTGGTTTATCGAAAATAGAATCGTATTTAGGTTTAGCATCGGATTCACAGTTTAGAACAAAATCGTGTTTATTGTTTTAATTGCAAACCAATTCGCTCATATAAAAGTGTTTGCATCAAAGTTTGTTATTTAGAGGAGATTTAATTGAATATTTCTGAGATATGTGAGCGTTTTTCTGGCAAACTGCTTAGTACATAATTAGTTACCTCGCGTTTACCATGTAAAACATCATCAAGCATTTCCTGTCACTAATCCATTTTTTGCTGCTGAGAGTTAAATATGATTTTATTATTTTCAGATATTCCACAAAATATTTAGCCATTAAAACAATAAATTTTAAATGCTATGCTACTTCAATAGTTCTATTTTAGTGGCATTATGTTAGTGTTTTTCTGCGTTCTAGGTTCGTAATATACGTAACCATCATTATATCTGTTTTTTTTCTAATTTAAAGCGTTTTCCGTCTTTCAATTTTTCGGTTTATTAATACCACACTGTATCAGATGTATACATATTACTCTATGTCACAATGGCTACCGTGGTGAAACAATTGATAGCTATGGCAGCACTGCCTGCTACGTACTCCACTCTCGGTGTAAACTTCAGGTTTCTGCCCATAAGAAGGTATATGAATTTGGTGGCGACCTGAATTCTTCTTCCTATTTTGAGACGTGTGTGGAGGAAGTTGTTTTTATTCTTGACCTTCCTAAACACCTTGCCTCTCATTATGGGGGCGGATGTCATCTGAATAGCTATCGTATTCTTCGGGGAGGAGCTCCTACTACTACTCTCCGACTAGGATGAAGTCATTACACACTTTTCAAATGATCTGATCAGGACTCCCACTTGATTGCTATTGGCAGTTCGTGCAAATTGCCCCTATCCCGTGGACATCCAGAGTCACGAGAACTTCTTTTATAACGACTCGAAAAAATAGAGTCAGTATAACTCCTAATAGTCGTGTTTGCTATTATCTAGAGATGCCACAGCTCTGTTCCCGAAAATCCATCACGAGTAACTTGATTGATTAAATGATCACAACTCAAAAAATCATTTTTTTAAACTTTCTAAGGCTTAAATTACATATAAGTATTTAATGAGATTAGTACCTAAGCCAATAGAATGAGTGGAATGAATACTTTCACTGGAGATTTGGGACATGTATGGAGAGTGGATGTACCTTTAGCTGCAGATAAGGTCTAACCGAGTTCTTTACAAGTCGTACTCTCTCAGGTTTGTGCTGCTTACAATTCTCTTGATAAAAAATGAAATTTTTTTTTTGGCACGCAGTATTTGTAAATTACATGAGATATAGTTTTGTATTATAATGATTTGTATTACGTTTTTTACCTTGTCTGAGAATTCAACATCTGATATCCACCGATGTCCAGCTGCTCTTTTAAAATCATTAAATGACACTTGTACATGTATATTCTATTTATAGCGATATAAAATCAAACGATGCAACTATATAAATGTTAGATATTGTAAACTTGATTGGCTATTATTAAAACCCAATGTCCAATGCACCTCCGACCTGTGGTATTTATAAGGTAGAAAGTATAGTTAGGAGGCCAGGGGTTGGGTATTGAAGGAGGATTAGATGCCTTGATTGATTTATATCTGAAAATCACTCTGATAACACAGATGAAACTTTCACTGAGATGACAATACATGTTTCTTGGAGTCTAAATGACTCTGCCTTCGTCTGGCCAATATGCTATTTACCGGCAACATATCCCTTCCATAATAAAAATTATGTAAAAAATAAAAGGAGCCAAATCCATTACACCCCTTGGTGCCAGACAAAGTCAAACACTATACGAAATTTTTTCAACAAAACCTCATTCCTTCAAAACCAACCTAAGTATATTAAGTTAACACTGGATCCTATTTCTTATTCTGAATTAAAAGGTGGTTGGTGATTTGGATCACTAAAAATTCCAATTCATATAAATTAAGAATGTGTAATTCACAATGTTATTAGTTATTACCTTTATCAAATTTCTAAATCAACTAAACTTGACGAATGTTCCCATGTTATTTTCATTTCTAGATTAATTTCAATCCTTCTTAAGGATTAGTATAACATTATATGTAACAAAAATGCCTGTATTAAAGTAATTAATTAAGAAGTCTCGTGTTAATGAGAGGAAGCAACAGTTAGGGGGTCGGTTCACCCCAGACTCAAGTGGGGATCTAAGGTAGCTACTTTTATTTATTGAAGCACCTCTTTTTCAGGCCTACTTAAGTGGGATCTTTCATTAAGTGCTTTGTACCTTACCTCTATAGTAGGGTAAGCCTAAAAAAAAAGTTATTTCCACGTCATTAGAATATTAAAGAAATTGGCCTGGAATGAATAAATTGCACAAAAATTAATGATTTCTGGAGCTTATTTTACTTCAACTAAAAATCAAGGTTATTAAAAGTACATTGTTGTCTGGAGGTAAACTTTTTAGCAAAAGGCGAATTTTAATACAATGCTCGGCAGTCAAAAGCAAATATCAGGCTGAAGTAATATGAGACCACCCATAGTAGAAGCTGCTAAGTCCATATTGGATTTTTATGTCCACTTATAAAGTGCTACACTTTTGCACTTCACAGGTTATCTAGAGTTCTAGTGAGCTTTTTCACCTCGTCTGGTATATCAATAGTGCAACTACTCCTACTATCTACCAGTTATATATCTACTATTTTCCCGACCCAAATACATATACATACATATATTTTAATAATTAAATGATCCTAAATACCATCTATACAGAAATGGGAAGATTTCTGCTATTGTATAATGCTAAACAAATAACGTAACCGCATTAAAAAAAAAATAGTTAATTCAACATCATTACAGTTCTAAACAAATAACCCTGGACTGAATAAAAATTATAATCAAAACTTGTCGGAGCTTAGCTCCTTTTTTTTACTCTATGAAAGTTAGGATTAATAAAAGCAAATTGTTGCCTAGAGGTAAAATTTTTAAGAACAGTCCTATTTTAATACAATGCGAGGCGGACTGAAGCAGGCAGAAGAAGTAATATGAGGCAGCCATGGTGGAATCTGTTAAGTCCATATTGGATTTTTCAGTTCATTTTATTAGCTAGTACGTGCTGCATCCGTTTAAAAATCAGTATTAAATTAAATTTTAAAAAAAAGTCGGAAAGTTTTTAATTTTTTTCCTGAGATGTCTTTCGGTTTTAATTTTCATGGATATTCTCAACACAGCTTTTCTTTTTTTCTTTATTTGTCCACGATTACATCATCCATGAGTATCTCAAGCAATGCTGGGTACAAAGAAAAAAATCTAGCCTAACAGTTTTCTCAGAAATTCTTTAAGAACGAATTAAAGACATTATTAAGTCTGATTAATGATTTATAAAAAAAAAAATTACCCGAAAGCAAAAAATTGAAATGTTACGTTGAAGAGGTATTTTCCACAACTTCTCGCACTGTGGCTACTAGTCAACGGTTAAAATACTGTATGAAATGTCAGGCTTGTTAAAATTTTTATATCAGCTGATAAAAAAGCTGATCATGATTAATTTAAGTGGATAATATCCTTTCAAATTTTATTAAGAGATTGTCGCAAGGTTTCGGAAGGTTAAGATCCCTTCCTCAGCCAACATATAAAAGTTTGGCTTCAGCAACACCTTTGTTTACTCGTCAATATATCCTAGAAAAACTTCGGTTGTGTGATAGGTTCTTCTTATAGGATTCCTGCACAATCAGAGCCTTCAGTATATGATATTTAATAATAATAGGATGCAAAAGTTGGATATAATTAAAAGGTGTGCATAAATTACTAACTTTTATCAATTGTAAGCTTGTTGCAGTTTTTCGGATATTTCCTATTTCGTGGCCATTTCTCAAAATCCAATTTATTAAACGGTTGATGCATACAATTTTCAGGTTGTTTGAAGAAAAAAAAAGTGGTGATTTTTTTTCCTACGAACTCCGCATTGACAGACTCAGCAACAGAGTAGATTCCGAACTGAGCCAATAAGCTAACTCGACCACACCCTAGTTTGCCAGTGAAGGGGGTCCGCACACAGGCTTTGACAGCCCCCCCCCACATCTTCTACTTTATCCGCTCATTGTTTCACAATCGCAGTCTGATCATTGTTCATTTTCCATATGGCTACTCTAGGTATGGCTAAATTGGAGCTTTTAAGACATTTTCATCTTTGTAAAGGCTCATATCGTAATAGTTTATTACTTTCTTTTTATAAGGCATCGACCAATTAACTATAAATAGCATACCTAAAATAATAAATTTCATATTACTGAAATATGAAGAGGCTAAAGCTTTATAAAACGAGATATAGTATTTAAAAATTAAAAACAAAAAAAATATATATATATATATATGTAAGTTAATCGCCGGTGGTTAAGATAGATGAAAAGATAATAACAAAAGAGGGAAATGCACTGACACACTCTGACTCCAGTATAAGACTGCTTCATTGTGGAAGATAATAAGACATACATAGGATCATGGGTTGTTTACATTCCATGATCGTATAAGTATTCGACATAGTCAGGCCTCTGGCTTTAACTCCCCCCGGCCAGTACCTGATCATCCTCCCACTGTCACGCATTTATACCAGGTCACTCGGCTACCACCGTTTCAGTCTCCAAGGAGGATGATAGGGATGAGTAGTGCAGTGCAATGACTGCGCTAGGGGATTAGCGCGGTTGGTTGGATAGATTACCAGAGAATTTCATGAACTTGGAAGGGATGAGTTCAAGAATGTAAAGTATAGTAAGATCGTTATGAAGGGTTTTGATGCTGACGTAATAAGGGGCATTTACTATTCTTCCCAGAACTTTTGATTGAAAGGATTGGATGCGCTTGATGTTCGAATTTTTTGCTGTCCCTCATAGCTCTATTCCGTATATCCAGATTAGCTTAGGTATAACTTTGTAAATTAGTGATTTGTCTTCTATTGAGAGATGGGATGTCCTTTGAAGTAGTCTGTACAGTTGTCCAAAGCGTCTACTTAGTTCTTGTCTTTTTAGCCTCGTATGTGGGTTCCAGGTCATTCGCTTGTCGAGATGGAAGCCTAAATACATTACTGTCTCGGATACAGGGAAAATAATGGAATTAAAAGAACTAGTGCACAAGACTTGGGACAAAGAGTGAAGGTAATGTGGGAAAACTTTGCTTCATTGACTTTAATCCGCCATTGGTTGCACCAATATCGGGGTCTGGGTGGGATGACAAGACTTCAGTGTCATCTGCAAATGTTGCCAAGAAGGTATGGGGGGTAGAGGGACATCAGCGATGTATAGCTTATCGAGGATGGAACCCAGGACACTGCCCTCTGGAACTCCTGCTTTTATGGGATAGTAGTTAAAATATTCTTAATCACTATCTTAAATATCTTTTGAGCTTGTAAAGCGAACCTGCGTGCAAAGCCCTGTAAAAATCTTGAGCTATGTCCAGAAATGCAGCAGTGTAATACTGTTTGGACACAAGAGCTAAGGAAATGTCACCAACAACGCAAAGACCTTGTTGAGTAGTGGAATGTCGTTTACGAAACCAAACTGGTGGGTAGGAAAAAGGTTTTTAGATTCAAAAATTGTAAGTAGACATTTTAATAGGAGTTTTTCTAATATTTTTGAGAGGATAGGGAGTAGGCTAATTGGACGGTAAGATGAGGCGTCATTGGGTGGTTTACCGGGTTTGGCGAATACGACAATAGTGGAATATTTCCAGAGGAGAGGAAAGTGCATCGTTCGGATAATGCAATTATAGAGTTAGGTTAGGAAGATTATGGCTTTAGGAGGAAGTTGTTTGAGAAGTAAGGAGATCATATCCAGTGGATTTTCGGTAAGGTAAGTTTTTCAGAAAGTATTTTACCTCAGAGGGGTTAACGGCTTTTGGTGGAAGTGAGAGAGGTATAGGTAAAATGAGGAAATCTTCCACAGTTGTGCTGTGAGTATGGTTTTGATGAGAAAGGTG
Organism: Acanthosoma haemorrhoidale; assembly: GCA_930367205.1. Taxonomy (NCBI): domain Eukaryota; kingdom Metazoa; phylum Arthropoda; class Insecta; order Hemiptera; family Acanthosomatidae; genus Acanthosoma; species Acanthosoma haemorrhoidale. The sequence goes on from OV884014.1 coordinate 53,320,225, forward strand.
AGGTGTGAAAGTATGGGAAAGATGCAGAGCGAATTCTTCCGATCTATCCCCATACGAAGCCACCCAGAACCCATCATCACGACGGAGTGGGTATGAAACAGGATGATACTTTAGGATTTTTTTAGTTACATTCCACAGGGAGTTATCCCTGGTAGACAGAGAGCGGAGGTGGGAATTGAAGGAATCGGAACGGAAGGATGCCAATTGCCGCTTCACCAATCTGTAGATCTGATTGTACGAGCGGTGATCAGCAGGATGTTGGGATCTTTGCCTCACTTTTCTGGAGTGGCGTTTGGATTGGATTAGGTTTTTGAGATACTGAGGTAAAGGATTTTGATGACGGTGGGGTGACGATGCCTCCCAAGCCAACCTCTGTACCAGAGTAGTGAAAGAATGCACTGTATCGTCTACATCTTGGGACACTATCAAGGGATACTTTGAGGTCTACGGAACCTGTAAGAAGCTGACGGAAGTGGTCCCAATCGACTGGGCCCCTAATAAATGAAGGAGGAGGCAGTTTGTAAATTGGTCTTAGGGAAATGGTTAATAATAAAGGATGATTGGAGGAGAGGTCATCGAGGTGCGTGAGTGAATAGGTTAGAATTCCTCTTCGGCCAGAGAGATTCAACCTCAATCCCAATAAACAAGGAGCATCTCAGTAGCGAAATGTGAATATCAATATAAAATGCCTCAAGAAATCGATGGCTTGACTCACCGATACGGCGCCGTAGCTATACCCAACCTTCACAACCATTCAGTCTTGCGGGTTTAAACTACTCATGCAAATCTGAATACATACCAAGTTATTTAGAACAGTGGTTCCCAACAGGATAGATACCACCCAAACCCCTAGGGGTTGAAAAGATCCAAGGGGGATTTTTTGGCGCAGGGAAAATTTATGGCGTTGAGAACCAATCACCGTCATCCTCGCTGATAGAATTTCAGCAGGAATGTGCTGGAAAGATCGATTAGTACTAAAAATTATTAAACACATGATTTAATAAACAGTACTAAACATCTTTTAAGCAAGTTCAGTCAATTTTAAAAGTAGGTATTAATACATTATTGCTTCATATTTTTTTTACTACCTTGAACTCTAAAAGATTCTTTTTAATTTAGTTGGTAGTTAATCAGTTTTGACGTTGGACGTAAGTATTGAAATTTGTCGCTATTTGAATTGATTCACTCACTCCAACACACAAATATACTTTTCAAATAAATATATTTTATAATTGTAGTCTTTATAATTACCTAATTACTATTATGAATTACTATTGTGAAGTAAAATCATACACGGATGTAATTTTAATGAAAAATACCATATATTCCGTTTGTTTGTATGTTGGATTCAATGCAATTTTTTATATATAATCCTTTATTGTGCTAAAATTACAATCTGCCTTTTATAAGGCAATAAGTAATTAAGATAAATGCTCTCATTCATACAATATTTACAGTTCATCATTCACTCGCTCATTCATACAATATTTACAGACAGCCCAGAGACCCCCCAAATCCACCGCGAAGAGAAAGCGGAGTCTTGGGAAGTCCCCCACGCTCCTCCGTCAGCCGCGTCACCGGATACTAGCCAGTGGAGGCTGACCAAGAGCGCGAGAGCCACAGACGCTCAGGACATGATTGGAGAAACTGGCCATTGCCAGGACTCCCACTGTCACGCGTTTATAGCAGGTCACGAGGCCACTGCCGTTTCAGTCTCCGAGGAGGATTATAGGGATGAGTGGCGCAGTGCAATGACTGTGCTACAGGATTAGGGTGGTTGGAAAGGCTACTGTGGAATTTCATAAACTTGGAAGGGATGAGTTCTAGAATGTAGGGTATGTTAAGGTCGTTATGAAGGGTTTTGTTGCTGACATAATAAGGGGCATTTACTATTGTTCTCAGGACTTTTGATTGAAAGGATTGGATACGCTTGATGTTCGACTTTTTTGCTGTCCCCCATAGCTCTATTCCGTATGTCCAGATTGGTTTAAGTATAACTTTGTAGATTAGTAGTTTATTTTCTATTGAGAGATGGGATGTCCTTTGAAGTAGTCTGTACAGTTGTCCAAAGCGTCTGTTTAGTTCTTGTCTTTTTAGTCTCGTATGTGGGTTCCAGGTCAGTCGTTTGTCAAGATGGAAGCCTAAGTACCGTACTGTCTCGGATACAGGAAGAGGAATTCAATGCAATTAGAGTCACACCTTGCGCAGTGCACAGGCCAGATCACTGTATGTTCCGGCCCGATTAACAAACCCTATATTTACAACTTTGCATAGGTCATTATGAAATATTGTGGATAGTGTTGAATTTATTGATGTTTTGAAAATTTCATTAAACATTACTGTAAATCCATTAGGCTTTTGAGCCATACGAAACCGTTTTAAGGTCCCTTCAGAGCAAGTGGTAACCTAATGCTCATAAAGATTTTACGAATAATCTTCGAGATGCCCTTAACATAATTAAGTACTAGAACCTTCCTAGGTCCGACCAACTAAAAAATTAACACTTCAGGAAGAGTTGACAACATTGTAGCAAATAAGGAGTTAGCATTTAAATTAAAACCCCGGAAGCAGCCCTTAGTTTCAAATAAGTTTTCCATTCCATTTCCATCATTATATTTAGCTAAAAGAATTTTAGTAGAGCCAGCAATTTATCAACAAAAAAATAAAATATGATTTTAGATTGCTAAAAGCAAATATGCCTCCATATTCGAAGTATTATTCCATTACACCAAGGTCGGCCCTCTCACTAAAATAATATTTTTTTTCAATAATTGCGTTTGTTGTTCAAATTTCAAGCAATACGCCAATATTAATGATATTTCTTAATAATGTAACTTTAAAATATTATCTTTCTTTAAAATATATAGTATACTTCACCTAAGAATAGTACCATAGAATCACTATTTGAAAAAGTGTGCTATTTGTTTATCCTAAAGGGAGTGGGTGGTATGCAAAAAACGTTGAAAACCTATGATTTGGCTGGAGAATATATTCAATATAATAGCAAATTAACACGGATTAGAAACGATTAATATTATTTAATTTTGCAACTCAATACTATACAAAACCCGTCCCTATAAAGATACGATGCTAAAGCAACGCATTATTTATGGAACTGATTTTTTTTTTTTCAATAATAGCCGAAATAAGGAAGACATGAGGAAAGCATTCCCCAAAGAGGAATTACTGATAAAATATTTATAGGACGTGAGTTGGATTTTATTGGAGGGCTCATAAAAATTGAGAACCCTTATTGGGAACCCTTATTTCTTTTGTTATATATTGAAGCAGCTTTAGATTACTCAACCTGTTTCCAAGGGATGTTAGTAATCATAATTATTTGCCATTATTTTGTTCCTTTAACTATATTTTCTCATTTATTAAAGTCAATAATAAATGGATTTACAATCTTCTTATAAAATCTGAGTTTCGGATACCGTAAAACAGGATTTACGTAGAATGTTTTTAACTGGTCATGATGTATATTCAAGTGTCTGTCATTGTATCTGCGCATTATATTTTAGAGGTCTTGAAGAATGAACCACCCAACTGTTTACAATGGGTTCCTTGAAATTTGTGACCATTAGCATGTGCAAAACATAAAAATTTTGCTGTTGTAAAATTACTAAAGGTTGGTGTTCCTTCACTTTTTGAGGTTTTTATTATCATTTACTATACACACCACCCTGAAACACAGGTGTTCTGAAATGTTTCCGACCTCAACATGAAGATGATAATAAAATAAATAAAAGCTAGTGAAATAAAAGCTTTGTTAGGCCGGAAACTTTTCAGATCACCCATGTATCTTGCCTCAATTTTCACTATTAAATAGGAGTCCATTGTTACTGGCGATAGTAAAGAAGAAGATAGTTTAACTTCTTCTTATTTCATTATTAAACTCAGTAATTCCTCACTGTACCTAGCTATTTCGCAGAAAATGGATGCTACATGTCAAATTAAAACGAATTTTCTCCTTCACACAGACTAGCGATTCGTATTTTGATTAAAACCCCTTTGTTTCTGTCAAAATACTAACAGAATTAAAACACTTATGTGCCGTATAAGATTAGCCTTCCTGCGGTGAATTGTTTAAGCATCCCTTAAGACTAGTTAGGACAATACGGAACTTCACTTAGGTACTCTAATAACGGAGCAGGTGCTCCGCTGCACACAATACGAATGCCCTACGATTCACTATTGCGCACAATAGCGAGCTCCTAATCCAAGGCTTTTGGACGGCTGTAGTTCACTGACGGGCTCTAATTAATTCCATCCCTTAGTCATCTGTTGGTGAACCAAAAGCCTTGCATCCCTCCTAAAACTTTAATGGGAGCTCGGAATGCACGAAGGTGAAGCACGATTCAGAACAATATAACGGAGAAATTCCTAGAAAGTAGTCATTGTTACCTTACGGTAATAATAACCGCATAATAAGGGCAACCCTTATGATACAACATTTTTATCTTTCCACGACTGATAATTTATTTTTTGATAAAAACAGACAGCTCTAAGCTATCTCCAATGATCTCAGTTATCCTCCAGTTATCTCCAATTGCTTATTGGGATATTTAAATCATCTAAAACAATAATATATTTCTTAACTATTAAAAATGTCTACTACATCCAAGCTCTTCACTCTACCCTCTATCTTATGCTGATTTCAATTTTGTTTAAAGTAATAATAAAAATTTAATCTGGTCGTTTTGTTTATCATAAATGTATGTAATGAAATTACAATAAATATCTGTCTTTCTATCTATCTCTCCCTCACAAACACATACACAAAAACACAAACATATGTGAAATGCCCCACATTTTCCACATGTGTTGAGTGGTGTAAGTGGAGAAGCCACAATCTCCCTTGCCACTTCTATGGAAATGAGGGTACTTCCCTCCAATAGCCTAACGTTTAGCTCGATGGAACCTGAGACATTTTCTTGCTTTCCATATTCCTGTTTAGTTTTAATAGTTTTAGAGAGTACATTTTGTAGCTCCGACCTTTCCACTATGGAGTAACGTTTATAAGTTATTAATCTCTCTTCACCATAATGTTCCACGCACGTATTTTTCATTAGATCAATACGTTTGAACTATCTGTATACAGTGTACAGATCGGAGTTTTATTACGTGTAAACCAACAGCAGTTTCTGTACAGTACATTCCCCTTAACTACTGCTAGTTTTTTAGCTATTTTAAATATAAATCATCTATAATAGTAGTGACAACTATAAAATAAAAATCATAAATTTATGATATAACACAGGGTCTCATATAAAATAAACTTTATGAAATGGAAAACAAAACTCTGGTTAAGGCAAACCTGTGGTAATTACCGGATTGAAGGATGTTTTAGAAGCAAGGAAGAGAGTAATAAAGGAGTATAGATACGCCTCTTATGCCAGAAAACCACTTTAACATATATTATATTATGCACCACTTTAATATATATGGTGTAATAGATTGATATCTAGCTTGTACTGAGAACATGAACGTGTTGCTGGACGGGGATCTCAAATAACTCTAACTTAGAAAAACCTAAGCAGCTGAAAGGGGAGAGTCTCCTAGTGAAAAAAAGGGTGCTACTTGTCCCAGGTCAGATTTATTTAACCAGGTACATAAAGTATTTCAACCGAATACTCACTCCCTTCAAATCAACTTAATTCTAAAAAATAAATTCTAAAAAACTTCTTAGCTGAATTTGAGAAAAATTAACTTTTCGAATTTTGATCTAAACCAAAATATCAGCCAGCAAATTTCAAGCGTGGTGTGTACCTATATTATTTCAGATCTATTTTCCTTAAGACATAGATACATACGCAATGGTCCTATTCCGGAATGATTGTTGATCATGTCAGTTCAGACTGGAAAGTAATTTATTATTAATAACCCTTACATGAAACTTAATTTACACTGATCCTGTCAAACAGAACGTGTTCATCGTATTTGTTAAACAAACAGACACGGTGTCCTCTACTGGTTGTTCAAACAGCGCATTTGATTTCATCCCCTCCGTATCGTGTTATTAATCCTCACACTTTAATACAAAAAACACCTGTATTTACTTATTGAAATCACCTCACGTTGTTCCTATTTAATATCTTACAAAGTCCAACAAAGGCTGAAGGGAGTTTATAAATGCCCCCGTAAACATTTCATAATTCAAGGAAATCAACCCGAAAACCGGCGATTAATATTGAACTTGTAATCAAACTACTCAATTTTAAATTGTCAATGGTATTAATCCTCAACGACCAGTGAAAGGTTTACAGCCTTCTGTGTTAACCCTTAGCTAAAAATATCTGTGAAAAACGTAATGTTTTTGGCTGTTCTTGTCTTGCTAGATAAGGAGTAACTTATCGATACGAAATTGAACGATGCAAAGATGAACAAAGACAACAAACAAAATGGGAAATAATTTCGTTTACCTTGTGTGAATATCAGTTTTAATATTCTACCTGTTGTTATCATTAAATAGAACAATTTCAAGAAGCAAGAAGGTGAGTATCAAACCATTGTAAAATAAATATTAAAATCTGATCAGTAATGAGAGCACTCAAGTGTTGCTTTGAGGACTTTCTAGATAACTCTATTTTGTCTGGCCAATCCACCCATACACCGACAACTATAAAATGGTGTTCCCAACATTTCTAAACATTGGTATTTGCACAGGCGATAGACAATCTTATACAGGGGAAGCCACACTATGAAAATCAACCTACTTTTAATGGATAATTTTAATTTGATTCCTAAAATATATTTGCAACATATATGACTGTAGCATTTTATAGTACAAATAACAGCTCAAAACTAGGGTTTGACCAAGTTCTATCAATGTCTAAAAATACTAATTATTTAATTGTAATCCTTTAATATGTTTGACAGGATTATTAACGTGTTTAAGCTCGCCAGATATTTACTTAAGTTTAAATGGATATGAAGGCACTGAATCTTAACACGAAAATGAAACACAGACCAAAAATTTTGTATTTTAGTTTTAAAGTCTGCACGTGTGTGGAAGTATGTGATATTTATCTTAGACCGGTGAGTTACAGGAACTAAAACAATAAGTTAATAATCTTATCTTCTGCAGCCTAATGCAGAAAATATCTGTGATTATGGTCGTTTAAATAATTCGATCAATCAAGATTTATTCATTTATATTCCAAAAAACCTCAAAATATGCTAATTAGTTGTACGTGAACATGCCATAACAAGAAGTGAATAAAAAGTTAGAAAAGGCTGGCCTAAAACGCTAGCTTATAAAATTTCTTATAATTACCACCTCAGAAACAATTTAAGCTATGCAGTTGTGATTTGCACTTATTGTTAGGCACGCATTAGAGCCATGAAGTAATGCAGAAAGTATTCAATTATTTTATTCAAAAATAATATTTTAAGACGAAACGGTAAATATCGCTTAACTTCCGGGCTGGATTTAATAGGTTTTTTAAGTCAATAGTAAACTGCTGATGTAGAATGTGATTTTTAATGCCACATTATGTGAAACAAAGATTTCTCGGAAATTGGTTTATGGTCTCTCCAATTATTTATTCTTACATCAGTTCCCCTTAGACGTTTCACCTGTTCAGCCTTCTTCACGACAGTGAATGATCCTTTCTTTTGTCAAATCATTGCCCAAACTCTTCTGCCACTAGATAACTAATTCGTAAACTCCCAAGGTATAAAAAAATTCTTTTCAAAAATTCTAATTAGAAAAAAACAGTAATATCTACTAAGAAATACGTTTTTGAGAAATTCAATTTTTTCCATAGTATATTTTAAATGCAGGTGCCACTTATTATTTGGAGAATTAGTAGAATATTATATAAATTTTATTTATTGTGAACCAAAGTAATAAAACAACACAATGGACGCTAAATCTCCCTTATAATAGGATAATATAATGGTATCGAGGGAAGGGAATAAATCCAAAAAAGGCAACATAATTCTCAAGGTGTTGGTCATCGAAACCCTTAAGGTGAATGAACCTTAAAAATACACAAACATAAACTAAGAGTGGTGACAGAAACGATCGGCTACCAATTAAAGGTAAACGTTAGCTTATGTTTTAAAAGAAAATATTACATACCCATTAAATTCATAAAGCAGATAAATTATAGTTGATTCACCGTCTTTTTACAAACTATACATATGTAGTTAACTTAGCAAACTATGCATAATATTTACAAGACTTTTCCACAACAAAAACATTGTTCAAAACACTAATTTTACGGGCGTCTACCCAAAAACCTCTCTACCTGATGCTGGATTTCAAAACAAAGACTAGTATTCAAACAATTTTTCCCATAGTATATTTTAAATGCAGGTGCCACTTATTATTTGGAGAATTAGGTCGTTAGAATATTATATAACTTTTATTTATTGTGCATCAGAGTAATAAATCAACACAATGGACGCTAAAGCTCCCTTATAATGGGATAGTTTCTTGCCACAAGATGGCGGGGTGGATTCTCCGTTTTTAACCTATTCAGTATAGTCTGTTTTAAGGGCGATTTAGATGGCATGACGTCTTGAAAAGAACATATTTTCCCTCAGAAAAACCAGGGATTTTCACGATCATCAAAAACTCACGCAGTTCAATCTTGTTACATTACTTTTTACTCCGTTTGCTGCGTTTACTAAAAAAATTTTATTTATTTCATAATTTATAACAACCCTCCTAATTATATGATATTGGTGAAAATATTCAATAAAAAAAAAAATATATGTTTGTAATACTTATTATATTTAAAAGTATCTTCATAAGCGATGGTGGAATGAAAAAGGAATTAAAAAGTTTTTTCCTTTAATTGTACGGAGGATCTGACATCATTAGACAAATGAACCTGGTCTCCCATTTCCTTGCCGGGAATAAAAGTATTTTTTTCCTCCTCGTAATTGTATTTGTCCTCGTGTAATAAAAGAGGACAAATTATTTCGTCGAGGTTGTAACTGATCTTTTCTTTTATCATTGCTGTGCAGAAATATACTTCGCCGCTTTCAATTAGACGCAATACTTTTAACGAACATGTTTAAACCAAGTTCGAAGAAAACTCTCTTTTAGCTCATTATAACGAATTATAATTATAACTTTGGGCATACAATTTTAAGCAGTAAATTATTATTTTTCTTCGAATCGTTTCCGTGTGCACATGTGCACTATTATTATAAGAAAATTTATGATTAACTGTGCCCAACCAGCGAGGAAGGGAGCAAGAGGGGTTTCTAAAGGCAATTTAGTTGGATTGTAATGTCTTGAATTCTTTATTTCCACTTGTTTCATTTATAATGAAAATATATAACATATATCATTGTGTTTCCATGCACAAATACAGATAATATTTGATTGTACACATTTAGATCTTGGGTTAATTTCCCCTTAGAAGAAAATATAAGCACAATATACAGAATTATAACAGATATGTGCATAATAATATAAATATATTTAACTAGTTCCTCCTTACTGTAATAAATAAGATTGCCGTTTATTCCCCTGGCATGCTTCATTTAATTAACACAAATATAATCATATTTTTAAATACTAAATGAAAATACATTTAGAGTATTATAATCATCACTTTAACTTTAATTATTTCTAAACCTTATTAGAAATAACCACTTTTCCGTACCTTGTTGAAATCGTATTGTTACAAGCGGCAATTTTGGTATCAATCTCTAAAATATTGTAATGTATATTTATGTTGGCTAGTTTTATGTGGTGTCAAATAGAACTTGATGTATCTATCTTCATTCTTATTATCATGGGTTTCCTCCGGGAACAAATATTGATTCAAACTATTGATTTTGACTATCTTATTTTAAATGGAGTACACTTTTTTTTTTAATTATTGACATTTCTACCTGGAGCAGTTCTGAGCTAAGCGATATCGTTCATGACCCTGCTAAATTCAATATATTAGAATTTTAAATTGATAAAGAAACAAGTTAGTTTAAAAAAATATACAAATAAATTTATTAGAAGTTTGTTTTTAAACACAGGTGAATGCTTTTAAAATATTCATCAGTTCAAGAAAAATAACTTTATAATGGAAAAGAAGGAAAACGAAAAGTTTGTTTTGTAACTTCCTGAAAATGTTAACATTCAATGCGTCGTTAAAAATACTACTAAGGTCTTTTCAATAATTTCTTGGAGAAAATTCTCTTGCTATAAAAAGTTTTAATTTATTTAAATATATAAAAGATGTTTTGGTCACAATTTTTTTGCATTGAAATTCAACATATATAATAAATAAAGATTAAAAATAAATATAAATATAATGGAACTGAAATGGAATATAAAAAACAATTTTTTTAGGTGTAAACATTTTTTTATAATACGAATGAACGGGCAATGGGGTGTAAAAATTGTATGAAACCTACGAAAGTAAATTTCCTTTAATAGCCATTTCCTTTAATAGTAAATTTCCTTTAATAGTATATCTGCACCATTCAACAATTCAATACTGACGCACTACATGGGTACATGGGTACATTAATTTTCATAAATATTATATGATATGTACATATTTTGTAAAGTGCATTACACATGTGAATTAAAAAAAAAAAAAAAATATTATATGCCTAAAAGTCACAGAAGTTTGCTATGCATCATATTTCAACAGTTTAAAAATGTTACAATTCAATGGGTACTTAAAAATATTACAATTGCTTGGAGTAAATAGTATACATAAATGTTAATATGAATTACATAAATCAATGAGCAAATGAATGAATAAACAAATGATCATAAATCCAAAAAGTCAACTCATGGTGGCATTGCCTTTCATATCTACCGAAATTTTCACCATCCATAAATTATTTTTATTACTATGTTATTTTCATAAACTTCTCTCTAAAAGGTTTTTGACGTAGCTTGATGATTTATATGTTCTCATCGCATGCAAATTTAAAGTATAGGAAGCTTTTTCAAATAATAGTTGTTGAAAACATTTTATAAGTATTGAGTAAACATTTGCGTTTTATATCATAAGGGTTATATATCTGTAACTATTGTTTTTTTAAGCCTAGTTTTTTTTTTAAATCAGACACATATCTCATTTATTAAAATAAATTAAATCAATGTATTTTTCATATCAATGTATCAATTTATGTTTTAATATTATTATTTTTTTTTTCTTGAAAACATTATTATGACGGTTAGGCAGTATGCAACGATCATCATTTTGGTTCAAAGTCACATGCCGCATGGCGGGGGGTAAAGAGTGGAGATGAGTCGAGTCGAGGTCTGAGTCACCTATCTTAGCCATCTTGTCGGCGTAATATTTTTTCATTAGTGATAAATATCGGGGCCTTAGACCAAGGCATTGTTTTATCCGTTTTATTACTTTGAAATCATAGAAGTGGAAGATGGCATCTAGCGGTTGTACGCTAAGCCACAACATCGAGAAGTGAGAGGAACATTGTTGGTAGAGGTGATAGACCAGGCAAGAAAATTTCTTTCTCTGTCTCCCTGGTGTGCCAATTCATATTATACAGTCCATTTGTACAATCTAGATACCATGGTGTTGGGTGTTTTGGTGCGTACAATGTGCCTGAGCTCGCCAACCAACGGCACAAAAGAAACGGGTGTAAGTTGGCGTTCTTTAATTCTGAAAAGAGGTACGTCTGAATTTTCTCAAGATACCATTCTAAAATTGTCGGAGTCTTTTAGCTGTAATGTCAGTTAATTAATTATATAGTGGTGCACCATACATCAGAGCTGGCCGGAGGAGTTGTTTTGACTCTTCGCAGCACCTGACAAACACTACCCATTTCCGTATAGATAGCAACAGGCTGTCCGGGAAGTCTAGGTTATGTTAGTTTATTTAGATTTAGGTTAGTATTTGCACAACTCATTCTTAAGGTGAGCCCTGTCAATTTCTCTGTCCACATGCCTTGTGTTCTGTACATTAGCCTATCATAGCGACATTCTTGTAAACCTCACAAATTATATAAAATGTACCAACGCTACAGTAAATATAATAAGTACAATGTGAATTTACGTAATTTCCTTAGAGTGGAATCTGTAATAATCAATCTTTATTTATGAAATAACGGGATTTGAACAAAAAAAAAAATTAATAAACCTAAGATCTGCTAAACAATTAGAAGACCTTTGTTATAGGTAAAATATAGCCTTTTCCGTAAATGAAAAAAAAAAATTTTTTCAAGAAAGTTTTTTTTCTTGGAGCTAATAATTAATTAGTTATAACCCCAGTGCCAACAAAACGGCTCGCAACCAGAAATAACTAACATGAAAGCGGTTGTGGTTTCGAAATAGGTATATTATATCTCTATCCATTCTCTTATCCATAAAACAGGTGACAGGGTCCGGCAAGGGGATTGGTGAGCAAAACTAAGGTGGAGCCCCTATTATGTATATAGACTAATATTATTTTGAGAAAGTCTTTATTCTGTGTTTTTGTGACACTTGAGGACCATTACATGTTCCCATATAATGTTTCAGAGTTCTGGGAAGACCACTTCCAGTGCAAATACCCCAACAGCTCTAAGACACCGTACAACAGGAAGTACACCAACAATTGCACGACAAAGGAGACCCTGACCAACGAGAGCCTGGCCTTCGAGAAGCAGCTGCAGTTTGTGTCGGACGCTGTGATGGCGTTGGCCGTGGCTTTGGAGGACATGCACCGTGAGATGTGCCCTGGCTACAAGGGACTGTGCGAGGCCATGACACCCACCAAAGGCAGCGAGCTTCTCAAATATCTCAGGGAGGTGTCATTTGAAGGTAATTTACATTTTTCCACAATAATTACTGATAATAATTATTAATATATCGTTCTTGAGAAAAGTTGGAGTGTACTTTGATAGTTTGGATGAACAGGTACTAGCCTGCGCATGGGCTAGTGTCAGAATGTAGCAGGAGGTTTCATTTCTATAAATTGTCAAATTTGCATTCAAGGGGTTGAGGTGTGATAATGACCTCAACACCTCAGCAGTATTACATAGTTGGTCCTGAAATTAGTTGCTTTCTTACCTATAATATAAGAATACAATTCAGACATATAATATTCAATTGTTATTTTTCAGTTTTTTTCTTCATAATTTATAGCTAAAAGAATTCTTCGATTATAGTGTACTTATTCAGAAACAAATTGACTGGGTAAAGAATTCAAGGTTAGATAAAATTCAAGGAAGTAAAATTATTGGTCTCTAGAGGAGCAACATAGAGAGAGAATGTCTCTATTTCATTTTAGGATACGTAAGCTCATCACACTAGGTTGCCACACGCCAGAGAACCTCTAAACTAAAATTGAAATGCACTCAATATTTAAAAGTAAAATATTCGTTATTTATATGTAGGAAAACCGACACAAATAACCTATAACTGAAAAAATAATTCCAGGTGGTTCTTAAGGATAATACGAATTTCTTCATTTATGTACATGCACCACGGTTTTAAATAAATTATATTTGAAATCTTTGAGTACTTCCTTTTACATCTTTATAAATAAATTCAATGTCAGTGAATTAATATAGTCGTGAGATGATAATACGCCAAGGTGAATTTGTTATTATTCTTAGGAATTCATTCTTCATAGCTTAATAAACTTAGTAATGCTCCAACTCCAGGGTGGCGAAGCATAGGTTAATAGATGTTTGAAAGACAATAGTTAACGGCATTTTATTGGCAGTTCAGATGTTTTGCAAAGGGGTGGAAACAATAATTAAATATTAGCCTAAGCCAGTGTAAAGGTTAATTAAGTATTTATTAAAACTTGAAGATATGTACTTAGCAGAAAACATTTTGTCTGTTAACTCTAAATGTGTTTTTGAAAACACATCTAGCCTCAATTAAATAATATCTCTTACTATTACTTTTTCAATTTTTGAAACAATGAAACTAAATCCGTTTGATAAAGTTATCTGCTAATAGCGTTTCGTGAGTCGTATGTATTTGTGTTTTTGAGAAATTTAGAAGGGATGATATCATGGATGTAAGGCATATTAAGATGTTCTTATATATACATATATTGTAACATTCATGATATTTGAGAATAAAGATCATGACCCTCACATATGGTAAGGGTCATTTTCCGTTATACTCCTAGGAGTGGGGATGAGATAAACCAGGCAGTCTTAGCCAAGCCTTCGAGAAGAACGCAGTGGCAAGCTCCCGAATTGGCGGTTACCATACTATTGAAGAACCAACAGTAGAAAGTAACGTTGGTTGGATTACAGGAAGAGAAGAGAAGAAAAGCAGTTAAACGTTATTGAATGGTGTATTTAGACAGATGGGCGGATAAATTGTAGGTTGGTGATATTAATATTGTTTCTTATTATGGATCCATTAAAAAAAATTGAGCTCAAATTCATGTTTTGTAATTAGTAGTAACTATCCTAATTTAAAAGGAATTGGATATTTTTTTTATAATTTTTGTCAGTACTCTATGTTAATTATAATTATTTGTTATAACCATTTTATTTGAATATATTTCACAATTCCTAGTTTCTCAATTTATTAATAACCACAACATTAGCCTTGAGATCGGGCGATTCAATCGGGATAAATTCCTATGTCAAAGACATAAAACAATTTGAATTAAAGATCTCATGACGGACCTGCCAAATTAGTTAAGTTAAATTGATCAAATAAATTAAAAAGAGAAATGGTAAAAAATGAGGTAGGTTACAATATATATGTGATATCACCATGTTCTTCTTGTAACTCAGGACGTCAATAACACCAGACGCAATAAAAACCATGAGAGAATCGTACTCCATTACCTCCAGAAGTTCGTATTCAGGTTCTGATGAGCGATGATGAGCGATGGCTCTTCTACTATTCTCCTTGTACGAGACAATCCATTTTGTAACAACTCCACAGTTAGAAAGACTAAAGTGAACTGAATTGACAATCATAGAAAAGTACGACAAAGTAAGTGGATATAAATATAAGGGCATGGATATGCATTATCGAAAAATGTCTCATTACTATTATTTTTTCATGTGTAGGAAACAAAGAAGACGAAATTCCCTAGAAATATGCGAATAGGAACTATGTTTGACAATGTTCTGTAGCGGTTATATGCTCGAACACTCATTTGTACTAAAATCAATTTCTAAAAGTAGGACACCATCGAAGTACAGCGGGGGTCCTGTCAGAACCCTAGTCACGCTTTTAAACAACAAAGATTCTGTATGAATTCGAGAAAGCATTCTATGTCCCATTTCAGATTCTAAACGTTCCACATAGTTTGGTGATAAAAGTAACGGAACGGACCTCACAGTTCTTAGAAGGTTGATAAGAGTTCTGTTGCTGACGTAATAAGGGTTAGTAACTTCTGCATTGTACTCAGAACTTTAGATTTAAAAAAAAAAAATTGTTTAAAGGCTTGTAATTTCATTATTTTATTATATTTCGACATACATCTCATTCGATCTCAGCAGGCGATATAACACTTAAAGCAGATTAGAAAGGTTATAGCTCATTTGGTCGAGTAGACCGGACAAAAGCAGTTTTATAATTAAGGTGATAATTCATGGCTCTTTGCGAGACACAAAAGTGAAAAGTTCACTTTAATAAACTAAGTTTAGATTAGTCCTTAATTACTTGGAGAGCTATTATAGCAGATTACGGATGTTCTATAGCTAACTAGCACAGCTTCCCTGATAAACTTAAACTGGTATATGAAATAGGACAGGTTCAGGTTGCACGCTTTGAAAGTGGCTCAAGGAGCACTATATCCCTCTTTTTTTCGTTATTTCTCCTCGGGAGTTATATATTCTTCCTTATATTGTTGCCTTGCAAGGTATCTTGTGGGGAAGCCTGGGATATTGATGCAGAAGTATACTGTACACACCTGTGCTCAAACCCCTTTCCCTAATCTAGGTCGCCAGCCTCATGGCCATTTTGCAACGGCAGGCAGTGCATGGAACGTATGTCAGCTTACCGTACATGGTTTGGTACTTCACAACCTTACATCGACTTTTCCCGAAAATATTTTGGGCTTAGGATCATAAACTAAAACAAATAAAAACCTATTATGATTAAAATCCTTGCAAATCATATTAATTATTCTCTTGCAACCACTCGGACTGATACTAGTCTATCATCAAGCAACATACGCAAAGTCATTAATATTAGAAAATATTAGTTTGACGACTTACCAAATTTGTTTACGTTTATGTAATAATAATAGTCGTAATCGTTTCGATAAACTAATAATTAATAAAATGTTCAAAGTTAAGCACATAGTTTAATCATTATCATATTTTTAGTAATATCAGTTGAATCATTTTCCCACGATTTTCTAAAGCACGTACAACCACCTGAAATGATAAACGTTTGGAAACACGAGTAGGATTATTAAACCTAGGCCAGTTAGAAAAAAAACTGTTTGAGTTATGAATATTCTAAGCTAATATAATGTTTGGTATAATTAAATAAACCATTATTTTCCTTTATATTTCGCGATGAAAACTGTTTAAATCGTTATAAATAGCTGTAACTTTTGAATAAAATGAGGAATAAATGGGTTTCAAATCTGTATGCTGCACAGCAAATTCTGCAAGATATCATATTGGCGTTAATTTGTTAGAAAAATTAGTTTGCACATTATTGTAATGACGTCGACTTCCTGGATGTGTAATTTTTTTTTATTTTTTTTTTTATAATATATTATGAACTGTCATCAAAATTGTCGTTAACATCGTTTTTGCAACTTCAACACTATTTTTTTAATCATTTATAGTCAATGATAATTAATAAACTAATTGGTGACTAAGTAATCAATAGTTAACTATATCCGAATCCAAAATATTTCACAACGGTAACTAAACCTTTAATCGTGTGATGCATGACACATTAGTTTTTAATTGAAACCCTAAGTAAGGGAATTCATAAAAACCAGAGCCATTTCACAGTTACGACTAACATGAAACTTTAAGTACCCATTTATTAGAGCCAGTTGAGGGAGCAGTTATACAATTAATTGTGAAGAAATTTAATGACAAATAACGGTAAGAAAGCTCTTAATTCTTTTATTTTCACTTTTTTATCGTTACGCTATTATTGTTATCAGTCAGTTTTCTACGTATTTTTAGAGTGAAAAAATTAAGAAAAAAAAGGAAGGCACACCGGTTTTTATAAATTTGTTTTTATAATTAACATCAGGTTTTTTTTTTTTCATAAACACAAAAATTTTCCAGTGCGTACAAAGCCCTAGCCAAAGTTAAAATGTCCTGGTGC
This sequence comes from Acanthosoma haemorrhoidale, assembly GCA_930367205.1. Classification (NCBI taxonomy): domain Eukaryota; kingdom Metazoa; phylum Arthropoda; class Insecta; order Hemiptera; family Acanthosomatidae; genus Acanthosoma; species Acanthosoma haemorrhoidale. Next base: position 53,337,437 of record OV884014.1, read on the forward strand.
TTCTGTTTAGTTGTTACGAAAGTCCTTAAGCATGAGATTATTCTATTTTCTTAGGTTGTTAATGCTTAACAGGCAAAGAAAAATTGATGGAGAAGACTGCCCAATCTGCAGTTAATTGATGCACACCCCCATCATAACAAAAGTGGTTTTCCCAAAGTACTAGGGATATACCCGATGGTTCCTGACAGTAATCACTCTAATACCCATGATATTAACCGAAAACTCGCTCCTTTAAATTCAGCCTACATCTAAGAAATAAATTTAACTTGGCCAAGTAAACCAGGGTCCTTTTCAATATCACAAGTCGTTAAAACTGCAGTATGCCACACTTGAGGAATTAATTTTGTAATATGAACAAAAATTAGTCCCTTTACCTTTTGGCCTGATGCTCAATCTCAATCTCTAGGTAACCATGGTGAGCATTAACGGAGGATTAGACACTTTTGATTTCTGAAGACCTCTCTAAAATAAAACGATAAATCTAACGAGCACGGAGAGTACACCACAGGTTGCTTTGGTGGATTTCTGGATGGCTCTCCCTTTGACTGCCCAATCTGCAGTTATTTGGTGCATACCCCCATCATAACAAAAGATGTGTTACCAAGGTACTAGGAATATAGCCATTGGTTCCTGACAGTAATCACTTGTTCATCAGTTGGTATTAACAAAAAACTCGCTTCTTTAAAATAAGCCTATTAATCTAAGAAATAAATTTACTGAGAGGTGGTATTTATTTTTTAAGCATATCACCACAATTTTGTAGTTTGGACCCATGAGCTTATGTTCGTCGTACAATGGCTTTGAGCTATGAGTCAATATCAAGAATCCATGCACATACACATACCCTTTATCACCAGTAAATTCGTCGTCGCTTCTCCATATCCCTTGAGCCTCCTAAGGGGATATAAGCAGCCTGTGGTGTACTCCCCGTACTCGTTAGATTTATCGTTTTATTTTAGAGAGGTCTTCAGAAATCAAAAGTGTCTAATCCTCCGTTAATACTCACCATGGTTACGCAGAGATTGAGATTGAGCGTCAGGCCAAAAGGTAAAGGGACTAATTTTTGTTGATATTACAAAATTAATTCCTCAAGTTTGGCATACTGCAGTTTTAAGCATCCCAATAAGGGGATGTATATTTTATTTCATAATATTTTCACATGAGCTATCATTGTTATGAGGTATAGCGTTATTTTTGACATAAAATATAATTTTATTTCTCGAATCCTTCCTATTTTTGTGAATTTGTTTAAGTACTCTAGCGTGCACTGCATTTTTATTATGACTTGAATATTTCAGTAAAACCCAACGTGAAGTAAAAGGATTCCCATTTAGTCAGAAGCGGGCCAAAATTATAAAAGATGCTACAAAAAATTTCAAACCAGTTTTAGCACTACTGGAAAATAAAAGAAACAATGGTTTGTCCGTTATAAGGGCTATAAACTATAATTGTTAGCCTAAATGTACGAAACTTCTACTCCCTGATTAGTAATTAAACGGAGGATGGAACAGTAATAGCTTGTATTAATTATCCAGACAGCTCCTAGAGTCAACGCAGCTGTTCTTAATCGTCGGTTTTAAAGGGAGCTTAGCTATGTAATCGTAGAGCAATGTAAGCCAGAATATTTTTATTTTTGGTTGAAATAATAACTTTAAAAAAAAACCCTCGTGTTTCTGTAATCTAATTTAATAATAATCGGAGGTAGAATAATAGAATGCCTCCATTCTGGAAAAGGGCAACATAAAATCAACAAACATGTAGAATTGTATTTCTTTAATGTGAAGTGTTATCTGCATTACATTATTCAAAATATTCTGCCTTACCCTATGGCAAAGTGGTACAAATAACTGTAAAAAATATTGTACTATCCCACATTTAGGCAATATTTCCTACAAGTTAAGGAATATTTTGAAGAAAGCTGGAAAAATTTGAGTGGCATTCAAAAGTAATGTCACTTCATATCCCACACTAAAGAACCGATTCAGTTAAAAGATAGATCGGGCTTATATATAACAGAGTATGGGGAATGCAATAAATCAAATGTTGGCAAAACTATCAGAAAACTTTTTATTGGGTGCAAAGTACATCTTAAACACAAAACAAAGAAGTTCTACTAGGTCGTCCATGTATTCCTCCTCTAAACATTAAGACAGGAAGTCATTTCGATGATGATTTCAATCCTAACGTATATGTATGGTGGCTTCCAGGAATGTTCAGTTTAAAATTCACGACGCCATCATAAATATATCAAATACTTTTCAAGAACTTAAATTGTTGCTATAGCAAAGTTTGTTTAGCAACAACAGCTATTGAGAGGAGAGATAGAGAGAAGGAGAGAGAAGATGTCCCAAGAGAGAAGTTAGTCCGCTGAGACCGTATGCACTGGAGACAGCTGTTGGCTAACTAGTTCACTGAAGATCTTACGTGGAAATAATTAGAGTTTGTGTTAGTTTTGACGAGGATATTCACAAATTGACCACCAACAGTTGCCATTCCATGCACTTAGCTGTTTTACATTTGTATGGTATTATTATTACAGAAGTAGTTGAAAACTAGACGCCACTGATAACACTGGTCTTAATAATTTGCAAAAACTTTACTTCTACTTCATTCTGGGCTAATGATTTATTCATTGCCTTTTCATTTCACATATTCTTAATTAATAATTCACCATATGAAATAAAAACTTTCTTCTCATTTGAATAAATGATAAACGTTAACTGTCCACAACTTCCACTAAGAAAAACATGAAAGACAACCGATTTTGAGTTTTCAAGATAAATATTCACCTTGTCAATATCGGTGAAACTCAACACAATATTTGTTTTTCTAAAAAAATTAGATTACAAAATGAATGATGTTTTGTGATTGTTTGTTAATGTCCGATACACTTTATTAATTAGGATCCCCATATCTTAAAGTTGGTACCCCATGAAATACGAGAGGAAAATATTTATTTTTGCTAATTACGTAATTAATGACCCTTTGTTTTATATGCGAGGTATCTGATACTTTTAGAATTATCGTTACAGCAAATGGAACCATTATTGAAAACAAAATAACTCAATATAATATGCAAAAATATATCATAGGTTTAAATAAAGAAAGATTATTAATATGATTTTGTTTTAAAAAAAAAAATCTTATTTAATAACTACTTCATTTTTTTATGTACCACACATAACAAGTTTATTATAAATAAATACAACCTGAACTGAGGCATATTCATTTAATTTATTTCATTTTCCTTTCCTTAAAAAAACTTCTCTAGTATAAGCAACCTAGCTGCTTTCACAGAAATATTTTATTATTTTTAATTTTTTAGATGTTGTACCGACGTTTTGACAAACTCTATACATCTTCATCAGATTTTCATATGAGATGGTCGGAAGATGGGAATAAAGTAAAAATGATTATTGATTACCAACTAAAGAAATATTCTCAAAATAAATAACTCAAAATATGCCATGATTTTTTGGTGTGAGCACGATTTTGCCATTCTACAATTATTGTTTAAAAACAAAACGATGCCGGTTGTCTGTTGATGGATATACCGTCACCCACAAATTCGTTCAAACCATCTTATAACTTATGTGTTTTGATAATTTATATCATGAAGTGGACCTAGGAGAAAAGAAATGTTTTTTTTTCTTCAAACTATTTATGGTCTAAACATTATTAGAACATAAAAAATATTAATTTATATTTATACATTATTTATTGAAAAAATTATCAAATTTATTCTTCTGAATAATTTATGTATGTTGTAAGTAGCAGCATCTAAATTTGTTATTCTTTTGATTTGCCACTAATAAAATACCTTTTAAAAAAAGGTATTAAAAACAAGTAGGATTTGTAGTTAAAACTGACCAAAAATCAGCAATAGACTCTTCACTCGCAAAACTGTTCACATGATGAATTTAATAAAACTAGCTTCAGCTTAAAGAAATAAACACATAAAAGGGAATGGCATTCAAATTTTGTTTGCTATATTAAAAGATTGATGAACATGTCCATGTTGTTGTTTGGTTGGATCAATACTACTTTTTGGCAGTGTAAAAGTTGAAAATATTTCATTGGTGTGAATGAACTTGTAAGTCACTCTATATGTAACAATACAACTCGGTATCTCCAAAATATAGTTTATTAAAAAATAAAGTTTTTCCATGTTTGAGCTGTTATCCTCAGCCCATTAGTTATCAAAATTTTAAAGCATGTAAGAAACAGAAAAAATGGTTGTTATGGATACGGTCATCAACCTAAGAATATACAAAATATAATGTTTTGTGAGTATTGCGGATACATTATATGAATCTCAAAAATTTCTTTTTATTAGCTAAAAAGAATTAAAGAAATAATTTTTATTAATTATGCCAATCATGCATAAGTGACGTGTCTTAGAAAAAAAAAATTTGAATAAATGATAAAACACATTTTTTTCTTGAAACTATGATCATAGAGAAGATAATCATTCAATAACAACAAAGGAATGTAAGACAGAACGGCCATACCTTGATAATCTCATTAACATGATTTAATTAACACATCAAGATTAATCAATAACACATAAAGCTTAATCAAGCTCACGCTTTTAACTGTAAAAGGTAACTTGCTAAAAAGGGGTGCTGAATGCCCTAGTTACGAAATGAATGAATGAATAGCAGTCGTTATAGAGGGGTGCGTACTCGGAGTAAATTAATTGACCCGTCAAAGCGAATAGAGCTTCCCCTTCCCTATACTCTTACCCGTTAAAATATTACAGATGCTTTTAAATAATTCAAATTATATACATAACAATTAAGTACTTTGTTTTTTGTTCCCATTTCTTAATTCACAATATTTCTCACAAAAAATAAACTTTACATTCTTCTAATTAAAGCTCAGGCTCCCAAAGGGGTGATTAAATTTTTTAAATGTTTATTCTATGGAGCCGTCTAGAGAAAATAAAACGGTTCTGCTGCTTCTAGTCAGAAACAAAGCCGTGAATATTATTAGTTTTTCATAAGGGGGTCTCAACCAAGGCCAAAATACTTAAACCAACAACTATCTCAAAACCCGAAATTTAATCCCACGAAAATCCTTCAACCGGATATTATATTTGTATGATTACAGCAGAAACTCAGCGAAGAATACTTAATTGAGTGACTCAAATTAATAATATGATACTTTTAAGGAACTAGGACAAGAAGATATCTTTACCCGCATCGAAGAATTTCTAATTAAGAGAACAACGGAACATACTCATCTAACATTGTTTTAAAAATAGAGTAGCAAGTGCTCAATGTAAAGTCACTTAACGTGAATGACGTAAGCGCACTTAAGTTCACATGACTTTCGACCATCTCGCAAGTAACTCGAGCTTCAAGCCGGGTTTAAATGCAACCTTCGGGCCAAGGTTTAAATGTCCAGACAGGGGGTGAACAAGTCAAGCCCAAGCTTGAAAAACAGTCGTACAGCTGGGGAGCCTCTCATGTCAATAAAATCTCATACGCATATTTTTTTCAATTATTTTAACTTTTATTATTACTTAACAGTGGTGGGAAAGAAATTTGTTAACGTGTTTTGGGGTTTTAATTAATGCGTGTTAACGTGTTAAACCTAGCGAATTATGGACCAAAGTAAGCACCGTACGGAGGACAAAGCTATACAAAACTATGGTGCCTACTAATATTGCATGCATCAGAACAGTCTACTGATGTTCAGTTGTGAATGCTCATGGAAAAGCCCCGACTTTAATGCCTTATTTCCGTTGTCATCCCAGTAAACTATTTGCTATAATTTGAGGTCACATGAAATACCTCTTTGAAGTTTCAAATCGATCGAATCATTGTCATGAGCGCTATCGCAGAAAATATATACTGGCAGAAAAGGCGATTGATTCCGCAATATAAGTTGAGTCTCTCCCGTCGAGTTAGAGTATTAATACTTACATCACAAATATGAAACTTTGATGATGTGGTTAAATATTTACGACTCTGCAATATTTGCATGTTTCTAAATTAATTGTTTCTAGGCATATATTTATTTACAACGGTATAACCAGTGTTGGTTTTCAGAGCCGGTATTAGCAATTGTAAATTTGTATTGAGAAAGATCAAGAGCTCACTAAGGCAATCCTCAGGAACCAAGCATTCCTGAAGTATATTTATACTTCACCATGAAGCGGTCAACCCTAAATTTCGAATATAAGATGTAATAGATCACTTTAAGTAAAAGATGGTTACACCCTAAATTGTGTTTACTATTCCTTAGGTTTTGTCCCCGCATAGTGAAAACCAATCTACTTCTCTGTGAAGGCATGTGTGATTATGTTTCGTCACAAAAAATTGTGAGTACGATCGTAATAACTTTTTGTTGTCATCAGAATCACAATCAATGAAAGTCTTGGACTAGTGTCGGACTATCTCAATTAATTCCCTTCTTGTTTTTGGTACATGTAACTACCGAGTAATTTACCTTCCATAATTTTTCTTCTATAATTTTAAGTTATACTTGTTATTATAACATCGCAGTAATTATTTTCTTACCCTTGCTTTTATTTTTGCATCAGGGCAGCTACAGATCATACTACGATGCAAAATATGTCGAACTAAAAGTTTTATAAAAAGTATTTTTATATACTCACAATTAATCGTATTGAGTTGGGCATATTTTTCATAAAGATTGTCAGTGATTGTACTCCATGTACCAAATTTTGTGTTTCTATGTCAAACATTAGACTCTTAATGACTTCTTGAGGTAAACATAATAAAGCACAAAGGTTTTTAACTTTGAAAAAAATGTCCAACGAAACCATGAAATAAATTGCTAATTTAGGTCGAGACAATGTTTTCTCGTATGGTTCTGGTCTGGTATGGTGGCCACTGGTGTACTGGTGAGTATTATACTGCAATTTCACGCTAAGAAAATGTGAAAATACCCATATTTGAAAATTTTCCCGAAAATGGACCATTTCCAAGATTTGGGAGTTGATGTGATGAGCGCTTTATTGGCGTAATGTAGGTTGAAGTTGGGACTAAATGGCCACTTCATGACTACAGCTCATAAAATCTACAAAAGACATTCCGAATGATGGTGGTTCGTCGATGTCAATGAGGCTATTTATTTAAACAGATGTTCGTTCTTCCACGCCATATTAAGTTGTCCCCAATCACAGAGACCGATACATAACTATGTAAAATTTTATTTGTACTCATAATATAGCAATAATACCATCATTCATAGACAACGGCCTGTTTTAAGCGTTCTGACGAGTTGTTAAAATTAATAAAATGTCGACAGATAAATTTGTTGAAAATCAACAATAACCTTTTTATTACTTTCTTAGAAAAGTTGCAAAATAAAAAATTATATGGAAGTCTTAACCACCAATATAGACATATGGAAAGTGCTGACCTACAAAAAGAATGGACACTTCCGAAGCACATTCAAAGTTTATCTCGACGGCATAAGTGCTTGTAAACGCATTGAACCTCAATGCAGGGCCCCCTCACAAAGGTCTTTATTGCACGATGTTATCTTTAATGCTTGCCACTTGACTGGAGGCCACACTGGCTGGCCTTCTCCAGCCATGACCTTCATTTCATGGTGCATTAGATTTGACCAGGCCACAATACCAAAGTCTCTCTCTGTCAAATTGATTCAGTAAATAAAATGGGGCGTCCGGTTACAAGAAGAAAATATCTAAGGAAATATTCTTTCAATCGGTCACAGATGGTGCACCGTTTCTTCCCCGTTTATTGTGTGACAATTCCTCACCAGTAACAGGATACTGCAATATTTCACGTTAGTTGTAAATTTGAAGCAGCTAAGGTTTCGTTGGGAAATTGGGGCGGGGGGGTAATTAGTATGAAAGTATCGACTTAGGGCGTATCCACGAATAAAAGGGCGAATTATCTACAGATCAAAACAAACATCCTAAATTACATTTTTTATTTAAATATATTAAATTTTTACCAAAATTGTATGTAGACACCAGAGCACCTCTAAACTACGACTAAAGTACTATTGTAGCGACCGCTAACTAAATAAATCATCCTATACTCTATTGTATATATATTGTAAATTAATTTAAACAAATGTAAATAACATTACCAAACCATAAATCATTGTAAATGTTATAAACAATAAAGACGCAGCTGCAAGTCAATAAGTTATAGGGGCTGGGAAACCGCTACCCAGAGCAGGTAGTGATCCAGACCAGGCCAGGCCTAGGGCTGCCGAGAACAAAGGGCCACCGCATACTGAGCTGGCATTGGGTACAATAAAACCTCATATGATTAGGCACTAAGGAAGCCAGCTGGGTATATAAAGACTCGGGGTTTGGCCTGTAAATCATTCTCCCGACGACTAGCTAACTGATGACTTACGGCTGCACTGATGTACAGGACTTGGCCTTCTCATTTATGAAAACCTCTGGACCTCTCTTCCTAACCTCGCTATGTTTTAGCCCGGCGTTGTCAGACCCCACCCTCACCTAGAGGGATTCTCTGCCTTCGCCTCGCTAAAACTAGCAGCTCCTTAGGAGATACCTCTCCCTCGCGGACAACGGTTGTTGTGGCCCTACAAACTTACTGAGTTGTGTCTCCCACGGCAATCCAGTCTGCCTTTCTCCGGTTCACACTCGCTTTTGGGATTTCACCTACCCTCAGATACCGAGTGAGAATTCGTGGTCATTCCAATACAACACAAACTACCTACACTACCTACCCTATACCTCTTCTCCTAAACATAGTGGATTGTCGGGGCACATGCCTAATCAATATGGAATCAGATAGTATGACCGTCATGAAACGATTGTCCAGGTCATAACCGAATCAACCCTCACTTCGTCACGAGGGCTAGGGTAACTAGGCACCTCCCTCGTGACGACCCAACAATTATTAATACGTAAAACTGTTTAATATATAGACTGTTTATTTTGAAAGCGGTGTAAGTCCATTCCATCCAAGGTGGATGGGGTACCGTGGTCATAACATTTTTGGTCAAAAATTAGCGGACAGAGAGGGCTGTGTAAGCGCCATTTTGCAGCCACCCTCCCATCCCCAAATCTGCCCACTTAAAATTCGTTGTACTGTACGCTATGTCACTCCAGATTTCTCCACAATTTCTTCGATGGTCCGTCGTCGATCTTCCAGAACGACATTCTCATTATTTAATTAGCATTTCCCCATAGCATGACCCTTGTAGGGCGCTTTTAACATTTCAAGAGTTCTCTGCCAGTTTTCCCGAGTCTCGATGAGGGGAAGCTTCTCCAGTGACGGCACTTGACATACTGACAGATGAAAAACTATACACGGACCTACCAACGAAACGCGGTACTACAAAAACTCCGCCACATAAATCAGCTCAGTTTCTTTTTGGTACGCTTTCGTACGTGTTCTCTCAGCACAAGTTAGACATTAGTTTATTTTAGAGTGGTATCAGTTATCAGAAGCGTCTCCTTTAATAAGCACTTTGTGCTCTATAAATATCCAAAGATTTCCTCAGGTAGGAGCTTACGCTAGATCCTCACATCCCAAAATAACTGAATCAATTTTACATTGTCTAACTTGTTTGTTCATATTGCTTATCGTTTAGTTTCATAATGCTAAAATAATGCTCAATTATCAATTAGCGCGTGTACATATATTTTTTTTTATTGTAGCTCGCGAAATCCGGTTTGTTATTTTCTTGAAATTCATGATTGTAATAGTATTCATTTCAAACCTGGGAGGGTTATCATCATGAAACAGAGCCTGTTAAAACGAGGAGCAGGGATAAAATGTCCACAAGGAAAAATGATCTTTTTCAGGAGTCGGTCTCCTAATTATAAAGGACATGAAAAGATTCCTTGCGGAACAATCGACATCAAAGCACAAAGGAAAAGTTGAAATTCTTGCTCTTTTAATTTCACTGCCCTTTAATTATAAAGCATTAAAAGAATAGGAAAAGATAAATTATTCCTCTAGTTGTCGGGAATATAATACAATAGTAGGAATCCCCATTCTAAAACAAAAAATCAAGATGTTTAATTACGAGTATTCTCACTTTAAATGTATGAAAAGGAAATTTTCTGAAGGTCGTATTTTATCTTTTTCTATATTTCCGGAGTTAGAAAGTTACTACTTTATTTTAAAAACAATCTTTTTTTTTACTCCAAGCCAACTCTTTTTGGGATAGTGTGATTCTTCTAAAATTCTTAATTGCAGATTTAATCAGAACACTAAAACATTATAGAATTTATACAAGGGTTTCTCTATACAGAAATATGGTGTTACTCCAGAATTTACTCCGTGTAGTAAGTTTACAGCTTATATACGTAAATAATTATTTAAAATAATTAGTGCCAGCTGTGAAAGATTATATTTAAATATAACAACTTCCGTATTTCCACAAAATAGTATACCATATACATGTGGAAATCCGGAAGTTGTATTATTTAACAATTATTTTTCTCAACTACAAACTAAAGCCATTTAGCATGGTATTATGAAAAATGTACATATTTTGTTTTTCTTCATAAAAGCTTAACAAAGGAGCTTTTAAGAGCATTCGTGTAACATTTTTTATTACTGCCCTTTGTACATAACATAACTCAAAAAAACTTTTAAATATTTCAAAAGAATATTTTAGTTCTTAATAAAGTTATTAGAACATAATTTTTAAATGTTCTTAAATTTTTAAATTAAAATTACTGTTTTAGTACTGGATATATTTATAAGCATGTAGAATTTTCCTGAGTTATTTGACATTTCATGCTTTTAGTTCAGGAACCTCAGATACCATACATAACACTTGATAACATGTTGATAAAGTATTCTGATATCTGAACATACATATATATATATGTTTCACATTTTATGATTATTATTAACTGGCCTTCTGATTAGCCATAATTTTTATTGTTGTTTTTATTAATGTTTGCTTGATCGAATATGTAGTAGAATGTGACATAGTAATTTGTTGTATTTAGGTTCCAAACTGCAGTCATAGTGGCGGCAGTTACCTAGTCAGTTACCTAGCGTCAACCTATACCAATAACTCCTGCTTCCTCCCTGATCCGGCAGTGGTATCAATATGTCAATTTGTACAATGTACCTTTGTTCTACTGACTATGTATTCGTAAAAATGTCGTTCATTCCGAGTTTCTGACCAATGTCATTTCCATATCTTCTCGTTTGCCTTTTCGCGTAGCTTTCGAATTGCTTTGGAGAGAGGCATTTTATAGGCACAATACACTGAGAGATCTTCGACTTCAGATTTAGCCTCAGTGTCCACTAGCTTCTAACAATATCCCAATGAGCTATGAGAAAACCCTCGTCCAAAGTAGATAACTAAAAAGTACCCTTCTCCACAAAGTCAAAGCTCTTTTCTAATCAGCTATGACTGATGTTTATGTTACAGTCATATTGTAATGCTATTTTTAGGATCAAACGAAATTATTAAAGAATTAGGTTAATATTACATATTGAGTTTTGGCTCAAAATCACTTACGAGTTACGACTTTGTCAGGTTACCTAATTTACTTATTACTAGCCTAGGTTACGGGGGTTAGGGGCATTGTTTGCTTGTCAGGCCTTATTCCTTGGCAAGGGAGCACCACAGTCTCTCAGAAATTCGCCAAAGTAGTACGAGTTACATTTCAGTAATACTCACCTCTTTGCTTCCTAAGCACCCTTCTATCCAGTTATTAACAATTCAGCTAGACATCACACAAGATTTCTTTTTACATTTTCTAACTTTTTTATTGCTGCTTCGCTTAATATTGCTAAATTACTCAACTGGTATACGTCAAAATATGATCAGGTATAGGAGATATAACACTTCGAACATAAATAGGAAAAAATTTAGCAGAAGGTGAAAAGGAAGGGCAGAGAAAAATGGTTTTCACAAAAAATAAACTTGAACTGCAGATAAAATAACCATTAGCCTAATCTTGAGGCATTGGTTGTACATTTACAAGGAGGCTTGGGCTCTACTCAGAAAAATGAGAGATATAAAGCTTTACGTTTATTTTAAGTGCTACAGAGGTAGGCCTTTTTCCCGCCCTATACGTGACAAATGCGCAATATTACTCCGGCTTCTCTTTAAATATTCTCCAAGTACCCTTCTTTCGAAATTAGTATTCCGATGCGCTTCCGATACGAAAAAAAAAATGTCTTTAGAGATAAGATCCACATCGTTATTACATAATGCAAAATACCGAATTAAAAAAAATGTATAGCAATATAACGAGGATGACTTTAATGGTGAGACTCTAGATTCATTTTGATAATCGGAAAGAGCGTTGTCTGGCATAATTTATCAAAAAAAAAAAACTCCTCCGATGCCTAACCTAAATGGTTTAATACATAGTCAAGTAAATCACAAAATGCAGGGTTTAGTTCAGATCAAAGTTTACTAAATTCAAAACATATTATCAATCTTGACATCGATTTTTTTAATTTAATGCCTGCCGTATACTTCCTCTTTTCACAATTTACTGCACATTTGCGATATCGTTTTTTATATTTTAATGTTCAATTAGCAAATAATAGTGCTCGATCTTCAACTATATCGAACTGTTTCTCGTTCGACCCCTCCTCATCGAAGGACTTCATTTGATGATCATACTGTCCTTGGAATAGTAAATATTGTAACCATATTAAGAACAGTTCAAATATTTCCATAAACAGTTCCATGACTCCACTCTATAGATTAAGTTAGTCTTAATATCCATTGTTTTTTTTACATTTGTTTTCATTTCGAATAACGCGCTCCGCGGCATTTTAAATTGACATTGAACTTCGCCTTCCGGATTGATATTATCTAAATATAGGCTCCTCAATATCGAACGACAATTCCTTATTGTTTTTCTGTGCAGCTAAGTTTCCAAAAGGTATAAAGAAAATTTGAATTATGGATTACATTAAACTGTAAGCAATTAACCGTACCAGCTATGAATTTTTAATTTAATCCGACTGAAAAAAAAAATTAACATAACTTTACGTATTATAAATAACTTCTGACAGCATTATAAATTAAACTCAACAACCTTCTTACATTCATTTATATTTTAGCATGTATGATTTCTGTCTAGGTCTGTCCGGTGACAAGTTCAAATTTGACCATCACGGGGACGGGCCGGCCAGGTACAACATCGTGCACTTCAAGCAGGTCAAAAAAGGCGAGTACCAATGGGTACAAGTCGGCCAGTACGTCGAGGGAGAGCTCAAGCTGAACATGTCAGGTATAATACTAATTTTAAAAACTACTATTAACATGTTACTGGCTGATAGTCATCAGTAACTAAAAAACTCTATTCTGAAATATTGTCCCCTAAGAACAACATTTATTCAGTAAGGTGCATATAAATATATTTGACAATATATATATAAATATGTATGATGACTGGTCAGACATCTAAATAAAAAAAGAAACAAGCTCAGATGATTTAGATAATAAACTGCGGTTTACAATGTTTCGCCAGTAGCGTAAATAAGTAATAAGGTAAAATACAAATATTTAGGTAACAAATTAAAGACAATTTATCAATTTTTGAGAGTTTTGGGATCTTTCTCATCATAATTTCCTGCGATGACTTGACCCCGGAGGACACGCTGGAATGCATCCGGGTACCAGCGCTGTCAAAGAAAATAATGGACAGGGTTCAGATAACAGCACAGTGAAAACTACCGATGTAGTTCGAAAATTCAGCAACATTAAATAATCTGAGGCTAACCTTTGACTAATATAGTCCTGGTATCTGAATATTCCTAGAGTATTATGAGGAATTAATGTGAAATTCATAATAGTAATAATAATAATGAATTGTTAGATCTTAGGAAGATAAGGAACAGGTAAAATTTAGGTTTAAATATTCTGAGGGTATTGGAAGACGAGCGACGAATATTGATAGGAATAGAGTTCCAAAGGTTTGTTGCACGGATAGGGAAAGAATGCCCTTAGAAAGCAGATTGGTTTGAAAGGAAATATAACTCGGATGGGTGGGATCTAGTATTACGAAATTTTATTCCTGATTTGAATTGGAGGAGGAACACAGGTAAGGGGCTATTTAGCCATGACAGTACTGAAGACGAGGGCTCAGAGGAAGAAAAACTCCTCTCAATATATCAATACGCACAGTCCCATGAATATCTAAGTAAAATATAATTAAATCCACATAGAAAATATAAGTAGCAAATAGTGGATGAGTCAGAAATTACATTCACTCTATTTGTATCTATTTTCTATAATAGTGGTTGTAAAATTGATTCAATCAATCCGATATTTGGAAACGTCACGATAAACGCCGATTAGGTTTGATGAACAAACAATGCTCACAAATCCATATTTCATTGCACTAGCACGTTCGGCAAGCTCTCGTTGCCAATCTCGAGCTCAATTTGGGCTGCCAATCAGCGTCTGATATATTCTTAAGTAGTCCATAGTAGTAGTTGGGTTTCATGATGTATGGTGTAGCCTTGAAGCCCATAGATATTGCGAAGAGTGCTTAGGAACATGCCCTTATTTTTGCGTAGGGTAACTAGTTATAACATGTTCCCTATTCCAGAGGAAGGTTTAGTCAATAACTTTTATTCTTTCGTAAACTTTTAGTTCGTTACTAAGTATCAGTGTTCGATTGTTACGCGAGTTAACAGTAACCATATCTATTTTGCAAGTCAATTAGTAGGTGGCAGTACCTCCTGAAGCCCTTTCTAAATTCGGCTCTTATCTGCAAACACATCACAAGTGACAAAGAGTCTGTTGCCGGAATACAGAGGACCAGGCAGGAGCTTAAAAGAAGCCACCAATGAAGTGATAACATCCCCACCCAAGAATCTCTCCACAGTGAAGAATCAGGAAGTGATGGAGGATGATAAAGCTATTCAGAGCTTGATAAGCCCTACTGCAAGACTCGTATTCCAGTGGACTCTCATCACTGTGCCGAGATCAGATACACCTCAGCCGAAGTGTACCACACTCCTCAATTCCTTCACCCAACCTTCAAATAGGTCTCTCCCAGAAAAAGGATCCCGTTCATTCCAATAATTTCCATTATATTTTTTCCCATTCCTTTATTTTCAAATTGAGAGCATTCAGGAACAAACGTCAATAAGGTCAGAACGTCATTCAGCTGATCCTACGGAACCGTGTTATTATCAAAAAATATCAAAATCGACCTGAAGCATGTCGTATGTTCTTATTTCTCGTATGTATCTTATTTACATGTAATTACGGCGATATGGCAAATTTTTGTTGTGTATAAATTGGAACCATTCAAGTTTTTAATTTATTTTATCAAAATCCAATAATTTCCATTTTATTTTTTCCAGATCCTACCATACAGACAACATATATTTTTTGCTCATTCACGTTTACTATTTTATGTACCCGACTAATACCAATAGCCCTTTTTAAACATCATTATGAATACTTTCTTTTTTTTTTTTTAAAAACCCCTTTATTGGTCAATTAGTTTTACAATTTACAAATTTTCGATTTACAAATTTCTCCTCTTACTGCATACACAGATGCACTCGAAGGAGGGTAGAATTACAATAACAATTTTCTATTTGAAGTTAAATTTACAAATTACAATGATGGAAAATCATCCATTATGAATACTTTTTTTTTTTTTTTTTTCTTAGCTCTCAAACTTATAAAAATAGGATGTGGGAAAAATAAAGGAAAATTGTTTTGGGCTAATGAGTGCCTTTCACTAAGGGGAGTCCCCCATTTGAAGGATGTATGAGAAGGATATAGGGTGTGGAATGCCTAAAGCTATTTGAGATGTTAAGTTCTGCCCCCCCCCCTTCCCTTTGTCGAGGGGATATCAAAAACTAGCACACAATAAATTAATTTTATTCAAATGAAATCAGTAGAAATAACAAACTTAATACCTTTCAAGCCGATTCCAATAATTATTTTTGCTAATATTTAAGCACTTGATAATTGGTTGGTGGTAAGATAGTTGGGCAAAATAAATGAAATACGCTTGGTCAAAAATAGCTACCAGGTATTTCATCACTTTCTACGTCTTTAATTTCATTTATTTATATGTTAATCAAGAATACTTTAATTAATTTTAAAAAAATTATTCGGGAAAAATGATAAAATATATATTTTAAATAATTAAAGATATAATAGCGGGTGTAAAGATTAATTAGTAGTTATTATTATTATTATTATTTGTTCCGGCATTTGTGCACCGCGGCCTCACTGAGACCTATTGTGCGCCGTCCATGTCCCTGTCCTATATATGTGACAGGCCCACGGCCTTTGCAAATCTGAGGATACCGAATGGATCGATCAGTTCACATAGTTTGGGGTCTACAATGCGATCACTACCAAAGTGAAGGTATCGCCTTCTAGCTAAGTTATCACAGTCACATATTATATGACGTGCCGTTTCTCCCTCTTTCTTGCAGAATCTGCAGATTGGTGATCCCACTATCCCCAAATTAAAGAGGTGTTTATTTAACCGACAGTGACCTGTATAGAGTCCTGTCACACTTTTGAGTGTCCACCTGTCCATTGATAGAAGTGCTGAGCTTCTTCTCTTACAGGGTCCATTAAGAAACAGTTTCGAGTGTTCCTGTTTCTTAGTTTCTCTCCAAGAAAGTCTTGCCTTGTCCTCTAAAGCTAATTTTATACGCCTTTTAGCGTAGCTGAGGCTGATACCACATATGGGTTCAGGTGCAAGAGGTGTCTGTTCTGAGCCCACCCTTGCAAGGCCATCTGCCTTCTCATTGCCTGTGATGCCTGTTTGTCCTGGCACCCAGTCGATTCTAACCTTATTGGCTAGCGAGAGTGTGTTTAAGTTGTCTCTCCTCAACCAATTAAGATCTGGTCGTATAGCTTCTCAGGGTGCCAATGGCTGCCTGGCTATCCGTGAAAATTGTGATCAGTCTGTTTCTTACACCCTCCCAAATTAAGGTTTGGGTACAGACATTGATCGCCATCACTTCGGCCTGAAAGACCGAGGTGTGTCTACCTAAAGGAATAGAAATCCCAGATTCTGGTTTATCTTTCCTCCATATGCCGGCCCCTGATCCGTTTTCTGTTAGTGAGCCGTCTGTGTAGCAATTAATCCCATTACACAGTTTATGTGGCTTGGTCTTTGTGTTTTCCGCACAGTATAAAACGTCTGTGTGTTTCTTAACTTGTAGGTCAGAGTGCATTGACAGCACCTCGTCCTCATCAATTCTTCTGAACAAGTTCCCATGTCCCATGTGAGTCATGACTTTGGATCTTGTTCCTGATTTCGCAAGTCTGTAAGCCACGTTCAAGGCTTGCGCTTCTACTTCTATGTGCAGTGGATTCAAGTTCAATAAGACTTCCATTGCAGCAGTAGGAGTTGTACTCATGGCACCAGTGATCATGAGACATGAAAGCCTCTGTAATTTGCCAAGCAAAGTTCTATTTTTACTAATACTACCTCTGTGCCACCACACCATAGAGGCATAGAGCACCATTGGTCTAACTGCTGCGGTATATAGCCAGAATAACATTCTGGGTTGTAGTCCCCAGGTCCTACCCACAGCCCTTTTACATGCATAGAGGCATCGAAGTGCCTTCATAGTAGTATTCCTGATGTGTTTAGACCAGTCCAATTTTCTATCCAGAGTAACCCCTAGATGCTTTACCCCACTACAAATGCTTACCTGTGTCCCCCCTATATAGGGTGGTCTAACTATAGCATTTCTTTTGTTAGTGAAGATACAGAGATTTATCTTCTGGGGATTGATTCCTAAACCATTCTTTTCACACCAATCCCTCAAAAGATCCATCGATGCGGAAAGCAACTCAGAAATGGTTTCTGAGAACTTGCCCCCTATGAGCACAGCAATGTCATCAGCATATCCCTGTGCGTAGAACCCTGCAGAGTTTAGGTTTGTTAACAATGAGTCAACGACCAAACACCACAGTAATGGAGATAACACCCCTCCCTGTGGACATCCTCCCACTGGCTTCATCCACAGTTTGGTTTGTCCCAATTGTGATTGTAAAATCCTATTCTCTAGCATGGTGTTTATCCAGCTAGAGGCTAAGGAACTAATCCCCTTTCTTTCTAAGGCTGATGCCATAGTGTTATAGGGTGTGCGATCAAAGGCACCTTCTATATCAACAAAGATGCCTGCCATTATTTCTTTATGAACTAGGGATCTCTCTATCCTGGAAACCAGGTGGTGGAGAGCAATTTCACAGGATTTTCCTGCCTGGTATGCGAATTGAGCGCTATGGAGCGGTCGTTCTACCAGTATTCCATCCCTAATATGTCTGTCTATGACCTTTTCCAAGGTCTTCATTAAAAATGAAGTCAGACATATTGGTCTGTAAGACTTGGGTTCGTCATAGGACTTTTTCCCAGGTTTTGGTATGTAACACACTTTTGCCATCCTCCAGCTTACTGGAATATAGCTCAGTGCCAAGCTTCCCCTTAACAAGGTAAGTATAAGGGGCCTAATTACTGGTAGGCCTTTTTGTAGCAAGGCTGGGAATATCCCATCAGTACCAGGTGATTTGAAAGGAGCAAAAGAATTAATTGCCCACTCCACTCTTGCAGAATTGACAATTTTATTTGCTTCTGCCCAGTTACCCTTGCAACTAGTGTGTTCACAGTTGGTAGGGTCATTATTAATCGTATCCATCAGTCCGCAGCCAGGAAAATGTGCGCGCGCCAGGGCACCGAGGGTTCCCTCCTCAGAATCCGTATAGCCCCCTCCCACCCTGACGGAGCCCAATACTCCCCTGTCAGACTGCTTGGATAAGATCCTATTTACTCTAAACATGGAAGTTGTATCGTTTATTTCGCTACAAAATTTCTTCCACGCCCTTCTTTTAGCCTTTCTGACTTCTTTGTGATAATCAGTGAGTGCACGTTTATAAGTGTCCCATCTGCCTGATCTTTTGGCCGCGTTAAAGAGTTTACGTGTAAGAGCTCTTAACTTGCCAAGTTCATTGTTCCACCAGGGACAGTTCCTGTTGGATCTAACATTACATACAGTGTTATTATCAGTGTATGACTTAATCATTGCCTCAGTCAATGTTGAGTTTAAATGTTCCAAATGCCAGTTGCTACTCACCACTCTAGGACAGCATTTGACCTCCTCCTCAAGCTGTGTATAGTAGCTTTCCCAGTTTGTAAGTTTGGGATTCCTATACACAGCTTCGGACGTGATGTTACCACTTAGATCAAATCTAATGTATCTATAATCTGAGCTTGACTCTTCTTCAGAGACGTGCCAGCCTTTAACCCTTAGGCTTATAGTACGTGTGCTAAGGGTTATGTCAATGACCTCAGATCTGATTCTGTTGTTAAAAGTGGCAATATTGCTCTGTTTAGAATGTCTAGGTCATTACTAGTTATGTACTCTACTAAACACTCACCTCTCTGGTTGTTGTTCTTACTCCCCCAGAGCTGATGGTGAGCGTTCGCGTCAAGCGATGCTATAAGCTCGCCCCTTAAGCCAGTCCCTTCCGTTAGCTTACTAAGTGCCTCGGTCGGGACTCTTTCTTCATATGGGAGGTAGACCGATGCAATCGTCAACCTCTCACCTTGATTTCCCTCGTTGAGGGCCATTTGAGCTGCTGCTAAATCTCTAGAACAATATTGCCATAGAGGCAGCATTTTAAGACTGCTCTTATGCAGGATACAGGCTCTGGCACGCTCGGGTACAGAAATAATCTCATACCCACGCATCGCCAGCCCCCCCATCCTGCCCTTATACAGGTAAGGTTCTTGTATTAGAATAATATCAATATCCTTACCTCTCACATTCTGCTGCAGAACACCACATGCTGCAATACAGTGGTGTAGATTAATTTGCAGCAGCCTCACCACCATGATCAGTGCCCGCCGGCCCCCGGAGGGCCACCCCGAGGTGGACGCCGGGAGACAGCGCCAAACCCAGGCCTCCCCATCACAGAGGGCCGAGACCCAGCGCGCCCCCCAGCCCCCACCACGGGGCCACCCCCCGCAGCCGCCATAGTCATCGCCTTGGGGCCATCCTTAGGAGTTGGCAAATTCGTCGTAGCGATCCCCTTCGACTCCACCGCCTCAGGATCGCTCCTTGCCTCCTCCACCTTATCAGCCGGCTTCCTCTCCTGTACTACTTTCGGTGGCTTCTTCTTATCAAATACCCTGAGAGCGACTTTAGTGAACCCATAGTTCAGCTTAAGCTTCCGCTTCTCAAGGTATTCCATGGTAGTCTCTGGGGCAGACAGGATCGCAAAGAAGCCATGCTTCTCCACCTTGGTGCCCAGGAGTCTCCATAATCTAATATCAGGTACCCTAGAGTTTTGGGTCCTGATCCTCTTCATGAAATGTTCTTCCAGAGGCATTTCTCCTGTAATGAAGGTTCCTACCTTCACGGTTTTATGAAGCTCCTCCACCTTTCCTACACGGAGCTCCAGATCCCCACTGATGTTAAAATTGGGTACTATAATCGACAACCAGTCCTTGGTCTCCTGGTTGTCGCAGATTATGACACAGACTCCCACATGTGGGTAAATTCCACTGAATTCAGCCTGTGTCCCTTTCTCTTCTTCCAGCTGATCGACAAATTTCATCAGCTGGCCCTTCATTTCCTCGCAATTCTCCTTCGTCAGCTGAGTGGACGGATATCCACTAGGGATAATCGCCACCCTGCTTCCTCCGGCAGCAATCGCGTAGGATGCAATACTAGCATCCCCACCCCTATGCCTCTTTGCCGTAGGCGCAGAGGTACCGGGTGAGGACCTAATCCTTTTCTCTGGAGCGCACCCAGACCCTGCCGTATTCCCGGACCCCGAAGGTCCTGGAAGTCCGGCCGGATCCTCAGGTGGCCCTCCAGCCAACATTGCCCTCCTCCACTTCTTTCTCTGGGCTCCAGAGAACTTGTGCTTGGAGGTCTCGCCTGCATCCTTGGATGCAGCGTCCCTACCAGGCGCCAAGCTCTCTGGCTCCATTACCAGTCCACTTACCTCCTCTACAAGGGTCGCAAGCGAGCTCATAGAGGCTTCGTCGTCCACTACCTCAGCGCCAAGGTCCATTGAAGGCCCCTGGGCTGAGTCCTCTCCGCTGATCAAGCTGACCAGCTCCTCCATGTCTTCGTTATTAGTTGTTGTAGTACTCATATTTTGTTCCCACGAAAGCGGGGGAAGTTACTCTGCAGGTACTGCCCCCTCTCCCTGCAGAGGGCATTTAATACAATGGGGTGCGCCTGGTGCCCCAAGGGGGTCGATTAAAGACAGTGCATTTTTATACACCCCCTGCCATTCGGCCACAGCTCGAGATCCTCTACACTTGGCTTGGGTGTTAAGGAGATCTCCACATGGATTTCATGGGGAGATCCCGCCTCTGTCGTCCGCGAGTCCATCGGACTCCCCAGGGGGTACCACTTGGAGGTGACAGTAGGCGTTGGTAGGGATAGGTCAGACTGGGAGTTCACAAGCAGTGAGTAGGGCACTATTGCTTGATTCCTCCGCTACGAGTACAGGAGACCCCCGCACCTGTCTCCCTCTCTAGTCTTTCCATTACCCTACCCATTTACCCCCCTTTAGTTTTAGTAGTAGTTATTACATCATATTTATTTGTTACTCTTATTGAATAGAAATCAATTTTCGTTTTTATAGTCAGACTCAACAATACCTGATACCCAGCAGAATTATTTTAAAGTTACATATTTGTTTGTGATAGCACGTTTTTTTTTCTCTGTAAAAACCACCGATTGGAATCCAATGTATAGTGGTTCTTTTATTTTATTCACTTCTTGTTTTGGCAGCTTTGTATAACACAGGCCAATAGGTGTTTTGGTGCTAGAATATTTGTAGCTGATTTCGCATGAGTTTGATGTCCTGAATTGAAATATGGCATTGGTTTTTCCCTAGGAGCTCAAATTTCTAAGATAAAACATGGGAAATATGTGTTACACTATTTTAAGTTGAGTCCATGGATCATTTAAAAAAACTAAACACGGAGTTTTTTGAGGAAAAGTCATTGATGAAACCAACCGGTCAATGCAAACTTTAGAAGCTTCTTTTCCGTGACATTCTTATATACATTTTGGAACAGTCCCTTTTTAAACTACAGCAGTAATCTGCCATCATGTGCATAATCAATCTTCCTTGGTAGCGGACCTCCATAGTTTTAATATCCTGGTGAAATCTTTCACCTTGTTCCTCACCAGTGTCTCCTAAATTTTCAGGAAACACGGCTAAGTGGCTGTGTAAATAGTGCACCTCATAATACTCATGTTGCATCCAAAGGATCTGAAACTGTTAAGCATCTCATTTACAAGTTCAACATAGTTTTCAACTTTGCGTTTGGCCAGAAAATTTTCGACAATTGCAACAAAAAATGTCCAGGCTGTTCGCTCTGCCTCATTCATCGAATTTACGAAGGCAGGTCCTTTATGAGTTGTCTTATTTGTAGGCTGTCAAATATTCCTCGTTTAATTTTTTCCGCATTCAACTGAGGCATTTTTCCCCTATACATGCAAAGCATGATCCGTTCTTATCAAGAGCCTTTACAAATCGCTTCATATGCAGTGGAGGAAAGATGACTTTCTTTCATTCATCTAAGTGATCGTTAATGACATTCTTTTCCCCAACGTCCATGTTTAGTTTTAGGCCACTTTTTTCTAATCCAGTGGTGTGTTTTGTCTCTGCTATCCCAGAGGCACAACAAGCAAGGATGTTTGGAGTGGCCACTTAGCTGTCCAAGGAGAAAGATTACCATTTTTAAGTCCACACAAATCACTCATTAATGTTCATAATATCTTCTCCAAGCCCAAAACTATGGTGTTAAATTCTTCTTTCATTTGCCTTGAGTGAGCTATTGGAATTGAACCATATCTGTTCCCATTGTGTAGAAGGACATATTTCAAACTTTGCTTTGAGCTACTCATAGTCTTCAATCATCTGGAAAATAGTCAAGAATACCCATTTTTTTCCAGGAGTCCTCTAATTTTGTCACAAAGTACAAGATTGTCTTCTTCATTGTCAGAAGAATTCATTTGCATATCTCCCTACATACATAACAGATAGCCTACATTTCATTCATAATTCACAGTACATTGCGATGTGAACAATTAAACAATTAGGATCAAATTCCGAGCCATTTAATACATATTTTTTTAATTACCAATTGTTTAATTTGCATTTCACTACTCAGTTTCATTATTTACTCAAATATAACCCGGAATAAATCAGGGAACTGATGCTAAGGGACGGACGGATTTTAAGGATGTTAAGGAACTTTGGATATCTGCAAAACTATTCTGGCCAAGCAAATACAATTTGAAAACGATATTAATTAGGCACTTTATTTACTTAACACTATGTCTATGTTTCTACTTTATGTATGAAAAATAGTTAATTTTACGTTATGATGAAATCACTTGTCAAGGAACTGTTACAAAATCACGATATGTTTCCGTCGAAACAACCCATTTTCAGTGTTAAAATATATTTGAACTTTGTCCTTTTTCGGTGAGTTTAATACACTCCCTGTTCCATATATTTTGGTATTTTCGATTACTTTTAACACTTAACTAACGCAAGAATACTGACACCTAAACTGAGATGGTGTTAAATTTATTTAAGCTAGCAATTTTCACTCAGCATTCAATTGAAAGTATATTTAATTTACAATGATGAAAAATACATTTTCACCCATCACCCATTTATTAATATTTTTTCCACTTGAAATTATTGATTTTTTTCTAACTGCTAAATTTTTAGATGTGCAGTTCAAAATGACAGAAAAAAGGAGGCCAGAGTCAGTTTGCTCTCTTCCCTGTGATCAGGGTCAAGCGAAGAAGTATGTGGAAGGGGAAAGTTGCTGTTGGCACTGCTTCAATTGCACACAATATCAGGTTTTAATATATATACATACTTTTTAAATATTTTTTAGTTAGTTTGTTCAGTATTCACAGTGATCATATTAAATAAATTACCATGCATCGGAGGAGTTTTTCTCTACTTTGTAGAACACTAAAACTTAATGCCCAATGAAACCTTCTCAAAATGATCACATGATCAATATTGTTGAGAGAAGTTTGGTCATAAATGTTAGTAGTTAGTTTAATAAAATATACTATCCCATTACTCTCAACCATCAACCTGGAGTCCTAGGTAATGCTATCCTAACCCCTCCCTAACTGACATAGGAATAATGGAAATACATTCTCATAAGCCATCATTGTGATTGGTTAAAATATGTAATAACAAAAATATCTCACTAATTTAAGTTGTTACTTTTAATGTTATTAGTATTTTTGTTCCTTTTTTTTCAACTCTATTCCTTGCATTTTTGATGATACAGCAGTATTTTTATGGGTGTTATCAAGCAAATATCTTAAAACAGTCATTCTACTAGAAGGCTCATTCTACCTTGTCCACTCGTTATCATAAAGATTTGAGTAAAAACAATTTTTAAATATCAAGTTTTCATTCCCTCAATGTGTTCTAAGCCACCTTTTGAAAATTAAAAAAATTACGATATTAAATTATGGAACAATGGATAATTGTTTGGTTTCAGTATTTTGAGAGCTGATAAGGAAAGGTTAGAAGATTCCAAAAAATTTTAGTCTAAAGTTTTAAAGATATCGCAAAAAAGGTAAGCAGCGTATTGAAATTGTGTCACAGAGTTTTTATGGAACTGCAGTTCTGCATGTCCTCACCTATACTTCCCAAGAATCTTTTCTCCTTTCCATGAAGGCAACATGCTCCACCAAAATGGGGCCATTAAATTGTTAATAACTTCTTTGGCACCAGATAAAGTTTTAATCCACTGTGAGTTTCCTGAAAATTATGCTACAAAGTATAGTGCAAAGACAATTGTTTTTCATATCAAACAATGTTTGATAATTTAATATTCCATGTGTTAGCTCCATCGAATTATCACTCCATCACCCTTTTCCATTCCCTAACTAATGTGTTCATTTCCTCCTGGAAGACATTTTTATTAAAATATGCCATTCAAGAAATAAGGATTCAGTTGAGCTGCAGTTATAATATATTTACTATTTAATATACAAAGGAGCACACTAAATGGTTTTTGGAACAATAACTGTAACTGGTAATGTATGCAAAATTTCAGAACTGTAATTGGCCCTTTGCAGGAGAATACCCCATAAACTGCTTTGCTTCAAACATTTGCTGTTTCATTATTTTCCCCCATTCGATCATTTTATTTTTTTATAGTAGCTAACATTTGTTTAAATCAACCAAAACGTAGAGTGTATATTTTTAAATATAAGGGTATAGAAAGAAAAAGTACAATATCTAGGGAAGTTGGAGCATATTTAAACTGGAGTTTCCACATCATTTCATTATAAATTTAATAATTGATACTGAAAAAAAAATTTTTGATCTTGATTAGAAAAATACCCATATAAATAAATGGATCAATTATTTACATTAAAAAACTATTAAAACAGTATTTCTATTGCTGGCTCTCAAAATTTAGATTTTTCATTTTAAATTAAATTAAACCTAAGATGCAACACCTCCTGAAGAGGTAGTGATGACCCAAAGCTTGTTATCAAAAAGTTGATAGGTTGGGCAGGAGGTGCTAGCATGGTTATCACTCAGCATATCCTCTCAACCTTAAATTTTTGGAATACCTTTGAAATTATTTTTGCAATACTACCTTTAATGTTTCCTTCGATGATGACAAAATCACAACTTTAAATCTAAAGTAGCTTCTGAGTCCTTTCATAACTCATTCTCGGACGTGAGAAATCTTGGAAGAAATGTAAAACTTTAAATATTAAACTTTTTTTCATACGTCTTGTTATTTTGATTGTACATTGTATTTTAACCAAACCATAATCAACATATTTCTAGTGCATTTTTAAAATTACAGATCAATTCGATAATTTATTGTCATGTTTTTATCTAATTTGATTAATTTAAATTTATCTGAGGTTTATAGGTTCTTGTTAATATAAAAAGAAAACTCTGGCAAAAGGAAAATCAGATTTTACATAATTCACCCTCATTTTATTTAAATACACAATCACGTCTATGATACAAAACTACAAATTATCAACAAATTTTATAATTTACCTTAACATTATTAACTCTCGCGACTGACCACATTTTTACTAACTATTTACGTCTTTTGCTGCTTTTACCCCAACTTGGTATGCCATGCTGTCAGTACTATCCAATTATATCTCTTCAATCCTTCTTCTCTGGATAAAATTATTCTTCCTATTAATGTTCTTCTACATTACAAATCACTATTAATACAAATTGTTCATTATTCTACCATTTTCACTATCTTTGCCTCATGAGCTCGCCAATGGAAGAACGCTAACCTTCAATCCTTTCAGCAGAACAACAACTAACTCCATCTTGTTTTTTATAACCTCCTCTTTTGTTATCTACGGGTCGTTTGCCGCCCTTTTATTCCCGCTAATTTTTCAAATTCAAAGTCTTGATAAATTAAATTGACAACATCTAAATATCACAACATTATATAACTGCTTTCGTAACCCCGAACCAAATGGAAGTATAACCTCTCCCTTTGGGCTCAGTAATAAACTTCTAAAACGACATATTTTGTTGCTACATTTTTATAAATAATTCTTTGATTTTTTCAACATTTATGTATATTATTTATTACAGATAAGGCATCCAACAGATGAGACTCAATGCCAGGTATGCCCCCTCGGAACAATACCTGATGAACATCACAGCTACTGCAATGAAATACCTGAATCCTTTCTCCGGGTGGAAAGTGCTTTAGCCATCAGCATCATGACTCTTTCTTCATGTGGTAAGAGATATTATAGATTCTAACTTACAGAAAAAAATACTTCTATCCACCCTTTTAAGACTTACTCCAATAATCAAACTGGTTGAATCACATTCAGTCCTTTATGAAAATGGCTTATCTGGTAACAATGTAACTTAATTATTGACCCAGTCAATGATAAGCTCAAAGTGTTTTAAATTATGCAATTTATTTAAAATACTTATAGGAAGCATAAAATCATTAAATTAGATTAAATACCTGCCTAAATTCTTCAGGAAAAGGTAAGGCTGACCCAAGTTTGCCCCTGTTGTTGGTATGTGACCCTGAGGTGCTAGTGTGTTGGAGACACTTCTGAACCTTATATTTGGTTTTCTTACTATTTTTGTTTGTGTCCTATTAGTGGTTTTATTCAAGTGGCTATTCACTTATCATCATTAACTAAATTCAACCCAAATACACTAATGTCAAAACATTAAATCATATGGATTACAAAAAAAGTGGATTTACAATTTTTTTTAACAAATATAAATTCATGAGGTGTATAGATTAGCTTAACTGCTCATACTACAAAGAGTCTAGGAAAAAATCCATTGCATAAAACAAAGTGGTTTCTCTCAATAGGATTCCAAAAGGTGCATGGGCAAATTCATTGATAGTGCCTAGACCATAAGGATGAAAATAATTAATTAAACTCATTTATTATTGTTATATGAAAATAATTATCATGTATTACTATTATTAATTATTATAATTAAACACATATAATCTAAATATTGTTCTAATAAATGAAATTATTACCTCAGGGTTTTTCAGGACACAATGTGTGTCTGAAAGTGTATTTAACACTTAATCAACTATTAATTTATAAATACCTCAATAAAAACTAACAATTTAAATCCAATTTTAAATCAATAACCATAATTTTTTGCTGGTTCTTATTTGTTGTCTTCTTTCTTCGAGTACGAAATTACTTCTGATATCTCATGCATATCAGTTAATAATGTTTCATAATACTCTAGTTTGGTCTTCCAAAACCATATGAAGGGTCACAAGGAATAATGATCAATATCAACTTTTTCAAATTTTTGGTAATTTAGAAATTTACTAACTTAAAAACTGACATTTTAGCAAGGGTTTGAGTGAGAAAAAAATATATTTTGTCTGTAAACGAAATATATTTGAGTTTCTAGATTAAAGGAAAAATACATTTTACTTAAATTATACCACAGAATAAAAGTGAAAACGTGGAAACGTCATTGTACTTTGATCAGTTTTTCCTGTTATGGTTCCTCCATAGCGTCAAACGGAGGATCATCGAGGTACTCCACCTCTTCTCCGGTGCTTGCAAGGGTAGCCGAACGAAATATTGAAACTCTGTGCAAACATTTCACAAAAGTTGTGTGACCCATCGAGTTTTCCGAATTTTCGTTCATATACATTAAGTGTACTTTTTTAATGTTTTCCTCTGGGAGGTATACTTTTGGTGAATAGTGAGATTTTATCCTTTTAAAAGCCTTGATGAATTCTAAAACTTTTGTTTTCGTCTCGTCAGTTAGTTTACGAGGTCTGTTGGTGTGTTTGCCTCTTCCGTCATTCCCGACAGCCCTAGACAAATTCAACTTCTTTTTTAAGGTTTGTACTCGTCGGTTAGAGATGCCATGCAAAGCTAAAAATGCTTTATAGCAAACAATAATATCCTGTAACTTGCCCTCAACAATAGCACGAACGGGGTAGCTGTACGACGAGTTATGGAGGTTCCCCTCACCATCCGGTCTTGTATTTCTACGTTGTTTGACTGGTAGAACCGTAATCAACCCTCTCAGGTATTCATTTTGACGGTTGTACTCGCCTAAATTATTGAAGTCTCTGATGAGTCGTTGTCTTTTTCAGGAGAAATAGCTTGAAAACACTTGAATCTTTTGCACCGGCAGTCATCTCCCAACTCGAACGAAGCGGCTCGAAGTTTTTTCAAAACTTCACCCATCCTACCGGATTTCTTTCGTTTCTTCCAAAGATCTGTGTTCACGTCACTGGCCACACCACAATCACTAAGACTGATTTCTATTATAATTATATAGGTTTTATGTTACCACATTACAGAGATAGACATCAACACAAAAACATGGAATGACGCAGTAAGTGTAGAAGGGGTTTTAACCTTGACGTTGGCCATTTCTCTCTGTGATCACATGGACCATCAGTCTTTCCCGTCCCACTTTTTTTTTTTTTTTATTTAATTTTTGGGTGGACTATGGATCTTTCTATCCAAAAGTTGATTCGTTTCAGAACAAGATACAAGATGGCATTAGTATCTCGTATTCATAAAAAAATTGACATTTTTAACATATTAAAATCCTCAGATATACAGAACTGTTTAATGTAACATCTGATAACAGGTGTTGTTGATAATCCTATCTGTTAAAAGATTGGTGATACTTTCCTCCCAAATATTTAAATAGAAACTAACACAACCTTAAGGTTGAATTTAAATTGCTACTGTATAATTAAAATTTTTCCTACCTAATATAAAGTTATTACAATAAATAATTAAGTAGATTCATTGATTGGAATATAGGCTTATGTTGATAAAATAGAGATTTTAAGTTTTCATAAAATATTTTATGGGCAACATTTTGGCATACTATTTATGTCTGCACCAAGTCCTAGTATGAGTTGGTTTGAGCTTTTAACTGTCTAATACATATCAGAAGAAGAATACATATCTTCATCGACCTAAGCCGATGTCCCAACAAATTCATCCAATCAGTTACATATTCGTGGCTAACAATAAACTTTCAGCTTCACAACAATAAATGTTTCATTGAGGCAGGTTGACAGTTTTTCAAAAACGATTCTAAATAAAGGAATCACTTAGTTTATTAATTTTATATATATTTTTTTTAAACATTTAAAATTAGAAATAAAAGTTATTAAAAATTTGATACCGGTCAGTCATTTGCTGTGTTTTTAACAGATATAAATTCATAATGATTATTTTTTAGGCATAATGGTCACAATGTTCGTGGTAGGAGTCTTTGTAAGGCACAACGAAACACCCGTTGTCAAAGCGGCAGGGAGAGAACTTAGCTTTGTTCTGCTTACTGGAATATTGCTGTGCTACCTTATAACATTTGCACTAGTTCTGAGGCCATCAAATATTGTTTGTGGGATCCAAAGGTTAGTATGATAACTGACAATTTAACAGCTGCATGCACATCGCTTTTGTAACATTAACCCAGAATTAACATTTTCAAAAAGCTTTTACCATAATAAAAACATGAATGCTTTTGGTGGTTAGGTTTGGCATAGGTATCTGCTTCACTGTGGTATATGCAGCACTTTTAACAAAAACCAATAGGATCTCAAGGATTTTTAATGAAGGAAAGAGGACTGCTAAACGGCCAAGCTATATTAATCCAAAATCACAACTATTAATTTGTGGTGGTCTTGTTAGTATTCAGGTAATTTGAACTACCTTAAACAATTCACCATAAATTATGGAAATTAACAAAAACAATAATTAACTTTTCAATGCTACTTGCTTATTTTTACTATTAAAGTAATATTATAGTAAATATTTTGATAACTTATGTATATATTTATGCTTATATTCTTTTATATACATATATATTTATTTTTCCTTAAAAAATCACAACGATCAATGCTTATGCTGCCCTCGAGTAAAATTATTTTAACAATCTATAGCTTGGGACCTGGGCACTTACACAACAGCAACATTATTTAACAAGTATTTCTTTCTACTCTGCTAGTGTTCATTTTTAATTTATAAAAAAAAATATTGTATAGTAGAAAAGAGTACTTCACTGTTAAATTATCTTTACTAAACCTATGCCATTATCATTGTTCAAAATTTCCTTTCGTGAACAGTCTCTGTGGCATAATGCACAATAACATAATGGATAATACATTGACTTCACACTTTATGCATGAAGTTTGATAGGGGAACAGACTGGAATACATAAGTACTACTAAAAGAGCAGGCAAACATTTGACTACAAACAAACTTATTATTATTCCACGCTTTACTTCAACCTTCATCAAACAAATCGATGATACTTACTAAAATTAGTTATGAATATCTCAAATCCTCAACAAAAATTCCTTCTCTTCAAGTTGATTTCATTTTTATTGAATTTAAATACTTGATTCAGCTTATTCAAAAACACAAACGATTATTACTTTGTTTTTATTTACAATTTTCTAAGCATATTTTGTTTGAGTTATAATTAATTTTCTTGAACAAACAACTCACAGCAAAATACTAACAATACAGACTGCTTATTTGCATCTGGTACAAACAATGTGACAATCTATAAAAAACAAGAGACCAATTACAATAGTATACTCTATCCTTCCTGGAGCTGCAGAATTTAAGTCTAGGGGAGTGACATACCTTCCCCCTTTCCATCCAATCCATAATTGTAGTTCAGATGGGAAATTCACCTTCTTTTATTTTCCAAAAATCACACCTTTCAATCTGATCTAAATAATTTTTAATGATATAATACATCATCAACATTATTAGCTTGTTTTATTTCATCATCTAATAATAAGTATGAAGGTTTTTTTTTCTGAAGTATAAAGGTTAATATGCCTAATGGTTAACTGCAATTCCTTGGCCTAGGTTCCCTCGTGATCTCTTACAACTAAGCATAACTGCATTAGCAAAATAACATAACAAATGTTACAAGGCATTAACAATGCTTATAACACAATATCCCACCAATGCTTATAACACTTCTATTGATTGGAACGAACACTATTCGATAAAACTCTTTGAACAACATATTAAAGTTTCTCATCGACAATTGTTTAAAAACAGTCAAAAACAGTTAAAAACAGTTCAGTCTTAAACTCTAAATAATTATTTAATATTGAAAGTCAAATATAAACTATACTGAAAATATTTAATTTTTTTTGTTACTAATCAGTTCTTGTATCATCATTCCAGGTGGTGATCAACATGATATGGATGATCGTGTACCCACCTAAAGCAATACATCACTATCCAACAAGAGAAGACAACCTTTTAGTCTGCTCGTCATATATAGATGTTTCCTACATTATTGCTTTTGGCTACCCGATCTTTCTGATAGTTGTCTGCACAATTTATGCAATATTGACAAGAAATATTCCAGAAGCTTTTAATGAGTCAAAACATATAGGTAATGTGATTTAATTGAAAAGATCATTAAAAATTCAAATTTATGATTACCACATTTAGCACTGGCCATGCTCGTTAGCCCTAATATCCTCCAATAAAGCCATGGTTTGGTCTCAGGGTGCAATCGCTTTGGTATTGTTAGTTCTGTGATAAGGCTTTAGTAAGCTTCATTGGTTAGAATTTTCCTAAGATCTCCTCTAGATTGCAAGAGTTATTGAAGAAGAGGAAAAACCCTTTTCACCAATATTAACATTTCTCCTAGAGCAGTGGTCGGCAAACCGCGGCTCGCGAGCTGCATACGGCTCTTTGACTCCTTGGCTGCAGCTCTTCCACAAAATGTTTAGTGTAGGCACGGAACATTATTTATTAACTTGCCTTGTAAGAGACGAGTAAACGTTTTGAAACGCAAGCCTACAGAAAAGAGGCACATTTTTAGAAATCTCAAATTGTTCTCAACTCAATCAATAGCAGTCGACGAGTCCTGTGAAATAAATAACACAGCGCAAGTTTATCTATTTGTGCGATTTATCTCTACTACAGGCCCTAAAGAGGAACTTTTGGGATTATTGCCACTCAAAGGACAAACGTTTAATATTGACATTGGCTATTTCAGAACAACACTGTTAAATATGAAGGAAGTTTTCTCAGCAGGTTCAAAGACTTTAGAAACAGCAAAGGGACGTTAGCCTTTGTTAATAAACCTCTGAATGCCACGGTAACAGAAATAAATTTTTCACCCTTTAATATTGATATTGGCAGCTTTGAAATGCAGTTGCTGGATTTAAAAAATAAAGAATTGTGAAGCCTCAAATTCGAGCGTCTTTAAGCCGATTTAGTGCTATTGGTATGTGAATAAATATTGGAGGTAATAAATGTGAATTAAGTTTACAGCACAAGTGATCTGCTTTGAAAGATCTGGAGAGAGAAAATATGTTGATTTTTAACACCTGGAATAGTATTCCTGCCTCATCTGATCAACTGAAGAAACTAGCGTTTGCTGTTCTTTCCTTATTTGGGTCTACACATTTTTGCGAACAATCATTTTCAAGCATGAACTTTATCACAAGTAAATTAAGAAATCGACTTATCGATAAGAACTTGAAATTGTGCCTAAAATTATAAACAACATACAAACCTGACTTACCCTTACTTTCCAAGGAAATGCAATGCCATTGTTCACATTACTGGAGTATTTGTAGTTTTTTTTAAGGACACCTTTTACATTATTTAACTTGCTATATTTTTAAATAAATATTATCTTTATATAAGTATGTATACCAAGTTATATTTAATGTACCGTTAGTTAAACTAAGACATATTGAGCAAAGGCAAGCTCGAGAGTGTACTTTTGATTCTAATTATTTCCATAAAAATGTTTCTACAAAAGCAAAGCTTAAGTTTAAAAAAAAAATGGCTCTTTGTTTATATTTGGCTCCTTTGGATGACGAGTTTGCCGACAAGTGTCCTAGAGCATTAAGAAAATAATAAAAATTTACATATGTCATACAGGGTAAATCTCTCTAGAATTAATAATAACTTTTAATTCAACTTAATTAGTGTCAGTATTTTAAAAGTCTCGAACCTTATATTTGCCATGCATGTCCTTATATATTTATAATGGTTATTTATGCTAAATTATTATTCCTGTAGGTTTCACTATGTACACCACCTGTGTCATATGGCTTGCATTTGTACCTCTATACTTTGTGACTGGGAACCATATGCCATTGAGAATAACTTCAATGTCTGTAGCAATAAGTCTTTCAGCAAGTGTGACCATTGGCTGTCTATTCTCCCCGAAGGTGAAATACTAAATATTTGCTTGTTTAATAATTTAAAATGCTTACATTTTTAAAGTTACTAGTTAAAAAAATTTTATTCAAGTGTGATGATCATAAAATTATGGATGTAAATCATTAATATGAAAACATACTGTTTACAAATTCAAATTGGTGGTAATTTCCAAGTAATTAATGAATAACTTTTAATTATTTTTTGTGAGGTTGTTACTATAATCGGTGTCATTGAGGACCTTAAGTGGAATTTCCATGATAGGTTTTATTTCTCTGAGGGACCTACATCTTTTTAAAGTATCAGTGCTGGTTGGAGGGTCAAAATAATTATCAAAATTAAATCGACAAAATAAAAGATTGTTTTTTTTTTTGTCAAAACATAATTGCCTTATATACAAGTCTTCATTTCACATAGAATTTTCTTTTAGATTAGGTCAAACAGAAACAAAAAAACAATTTTAACAACTTTTTGTTCTTATAATACTCTAAAGTACAAACAAGCATTACATGGTGTTAATCAGAATTTTGAAACCTTTTATTTAGTTTTGTGATAATGTTAATAGAAAAACTTTTTATTTAATTAAGAAGCAATTGATTCATGAATGGCAATTAAGATCGAGACTGCTAGGATTCTTAATGAGTCTGGTCAGCCAGTAAAACCTCCTTTTAATATTCTATGTCTCTATGGCCAAAATTCCTCTATGGCTCTTACAATTGCCTGAAATATTTAAAGTGTATAAAACTTACACTCAAATGATTAATTTTGATTACGAAGGACAGAGAGTACTGATATGTAGTACAACATACTTTCTGTCATCACAACAATTTCCTTGAGAGGTAATTGCCACTAAAATCAAGGATATTGTTACAAAATTACGTTATTTTTAACATTAAATAAACTAGTTTTTTATTTAAACAAAATTTTTTTATTTTTACTGACTAAAATTTTTAATATCACTTCTGGATTGAATTTTTTCTTTGTAAAATATTTTTAAACTAAATAAAGGACATAGAAAGTAAAGAAGAAATATTAAGAGACACTTGTATAGGATTCTTCGCACTTGGGAGTAAGTTTTTTAAAAACTTTAAATGGTTGTTAAAAAAACTAATTTGTATTTTTTACCAAAGATACCAAAAATCGCAGTTTTCCACAATTTAAAAAAATCGCAGATAATTGTAGCATAAATATTTTAAATAACCTGATTGAAATCAGCTGAAATAATATTAAACCGTCATATTTCTTAGAATGTCTTTGGTTGAAATAACATCATTAATGTGTCTTCAATCATGAAGTAAAATTTTTAAATAACTTCTGTGACTTGAAAAACGTTAAAATTCATGGAGAAATGTGTCAGTTAATTGAGGCAGAACTTACTTTTTTGTTTAATTGTTGTTCGTGTTTGTTATTATATATTAACGAAAAAATATATAACTCCAGTGGGTGTTTGATTATCTTTTTACCAAATAATTTTTACAAGTGTAAAAATACACAGGCAGGCAGATAAAAGACAGAGAACTTAAGTTGTAGATTTAAAGTGATTTATTAGGTTTAAAATCAAGGCTGGAACTCATTTGTGTTGTAACAAATAGGATTAACTATTTTGATCAAGGAAATTTTTCTTATATTCTTCTCTAATTAATAGATATTAATGAATATTGAAATTTGATTATTTTAATTACATATTTCTGTTAGTATTTGTTTTAGTCGTTTATACATTTATTTTTGTAGTTGTACATAATTTTGATTCGACCTGAAAGAAACGTGAGGCAGAGTATGATGCCCACTCGCTATAGTGGAACTGTTAAGTCTGGAACTAGTGCGAGTGTGATGGCTGCAGCAGTCGTAACAGACAACAATCGTCTATCGCATACATACACTCACACAGTGGAAGCACCATGTAAATAAATCCAGTTAATATTTAATTTTATATTGATCAACTTTCTTTTTTTTTTAGTAACGTTTAACATTATGGATTTCAGTCCATTTGGGCTACATATCTAAGGCTACCAGTACAGAGGGTACTGTAATCCATTGATTATCTGGGTTGTCGACAGATTATTGCTTATCAAAGGTTGCAAGCCTTTTGGTTTCTCTAAGCAATCTATGAATATTACTGAATTATTATTGAAATTAAACCGTGGACCCATACGACGACAACAAACCAATCAATGAGTAAAGTTAAGGAAATGGGTGACCTGAATATTCAAATATAACATTTCATTTCATTGTTTCTGTTGATCAGTGAAATCTTGAAACAATGGAAGAGTGGGATAAAATAATGTAAAACCACCATACAGTATAAAAAAAAAGAGTATCATTCATAGCATAGTGAAGCACTGTATGTGAACATTATTGGGGATAAAAAATAACAATAAATTAAAACTGTGGTACTACTTCCCAGTTATTTTAATATTTTTAAACAAGATTCACTATTTTTTTACTGAAGCTGGTACATATTTTCCCTCATGAGGCAGAGTGAACTCCTCCATATTCATTCCCATTTGAAAAAAATTAATAGGCAAGACAAGAATCACAGGAGCGCTGGTCTACTGGAATTTTTTTGGTAACTTCCATATCTGAAAAATTAATAAGAGAAACAGGCATTTACAATAAGCTTTCCCTCAAAAGCTACATCCATTTACACACAAATCAAATATTGTTGCAATAACATTAACCAAATTAAAATTCTATCTATGTAATTCATTTTGTTTACTTTTATTATTTATTCATCTCCTTTTATGGGTTTAGATTTTTCATACTGTTAAATTCGTTTATTAGATTATCAGTAAAAAAAAAATGCAGTGTACATTTGTATATGGTCTCAGTGACGAAAGTATATGGTGCTGAACAATTTCTCTTATTTCTGGGGCTTGTCTAAACACCAAAAACAAATATTTGGGTTTGGATGCATTTATTAAGGGGGGAATAAAACTAAATAGAAATTAAAAATTAGCAGTCCTCCATCAAAATTGGTTCAGTACATACCTGAATAAATGTTATCCACATCGTATTTCAACTTTAGAAGTGAGCCAGTGGACTGTGTCCAATCGATTCCCATCTGGATGACAGTTGCAGGATATGGTAACATTTATTTCAGTTTTATAAGGCATTAATATGCCAATTAATATAAAATAATGAAATGTAAGAAACATTTGGTGATTTATTTTTTTCAGCATCAAAATCTTCGGAAATGGAAATGAAAGCCGAAGGTATTTCATTCAGACCAAAGCCTATACTCACAAATCGTGCAACACAAACACTATCTACAGAAGTTTGTAACAACAATATGAACGCAGAAAAAGTCCCTTCGCTGGTAGGGAATGGTCCGATAGTAACAGATGTGCAGTTGTAGCATCGATTCTCCTTGTGATCGACATGTATATAATGTATTATTTGTTATTATCAGTATGTATTAAGAGAGAAAAAAAAAATAAATACATAGTAAACTCTTCTATCCAAGAAATGTGTAAATAATTTACTTATATGTGTTGTAGAGAATTAAAATCTGATATTATTATTTTGTATTATACATATTTAAACTTAAATATAAATAACCACTATTAATAAACATGAGTTATATCAATATTTTTATAATATTTATTTTAAAAATTAGTGATAAGTGACCCGATGGGTCTAAGTAGTTTGGCCTATAAAGCTATTGTTAGGAAGCTGGATCAAGAAGCAGATTAGACATCACTATTGAGCCCAATGATGCCTAAACTGAACATTCAGCAATATGTAAAAATCATGTACATATTGATTATATATTATTTAAATTTAGAATTTAACAAAACAATACATTAATAAGTATTATTTATATATAAGAATAAAGTTTATGGTTCTTAAGGAAAATACTTATTTGTTTCTGTTAAAATAAATATCAAGTCCTTATGATATTTAAATTTCTATTGCCTAGTGATTATTAACTTATTGAAACTAATAATGTATGCTCATTGCCTGTGGTAAAATGTAAATAAATATGTCTGCTATGTTTTATGTTTATTTTATGACAGTGTATAACAACATATATTTGACCTGTCAAAGGGAGTAATTTGGTTTCTGTAAATAGTTTTTATAAAATATGAAAATTTGAGATTATGTACATAACCATATTACTTACAGTTACGCTTAGTAAATGTTGTGATGAACAGTATTGTTTTGTATTTATAATTGGGAAAAAATAAATTTATAAATGTTAAAAAATGGTTTATTTAATTAGATTAGAATTTAATAATTTATTGCTGGCAGAGAAAAATAATAAGGTATCAATGAAAGCTTTTATTTTGTAACCATGGCAAGTAAGGATTTTAAGGTGTAATCCAACAAATTTTGTTGACTATTATAGGTAATTACATGTTCTTAATGTTGTTGCTGGAACGATTGATGTCAGTAGGATGTATTATTAAAATAAAGACCTGTCTGCCTACATTAAGCTTATTTATATACAACATTAATACTTTTGACAGGCAAACATATCATCTTCAGATAAATGATAGTAAGTTGTGAAATAAAATGATGAATAATATCTGTGCTCAGGTGGCAGAATTATTAGTTATTAAGACACTTTTCGTAATAAAAATATTTTTTCAAATTCCATAATCTATAAGCGCTTTAGTGTTATGAAAAATCACAAATTTGTTTTACACGAGTGAATGTACTACCAATGATAGTTGGCTATTACTTACAGCCTCTTATACTTATAGTACTATAGACTCTGGAATGAAAAAAACCTATTTGTTAGGAAAAGTGACTTATAACATTCTGCTGTCTAAGCACAGATATATGCAAAGCAGTTAGAGAGCTAACAAACCACCAACATTTGTTTCTCACAAATGGGAAAGGTTTTTCAGCATTCATTTTGGCTTGAATTATTGAGTAGTATGGAACAAACTCGTAAGTCAATTTGTATCCCTTATCATGCTACCAATATACACCCATAACCACAGTTTATAATTAAAATAAACTCATTACCAAATGTATTTTTATTAAAAATCTAAAATTAAGTGTAGTTTTTACTTTCTGGTTTATATGATTATGAATAATCATTAAAAGTCTGACTTTTCACATCGGATAGAAAAAAGAAACTAAGAATATTTGTTAACATTAAAAAAACACCCACAAGTTTTGTGAAAAATAGGACTCCTGCCTGATAAAACAAATTTTCATGTTGTTCGAAGGCCAAATGGAATAAAACAAGGAGCCTGCCCACTAGCCTACTAGCTCATCCAAGGATCAAGGTGGTGTCACCAATTTTACTTATAACAAAGATAAATTATAATCGCTTACATCAAAACAAATAAATTCATGGTTTAATTTAGTTTTCTTAACTGGAACTTTTGAACATCAATTCTTCAATAAATTTTATTTTTATAAATATATATAAATTAAATAAAGTATGCAGTTAGTGAAAAAATGGTAGAAGTCTGTGCTAGGGGCTCTGCGTGAAATTGCTAAAATACTGTCATAAAAAACTGCTTTTCTTTGTTTAATCGTACCAATTACTTGGTTCAAAATTGAATTTTGAACATATTAAATAAATTGCAAACATTTTAAAATTGGCTTGGGGGAGGAAAGGTTTTTTTTATTGATTCTCAAAACTTTGTTTTTTGAATACCTTAGAAATTAATTTTGTGTTACCACCTTTAATGTTGCCATAAAAAATGAGGAATAAGCTATAACTTATGCAGTTTAAAACGCCCAATGGGACTAATTGTTATAACATATTGTTTTTCAAGTCTCCTGTTGTTATATTTTAGCCACATATTTAGCACGATACCAGATGTTATGAAATATACATTTGAGATCAACCAGACCATTTTCACAACCATTGTAAATATATACTAGAAATAATAAAATAAAGATTTAGATTATGGCATGAATAGATCCTCAAAAAGATACATATTTTCTATATGAGATAATGAGTGAAACATAAAACTTAAAATTAAGCAGAATTGAATTGATAATAATCTTTTATTGGGTTTAATTGCACAAACAATTAAATAATGCATGAAGAAAATGATAACTAATTTACTCAAGACAATGACAATATATAAATTACTGACCACAAAACATTTGATACAAAAATAAAATGCTATAAGTTTATAGGTATTATTCACACATAAATAAAAAAATGCAAATGCATATGGATGAATGATACATTAATACTATGATTATAAATAAACTTACAAAACAATAAAATTTGGGATATTTTACAAGATCCCAGGATAAATATATAATTGTACACTCTTTGAAATTATTAATAAATAAATAAATAATTGGATAGTAAACAATATAAAGATAAGTAAAAATATTTATTTTATTCTTAATCTTTTTTATTTGAACCATCATAAAAAAACAAAAAAAAAAAAACCTGCAAAATTTACACAAGGATTGCTTTAACAGAAATATATTTCATGCAACCTTATGAATGATATCTGCGACACAGTTTAATGATTTTCAAATTGCCGTGAATCTTATTTGCAATAAAATATTTCTGATCCTTCAAATTCAATTATTATCTCTGAAATTTGAGGTGAAATCTGTATTAAAACTGTATTAAAAATTACATAATTTATTTCTCACTTAAATGATTATTAAAATATCTTTAGAATGTCAAGGCTAGCTTACAGTAAGCATTCAAACTTACATAATTTCATGTATTTATAAACTTTGCAAAATAAAAAAAACTACTATTTAGTTGGCTGTAATGTCTTCATTCTCTGTGAAAGACTGTCTATGTTTTCTTGAAGAGTTTTCATGTTGGTAGCAAAGTTTTCCTCAAGACGTTTAATCAGTTCTTTGCTGGCTTCACAACTATTTGCTAATACTTTTTGCATGGATTCCAACTCACTTAATGACTTTGAAAAGTCATTTCCTGCAAAAATAAAAATAATATTTAAAAATAAATTTATTCCTTCAAGACTAATTATCATTCAACTCTCACACACTGTAGACAATGTTTAGACGCAGCTTAGATTTAACAGTTTTTACTATTATTACATTTTTTAATCCATAATAAGACATTGACTAATTTTAGGATATTTTATTTTTTAACACTTGTTCTGGTGAGCAGAAGTCTCCAGTCTGACCTTGTGACTTAAATATAGAGAAATAATATTTTAGTTGATAACTAACCTTCAGACAAGAAAATAACTGTTATTTACTTTAAGTTACGAATTTTGATTTTAATATGTTTTTGCTAGCTAATTATCTCATCTAGGCAATATTAATAAAAGTATTCATTATACTGTATTTTTTTAAAAGGGTTTTGATATGCGACTTCCCCTAGTGAAAGGCTATTACCAATCCAAGATAAGTATCCTCTTTATTTTTCCCTTGTCCTATTTTTATTATTTTGAGAGATATGGAAAAAAAAAAAATAAATAAAAAGTTTTGAAGGTAAAACTTGTTGGACTTTAGTAGAGATAGCTTTACCCAGTGATACACGTCAGAATTTAAAGGAAGTAAATGGAATGTTGTGATGTAGCATGAAATATCCCTGTAATACCTTGATATCATTAGCAGATCTCAAGTTTTAAAATATTAAAATTATAACGAACACCTAAAATATACTTTGGGTGAAGTGGACTATTTGTTTCATATGTCAAGAATACAATAAATTAAAAAAAAAAAAAAATAATGTTTTGTTACAGCATAATAACATTTAATGGGTATCTTTGAATAATTTTGGAAAAGCAAACTGCTTAAAATGGATGAAGTCTCCCAGGGCAGAGGTTTTTATATATCGATGCTAATAGTTATAGCCCACTATTAAGCTATTCAGTTTGAGAAGTCAGCTTTTGTTTACATTACAATTGCGAGAATAAATTCAATTGATTGGATTTAAGAAGTGCAATTTAATTAAGAGAGTGAAACCACTATTTTCCAGCAGAAATTTTCAATCCAGGTTTGTTAGTATGTTCTGATCCATTGTTTAAATATCTCATTGTTAATTTTATTACATTAATATTCAAACTTCACATTGGAACCACATAAACAGTTTGAATGACAGTCAAGGCTAAACATTTATATAAAGCGTCTTCCAATAGGAACTTCTGAACTTTGACAGTTGATAGCGGCCATATTGTTGAAGCTGCATCTGTTGAATTGGCTGTAATTTATTCAGTCTGTTTTGCCATATCACCATTGACAGATATACGTTTAACAACACGAGCAAATGATAAAATTGTTTTATCAATATGGGTGTTCTGTTCGGGCAACGTTCCGCGCACTTCGCCCATTTTACGGTCGCCGTAGCCGTCCTACCGAGAGGACTATTCGCAGTGTGGTGGATAAATTTCAGTAAACAATCAACCAACACCCGTACGTTGACGAAACGCAAGATCTGCCGAAAATGGTGCCGCTGTATGTGAGTGTGCAGGAGAATCCAAGGCAGTCGATTTTGCGTCGCTCACAACTCGGTCTTTCGCAGACCACAACTTGGCAAATTTTGCGTCGTGACTTGGGCCTGCACCCATACAAAATTCAACTGACCCAGGAGCTGAAGGTAAATGAACATAGACAACGTGTGTTCGCTGAATTGGCCCTGGAGCATTTGGAAACTGACCCTAATTTTCATCGAAAAATCATCTTCAGCGATGAGGCCCATTTCGGGATGAATGGGTACGTCAACAAACAAAATTGTTGAATTTGGGACGATACCAATCCACATGAGATCCAAGAGCGTCCAATGCATCCTGAAAAAGTCACTGTTTGGTGTGGATTTTGGGCTGGTAGCGTCATCGGTCCATATTTATTTGATAACGACGTTGGCCAGGCCATCACTGTCAACGGCAAGCACTATAGGTCAATGATTACTAGCTTCTTTTGGCCTGAATTGGATGATATGGACACCAACAACATGTGGTTTCAACAGGACGGCACTACGTTCCACACAGCTCATGTCACATTGGACATTTTGCACGAGTGATTTGAGGGCATGGTCATCTCACGTGGAGATGATGTGAATTGGCCGCTGAGATCGCGCGATTTGACCACGTTTGACTTTTTTTTCTGGGCTTCTCTTAAGTCGTAGGTCTATGCGAAAAAGCCACAAATCACAGCGGTGTCATCATAGCCAACATAACCCATGCCATCGGTCAAATTCAGCCTGATTTATTCGCCAGAGTCATGTAAAATTGGACATTTTGGATGGACGCCACCCAGCGAAGCCGCGGGGGACATTTGCACGATGTTATATTCCATTCGTAATGGCATCGATAGGCCTTTCAAACAAATAAAAAATTTTGATATCTCACACACACTTTATTTAAAGATAGGAAGCGCTTAATGAAAGACCCTTTATAAGCTAGTGACCTTTCACTAGTATGGTATTCATTTCATACTAGCATAGGCATTAGAGATACATAAAATAATCCTTCAGACTTTAATAATTAGAATCATTACTAACTTGCTCAAGCAATCCAATACTAAGTGTCTAGTATTCTTGCCAAAAAACTGTTTGAATACTTAACACAACAAAAAACTTTTTTCATTGTAATCAATAAAACCATTCATGTTACGATAAAGCAATAGCTCTAATAAAAGACATACCTTGCTTATGCAGTTCTTCTAAAGCTATCATTCGGTCAAGGACACTGGGAATTATAAGCGACATCTCTTCAGTTGTCTTCACCAATTCATACAACTCTGAAATCTTCAACATAAACATATTTGATTTCTCATTTATCCAACTAAAATTAGAAATAAGCATGAGGTGATAATTTTTTAGCATTAAATATTAAAAGATGAAACAAATGGGGACTTAAATGTTATTCACACCTTAAGTTACTGTTCAGACAATCAAAAAATACCAAAAATTGTTTAATTAAATCTTTTGACAAGTAACCTTATCAGAAATCGATAGAAACATTCATTAAATAAATTAGTAAAGCTTACCATTTTTGAAAAAGAAATTGTTTATGTTGAAACCAACATTGTTATTACTTGTTAAGTGCCTTATAATATATAATGAAGTTTATTAAATGTAGAAAATATATTTCTAATGAGACCAACAATCTCAATTTTATAAACTTTATTTAAGGAATCACATACAAATATTAGAAAATAAAAAAAAGCCACCAAACCTATCAAAGATAAAATTAACACATTAATTAACTACTACTAAACTATTGATTTATCATTTCCAAATTAGGAATGTTCTGAAAAAATTAATAAACTTTATAAATTTATACTGTACCACAAAAAAAGTTATTTAGTAACAAATAGAACCAACCCATTACAAAAATATCACATATAGCACAAAAACCTTAGCATGCAC
Source organism: Acanthosoma haemorrhoidale (assembly GCA_930367205.1). Classification (NCBI taxonomy): domain Eukaryota; kingdom Metazoa; phylum Arthropoda; class Insecta; order Hemiptera; family Acanthosomatidae; genus Acanthosoma; species Acanthosoma haemorrhoidale. The sequence continues at coordinate 53,381,408 of OV884014.1, forward strand.
TTCAAGTATTACGATGTTGAGAGAGGTAATAAACTGGATGAAAATTAACCATTAACACCAAAATAATTAGCAATTAATCTGAGTTTTTTCAAACTTAGACATCATTATAAAAATAAAAAAATTAATTAGTAAGGTTGTTAAGGGCTTGGCGTGGCCCTTGGAAAATTGATTCACATAGATTAGCCAGTTCATACTGAACTGGGCTGCTATGGCCATGATTCAATTTCTTTTTTTTTTTTTAAACAATATGCATTTACTCCAGAACATATAACTTAACAACATCTACCTTACTATCCTGGTCTAGGGAGCCAGTCACAGAAGAAGACCTCTCAGCAAGTTGATCTAGCTTTCCAAGTAATGCAGTTATTTTGGTCTCGGCTACTTCCACCTGACCAGGTTCAAGCATCGCTACCTTCCCAGCAATCCAATGAGCGGTTTCTGCCAAGCTTTTATCTCCGCTACCACCAAGCCTTTTCTTTTTTGTCATAAAAAATTAACATGATATGCATAATTCAGAACAGCTTGGATTGATGACAAAGATGTATAATTTTCATCATATTTTTGGGTGAAGAATATTTTTATATATGATCTACGTGAATGCTTCTGGGAAATTAGTTTTAAAAGGTTTTATTTACAATAATATTTTAGCTATTTACAATTGTTTTGTTGATTTAAACAGGAGATTTTTAGGGATAACTTAAAAAATAAAATATCATTTTTAGTCAAAATATTGAGTATTTTTTTCATAATCATTTAATAAGTTTTTAAGAAACTGCTAAAACTCCAGGTAGAACTTGGAGACTCTTGATATTGTTCAGAAAATTATAGTAAAAATGGTGTGGCAACTTATCATCAGATAAGTATATGACTTTTTATGCTTTGCAGATTATACTTCAATTCCTCCAAATGAAAGCTTATTATGTTATCGACAAAACCTTTGAAATATGAATCAAACAAATGCTCATTAAAAAGTTGATATACCAGTTTTAGGCAAAACACTTACAATGGTAGACGATGAAGCAGAAACAAGTGACTGCAGTTTAGAAACCCTTGCTTCAAGATCTGCCACTCTGGCTGCATGGGTAAGAGCAGCCACTGACGGATTAGACTTGACTTCGTAGCGAATCTCCGATGGTGCTGCTGAAGTCGATATTACTGAGGATTCAGTCCCAGATGATCCTGTACCACCTAGTCTCTCAAGCTGCAAAATCAGTTGTCTGGAACATGACATAACATATGTTTTTACAATAAAAGAAGTTTGCTGCTGGTAGGTAGGGGAAGGAAGCTTGCACAGCCTTTACCCATTCAAGTGCCAATTGTAAAAAAGGATAATGAGTGGAAGGGATTAGTGGGAAGAATGTTTCACTAGTGCGGATCTCTCTCCACAACTAACTCACTTGCAAACTCAAGTTAGACACTCTACTACAGCAGTAGTATAAAAAATATTTGATCAAAAATTTCAAAGGTATATTCCATCAAACCTTGGATTCTGCTATAGTTAAAGCACACCAACAGGTAGTATCAGAAAAAAGTTTGTGATAAATAAAGTTCTCTTTTGCTAGCAATTAAAATTTCTTGTGACAACTTAGAGGCCATTAGGTTCAAACTTCAGATTTGTGTAAAAAGTTAAAAAATGTATGTGCCAATGAATCGAGTTTGTAAGGGTTCATTAAAGTTGGTATGTAAAATAAGATTGATAGATAAGAGACATACTGTTAGGAAATAAACTATCATATATCTCGGGAGTTTTATAATTATTAAACTCCAGATCCAGGAAACTTAAAAGCGACTGCATTGCCTTTTTTTTTTTTGAAAGATTGTCGCTCCGATGACCGAATCCTGCACCTCTCAATATATTTTGATCATTGGCAAATAACTACAAAACCAGTGAAATTACATACCACAACCAATAATTTATTTTTATTAACTGTCTTCAGATATGAGGTTAACTTGGCTTACAACTTAAAGGAATAATTTAAATACAAACATTTACCTCTACGATAAGAATTTATTAAGACACAATGATTCTATATACTAGATATTTATTTACATGAATTATAACTTAATAATTAATGTATGTTTATCTTCTATGGGAATTAATGTACAGTAGTAGGACTTATTAACAGGTCCACCTTAACTTGTATGACGGTCATATGTCTGGAGCATGTCATTTATAAAATAAACTTCAGAGTGTTGGGTTAAGACCATCCAAATTAGAAGACAACTAAAAAAAAAAAAAATTGTAATAGTATTTCCGCATTCATCTGTTTAGCAACTAAAGATGAATGTATAGTACGTTGAAAAACTAGTGCTACAAATAATGTACTGAGGGAAGACAAGTCTTTATTTCCAAAATACAACCTACCCATAACATCCCAAAACAATTGTTTTTTTGTACAAAAATACTGATTTGTTTTTACGATCATTAAAGAACTATTTAAGAAACTTAGGATTGTTTGGTATAATGAAAAAACCAAAATAATTGTTGTGTGAAAATTCTTTGGATTCATCCTTCATTATCCACCTTCTTCATTTGGAAATTGAGACCTAAGCTATAATATAATGGCTGACATTTTTATTTCCATCTTAAGATGAAGATTTGACCTTGAGCACACTTAGTGTACTGTGTCCAGTGAATCTCTAGATTTTCCTACTTACAGGTTGTCATTTTTAATACCCTTGGCACTAGAAAGTAAAGAAATAAAACCTAATTTCCTCTTAAAGCAAAAAATTGAATCCACAGTTGGCATAATGAGAGACAAGGCCCTATATCTATAACTCCTTGCCAAATTGGACTTCCTCGCTCATACTGTATGACAAAGGTTCATCCAAAATAATCCTTTTTTTTCATGATGAGAGGAAACCAAAGAATTCTTATATATATATATATTGTTGTGATATTAGATATTGTGGAGTTTGTATATAAATATTTAATCCAACCTTGAATCAAGAAGGCAAACAAAAACAATTGAGAGTGGAGGAAAAAACAAAAGGTATAGTTGTTGTTGTGAGAATGAAAACACACAGAGCATTATACTCATCTAGTTTTGGGATCAGCCCGTAATACATGTTATTAGATTGAGATTGTGAGTAAGAAAAAACTCAAAAACTTTGTTGGTTAGTGGTTATTGACTTAAAGCAGAACAGAAGAGAAATAGCACGAAGAGAAGAAGTATTAATTTTGTTTAAAGAATGAATAGAATTAAAGAAGAAAAGGAATCAAATTTATAGACAAGTATTTATATAATTAATATAAGTTTATTTTTTTTATTTGTAATTAAATTCATCTTAACTTAAATTTTGCCAGAATTATTTTTGTTAATAGAACCTAATAACAAATAAAATAAATTTAAAGTAAAAGAATAAAAAATAAAATTACGATATCTTTCAAAGAACGTAATAATATATATTATTACATAAAGTAATTTTAAAACTTATTTCTACATAAAGCTAAAAATGTATGTGTCAATCGCTCATCTAGCAAATATACTTCGTGCGAAATGTCGGTAACAACACAATGTTGCTATATGGCAGATATTTACAATAATTATAAAACTTAATAATTAATGTTATTCAATCTGCCAACAAAATTATAGCTGTGCTCTGACCTACCAAATAAATACAATGAATAATATAGTTATAATTATAAGCAGTATAATATTTACTTGTTTGACATTGAATTATTTCACACTACCTAATTTATAAATAAGTTCAAGGGCAAAATCAAAATTAATAATTACTAGCAATAAATAACCATTGAGAAGAATTAGAAAACAGGAGATATAATATAACTAGTCTTAAATAATTATAGAGAAAAGGTAGGAATAGTATGGACAAGATACGGTATAGAATGGCTGAAGAATGAATCTGAATTTCTTAACTAAGTGTCCACAAAACAGTTAGGAATAAAGTACAGAAAAGATATTATTCCATAAAAAGATGGTTAAAGGAACAGGTAACAGGCGGACATCTACAACAGGTTGTAAAGAAAAAATGGAACCCAATCATCAAACTGAAAAAGAAGGAGAGAAAGACATATTCCACACAACTTGCCAGGAAATAAATCAGTAAACATAATATTCGTTCTTTTGAAGGATGTCTGTATATATTGAATATCACAACTTGTGCACAATATCCTTCTGACTAGATTTTCATTATAAACTGATACAATAAATGTTTCGGCCTCATTCACTCCATCATTAAGCAATTCCAACACAACCAGAAGAAAAAAAATATCCTGTTGTTCAAATTAGGTAATATATAATAAAAGTTTAAAATGATCAATAAATAATAGTCAATTATAACAAAATAAAATATATTTTAGTAATGGTTGTACCCATCAGTCAGGTCTATATATCATATCACTAGTATTCTTTTGATTGTGCAGGGGTTGCTTGATGATGGACTAAATAAGTATGAAACATCGCATTTATTAACTATTTTAGAGAGTTCACAAGAAATGGCTAACTCCATGTGCGCATCCACTGGATAGTCGTCAAAAGCAGGTTAAGTACATCTTACTTGGAAGTGGAGATCAGATGATTAAGAACTACTTGTGGTGTGGCGCACACTGTTGGTCTTGGAGAGCCAACACAAAATTTTTGGCTCATACAAATTATTTTCCAATTTAGCGATGGGTTTACTATACTGGTTTGGAAGTGTACTGATTTTGATTCTTAAATTTTTTTGCTGTAACTAAACTGTAAACTACTTGTATGATGGTGAGGGTCGATTAAACCAGATGCACAAGAGATAATGGAACGAATTGGTTCTAATTTCTAGATATTATAAATGTTTCTAATCTTGGGTGTCTAGAAAGCTAGAATTTTGTTAGGAACCAGGAAATGATTATTAGTTACAGTCAATAAGTAGTGTAATATAGTGTCACTGATTAGTTTCCTTTTTTCATAGATTGAGCATTAATATTTAACATTAATAGGTCTTATTGGGGTTGACTATTCAGGAGAGCTATTATGAAAATGAACAAAAATAGGTATGAAATAATCAATAATAAAACATGTATAAAGCATTACTTTATTTGGGCGCCTTGAGGGTCTGCTAGTTGATTAACAACAGAGGGACCTAGGTACTTTTCAAGTTTCAAGGACTCTAGTTCTCTTAACATGCCATCAACATGTGATATCATGTTTGCTTTGTTTATATCTTTACATTCTTCTTCCTGAAATGGTTAATTAAAATAAATAATAGACTGAAATCGTCAGAAACAACAATAAAACACTTATGAAGAATATTTCATCAGCCCTAAATAGCTTATTATACCAAAAAATTACCTTTATCGCCGATATATCTTCTGTTAGTTCCTTCAGTTCACATTTTAATCGTTGGTAACGTTGGATTGGTGTTTCGGACTCACCACTAGCAACCAACTCCCATTCACCAGACCTGTTGAAAGAGGAAGCCATAGAAAAATAAACAGTGTTTAATGTGATAAAGAAATATGAGAGTAATTCATAAATACTACCTGGCATTGTAGCCAGTGCGAAGCTTCTTGCTAAGTTTGTCTGAAAAGTCAACATTTTCTGTACTCAAAAATTTCCCTTTGAATTTAGAAAAAGCATCGTTTGCAGAGATATGCAGTTGCTCTATCGCATCACAGTCCTAAAAGAAAAATAGCAATGAACATTATTGTAGAAAAAAATTATTAAATGGTATGAGTCATATAGACATATTGATTTGCCATACTTCTTCTTGGAAATTTCCTGATCCAAAATCCCCATGGAATTGATCAGCTTCTGGAAGATCATTTGTTTCATAAACATCAGGCTGATCATAGGCCTAAAAACAAAATTGAGTTCAACAGTGATTTATTGAAAGAAAAAATTAAGTGAGTGTTTCATAAAACAATTGATGTAATAAATAATCAAGGAACGGGTTAATGTTAAAAGGAAACGGCTTACAATTCCAGAAAGATTAGCATATTTTGGATCGGCTGCCATCCTACATACAAAAAAAAAGCAGTTAACAGTGCTTTGGAAGGTTACAAACTTATAAATGCAGGAGCACAATCGCTGATGAATGAAAACGATACATCGATATCTTTTGTATAACAATCTGTTTCATATCAACTTATTATTTGATATTACTTATCATACTTTACATTTAATTACTTTTATTTAGTTAAATTTTATGGTTTCGACCACTTACAACTTTAACTAGTTGATGAACTTGATGAAGTAATGAAGCAGGACGGAGCTGGTCTACAAAACCAGTACAAATCTCACCCAGCTCCAAAATATTGTTATTGTAATTCTACCCTCCTTCAAATGCATCTGCGTATGCAGCAAGAGGAGAAATTTGTAAATCCTGTACATTGAATTTTGTTCATCTGTTTGTAAATAATGTTGTTAAATAAAGAGGTTTTGAAAAAAAACATCCCCAACTGCTACTGTGACAGCATTCAAGCAGTAACAAATTACCGGTACCGGTCCAGTGACAGTGAGCCTGATCTTTAAACAACTGGGAATGAAAATATAACATTCCTTTGCCTTATTTCTTCTGAATGAATAACTTCTGCTTCTGCTTCCCCACCACCCCACCACGCTCACTATTTAATGGTTGACAGAAATGTTATGAATTATTCTGAAAATTTTATTAATCGGGATTTCAATTAATTTATTTGTTAGCCTTATTTCTTCTGAATGAATAACATCTGCTTCTGGTTTTTCACCAGCCCACTGTGCTAACTACGTACATGACATTTGAATGTCAGTTTTATCACTGTAGCAGAGTATAAAACGAAACATAAGACATTTATTTAAAAGAGGCGTACTTATTTTTAGAGTAATTAAACACCAAATATCAATGGAATATTTATTTTCAATAAGCGATTGGAGATTGCCGTCCCCTCGAATGCGAAGCGACTCCGTTCGGAACATTCTAGAACTGGTGTGTCAAACTCAATTAAAACACAGGACATTTAATGCAACTGGTAAAATTCACGCGAGACACATCACATTTACAAAGTCATTCATATTATTGTATTGCCTTGATCTCCACTAACTGGTATTTTCTTTGTAACATAATGTCATGTTTTTAGTTCCTCTAAAAAATTCCTCTCTCTTGCATCCAGAACATTTTCTATCCAGTTCTTTTTAGTCCAATTAGTCTTTGACGATTTATGAGTAAAAATATAAGATTTGGCGATTGAAGGAATAATTTTTGTTTATGGTTTTTCAACATGTCATCATTCCAAGAAACCAAGAATAAAGAAAGGTCGTATATGGGATCATTTTGTACACTTTTGCAAAACACAGGAGCTGCAAAAATGATTGCAAAATCAAGGTTAGTTAAAAAACATCTACAAGTAATCTCAAAAAGAATATGACTTGCCATCATCGCACTGTTAGAATATTGAATTCTATGATTCAAAAATCATTGTTAGGAACCCATTAGACCCTTGATCCCCAATTAAATTGTAGTACGACGATATTTCCCGAAAGCGTTGGAGCGTCCTTTGTAAATGTGTTTAAAGATACTGCACATAAACAAGCCATAATTACGTAGTTTTTGCCAAAAAAAATGACAGAAAGTGTAAAAAAAGTTCATAGGTGAAATACTGATGTTACTATTTATGAATATTTTCAACCTTTCTCTATGGTAGAAGACATTGGATTCATAGAATTCGTTGCAGCATTGAATCCATTTTACCATTTGCCTTGGCGAAAACAAATTTCTTCAACCGTAATACTGGCTAAATTTGAGGAGACAGAACTAAAAATAGTATCGTTGTTGAGGGAAATATCTATTGCCAATGATTGCTGGACGTCAAGAAGCAGCGAAAGCTACATTGCTGTCACAGCCCATTTTATTTCTTAAGGCAAGCTAGTCAATGTGTTACTGGATTGCTGTGCAATGACAAGTAGCCACATCAGCGAAAATTTGGCAAAGGAAATTAGAAATATTACTAAAGGAATGGGAGTAACAGACAAAATTATTTTTGTTGTTTCTGACAATGCCTATGATATTGCTGTAGCCTTGAAAAATATCTTGCACTTGAAACACATGGGTTGTGCAGCTCACAAGCTGCATTTAATTGTGAAGATAGCCTTGATATTGATTAATATAGAAAATATTAAGAGCTTGATGGAAATGGTCAAAAAAATTATGAACCACTTGCAGAATTCCACTAAATCATGGCTGAAACTTGCCAAGTACCAGCTGAGAGAGGACTAAAAAAATGATAAATTCAGTACTAACTTGGAGGAATTCTAAGTTGGACATGATTGCTTGTCTAATTGAAATAGACACTCCTATTAAAACAGCGATTGCATTCATAAATAATGACCTTTCCTGTACTTATGAAAAAGGAATGGCAGTTATTAAAAAATGTATGGACAATCCTCTAACCTTTCAAACAATTGACAAAAGCATACAGCACTCAGAGCTTTAGAGGAGAGCCAGAGGGGCTTCACACCTGATAGTATTGGTAAGTGAGCTCCTTGAATGACTGGAGGTCCTCCTTGATGAAAAGTTAATTAATCTGAAGTAATTAGCTTACTGTTAAATTAAATAAATAGAACAGAGAGATTCGGAGGAATTGAACGCAGATTCTCGTTTTCAGTTGCAACATTTTTGAACCCTCGCTTCAAGATGTCCGGTTTTTCTGAGCAAGCCGAAGCTGAATGAGGGAAATCGCTTGTGATTCAGAAAGCATTTTAGGATACCACAGGACAGAGCCCAAAACTAGGGGCAGGAGAAGAGAACAAAGAACGACTCCCAGATATAAATATTTGGAGCAGAATAAAAAAAAAAGCAATCCACACCGGTTCCCGAAGAACACATGTGTGTTGCTGTGACATCTGTACCGTGTGAGCAGCTTTTCTCCAAAGCTGGTCTTATTATTTCAGAAAGGAGAACTCAACTTTCTCCAAACAGGGCACGGATGCTCATTTTTATATATGTCAATTTAAAACTGATGGAATTATAATGGACAATAATGTTTCTTCAATTTTATTTTACATATTTTACTTTTATATCATTTGTCATATTTCACAAACATATTTTTCTTTTTCTTTTTATCTGTATATTACCTAGATATTAAGTTTTATATTATATTAAATATATATTATAGTATATATATTATGCTTGTTTAAATGTAAAATAATTAATGTATGTCTTAATTGTTATATATTTAACTAGGTTTATCCCTAGGTGTAAATAAATAAATTAATATTTTAGTTTTATATAATTTGTCATATTGCACATATATATTTTTTGTTCTATTTTTATCTGTACATTACCTGTAAATAAAGTTTTATATTAAATTTTTATACTTTTTCAAATGTAAATTGTAATTTGCCTTGATTACTTTAATGTAACTAGTTAGGCATATGTCCTATTTGAGCCTACGTTATTATGTTATTACTATAATACAGAAAACTATTTACATTGTAAACTATTGTATATAAACAATAGTATACTATGGAAGAAATTGTTACAATATACGATTAAAAGCAAACACTATATACCCATTAAATACACAAACCAGTAAATTATGTGGATCCTCCTTCATTTTATAATATATATACTCTATGCACTCAACTTAACAAATTATAGTTAATATTTACAATCTAGTATATACAATATTTTCAAATGAATCCCACACTTAACAACAGCTTGCTTCATGGTCTTAAAATCTCTTTTTATCCAAGAAAGCCTAGTTTTGTTCTCTATCTTTCGCTGCTAGGTGGTAGAGACCTATTACCACAATTTCAACCACCTTAGTAGAACTTTTTCTTATTGGTTTCTACTTTCATAACGTTACACCTATGATTTTTTCTGCTGGAATTCTTTCAAATTAGGCATTTTTATTCCTCAATTTACAACTCAATTGAATTTGTTATATTTTTTTTTTTATTAGCAAAATCATTTTTTTTCATCTGTACCATATTATTACTCATAGAGGAATATATTTTTTTTTCAACTTGTCCATTATATATAATACTAATAATTTCCGTGCCATTCATCCTACGCTGGCGATGTGGGTATGAATCCACCATGGAATTAATTAAATTTGGCAAATAAAATTACCTCGGATTGTCTTGGATGTTAGAAAAATATGGGCTATGTAATTGTGGCTAATGGGGCCGAGTGGTGCTCTAATAACAAATTGACGACACTTCCAGTCACCAAAACCAAAATGTAATACAAGCGGCCCTTGTAAAAAAAAAAAATTGTTCAGGCTTTAAGTTTATCTTGAACAGGCTATACTGTTCTTGCTGGATTATTTTCCTCATGTCTGTGTGTGACAGTGTATATTTAAAACCCTGAATACCTTAGTGCAAGAGACCTACATTTTCATTGACAGGTGTCTTTTAGTTTCAGTACTAAGAAAAACCAACAGTTTTGTTTATGCGAAACACACAGCTATACTTCTATTAAATAAACAGCACCCTTTACAATTACCCAAATACATAATCCATAGTGATAAATTATCCACACGTACTTGTCACGAATGCTCTCGTAACGGAAAACACTCATGCTAAGTCATCAGCCTGGGACTTGGACGAAACATCTTACATATTAATCGGTTCGGCAGCGAACGGCTCGAATGGCAAATATTTGCACTCCGTGAGATAAGAAAGAAAAATGACTTTTTCAGATGGGAGATTCGTCGCTGTAAGAGACATGTCTGAGAGAGAATGATCGATATTTAACCAAGGGACTCCTGTTTGCAGATGGCAATGTAAACGAAATCCCCGGGGTTTGGTCAGGGGTTTTCGACCGTCTCACTTTTCCTCTCTCTCTCTCTCTCTCTCTCTCTCTCTCTCTCTCTCTCTCTCTCTCTCTCTCTCTCTCTCTCTCTCTCTCTCTCTCTCTCTCTCTCTCTCTCTCTCTCTCTTTTTTAGGTTATTATTTTAGATTCATTTATGATCATTGACCTTCCTGTGGAAAATTTTAATTTTAATTATTGACAGTTTAAAAGTATGTATTGCTATTTATAAGAGACTACTTAACGGGATAAGTTTCATTTATCCAAGTCTATTAAATCTGACATTTTATGGTTTGATTGTGGGTTGTGGGTTTATAATACGTAAATAACGTCCAACTTTGTTTTCTCACAGCTTTATACTTATATATCAGAAACGCTTTCAGCAGTCTTTGCTGCCATTGTCAAGTGCTCAAAACCTGAGTATTGGGGCTTGGGACGTAATTTAAATCACAACAATATCTAAATAACAGCCTCCCTTACAAAGAGGTAATAATAAACAAATATTTTCCATCTTAGTTTAAATTATAACATTAATAATAATAAGTAATCAATCTAAGGCAGGAAGGGCGATGTTTGAACAGGTCCGTGACCTTGCGATTGGTTGATGATGTTCATTCAATGAATTACCGAGATGAAAATATTTTTCAGTCTATCAACTGTCCTGCTGATGTTTTTTTTTTTTCTGTGTTTATTACAGCTTAAAACGCTCAAGTCATAAACTCAATTATTCGCATATTTAAACTAATTTTGAGAGCCCAGGCTCCCTGGAGGAGGCACCCCAGCCCGACCTTTCAAGGGGTGGTTATTGTTATTATTTTATTACGAAACGATAAAAACTATCTAAACCACCAATCTGACATGTATACTAACACTTACTAGACTCATACGTTAGCAATTGTGAGGACCCCGTTTGATCCATAAACCAAAAATTTGATATCGAGACAGCATTTGTTTACCCGTTGACGTGAAATATCATGACTCCGTAAAACATAATTAAGTGTTATTACTTAATTAGTAATACAATTTTTTTATAGAGATAGAGTAGGGTGTTATATTAAAGATATAACCCGCTGTTTAACAATGTGTATAATGAGTTAGGGGTTTAGTAGACTACAAATACAAATTAAATCAGATTAATTTATATAAAATATATCTGTGACCGTGGCTTGAAATTCGAATGTATAGTTTTAATCGATGGGGTAAATGTTGACAAACTGCTTTTGAATATTTACTCCAATGAATTTAATTACTGAACACCAAACTAAATTTTGTTCAACGATCCAATTTGTGCCTAGGGACACTGTTTGCATAAAAGTCGCATCGAACAATAAGTAATTATTAGCATATTAGCAATAAAGTATACTTCTACTTCGATGAAATCAATATTTTGGTGTTTGTGGAACAAAGAAGGGGCAATAATAGGAAATCGATGATGAGTAGAACGAAAGATGAGGATGGGCCCAAGGTTTTAAACTAATGAAGTCGCCCCCTCAGGGAGCCGTCGCAATTTTATGATAAGATAGTCTGCCAGCTCGACGGGTCAAAGGCTGGCCTTGGCGATGGAAATCCAGATTCTTATAAAATTGTTGCGAGGGTGGTATGAAAAGTTTCCGGCCTAACAAAGCTTTTATTTATTTTATTATCATCTTCATGTTGAGGTCGGAAACTTTTCAGTCCACCTGTGTACAACAGGCCGTTTGATCTTTACCTACCAATTTATATTCACTCCTATTGTTATTGTCTTCCCACAAGGCACGTGGGATATACGTATTTGGGGAGGACATGCAGTATGATCAAGATAAGATGTCAGGAGCACCTGATAGTGATAGCCAGTTATGAGTATGATAGTTCTACATTCATCAATAGAACTCACAGTGAAGTGCAACAAAACTTCTTTATAGAATAGGGCTGTGGTTACCAAATGAGTATGAGTTGAGTTATTTCTCGTATAGCATTCGAATGGATTCTCCACTCATATTGCCGAAACCGTTTATATCCTATGTATATTGAACAGGCCATTTTTGAAATGAAATCCTCCGAATAATTACCTTTCCGACATACGTTGTTCTTTAGCTCAATTTTATTGCTTTCTTTATTTATTTTATCCTGTCTCTTATGTTCAACCTTTACGTCCTTGTGTAATATTAAATTATCCATTACGACCAGAATCTTTTCTTTGTTAGTAGCGATACAAATTCATGGGTTTAGCCGTTTTTGTGGACGAGAGACCTTCTGAAGTTACGTTCTTATTCTTCTCGGATCTGGTTGTAAGCCGGAACTCCATTTTCCATCGATGTACAGAACATACAGACGTACAAGGTTAGGTTGTTCTCGATCCCTTAGCAATCTTTTTGTGAATTCCATCTCGATGACACCAGAAGACCATTGGACAACTTGTCATCTCTTGACAACTATATCCTGAGAGTTTTGTAACTGTAAAAAATGATCCAGATTAATAATAGTTGACCTCGGACGTTATGCATATCGTTCAGTAATATTAGTTCGTTTGTATCCCAACTGACAACGGCTAATGTCTATGTTTTAACACTGAAATTATTATCAAATTTAACAGTCAACCCTTGAAAAACAAAAATCCCACGTTTGACGTCTTAGCAGGACTAGTTACAGTGTTTAATGCTAAACGATGACAAAGTGTACGCTTTAACTTTCAAATAAAAAGGAGAAAAATAAAGAGTTTGTACTGTACAAAGTTACGTTAGTAACTTAGTCCTTGATTCTTTTGATGGTTGTACTTTCAAGAATGCTGTAATCGTAAATGAATGACGTTCCAAGAAATGGTATGATACTCTCCTATTTACATAATTGCTCATACATTTCGCATAACTTGTACCGTAAAGAGTTATTTATAAATTTTGTTGATGAGATGTGAATGGTTGCGTTTTTTGTTTATAGTGGTCATTGTTTGTATTGCTCTATTTAGATCTCTGCAACAAAAAAATAAAACAAAAACACACTCCTTGAATGATGGACGTACTGACGTCAGGGCTCAAAGAGTGTTTATAAAAGAGGAAGAGAGACAGAGAAATACAGTTCAATTTTCGCTTTATTTCATAAAGAGCTTACGTTTGCTCCTCTAAAAAAACAAAAACGGCTTGTCTCTTGTTTCTAACTCTGTTTTAGTTTGAAGCCTTGCAGCCTATTCATTTCAATAATTTTCAAACTCCAATAGAGATTGGGAAAATAGGAAGTAATCTATGAATGAATAGAATTCAGTCGATTGTGAATTGAAATGAAGAAGGATCACATTGTTCAAATAAGACAGTAACACATATAATGGGTTGTTCGAACACGGGGGATTTATTAGTCCGAAAGTGGCAATTTTCATTTAAAACTATACAGTGCATGAATTTCAGTAAATAATGAAGTTAATAATTTTGAGTTATTGTCCAAAACTAGAACGGACCATTTAATATTTTATAAATACTAATACTTGTATAGAACATTGGGGCAATTTACTGTCCAAACATGGGTTGTAAGTAAGACTATTTTTTTAATCTTTATTGTAATAAAATCACAATCTGCCTTATTGGGCAATAAGTAATTGTGATAAATGTTCCCATTCATACCATACTTACAATTCTTCAATCACTAGCTCATTCATACAGTATTTACAATCAGCCTAGAGACCTCCCAAACCCACATGGTTGTCACCACCCTCGCATGCGAGAGAGGAAGCGGAGTCTTGGGAAGTCCCCCATGCTTTTCCACCAGCAAGTTGATACAAGCCAGTGGAGGGTGACCAAGAGCGTGAGAGCCACAGACTCTCAGAAAATGATTGGAGAAACTGGCCATTGCGAGGACTCCCACTGTCGCATATATATAGTAGGTCACGAGGTCACTGCCGCTTTAGTCTCCAAGGAGGATAATAGGGATGTGTGGCGCAGTGTAGTGACTATGCTAGGGGATTTGGGTGGTTGGATAGGTTACTATGGAATTTCATGAACTTGGAAGGATGAGTAGTTAGACTATTAACCACCAAATAATGGCGAGCTTCGATTCCTCCTTTCTTAATAAAGGATAGTTCTCGTCGGTATGGCGTTTCTTGCTTTGAATTACAGACCAAGAACAGTTTATAGTCATTATCCGTACACATCTTTCAAGCTTTCCATGCAGAAACTTTGTCTCTTAAGGAATTTTCTCTTATGTGTACTGACCATTCTCGATTAATCTTTAATCCTCGATACATTGTCTTTAATTTCATTCATTTGTTTTATGTCTTCTTAAATCCAAAAAGCATGCTTTTTCGTCTATCCAATGTATGCACCTCATCCATGCAGATATACTGGTTCCCTTGCCTCTACCCCATTGCTGTATCAGCGAATCATGCTGAATAAGCAGTTGTACCATTGAAGCAAGTTGTTAATACATATTCTGAGCCCATGTGCTGGGATTCTCGTCTCTCTCCCAAATTAGTGGGATAGGAGACTATAGTCTGTTGAATGAGCGCTCACTCCAGGTATTATAATATATATGTATATAAGTTATCGTTTCCCGACAGTAGACGATCAAAACAAAGAATGAATAAAGAGGTTAATGTTGCAACGCAATAGTTTGGTTTATAACTAGCTTTATTTTCCTCCTGATCCTCTGTACACACATTACGGGTTTGTTTACCTTAGGCTATGTGGTATTAGGCTTAAAATCTCCGTACAACTAGCCATAACTCCCCCCTACCAGTTTACGGACATTTTCTGTAAACCCATAACATGCGACATCAGTTATGTATCTATAGAAAAAAAAAAAAAAAAAATCAGACTCTGAAAACGATAAAAATATGAAAAGAAAAAAAAAAGTCTTCCAGGTATATTTAAAATGACACCACAAACCCATGCATAAAAAAACACAATAAAACAATATATGACTCTTGAGACTGGTGGCTGAGATCACGCATCTCAAATTGATCTTTATCACCTGCGACACACACCAGAATTTTGTGTTGACGACGAGGCACCCAGGCTCCACCACAGGAAACTTGAGCTGTTCTACATGTACCGTCCACCTTTTGATCGGGGGAGTAATGCTTTCGACCGTGACCACGTTATGTTCGTGGAGAGCGATCACTCGGAAAGGACTCTTGTACCGCACTAGTTTGTTACCCCTGTTGGACCCTTTTCTCCGGTACACGAACGCGCCGAGTTTTAGTTTGCCCAGAATTTCGCAAACATGGTTGTCGTGCACCACCCGTCGCCGTTTCTAGTCCTCAAGCCTTCCTCGAAAGGTCACACACTGTTTCCCTAGCGCTATCCAATTACTGACTACCCGCGCCGCCAGTTCTTCATCGACCACCGTACTCCTGTTATCGTTCCGGCATATTCCGAACAGCGTCTCGACCGGAGAGAAACCGGTGGCAGAATAGATTGAGTGGTTATACGCAATGACTGCCTTTTCCATTGCCGCGATGGGTTCTAACCCTTTCTCACCATGGTAAATTCGTAGGTGGTCGCTGAGCGTGCTGGCAGCCGCTCTACGTCTCCTCGACTCTTCGGCTGTTCTGGGGAGTCGAGATGCCAATGGACCTCTAAGGCCACCGCCGCAGCCCTGACTTCGGTGTTATCGAACTCCCTACCGGCATTGGAAGCTATCGTGTCTGGTACGCCAAAAAATTGACACCAATGTGCATAGTGCCCTTAGGACTGCCTCCACTGATTGTTCTTCTATCAGATGGGCCATTGCTGTTTTGCTGAATCTGTCAACAAAGGTGTCCCATTTGTATCCCCTCTATGTGAGCGTGTCCACCTGCAAATCCTCCAACGGTCGGTCTGCCGTCTGTGTCTCCTCCTGTTTTGTTTTTGGGGGGGGGGGGGAGGGTGGCGATTATATTTCGTGGTGAGGAATGTGTCGCAGGTACCAATAACTCTCGCAATTGTGTCTTTCATGCCCCACCAGAAATATCTCTTCTTCAATGGTTGCAGGGTAGCGTCAATTACCCGGTGGTTTGTCTTGCCTTGGTGGAATGCAAGGGTCACTTCTCTCTGCCACGTTCTTGTTTTACTGTATCCACCTTCAGGGTACATCGGACGAAAGTACGATCGACTATCCTCTCCGTCTTCCATAGGCGTTTGATGCGGTCCCATATGGTCGAATTTCCCACTTACATGTGGGGTGTTTTCCCTGGAGTAGATGCGTCCTACAGGGCATGGCAAATCATATCGTCGTTGATCACCGGTGTCAACCAGATCTTGACGATGTTGCAGTGGCCGTGCTTCTCGAATTCCATCTTGAAGAGCCCGAGCTCCTCTTGTCGTTAATGATGGCGTCGACGTCCTCTTTGTCCGAGGGCCTATCCTCCTCTGAACTTCTATCACTCGGGACATCATTGGCTGGAGTCCCCTCCCGATCACCTTCCTCGCTGGGTGACCATTCCTGGATGAATTGGTGGATGTCACGTGATGGTCCCGGAATCTCCTCTTCAATCGCATTCACGACTAACGCGTGGGATAACCAATTGGCCACGACGTTCTCCTTCCCCGGTTTGTAAGGAATCCGTGCTGAAGACTTTCAGTTTCCCCACCCACTGGAGTGGTCGATGATCCGTTCGAACCCAAAACTTCCTACCGAATACATAGGGCTGGAAGTGTTCTATCGTCCATACGATCCCCAGTAATTCGCGTTCTAGCTACCTACACTTGGATTCGGTAAGGTGTCTGCTAGCGTATACTATTGGTCGCTCCCCTCCATCGCGATCCTGCGAGAGTACCGCCCACAACGCGTATTCACTGGCATCTGTGGTAATCATGAAGGGGAGTGCAAAATCGGGAAACGCCAGTATAGGCTCCCCCTGTAGCCGCTCCATGTAACGTCGTATATTATTCTCCATTACGGGGGTGATGACTTTTTGTCCTTTCTTAAGGAGATTGTTAATAGGGACGAGGTACTCCGCTATTTCTGGAACGAATCTGTGGTAGTAGTTCAGGGATCCAAGTAAGCACGTGATTCCTTTGAGGTCTTTCGGGGTCATCCGCTGGACTGCTCCTTCCTTTAGCCACCGCCCCTTTTTTCTCCACATACCACTGATCCTTCCTCTTCCATGCCTGTTGCGGCATTTTCGGCCTCCTGGCCTTGGATCACCCTGTCCATTAAATTTTGGGCGCACTCAATGAACGATCGGTCTCCCGGTAGACTATCTTTCTTGCCTGTATCCCTGGCCAACTGTACCTTTAGGATGGCTGATAGGAATGCCATCCTGCCTTCCACTTCCGCTGGGTTCACCGTTTCTTTCATTTTTTCAGTTATTTTGTTAAATTTTGCCAAGAGTTCTCCGGCGTACTGCCCTTTCGTTTGATTGGGCCGTCTGGTCTCCCTGAACATCTGGCAGATGTCCTCTTCTGGTGTCCAACTGCCTCTTCCGTATGCCTTCTTTAGTCTTTCTTTTACCACGACCCATGGGGTGTCTTCGTCGGCCCGTATTAGGTTTAGTACGCTCCGTTTTATTCTGCACACTAGGTCCGCTTTGATTGATTTTGCGTCGCCAGAGTTGAGTAAACCCTCACTTGCCTTCGCCTCTACCCTTTCCATAATCCTATCACCACCTTTGATGAAATGGTTCAAATCGTCTAACTCTCGTGAGAATGTCTCCAGTTCCGATATTGTTCTCCTCAGGTCCTGTGACGTCGCCGCTCGCCCCTTCATCCAAGCCAGGGAGTTTTTATGAGCTTCGGCCATCGTTTCCCTAGGTAATTCGGGCACTTCAAAAGCGGCAGGCCGTAATTCTACCATGTAACTAGGTCACTTTTTCCCAATAAAACAGCAGGAAAAAAAATTTTTAATTTTACTCACAGTTGTTTACCAGAATACTCGTAGCTCCCAGGTTTCGGCGCCAGTTATCGTCTCCCGGCTGTAGACGATCGAGAAAAAGGAATGAATAAGGAGGTAGATGATATAATAAGAAGGTTTGTTTTATAACTGGCTTTATTTTCCTCCTGATCCTCTATACACACGTTACGGGTTTACCTTAGGCTATGTGGTATTAGGCTTAACATTGCCGTACCAATAGCCATAATTTATATATATTACTTTATAAGTTTTTAAATTGGTTATAATATTTACTTTATAGTAGGCAAATAAAGTAAATTTAGCAAAGGTTTATTAATTTTTACTCATCTAGATTGGTTGTGTTTATTTTTCAAGAAACATGTCTATGTGAGTAGATTTTTTGTTTATGATCATGGAAAAGAGTCTGCTTGAAACTTAGCATGGCGGCATAAGGCTTAATCCATGGTGTCTTGCCATTTTGGAACGAGGTCGGATAGAATTCTGATGGGTATCAGACCACCGGGTGGTCCTCACCCTCTGACGTACATATCATGAAACGGCATACCCTGCCACTTGCACTGTTTCCATGAATAGTTTCTCATCTATGCACTGATCTTACCAGTAAGAAACTATAAGAGGGTGGCTCACTCCATTGCAAATTGTGTTCACAAAAGGCAGGGTACTATTCAGCCTAAAGCCGAAGTACAGCTTTCAGGAACAGTTTGTCCCACAAAAAGAAGGATGGAGTATAGGAATACGTTTAAGATTCTATCTATTTACGCTCCAAATCATGATCAACTAACGAAATCCATTCAAATAGACATTATAAAGTGGCAGATTTAAACTAATTCTTGACCCGAAGAATTATCGAATAACCCTAAGGAAGATGTGTGCCAATAATAGGCCGTCTGAGTGCGTCTAAGGCAAAATTATTACACCATGACAAAAAAACGTAGACATTCATCACATACAATAATCTAAGTTACACAATGGGTCACTTAGTCTCTGAAGTCGTTGAGCTATTAAGAAAATTGTTTCTAGATTTCAAAAGTAGGTACAAGTTATTAATTTTATTTAAAAAACAATATATCTATTTTTGTCTCCATGATTAAATTTAATAATGCCTCGTTTTTGTTTTGAGAATAATATGAAAAACAAATGATTTATTAGGAGGATTACTTATTATTTATTAAGCTTAAAATTAAGAGTAAAGCGGGTAAATTAACAGAAGCGGGTCGGCTTTTTTCTCGTTTGAATTTTTTCACCTTTTTTCTTTCTAGTATTTTAACAAAAGCACATGCAGCATAGTTAAGGTTGTTGTTGAATATACCTTTACAATCTCAGGCCAATATTTTTTATGGTCTGTTTCTTAGAACATACTGGCAGACAGGACGGCGGAAAAACAACGAGTCGGTCTCCTATACCGGTTTGAAGGTAGAGCCTTTCCCTAAAAACTCGGCTGAAACAGTCTTGGGCCTACTTCAATTTATTTTGGTTCAAATTTTGGCTTTACTTTGATTTGCAATATTAGAATATTTTAGAAACTAAATGTATTAAAGTTCCTCCTGGTGCTTTAATATTTTCGAAAGCTATGGTACATTATATACAGTATATAAAGTTATACAACTAATTGTAATGAATTTAAGGTGATGGGACTGACTCTCCAGAAAGCTTGCTGAGTAAAATTGACTAATATTGTTTCCTGTTCGGAGTCCTGGCGTTAAACACCGGGTTCATATGGTGCTGGAGTAGAAAAACTTGACGTAGGTATCTTTGGTGGTTCTTTAGTCCCTCGTTCAGAGCTATGTCTGAGAACGTTTCTCGTTGTGGCGTTCTGAAACTGCGATTTTATTCTCATGGGATTTTTTATACCAGTAATGGGCTCTGTCGGGTAACATAACAGTGACACAGCGCTGTCAACATAATCGATTTCCGTAAGCGGTATCTTCTATTGCGCCGAGATAACGTACGATATCCTCGCGATCACACTTATTCTGTTGATTGCCATCCAAAGATATACTAAAACAGCCGGGACTCTGGGAGATGTGACGAGGAGGAGCTGGTGTTTTGAAGAGGCAGGCCTGCGCGATCGCCTAGGGGACTTGTTGCCGATCAGTCCGCGCCCGAACACGGCCCGCAGCTGCCGCAGTCTCTCCTGTCTTGGATACTGGCCAACAGGCAAGTCGCAAATTCTTTTACCTAATTGCAATCAGTGAAAACTGTTACTTAGAATATTCGAGGATCACTGGGTTCACAATTTTCCCGGTTAGATCATAGTTTTTTTTCTCTTTTATTGCCAACAAACATTGTTTAAATCCAAACTAAATAAAAGTTATAGAAATTTTTATAAATATAATTGCCAAGGTTGAAAAGAAAAAGATATCGAGAGATACCCGAGGCCAGGTTGTTGTAAACATTTAAAATGTCAACGTAAGTATGAAAGTAAACTTCTCATTTCCAGCTCAAAAATATCACCAATATAATTTTGGAGCTTAATGAATGAAAACAGACGGTGATAACTACGAATAAATTATTTGTGTATTAGAGTCATAGCTACATTAAATCAGGCTTAAAATATTGTTATCCATTATTAGATCCAAGAACATGGCCTTATCATATAGAGGCTTATTCAAAAAAAAAAAATAATACGTAAAATGAATATCTGGTATCATGAAGCAATCGACTACCTGGACCCCCTCTTAAATACTTAATTAATTCAATGTTACAAAAAGTTCGGTTATCCTCTGAAGTACTTTATTTTATTCCGGCAATTGAAAATAACCTATTTAGCAATAAATAGATAATTTTTTGGAATATCCTTGACTTTAATTTTTGAGCACCACAGGTCCAACAGCCTACTTTTAAGCACAGAAAACAGACATAAGCATCGCTGCTTTGTCATTCACATCAGTAAATTGAAAATTGTGTAGTTTTAAGGAATTAAATGATTTAATAAAAATTACCCTATCCCTTTCTACAACTTTCATCTCTTTATCTTGAGGAATAAGCTAAAAAAATTGTTTTTGAATTATTATCTATCCATTTATAGAAAAGAGGAACTGTCCAATCGCGATCCTCCGCTTCTATTTAAAATTATTAATATAATTCAGTTTCTAATAAACCCAGAATCATGAAAATAAAAAAGCTATTGTACCTAATTATTATGCCATATGAGAACCAGCTAAATGGCATAAAGCTAATCAGGTAAAATTAAAGCCGTTTGAAGTAGTCAAAAATCATCGGTGGTTTCAGGATGTTGAGCCCCATTACCTCCAAGTTTTAAAATACTTCCATTATTTTAATATTATATATCATTTGTGCAACTTCGTACTGTATAAATTTTAGCATAGCTTCAGAGAATATAACAAGAAAAATGTGC
Organism: Acanthosoma haemorrhoidale; assembly: GCA_930367205.1. Taxonomy (NCBI): domain Eukaryota; kingdom Metazoa; phylum Arthropoda; class Insecta; order Hemiptera; family Acanthosomatidae; genus Acanthosoma; species Acanthosoma haemorrhoidale. The sequence goes on from OV884014.1 coordinate 53,403,292, forward strand.
TTGTTTAGTTTATTATACATAGTCTAAATATTGCGAATCAAAATATATAAAAACAAAAATATGTTATTCAAATTGTTTATACAACAGTTTTTTTGACATTGTTTCTACAGAAAACTTCTGTATTATTTTTTGAAATTGATTTCAACATATCATAGTATTTCAAATCCACCTGTAAATAAACAAAACTTTTATTAAGACAATAGGTGTTACAATAAATATTTTTGTGCAGAATTCGAAGTTACACATGATGAACTATTGGCTTTGTGTTCTTTCGGGTTTTTTCATATTTTTACTTGGTCAATTAAACCTAATGGTAAAGAGCTAAACAATCATTTAAAAATATCATCTGGCAAGAAACTAATAATAATTCTCGAATCTCCGAACTGCAATAAAAAGCTACCGTAACAATAGAATTTTCGTCAATTTAATTTTTGTATGAATATTTCTAATAGATAATGTGCAATAAAAAAATTGCAACAGTATCAAAAATAATAGTTTGTAGATTAAAGTACGTAAAGTGGGTTTATTACGTGATTTATAGCGCTTTATATGGTAATTTCATGATTTTATTATTATTTCTTTGAAGCAAAAGTGGGTCTATTCGACCAGATCATTCAACCTTATCTGTCATAATTTAGTTTGTTGTTTGGCTTCAGGTGGAACTGAAAGGTATTTAAGGCAGGTGAAATGAAAAAAACAACTATTTACTTAGTAGATATTGATATTTTTTTTGCCCCAACAGTTATACAAATCGTATCTTCTTGGCTTTTTTAGATTTTTTCTTACATGGAATATTTTTTATCGCTCATATCTTGGAAAAAAATAACCGTTACGAAAAATGTAGCAAAACACATACGATAAAAAATAATTGTTTGATTATAAATGAATCTAGTTCGCTTAAATGCGCTTTTGGTTTTATTTGTAGGATGTTCCGCTTTAAATGCTACAGTGTAAGCAGCGTGCATGTGTGAACGGGAATTAAATCTCCCAAATGATGTCCCAGGAAATCGTCATTTGAGTGTTAATAAATTCTTTAGTATTTTCTAATATTTATATGCGTGATAGATATAGGCTTTTATTTCTTTATGGCAACTTTTTTCGTTTGACATATGGACAATAAGTTGTAAAACACAAAAACAAACTGCAAATTGAACAAATGCCGTAAACATTTTTATCAGAATGAAAATGACTTAATTTGTATCAACTGACCCAGTCCTTGCAATCTAAAAATGAATAAACTATTCAACGTAGCTATTTGTTTATATAATGTATAAATATAAAATTATTGTGCAGACATTTATTTCTGAGTCTGACAGAGCTCACCAATTGATTTCTGAGCATGATCGGCATGTTTTGGTTCTAGTAAACTTTTAATTATGAGAGTGACAATATTCTCAATATTCAATATTCAGTAATATTCCAATCAACTCTTGGCTCAAGGGACATATTTCTACACAAGCGACCTAGGTTATTAGTAAATTAGTCACCAGGAGTTAATTACAAATCAACAAATTAACTTTTAAAAATTAAAGTTTAGATCAATGAAATAAGGGCAAACAAGTGGGTTTTATGTATTATTATATAAATATGATAAACAATATTCCCGATCCACTAAGAAGTGAGAGTGCCATTAGTTTCCGTATAAGATAACATTGAAATCCAGGGTGTACAAGTGTACACAAACTCCCAAGTGCACAAGTAGTACGAAATGAATTTTAATTTATAAAGAATCATAAAACTGTGTTAATAATAGTATTAATAATGAAAAGTTTATAAAAATGAGGTGATTTATTCGGAAAATAGAATAGGAGTCTTGCCGTCATTTCCTAATAAAAACGTATTCCTCCTTTACGCTAAAGCAGGACTATGCCGGGAATAGACTAGGAGAAAATTCAAATAAGTTTTGAACCTAGGTTTACAACGGAGCGTTCTATCACCGAAAAAAAATTAGCACCAATAAACTCAAATGAAACGAAAAAAAATTTAAAAACTTTGAACAGATCTATTGGTTCGTTTAAAATTTGACGTTTTCGAAAACAAACCACTCATATTGAACGATTATATGCTTGCTGTGATCTTCATAATATCATAATCGTTTGATTGATTGGGGGTAATCTTTTTGTTGTTTTTTCCTTGCCGCTTAAGTGAGATTAATAATGCTCTATATAAATACAAAAATAAATTTAAATATGTCATCAGCAAAATGTGTCCTAATTTTTTATCCCACAATCCTACGATAATAATAAGTAATGTTCGATATACCAAAGTCAATTGCTTGCATCGAAATCGTTGTTAAAAGTTCCTACTACTAGCTCCAAAACAAATGAAGTTTTTCTAACTATGGGTAAAAATGTATGCATACCCACAAAGAAAAGGAACTGTTATTACTAAGCGAATCTTATTGAAAGATCGCCAAAGTGTCATAAATTAATTTAACCTACTCAAAAATCCTATTTATAATGCAGGATTTCTGAGCTCTAGAGTGATCATCAGCTATATTTGGAAAATATAAATCCTACTTAGTTTAAAAATCTCAGAATAGAAGGGGAAACCCCCACCTGAAAGAAGGAGGGGGAAGTAGAGTAAGTAGTTTACTTACTTTCTTTATTTGTTTTTTTCACAAAAAAAATAAGACCACATCTAAAATCATTGTGACCCAATTTTACTTTAAAAAAAAATCTCCTATAAAAAATATAAAGGTGAGGAAAATGTACATGGGATCAACTAGATGTGTTTCTTTTATTTCATAAATAATACACTCTAATAATATTTTATGTAAATAGTATTGATGAATTTATAAAAGATGAAAAAAAATGTAACTTTATTGGGACTTCAGAGAAAGGCCAATAGGATAATAACAGGTTCCTGAAACAAATAATCAAAATAAACATCATACCTACAACTTAATTAGGCTAACTTTTCGTGAAACTTTTTTTTTTTTTTTTTTTTTTTTCTTAGGTCTCAAACTTATAAAAATAGGATGTGGGAAAAATAAAGAAAAATTATTTTGGGCTAATAAGTGCCTTTCACTAAGGGGAGTCCCCCATTTGAAGGATGTATGAGAAGGATATGGGGTGTGGTATGCCTAAAAAGGCGGATGGAATCAGGAAGGTAGTGAGAGTCTACCAAGGGTTGAGCCTAGGGGCACCTAGGCAATGGATTGTAGTCGGCCCCGGCAGGGGCCTGAAATGAGTCAGCCTCTCGGCCGGAAGGTCGACCCTGCTTACACAGGTAGATGGGGTCATTGTGGCTTCGGTTGAGTCGGCCGGGAGATCGGCCTCGATATCTCGGCTGGGTGTAGTTCGTTCAGTCATCGGGTTCAATGACGTCAATCATCCTCCAGGCTTCGGCGGTCCAGCAGTGCTTCCATCTGACGGGCATTGGTGGTGGTTGAAGGTCGGAGAATAGTGGGTTGTGGCTATGTCTGAGTGAGTCAAAAAAATTGATGTGCCTTCTCTTGATAAAATCTTGAATGGTGAGCACTTCAAATTTTTTATGCATCTCGTCTGCCTTCATTCGGTCGAACGGGGTATGTTTGAGGGAGGTGCGGAGAACTCTGTTCTGAAATTGCTGGAGCGTTTGGAGAGTGTTAGGAGTCAGATACTTGAAGAGAGGGGTCCCATACATCAAAGCTGGTCTTAGGACGCTCTGGTATATCAGCAGCTTGAGGCGTACCGATAAAGCCGGGCTGTGAAGTAGGTGTCCGAGGCTGAAGAATTTCTTCCTAACACTCTTTAATTTCATGCCGAGATGCGTTGTGAACGACAAGTGCCTACCGAGGGTAATCCCGAGGTAGCACAGCTTGTTGCTTACAGGGCACTCTTTGCCGTCTAAGACGAAGGATTTCGGGAGCTTCTTTTTTCCGGATTTGTAACTGAATATAATTCCTTGCGTCTTGGCCGGGTTGACTTGAATGTGGACGGCATCGAGTTTCTCGGAGATCCGTTGACTAGCGCTCTCAGCGAATTTCAGGGCTCTGGAGGGATTGATGCTAGTGCTGTAAACACCTATATCGTCTGCATACGCGGATACCTCGCAGTTGGGGTACGAGGCTCCTACGATGTGGGCGGTGTAAATGTTGAACAGCAGGGGGCCTAGCACCGATCCTTGGGGGACACCAACAGTGTAGTTTCTTCGGGTCGTAGACGTAGTGCCTATACGAACCGAAAAAGTTCTGCCTGTAAGGTAGGATCTTATCAGGTTCTGCAGCTGATCCGAGAATTCGTATTCCCTCAGACGTTGGAGTAGGATGTAGTAGTCCACAGAGTCGAAAGCTTTCGAACAGTCCAGAGAAATCATAGCGGTAGCTCTGTTGCTCCGGACGTTCGATGTGACGTGGTGTTGCAATCTCACCAGGTTGTTGTTCGCGCTTAAGCCTGTGCTGAAACCAGTCTGCTCTGGTGGGATGACTTCTTGTGACTCGCAGTGCCCGGAGAGATGTACGTGGATGATTCTCTCGAACAGCTTCGAGAGTTGAGTCAGCAGACTGATGGGGCGGTAATGAGATGGCTCATAACCGCTTTTCGCTGGTTTCAGAAGGGGGACCACTACAGCGTGCTTCCAGTTCTGGGAGAAATAGTGCAGCCTGAAGCAGGAGTTCAACACGTTCGTTATGAATGAGATTCCTTTCCTCGGCAGCTGCTTAAGTAGGATGTTCTGGATGGAATCCTGACCTGGGGCCTTCTTGCCGGTCGTTCTTCGAATGAGTGCAGCGCATTGCCGGTGTGAGGTGTTGATTTCGGTAGTGGTGGGGAGGGTGGGGGAGGGGGAGTTGAGGGCTCCTATTGGCTGTCCCTGGCCATGACTGACTTCCTCATAATGGGCCGCCAAGATGTCCGCTTGTTTGGTGGTGGGAATGAACTGCCCGTTCACGGCCAGCCTTATACCGTTCTTTTTGGACCTGCAGGTCTTCCCAAGCTTCCACAATTGCTTGTGGTCACCGTGGAGACTGGTGAGGCGATCTTCCCAAATCGAATTTTTCCACTGGGCCATCAGGGACTTAACTTGGTTTGTGAGAGCATTTAAAACCGGGTTTAAGTCCTTGTTTTTGGTCCTAAACCACCTGTTCTTGATGTTATTACGCTGTCTAATAAGTTGTAGGATGTGATCCGGAGGTTTTCTCAGAGAAGGGTCCTTCGGAGAAAATTTCGGGATCGATGCATCGGCAGCTCGATCGATGACGTCCTGTAGCTGATAGATAGCGTAATCTATGTCCCAAGTGTGTCTCAGGGGCGTGATTGTGGGCAACTCGGTCTTGATGAGATGCTTGTAGAGGTCCCATTGGGCCTCATCGTACCTGTACCTAGAAGCAGGTGGTTCTGGCATGTCGCCTTCTAGTTTATAGAGAACAGGCCGATGGTCGGAGGTGGTGAAATTTAAGGCGGAGCATCCGGTGACCCGGTGTGGCTGTTGTGTCAGGAGCAAGTCAGGCGTGGAGGTTCTGTCTGGGTTAGCAAAATGACGGAAGGTCGGCAATCCTGGGTGGATGACCGTAAATGGAGTTTTAGTGATGTAACGGCCTAGGGCGTTCGCCGTAGTACTGCTCCACCAGCTGTGGTTCGCATTTAGGTCACCCACGATGACGTGCCTTCGGTCATGAGCTATCGTAGTGAGCAGGAGCTTATACGGGTCGCAGACGGCTTTCGGTCTTCTGTAGACTCCTGACACGATGATGTTGTTCGTGAGCCGTTGCTGGAGCGTAACTATGTATTGGTCGGGTCCTAGGCTGACGGGTGGGGGCAGTCTCCTACAGGGTATTCCGTTTTTAACTAACACCGCTACTCCTCCAGAGATAGTTTCGGTATCTTGGCGGTAAGCAGTATAACCCGGGAAGCGGCAGAAGTGTATTTTCTTCAACCGGGTATCGGTGAGAACGACAACGTCTGGTGAATGGCACCGTAGAATTACTTCTACGTCGGCTTGTTTGGGCCGAAGGCCGCAGTCGTTGTAATTTAAAATTACGTGCCCCATCATTTAGACGTTTGATTTTTTGAATTCTGACATCATCAGCGTTACCGCCTCGGTGAGTTTATTCATGGCAGCGGTCATGATGCTCAACATGTTCATCATACTGCCCAAGATACCCATCAAGGCATCATTATTACTGTTAGTAGGTTGAGGTAGGGGCTCTGGGAGAACTTCCGGAGCCCTGGTGTTTCCGGATGCCATCTGAGCATAGGAGGCAGTCTGTCGCGGCGGAGGGGGGGGGGCAGGCATGTATGTGGCCCTTCTCGGCCCGGCTGTAATATGCTGTGCCTGCTTTTTTATCTCTGCAGACTCTAGAAGTTTTACCCTGTACGGGCACTGTCGGTACGACGCGACATGATTTCCCCCGCAATTGGCACATTTGAGGGGAATTGAAGCGTCTCTTGGGCAATCTTTCATGTCGTGAGGCTCGCTGCACCTCACGCACTTGGCCTGCTTAAAACAGTACCGTCTGGTATGGCCGTATTCCTGGCAGTTCAGGCACATCGGGATCCCTCTTTTTTCGTGAAAAGTGCTCACTCGAAAAAGCACATTATTTATATGACGGAGCTGCTTCAAGGTCTGCGCCTTCAATGTGTGATCCCCTATCACTAGTATCGGTTCGATCTCTGTCTTAGCGCCATTTTGGTCGGAGCGCCGTAATCGATATACATCGATTACGTTGCTACCCACGCTTTTAATGTGGGCTTTTATCTCCTCGATCGGATGAGAGAAATCGAATCCATGAAGTAAGTACTTCTTATTGGGCTTGGTACCACGGGGGGCAAACGTGTGAAATGGGATCTTTAAATCCCTGATTGCAGCAATTGTTTGCTGTTGGTCTAGTATGCTGTTGCAGTACACCTTAGTGTCCTGCTGCGTCTGCACTATTTTGTAGTTTTTTATGTGGTAATCGGCTAATAACCTCGTGAGGTCATAGCTGTTAATGCGCCCTCATATAAGGGGGGGTGGCGATTTAGGGCAGAAGGGGCGGTGGATGTACTGGCCTCGGACTGGGCTGCCGAGTTTAGGGGGGTGAAGGAGTTAGAGGTTTTAACCTCTGGGGCCTGGGGGAGAGTACGCTTGCGGCATACTCTTTTTGGATGTTGAAATTCATCAACTGGGGGGTCCCTACGGCTTGCCATACCCTGCAACGTTCCGTGCGACGCACGTCCAGTTAAGGGGGAGAGCCCCACTTATAATAATCAAAAGCACTCACCTGTCTTCACGGGAACAAAGTGCCACTGACTAAAATATCAAAATTTTACCGGATTTGAGCTCTTGCCACAATGGAAGCTGTATAGCGTCTCTTGTTGTTCAGGAAGTACGCATTAAGTTTTAACACAACGAGAGCTAGGTTAATTTCTAGAGAATATAACCTTTTTGAATGTTTCAAGTTTAGTTGCAACAATCGATCCTTTCGTGAAACTCAGGCACCATTTAAACTAAAAGTAAAAGGATTACATAACAGCTAACGAGAACAAAAAATTTTTAATAATTCTCTCTAATGATCGGTAGCTTTAAATATATAATAAAATATTAAATTATCAAACCTTGTACTCAGTAACTTTTACTTGAAAATTATAACAATGAATTCTAACATGAACTAACATGAAAAAAATATTTTCAAAAATTAAAATTATGTGAATATACCCATCCACAGTGAGCCTTCCAAAGGCATTGAGTTAATACACCATGACAAACACACACACACAGCCACAAAAACTAAAACAAGTATTTTACTGACTGACGAAAGGAATAAAAAACTTCATGGTTTCAGACCAACCAAGCATAAAAAAGACCAAAATTTCATTTTGCATTGTGAGAGCGAAATACCATCCTACCGTTAGCGATTCCTAGGAACATGCGCCTGGGATCATCCCAGAACATAAATGCGCTGGGGGACCCTTGAAATAAATTTACCAGGGCTGTATCTTTGACTGGCAGGGGGTGGTAAGTTTTAGAATTTTACTTATGCAACAAACTGTTTTATTATGAATCTCTTTTGGCTTAGATATAATAACTAGAAAGTATAGAAAATATGACAGAAAAACCCTCAAGATTTTCCTTTCAACTGCAAATTAATATTGGTTCAAAATACGCAGTTGTTTTATTATGATTGTTATGATTTATTACAATCGTTTGAATATCCCCCAAATGACCGCCATGTCATTTACATGCCTTAGAGTTTAACAATACCACCCCTAGAGATACTCTTGTTTCACGTTGTAAAAACGTTTTTCAAGAAATTATGTTTAGCCGCTTAACTATATTTTTCATAAAATAGAATTTATTACAAGTTTAATGTTCCAGAGCTTTATTCATTAACAAATATAGTTTAATAACTATAATTGATGTTACATAAAATGAAAATAAAAAAGTTAGTAAAGTGTGTAGTATCATACAAATAACTTTTGATAAGCTTACTAATTACTCCTTTACATTTATTTCCTAAGTATTTATAAATAATTTTTATTAGCATACACATTAAAACAGTGGTCACACACTTGCATTGCCTGTACTGTGGAGGGAAGAAGTTTGTCACCACGTTCAGAGCTGTTTCATATAAATATATATAAAAAAAACTAGTTAATCTGTTTTTTTTTGTATTTAATGTACTCTAAACCCATAACATACTATACATATTATTAAATTTGATAACCTAACATTTATGCTAGAAACAATTAATTTTTCCATTAATTAGTAATGACTGATTGATGACACTTATTATTTTTCGTAGAATCATTCTACTTTTAAGGATATTAGGAACAATCATCTCTGAATCTAATCAAATCAATCAAATGATACCACCATGCAAGATATCATGCATCTAAGTTAATCACTGGTTGAGTTAAAGTCACGAACATGATTTTAATGACGGTTTTAATTATGTAACATATTTAAATTATTAAACAAGCCAAATATCATCTATCTGTGTAAAACACGGGGCCGCTGATTTTGACGAAACCTCAAAAAAGCGGAAGCAGCTTATTAATCTTAGTATTAATTATTTAATTCATACGATTTACAAATTTTGTTTGATAAAAACGTCCTAGGCTCCAACAATAAAGCAATCTCCTTAGACATTGGCTAAGTAAATTTCATTTAAATTCGATTACTACAGTTGAGGGTTTTGTTAATGCTTCGAAAAACTTGCGAACACGATTTTGATTGGAGATCTAATCAATTTGTAAGTATAGTCAATACAAGCCTCATTTCAAAACAAATAACATTAACCTGGGCTTTGAAAGCATTAGCTCAATACTCCTTTATAGAAAAATATATACATTTTTTTTTGGAAATGATAAGGTAGAGTATTTTCCATATGGCCACAACCCATTCTTTAAAATGTTAAGGCCAAAACAGAGAGACAGGCAGGCACAGGTTTGAAAGCAGAGTTTTGATAAAAAAAAACAACAACCTAAAAGTGAGTTTAATAGAGAAAAAAGTATATTAGTTTTTTATAACCTAACAAATTAATTCATTTGTATGATTAAATCAGGTCCGATATAGACAGATTTTATGGGCCCAATCAAAATTTTATCACCCTTTCATTATGCAGCTCTTTTTTTAGATATCATATATAGGCAGCTACTAAAGTATATAGAAACAGAGTGCGTCTATTCCGCCACCGTTCGTTTTTAAATATTTTCAAACCAAGAATATTCTATCACTCGCTGGTACAAATTAATGAGTACACTAGCGATAATACCATGAAAAAAAATGAATTTGCTTTTATTTTTTAGTTGATTGTTTTTGTCTACTAATGCAAAGAGGTAATTAATATATTTCAGCAATATTACTCATGGAATATGCTCATACTTCCTTCAAATGGGACTCCCCTTAGTGAAAGGCACCCATCATCCCAAATAATTTTCTTTATTTTTCCTACATCCTATATTTCCAGTTGAGAGCTAAGAAAAAAACAACAAAAAAACAAGAAAAAACTGTTTATGTTTAGTCCAGTACGTATAATGTATATCATTATACTTGTTTATTCATTACATAATTTTTATAAAATAACAAAACCTGTATACAATGTAGCGATGCTACAGGAAATACAAAAATTATTTGTAAATAGATTCGCCTGAGGATCTATAATTATATATCAGTATCTGTAAATTTAAAGAGGCTATGAAAGAAAAAAAAACACAAAAACTGTTTGTATAATTGTATTGCCATCTTTTAAATTTTTATGTTTTAAATATTTTTCCTTGTATAATCGTCAAGATGGCACACCTTGACGAGATCGAGTATTGGTGCAATCAATGGCGGATCAAAGTTAATCAAGCAAAATGCTCCCACATTACCTTCTCCCTTTGTCGTAAGACTTGTCCACTAGTTTATTTTAATTCTATTCCTCTCCCTGTATCCAAGACAGTACGGTACTTAGGCTTCCATCTTGACAAACGACTGACCTGGAACCCACATACAAGACTAAGAAGACAAGAACTTAACAGACGCTTTGGACAACTGTACAGACTACTTCAAAGGACATCCCATCTCTCAATAGAAAATAAACTACTAATCTACAAAGTTATACTTAAACCAATCTGGACATACGGAATAGAGCTATGGGGGACAGCAAAAAAGTCGAACATCAAGCGTATCCAATCCTTTCAATCCAAAGTCCTGAGAATTTTAAATGCCCCTTATTATGTCAGCAACAAAACCCTTCATAACGACCTTAATATATCCTACATTCTAGAACTCATCCCTTCCAAGTTTATGAAATTCCACAGTAGCCTTTCCAACCACCCTAATCCTGTAGCACAGTCATTGCACTGCGCCACTCATCCCTATAATCCTCCTCGGAGACTGAAACGTCACGGCCTCGTGACCTGCTATAATTGCGTGACAGTGGGAGTCCTGGCAATGGCCAGTTTCTCCAATCATGTCCTATTGTATGAATGAGCGAGTGAATGATGACTGTAAATATGGTATGAATGAGATCATTTATCTGTAGTATTATTGCCTTATAAAAGGCTGATTGTAATTATTGCACAATAAAGATTGTTGTTGAATTTGTAATTTTGGATAACATACGTGGGGTGTTGAAAGCGATTTTCAATTAAAACAAAGTTTAGGAAGAGAAATAAACATAAATAATTTAATCATCAATAATGAATGAATCATTATTAACTATTAATGATATTCTATTATTTAAAACCTAAATAATACCATCTCTTCCAATCAAATACCTCATTGTATATGAGAAAATAAATTTTATAAATTGTGTCGTTGGTGGACGTATAAAACTGAATAAATGCAATGCTTGCTGTGTTTGATATTACACAGATTATAATAATAGTACAATAGTAATTCCCCTGAAAGATATAACACATCCAGTAATCCGCTAAGGGGCCAGGGACTGCAATAGGGTCAAGCTTAACTCTCGCCCGGATTCATTAGGGGATATGAAAACCTCCCGCGGGGCCTATGATTTTTTATTAACCAGGAAATAGAATAATCCTTTTTACGTGGGACCACTAAATTACAGTCAAGCTTTATATAGACATAGAAACTGTTAACGCGGCCACTCTAGCCTAGAGAAAAAAGGGGGGGGGGTATGATACCCCCTAGTACAGTAGGTATTAATTAGGTAGAAGGCTTTAATAACCCCTTTATGACAAAAAAACAGTGTTGCTAAAAGAACAATAGTGAGTGTAGCGATATGTAGCGAAGCGCTAACTATATATGTAAATTACCCTACATTCTGGTTCATAATGTATTATAATAGAAATGCAAATCTGTGTAAACTTCTTGTAATAAATCATAGAGGGATCGGCAGATGTAAACAAGCAACAGAGGATTGAGGGTACGGCAATAAAACCTAGGGTAGGCCACACCGCCCTTTAAAATAGACCTGCTATCACGTCCCAGTGGTCAAAAAATCATGCCAGGAACAGTTTTGTCACGTAGCTCGGGAGGTGGGACATCATAAAGCACACCCTTTTGGACCAACGGGATAGTAAAACAGACCACCTGCAGACAGACTCCGCCTTCCACGAGGGAGGGGGGTACAATATTTATATCAGTAAGTTTCGCCCTGAAAACACTCTCTGTTTCTTAGTCTCCACAGCCGCACTACTAGTAGCGATACGCCAGGGCCCCGGGGCCCTGGGAGTAAGCCCACTTGGCCTTCCGCTGGTCCACACTCTCTCTGCCACACCTCTACGACGGCACTTTGCCTCACAGCCTCTAGCAGACCTCTGACGACTTGTACCTATTACGCGGCCGATCTCTCGCTTGAACTCTGAAAACTGGTCTTATTCTTTATAAACCTCTGAACCTCATCCTGAACACAGTGTATTGTCGGGACACATCCCTATCAATAAATGGAGTCAGATATTAACGCCTACATGGAACATGGTCCATGTTATTAACTACAACAATCCGCAATTGTCACTAGGGCTAGAGTGATCAGGCACTCCCCTAGTGACGCCCCCCGACAATTGTTCACCTCCGACAATTGTTCACCCTTTACCGACAGTGAGTTTTTGTAATTACGGTAAAATTGTTAGAAAACAAAAACAGCAATAAAAGGAAGCAATAAATGCCTTGAAAAAACATGGCATTTAACGTTTTTAACCAAACAATGCAGTATAAAGTCAAATCAACAGTTGAATATAACTGTAAATTAAAAAATAAACATTATTCATAACTGTACAACTGTAAAATTCCATTAAATTAAAAAAAAAATGGAAAAAAAAATACATGAAGTAGCAACGGTATAGTGACCTTCCCTCTATTATTTTACCTATTTTCCTGTATTAGTTTTACATGCAAGTTGATGTGTAGATTTGCGTTTAAATTAATATAAAATTATACGAAGTTTTGGACACCATGTAGTTAATTTGCTTTCATTATATCTGTGGCTTAATATTCTTCCTTGGATTGATGGTTGTTCAGGAATCAATGTCAATGCTTCTGAATGACCACTTCAATAACACACTAAAATCGATCTTGTATTGATAGCAAGCAGGTATGAAGTCACCCTGTACAGATGATTACAACCAGAATCTTCATTGTTAATGTGCACGTCACACAAGGCTGTACGAATTTATATCCATTACCTTTAAACGTAAATTCAATTCCACAGCCTATTTCGTAACCATTCTTCTAACTTGCGAGACCCAGGTTCCATTTCATGCTTCTTTAAAGATATTTTCTCTTTAGATTTTAGATAGAGAGGAAGAATGAGTATATACTTGTATAATGAAACAAAGGTTCCGTTCCATAAACCCAACATTATGGTTGACCTCTAACCAAGCGCAAACCTTGCGTGGATACTCAATACTATCAACCCACTACGGTACTTGGTTGGCACAATGGTTCACCTCTCAACATTAATTTCTTACTTTTAACCAGATCCACCCTTCTTTAATTATGTAGATAATCATTTATTCTCCCGAGGCTGAGTGAACCCCGACTAGGCCCATCCCTCAAGGACATAAATCCGTAAATGGGCATGAAATCCAACCCGAATATCCACTGTTATATGTCTTCTTGCTAACTACTAGACTGTGTGTTCAACATTAAATTAATATAAATTAGTATGTGGACAAGTCATTGTGTGATGTGGACACTGAAAATATGCCACAAAGAAACTAAACACTAATAAAGGAAACTAGGTAAAACAATAAAGGGTAGGGGTTAAATTATGAGGTTGTTTTCGTATGGATTTCAACTTGTTTTGAATTCCATGTTACAGCGTTGCAGAGTGATGAATTCAGTTAAAAGTAGAAAAAAAATTAATAGAACATTTTCAATTATTTTATGATAAAGTATACTCAGTAGTAGTATTTTTATTATTTTTGTTCGTAATATCATTATTGCAGGTAAGATAAATATATGCGTGTATTGTTAACAGAGTGTTTAAGTATTTTTAGAAATAATTAAATAAAAAAGATGAACACCTTTGCAAAACTAAAACTATGAAGGAAATCCACCCCGAATTTCCACTGTTATGGCAGCTTGCTAACTACTAGGCTTTGTGGATGGATTTATTCAACATTAAATTAATATAAATTAGTAGGTGGACAAGGCATTCTGTGATATGCCACAAAGGTACTAAACAGTAATGAAGGAAACTAGGTAAAACAATACAGGATAGAGGTTACTCTACTTGAGTTACATGGTGAGGTTGTTATCGTATAGATTTCGACGTACTTTTTTTAAATTTCATGTTACATAGTTGTCGATTGATGAATACATATTTTTTAGTTTGTAAGGATGAAAAGTAACTATATACTGTATTGTTCTATCGAAAACATCAAATCCCATGTGTCGTGTCGTCACGAGGGGGATGCCTGGTTACCCTAGCCCTGGTGACAAGTGTGGGTTGTTTGAGTTTATAACCTGGACAATCGTTTCATGACGGCTTTACTATCTGACTCCATTTTTTTATAGGTATGTGCCCCGACAGTGCACTATGTTCAGGAGAAGAGGTACAGGGTTGGTTTATAGGTAGTTTATGTGCTCTTGGAATGACCACGAATTCACACTTGGTATCTGAGGGTAGGCGAAAACCGTCCGGATCCCAAAGGCGAGTGTGAACCGGAGAGAGGAAGACTGGATTGCCGCAGGAGTGTTGCTAGGAAAATTTGCATGGCCACTGCAATCATCGTCCGCGAGGAAGAGGTGATCTAAATATAAATCTCTCCCAGGAGGTGTTAGATTTAGCGAGACGAAGGCAGAGATTCCCACTAGGAAGTGGTGGGGTCTGACGACGCCGGACTAAAACATAGTGAGGTTAGGAGAGAAGAGATGCAGAAGTTTTCAGAGTTCAAGTGGGGTAGCCACGAGCCGGTAGTTGTCAGGAGAATGATTTGCAGGGGCCAGACCCGCGGCTTAAATACCCAGCTATCCTTGCCCTTAGCCAATCATCATTAGGATTGTTGTGACCAATGATATGGCTATCCTTTGTTGTCTGGCAGAGGCTGGCAGGGTTAGGCCGAGGGTTTGGGGACTCATACCTGACTACAGCTGGTGTCTCAGCTCATATAACTAATTGGAACCCCGCATTTTTTATTGCTTGACACATTTACAATGATTTATATTTTGTTCGTGTTATTTACATTTGTTTACAATATATATACAATAGAGTAAAGGATGATTTATTTTATGTAGTTAGCGGTCGCTACACCATGTTTTTTCAAGCCATTTCTTACTTCGTTTAATCTTGATTTTGTTTTCTTGAAATTCCACTTTAATTAAAATGAGTAATAGGTTATGATATATTTCTCAGGGATTATTAAACACCAGTTTATCATGACTGGGACAAAAGCAGAAGAGAGCGAGTTCGTCAACCTAGACTGAGCGATCTACACAAATCTAAAGGACCTGGCTGGCGCTTGGCAGAGTCCTTTTGATGAGATTAACTTTTGCCAAGTTGGGATTGCTTCCCACCTACGCTCAAGTTGTACTCCTCCTTAATTACCGTTCAAAGTACGAGATCCCGCAAAGTTTTCAGAGCTGACTGGATGAAATGATTTAGACTGGCTCGTTTGTGCAGTCAACGTTAAAATAGTAATCGTGGCATGTTTGCGAGTCCGTTCCTAAGTTGGGTTCGTTGCTCGAATCTCGAAAATAAATTCGGATTCAAGAAAAATAACGAAACAAGTTTCAACTAAGAAAATCATAACATTCCAAAGAACACGCACGCCCAAAAGAAGTATTTAAAAATATTTTCTCAAAATATGACATAGTAAAAGAATAAATGTTATAACACAACGTGAAACCTACACCTTTAAAGATTCTTTACCTGCTATAAATAGGCGACAGTGGAATTCCTGGGTAAGGCCAGTTTTTCCAATCATGTCCTGAGCGTCTGTGGCTCTCGCGCTCTTGGACAGCCTCCACTGGCTCGTATCCAGTAGCTCGGCAGACGTAGGATCGTGCGGAACTTCCCAAGACTCCGCTTCGTCTTTCACTTGCGAGGGAGGTGACAAGCATGTGGATTTGGGAGGTCTCTGGGCTGTATATAATGATACTGTTTAAAAATTAAATGTAAATATGATATGAATGAGAACATTTATTGCTATTACTTGTTGCGCAATAAGGAAGATTGTGATTTCATCACAATAAAGAAGTTCTACTTAAAATTAAAAAAGATTCTTTGGCCCGAAGTTTATTGATTTAATTAGTTTTCAACGCTCATATGAATTTAATGGAGAAAAAGCTGAGTTCACCTTATCACACTTTTCTACTTGAGTTGTCATCGGAACGACCAATAGGACTAACACCGTTTGTGGGAACGTTTTCCTGTACCTCAGATGTAAATTGTTTTTACTGTAAGAACTGTAAGATGGCTTAAAATGTATCGAATTTTAGTTTATTAGAACGGCTTATTAGAACGTACAGTTTGTGTCTGTCAAGATTTGCTGTAGGTTTTTTTTTCGACATATAACCTGTAAAATCTGTTATAACTATTTTCTACTAAGTATTATTAGTAGTAAATTATCGATAATCTTCGTCCAACATAATTTTCACAATCATCGTTATTGTAACTATTAGACTCGCTTTTCCAATTGGGTTTCAAGGCTTGTGCGTTGAAACAAATATACTCACAGTTGTTTGCTTGATGTGGGCTTCATATTTACCTTCAAATTTGTGTTGTTGTTTTTTTTTACAATTTTTAGTCATTTCTTGTTTATTACAGTGTCTTCACAGTTTTGACACTGACACACGAAGAATTGCTGGACTATGTGGACAAATTTAACTTTTTTTAATAATATCAATTTTGATGTCCCTGAGCTAGAGCTGGATGAGTTTTTGACAGTTCAGGCACAACTACACAACTAGACGATAAGTAAGATTTTGGTACTTCAAAGCTCAACAAGTTGTTAGGTTCAGACCTTAGAAACAATTAGTCGTGTCAGAACTAAGATCCCTGGTCTCCACAGAATTACCTTTTCGTTTATACAGTTCCTTTCCGAGGTCATCCGTGTTATTAATAAACCCTAGAGCTTCTGCGACAGCTTTGGCTGGCTTATCCTGTACCAACACAGGAGTGCTCCTTCCCACCAGCACAAATATAAAAAATTAATGGTGAGTTGGTTTTAGTATGGCGTCATTCTTTACTCCTTTACTTTTTGCCGACTTAACTTTAAATATATATAAATATTATATATATACAGTCATAGAAATCTACATAATTTAGACCCATCCTATTTGGCTTCTGCGGTGATTTAATTACATACCCACCTCAATGAGATTTATCTCGAGATGCGGCGTATCCTCCACGAACATATAAGCACCTCCTCTACCAGTGAAATAGTTCCCAACACCGCCAAACCCACTTGTACGAAATGAGTTTACGCTCCAGATCACCCGGTTCTGATAACTCTGCCAGATAAGCCTTCCTTGAGTAAACCATTAACTCCCTCCCGTGATCTGCAGAGGTAGTGTAATTTAGGTGGGATTCTCTCTATTGGCACTTTTGTATCTGTTTTTAGAACGAGAAGTTTTTCATGAGCGCAAAGCGACTATTGATAACTATTACTTATGCAATGCATGCACCCGAAAAGCTTCAGCATTGCACGGTCCGTTTTTAAGAATATTTAATTACTATATAGTATGGGCGGTGCATTAACAATTTTTCAAATGATGAGTCCTATGTCTCCCAATAGTTTTTGAACACTGATCAATGCTCGTTCTGCTACTTGGATAATTGTTTATTAGAGGCTATTTTCGCATTCTAACAATGCAAATGTACATTGGATTTCACAGTATTTTATTTGTCTGTTACGCTACCGTCGCGGACAGGATTTTGTTTTTCCATACCCCCTTGTTAGAGAATTCAATATAGATTCTACAAATGAATTTATTTCCTACAGGTTATTATATTCCAGTACCTTGGCTACATTTTATACAATTTCCTTTGTCCTACTAACTACTTAATTATCCTACATTGCGATTTGCGTTTGTACAAAGGTATAATGATGTGCATTAAACCAGCCATCGATGCGGGAATGGTGGTGGGGCCATAGTGTTAAACACTGGGTTTGTTAGATGCTGCAAAAAGTAAAAAAAAATTGATGTTTCTCCGGTGGATGAACTCACCCTCCGACGGCACACCAAG
The DNA here is from genome assembly GCA_930367205.1 of Acanthosoma haemorrhoidale. Lineage (NCBI taxonomy): Eukaryota > Metazoa > Arthropoda > Insecta > Hemiptera > Acanthosomatidae > Acanthosoma > Acanthosoma haemorrhoidale. Next base: position 53,421,341 of record OV884014.1, read on the forward strand.
CAACGAATGCAGATCGGCGTTCTTTAACCTCTCGAGAGAGGTATGTCGGACCACTAATCATCCCATTGCTGAAGACAAGATGAATAAAATAACGAGAGTGTGATGTCCACCTATTAAAAATAGCAGTCAGAACCAGTTATACGTGTTTCCATACTGACCTTGAGCATGACTGAACCTGTATGACAAGCATCAACACTCTAGTTTAGTTGTGCTTTCCGTAGAGTACCGAAAAAATGCTGAGCTTATAAATTTGAAATGTTTAGTGAAAAAACTTGATAATGTTTTCAAATGCGATCAAAATCTTCCAGGACTGAAAACGAAAGTAATGAAACGGAAAATACTGTCGTCACCACGAGTAAAATAATAACAAATGGCTTGTAAAGTATCTCAAAAGTCGTGGCAATGCTTCCATTGATTTTCCCAATATCAAGGTTGTAATTTTGAAAGAATCTGTTGCAAATGATGATTACGTACAGATTGTTGATAATGAAAGAAACAGAAGAGATAAGAAACAGTCAGAAAAAAACGGCCGCAACTGTAGAAAAATGGATTCATTCTCTCACTTGATGGTAATCCTCCGTAATTGACTGATTTATCACCATGCGACTTTTATATTTTCCTAAAAGCTAAATCGGTGCTTAAAGGGGCCTATTTTGAATTAGTTGATACTGTACAGAATAGAATATTGGATTTGCTGTAAAAGTTAAATGAAATTGATTTGTTCAATGCTTTTTACCAGTGTAAACTATACTACAGCGATGCATTAGTTCAAATGGAAAGTGGAAAATCAGCAAGTTTGTAATACCAAAAAGGTAACCAAATTGAGAAAGCCAAAATCGGCGATCACTGAAAAAAGTTAAAATAGCATAAATTATCTTGTTATAATTTATGCTATTACTATCGAATTATACTATTACTCATCAACGAACTTGTTTCTGCATTTTATACAAGTGATGAAAGACTCATTATGAAACCTCTTAATTGCATGCAAGCGAGACCAAGAACGATAATTCTGTTTACTGTTTGATAATTGATTTGACATCAATTGTTATCAATGGGAAAATTACAGACATCATAACCGTTAAATTCAATGCCAAACAGCCTGTAGAAGATTAGACTATAACTTATCGTCCAACTAAAATACCGGACGATAAAATCGTTTATTGTTGGCTTAATGACAGGACGTTACACACAACGATAATACGGTATTAGCTAAGCTCTTTTAGGCCATCTAGTCAATTTAGAGCCCATAATGGAATAAAACTTGATAATTCCAAATTGACGTTGTATACAACCAATGAAAAACGAGATGGTGCATCATACTCGTATATGGATAATTTCTATGAGTATAAAAAAACATTATAATTTCCCAGCCATTAATTAAGTATATCCATTGTTTCTGGGATGTTGTGTTGTTGTTTTTTTGCTCGTGTAAAGGACTTATGTTGGTAACTCACATCGGCATATTAATGACCATATCTTTAAGACATATTTATTTTCATTTAAAGTAATATTCATTATAATAAAGTTTGATTTCATTCTTAATGTTTTTGTGAAATATCAGGTACCAAGTAGTGGCTATAATCGCTCAACACTTGTGTAGCGACCGCTAACTACATAAGATAAATCAGCCTATACTCTATTGTAATATATATATTGTAAAATAATTTAAACAAGTATAAATAATATTACCAAACCATAAGTCATATCAGTGTAAATATTGTAAATAACAAGACGCAGGTGCAAAACACTATCTCTGGGGCCCCTGCAGAGGGAGTCATGCAGCTCCTGGGGCTGGATGTCGTGCTCTAGAACATTCAACCTTCACCCAAGCCTGTAATGCGATTGGTCAGAATAAAACCCCAGCCCATTGGCTACTTTGGACTATATATACCCCCTACTTTTAGCCGATAATTCATTCAACCAGATCCTCCTAGTAAAAGGTTCCACTCACCCCAAATAAATTTTCCTTTATTTTTCCCTTATCCATAATCTTAAAAGTTTAAGAGCTAAGGAACAAAAAAAACACGATAATTCATTCTAGCTACGGCTCTCTGGACTGGTACTTGCAGCTGCACTGATCTAGATTTGGCCTTCTCATTTATGAAAACCTCTGCATTTCTCTTTCCTAAGCTCGCTTGCTATGTTTTAGTCCGGCCTTGTCAGACCCCACACTTTCCTAGTGGGATTATCTGCCTTTGTCTCGCTGAAACTAGCACCTCCATGGAAGAGATTTCTTCTTTGCTGACGACGGTCACCTGGGGCCCTACGAACATTACACCTGGAGCCCTACGATCGTTTTAATCGTCTCCCCCAGTGATCTAGCCTCTCTTCAGTTCACACTCGCCTTTGGGATCCGGACGGTTTTCGCCTACCCTTAGATACTGAGTGTGAATTCGTGGTCATTACAAGACAACATAAAATACCTATAACACCTACCCTATACCTCTTCTCCTGAACATAGTGCACTGTCGGGGGACATACTTATCAGATATGGAGTCAGATAGTACGGTAGTAAGACCCGCCATGAAGCGATTGTCCAGGTCATAGTCTAATCAACCCTTACTTCGACACTAGAGCTAGGGTAACGAGGCACCCCCTCGTGACGACCCGACAACTTGTTTATTACATTTAAAAAATAAGCAGATCTATTCGAATAAGTAGGGCTTGTACAGCTATCGAAATCAAATTAATTTGAACAATTAGTTTATATCATAAAACATAAGTATTCGATAAACTTTTAAATTGCTACTTTTTGTTTTAAGTGAATAAATTTGTTATACTATGATGGCATATATTTTTTGATTTGAAAAATGTGTTAGTGTGTCTGTGTACACGCAGGTTGAGGAGTAATTTTGCAGCATTATGTTAGCGATGCAATAACAAAAACGTTTAGATAATATAAAATTGATTCGCTCCCCTTGTGTGTGACGTTCCAGTGTAATGTCTTACCTGTGGTAATTATTGAATATAATTTAAAAGGATTTTTTTGGCAGCAAGGGGGTAGGTGAATATTAGGTGGCCGATTAAACCATTTGGCACATAACTATTAATATACTGAATTCAAAACATTGTTTTACGTGTAATACTTCTTACTCAAAATGAAGTTTAATAATCGTAAATGTGTGCTCTCTGAATAGATTTTTTAAGGATAATTTAGTTGCAAGAAATGTAAAAATAAACAATATTTACTGTAGCCAGAGTGGAGGGGCAAGCCTTTAGATACCACAACAAAATCTGTAATTAGGCCGAATGAAAAACAAAATAAAAAGAGCACGGTAGGTGCAATGTTGGCGCATATACTTTTTATTTGCTCTTTCTACATCAATACCCCATTTGCATTTCTATTATATATTTATGATAAAAAAAGTGACACTATGCTATTCTAGGAATAAAATAATATCACAGTAACATAATCTTACATGTAATATTGTTTTCTACAGACTGTCAAATGGGCGAAGACTTAGAAATGAAAGGCTTCACAAAGGCCAATGAAATGACCCAGAATTGAATTGGGCAGCGACTTCTGAATATAATAGGAGCACCTGCAAGAACCATTTGTCGACGCTGACAAGCCAGGCAAATTTCCGCCTCGAAAGGAAACGTTTTCAGGTCACACTACATTGATCGTTTTAAAGCCATGATTTAATGACTTCATTATCTTGTGTTCAGGCAATTGCTGGTAAACTCTTAAGGGAGATGTTTGTTACGAATATGTTTGTTATATTTATTGTTTGGGCCATGATCATAAATATTTAACGATATGTTTTGGATCAATCTAAATTTATTTAACTGAAGAAGGTTAATTTTTAGGGAGTAGCTTTTCATTGAGATCTTCTGAAGCTCTAAGAGTTTATTATATAGACCTTTCGGGGACACCATTTCGTGATGGTGGGGTATCTGAAAAAAAAAACTGCTAAGAAGAATTATTCAGAAATTTGCACAAAGCAACACGTTGTTATCTTAGTACAAGCTAGACTTGAGTGTTTATTTTAGAGTGGTTTTCAGTCATCAGAAGCGTCTAATCTTCCTTCGATGCTCACCTCCTCCCAAACATCTTTTTATTCAATGATTACCATAGCCAGGCGATTACGATACAACCTCAATTATTAAAATCAGTTAATTATTTTTGCATCGTCTACCTTTTTATTATAGCATGGTTTAATTTTCTAATGAAAAATTACTCCTCAACTAACGCGTTTATGATGGCTAAAGTGAAAAGTCCCTTTGGGAATAGCCAGAAGACAGCTTTTTGCCGGCGATTCCAACTTCTCCATGAGGATTTTTCAGAATTGTGCTTCGATCGAATTGTACTGGATAAATTTGACACGCTTCTAATAAATTGAATTTTTTTAGCTTATTCCCAGTTTGGTCGTGTATCAAGATTTTTTTTTTTATCATAAAATAAATCATGTTTCGTTTCTTCGTGTAAAATTCATTTCGTACTACATCTCTGTTAAGAACATGTTTTTTTTAGTGGGGGATGGGTAAATAACGGATGTGTCTTTGGTTACAGTAATAATTAATTAAATATGTAATCAGCTTTATTACGATAAAATTACAATCTGCCTCATTTGGCAATAAGCAATTGTGAATACTTAATTCAATTTCATTTTTTTAATCAAAACCAAGTACATGTATAGAAAGTAAGATAATAATATTTCCGAATATTATTATCTTACTTTCTATACATGTATGTATGGATCATCTCCGGATGATCCATGAGATGGTATGAATGAGGAGATGGTTTATTGTGATAATTAGTATATTATTTTAATGAATTTCATCGTCCCGGAGATTGTGCGTGAGCATGAGAAATCCAGGCATAATTGGGAACATTTGGTCAAGGAAACTTGGTTGTCATCAGCAAGGATTTAATGCACTTTTTAATCATATAATTATTTTTAATTTTTTTTGATATTGTATACTCATATTATATGATATTCAGTCTAATATCCGTTAAATAACAGTATCGTTTTGTTTTTTGAATAATGTCGAAGATTAATGAATGAATTGTGAAAACGTAACATTGTTTTACACTATACTTTATTACGCAAAAAAGAATCATTCGAAGAGGAAGGGGTTTGGTAAATCATTTTTCGAAGGCTTGTAAAATGTCAATTTCTGTGTTACTAGTAGCTTTTTTATCTTGTCTATATTTGTATCGAGAGCTTAAATCATTTAGTTTTGACCGGTAAGCGTTTGAATATTCTATAATAAAAAAAACAACTCATTTATTGTTCTGAATCTGTACTTTGTAAGCTCTCTACTTTAAATTATGGTTCTTCAATTATTATTATGATTACAAAGATTAGTTTCAATATATAAGCTCGTGTATCAACTGTTAGTTGTTTTTAAAAGATCACTTTAACAGGAACGTTGGGTCAGATTGGCCCATCAAAAACTTTGAGGAGGAACCACAAACCGCGTTTCTGTGATAACCCTAAACTAATGATCGTCATACGATCAAAAATGTTCACTTTTAGGGTCGTCGGTAGAGCACTCCTCCATAGAGGTTCCTGGCTGAGATTGCCCAGGGGAGATCACTGCCGTGGTATTGCCTTGTGACGAGTGAATTTGGCACCATGACCTCATGCATAATACAGCTATATTCATGTTTTTAACCACTAATGTTCTGCAGCTAGAATATTATTATATATTTTTCACCTGATTCTGGCTCTTTTCTTACTTGTGTTTTCTGTCTATTTGTGATGGTTTTACTACCTACGAATCTCATTATTTTATTGACTAAAATCTTCTATGATTATTTTTCGGAGAGGCATTTACCAACAAAGGACGTGTTTTTTGGCTTTGGTTAGTTAATCAGTCGGTGTAGTTGTTTCAGTCGTGTATACGAGCGTTTAAACCGGCGTATAAGAGCGTTTCGATATTGGAATGTCAAGACACTAAATAATGACTGACTATGGGCTAAGGGTTGATCCTTATTGTACACCGGTTCATGCTGCTTATGCGCAACCAAGGATTTATATTTTTTAAATTATTGTTTACTTTCTTTATTGTGCAATAATTACAATCTGCCTTTTATAAGGCAATAATAATACAGTTAAATGATCTCATTCATACCATATTTACAGCATCATTCACTCGCTCATTCATACAATAGGACATGATTGGAGAAACTGGCCATTGCCAGGACTCCCACTGTCACGCGTTTATAGTAGGTCACGAGGCCACTGCCGTTTCAGTCTCCGAGGAGGATTATAGGGATGAGTGGCGCAGTGCAATGACTGTGCTACAGGATTAGGGTGGTTGGAAAGGCTACTGTGGAATTTCATAAACTTGGAAGGGATGAGTTCTAGAATGTAGGGTATATTAAGATCGTTATGAAGGGTTTTGTTGCTGACATAATAAGGGGCATTTACTATTGTTCTCAGGACTTTGGATTGAAAGGATTGGTTTTTAAATTAAGCATATTTTCCACAGAATAATACATTCCGTTCTTTAAAAAAGTATTCCAAAATTTAATTTTGGAATGAACTAAACAATTAAAGTGATTTTTATTAATGGCTGTTAAATATTTATGTGGAATTTCTTTCACGTTAACAAACTTAACTAGGTTAGAAAGTTTACCCACGTATATAAAAAAAAACTGATAACTGTAAAAATTAAACATCTGAAGTATGACTTGAGAAAGCTTGTAAGTTAGAAAATCGAGACTGACATTTTTATTTTGGTCAAATTTTTTAAAAAATATTCGCGATAGTTGTTGCAATAAACTCCCTCCCCCCTACTCCGTAGCTTACAGCGTTACTCATCTAAAAGGCTTCACGTGGTGTGAATTGGATCTTCCCGATCGGTCGATCCCTGAGAGAATTTTATTGCCTATTCTATTGTGAGCTCGTCCTGTCATCGTGTTTCTTCCACATTACATACTCGATATGTCTAATTTAGTACTAAGTGATAGTGTTGAAAATTGATAGTGTACTTTATTAAGTAATATAGTTTAGTGATACCGCTTTTATAAAATATTTGTATACTTCATTATTTATAAAAGGACATTTAAAAAAAAAATAATAAAAATTATAAATAGCCTATTTCATAATTTTGAACTAATATGAACTCAGGGTCCTTAATGGATCCATTAATGGATCCATTAATGGATGTTGTGATCACCTCTTAATTATGAATAGTTAAAAGTTCCCCTCTTCTCGAGTCATATTATACCTGTATATGTCTCCATATTTGTTATTAATAAAGATTATGACGTCAGTGAGATTAGGGGGAGGAGCTAGTGGAGTGGGGGCACATCCCCACTTCGCTAGGCCGGCTATATAAACCACGCGTCCTCAGACAGAGGGCATAACGAACCGGACCATCACTTGGAACACTACTCTCTGCTCTCTCTCTATGCACTGGCGCTTGCTGCTCTACTTAAAACTATGGTCATCTCATTCAACTACCTCTGCAGCTCTCTCTCCTACCCTCGCTATGTTTTAGTCCGGCGTTGTCAGACCCTACACCTTCCTAGTGGGAATCTCTGCCTTCGACTCGCTAAAACTAGCACCTCCTTGGGAGAGACCTCTCCCTCGCGGACGACGGTTGCCGTGGCCCTACAAACCTACCTCGTAGCGTCTCCCATGGCAATCCAGGCTGCTTCTCTCCTGTTCACACTCGCCTTTGGGATCCGGACGGTTTTCGCCTACCCTTAGATACCGAGTGTGAATTCGTGGTCATTCAAAGACCACATAAACTACCTATAAACCTACCCTGTACCTCTTCTTCTAAACATGGTGCTTTGGCGGGGCACACACCTTCTAAAGATCTTATGCAGTCAGATCAAAGCGAATTAGGCTGCCCACCGACTAGGCCGGCGGCCAGAGTGAAAGACCATAGGTCCACCCGCTCTATCTCGGCGGCTAAGAGGTTGTAGGGACCCTAGCCCGTGGCGGGCGTCTCCTCCCCACTTTGGGGATACTCAGTTAACCTGAGCCCGACATTGGATTTCAAATGTTTCTTAGTAACATAATTGGATACAAGAATTTGAATAATTAATAAACAGTTACCTGCTATTAATACTAATAACCAGATTGTATTCTGCGATGTTAGTGAATGGGTTGGCTTGGATCGTAGTTTCTTCTACAGTCCGGTCTCAAACATGTGACCTCTCTTTAATACCTGGTCTAATGGCTGTTGGCCCAAATACTTCCTGACTGCTTGAATGAAAAATATTTGTTTCTCCAACCAGCTGATATTTATAGCATATTCCCACCATAAATAGCTGGAAATACCTGAAGTGTCAGGATAAGGAATAAGGCTCAAATCCTATTCTATCTAAAAATGTCACTTAGTCAAAAACCACGGAATTTCATTCGATAAATGCTTTTATCCCTCGCAAAGTAACCAGCTTAGATTTTCATTCATCACAATTTTCCAAGAGTTGCATCTCATTGCGTAGAGCATTCGACCGCATTTCGGGAAAACCCTGATTCATGTCGGGGAAGGCCCTGGATCATTGGATTAAATACTATAACTATGATTATTAATATATTACTAATTTTTGTACTATACTAGTATGGTTTGTTTGTTAATACGTTATTTTTCTAACACTTCAATCAGGTCATCGAAAGAAAATTGAACAATATCAACCGAGAAAGGGTCATAATGCAATATAAAATAATTTATAAGGAGGTTGTAAAGAGTTAAGATCCTAGGAAATATCCACTAATACTTTTGTGAATAACCAAACATTATTTAAGCTATTTATTTTCTCCTCTAACAAGAACACTTTCAAGTATCACCCATACATATAACCTCCTCGGAGATTGAACAGGATGTGGCCCCGTAAATATTTAGTCACCGAGAATTCGGGCAGTGGTCAGTTTTGCCCCTCATGTCTTGAGCGTCTGTGGCTCCGCGCTCTCCTTCAGTCTCCTGCAAGGCTTCATACATACTGTTAAGGTAGCAGCAGGTGTAACGTGGGGGTTCTCCATGAACCTTCTACTTCATACTAACCATTTGTTATTACGTTTTATAAAATAATGAAAAAAAAAAAGTTTCTTGTCATTTATCATTTATATATATATCGTTTATAAACATACGAGTTCTTATAGATTCTGAATCATGCTTTTAGAGGGTGCTGGAATAGGGTTCATAAGCCCCCGTTCTTACCCAGCTTAATTTCCCAAGTTATTAACTTGGGAGTCCTTTGGTACTGTAATTTTTTCTTCAAAAGGAAACGTTAAAGAGATTCAACCAGGGAAATTGGAATAAAAGCACTTCCAAAAAAAAAGAAGATAGGGTGAGCAATAGAGGCACCAAAAGTAATTTGGCTTATGACAAAGAGCCCTTACATTATTCAAGCATTCAAAAATTGAAACTCAACAGGCGTGCCAAATGAAGTGCTTTGATAGATCTGTCTGATCAGGTTTTATCTATAGTACTTTTACATTGCAATATGATAGATATATTTTTTCTTTATTTTGTAGATATTAGTATTAGTAAGAAGAATATAAATTTTTGACTTCCTCGTCCGTATCCGGCTTAAATATTTGGTAGCTAAAAAACACAAAAATTTCCACCACTTTTAAATAAAAAAAAGACTAAAAGAAACTTGTAACAAATGTAATAACAGCAAATAACAATACCAATAAATTTTTCATGTTGAAATTATAAAAAATAATTTAAACTAATAAATAACAGTTCAAAAACGGCTACGAATTATTTCATTTCAATGGAATTTCGAAAAAGCCAAAAAAATAAAAAAAATTTTAATAAAATAAAATGAATATACTTATTAAAAACTAAATCTGTTAAAATAATAGGAGTTAGGGTTGTTATTATTTAAACTAATAAAATACTGTTTAAATACTAATGGGAATTATTTCAATACAATGTTTCACGTATTAAAATAAAACTAATAAAATAATGGATTTTGAAAAAAAAATTATGGAAGTCCTAAAAAATATCTTCAGCTGCAACATTTCCCCAAGAAGTGGCAGTTCAATGTTTGCATATAGCGGAGCAATGCAGACTTGTCGGCCGCTACAAGCTCCACTGCAACCTTTCTTGCAACCGCGCAAAACTAACTGCAGCAGTTCCTGAGGTGCAGCAGCGTTTGTGGACTTTTACCGGAAGAGGTTTGTTCGTATCACCGTTCAAGTCAATTTATGTTGTGACCCCACCAACTTTGAATCTGGTAAAGACTTAGAATGCATGAAACATAGCAAGATTAAAATTACTTTTTAAAGCAGGTTTTATGAGAATCAGGAATCTCAATTCAACAATCCCGGGATTCGCTTGTTGTCATTTCATCATCATACAAGTCAAGGGTAAGATATTTTCCAGCCTGAGTTATGGATTCTTGAGAGGCTTGAGGGCTTCTGAATTTTTCAAGATAGAGCTTCAAATTTCGATTTTCAGTGGCCAAAAAAGGCCAATTTAGTGACAAACCAGTAACTCCATGAATGAAAAATATATGAATATATATGAAAATATACACGAATGATTTGATTGAGTACCATGAACCTGCTTCATTTCCTCTCCCTGGTTTGTGAAAGAATTTGTTCTTATGCTTGGAGGAATATTTTAGCCCAACGAGCGAGCAGAACAAAAACATCAATCTCCTTACTAATAATTAGAACAATGTTATAAGCTGATGCTTGGGAAATAGCTGTATTGACGATCAAGTCTTCATCATATTCGTCTCCTTGTTTTACTTACATCACTGCTGTTTCCATATTCCAATTCTCGTGTGTGCATCATTTGCATCAGTAGCTTGCTGTTCTCATTCCTTGGAAATCTTTCTTGAGTACCTACAGCATTTGACTGTGCATCAACTATTCTGCCAGTTGAAGTTAATACCTTAGAACTACGAATCCTTTCGTAAATTTTAGTACTCCTCTGAGCTGATTCACCTTGGTATCCGTAAAATATCACCATTATGTCGGTATCGTAAAATATCACCATTATGTTGGTACCGTAAAATATCACCATTATGTTGGTACCGTAAAATATCACAATTATGTCGGTACCGTAAAATATTACCATTATGTTGGTACCGTAAAATATCACCATTATGTTGGTATCCGTAAAATATCACCATTATGTTGGTATCCGTAAAATATCACCATTATGTTGGTACCGTAGTGTTTCCTCAAGTATGTAATATATTTTGCATAAATGGAGTCCCAAAGTTTCATAATACTTTATGCGATAAGCGTCCGCCATCGACAACATAGATTTTGCGGTTGCCAATATACGCCAGTTTTACAACTACAAAAACTATTACTATTGACATATGCAATAAATAGCTTTAAGCAATTATTATTATATACAATGCAACCAGAGCCAAATAGAAGGTTGCAGTCGTAGTTTTGTGAAACTTTGGCAAATATGAAAAATGTGCATCTTTAAAAAGCTGAATCTCGGTTAATATTGAGTTAAGGAAAAACGTATAACTTATAAAACGTTGTAGACAATTGTGTTTTTTCTCAAACTGATGGAAAATTAACTATCGCTAACTCATATCCTTCTTACGACTACTAATATCTACAAGATAAAAAAAAAACCTTTTACCTTACCTTTTGTAAGCATATTCCCCATTTTAGCTCCCCAGTTACTGGACTATAGGTGTTCCTCGTTATTTCCGCAGCGACGTTCGCATCACCGGGTCATCCCGTAAGCTTATCTTAATTCTCAGTTAATTATAACCTTGATTATCGGAGAATATATTTCTCTCCATAGCACGAAACTATAGTTAGCTGAGCATGTCATCGTGATCGGGAGTCCCTTCTTCAATTTTGAGTCATGTAATTTTAAACAGAGGATCCATTTTATGACCAGATGGCATGAAATACTGCCAAATTTATAAAACATCATTAATTTTCAGTAATTAATTATTTCGTATTATATATAATAAATATTTTTTTTATCAACTTGAGAAAGTGATATAATAAATAATTTCGAGTTACTGATAATTAATATAAAATACTTGTTAGGATTTTATTACGCTACAATCAAAACACAAATTAACCAGCCCTTAAAATCACACGTGCTCACAACTTTTTATTATTAAATCATACTACCATAGTACCAACTTGGTTAGTGATCATGTCGTAAAACGTTTTGTATTTGTAATAATTAAATCCATAAATACCCACTAATGAGGCTTTGATTAGGAAATATTTTTCAATTCATGTTATCTTATAAATGGAAATTCAACAAATACAAAATTTGTCAATAATGTTCATATTCGCAGTGGTGGCTGTGGTGGCTGAATCACACATTATGTACATCAAATAAGTCAATAATAAATAACGTATCCATAGAAACTAAAATCATTGGATTTAAATTGGGAAACTCTGTCAATATTACATCGTCAAAGATAGATTATAATATAATACATAATAATATAATAGATTATAAAATATTTTTATTTTGTGAAGATCATCACTCTTGCAGATCTAGGTCATATCATAGAGGACCCACCTGGATATTAAGGTGTCTGGGAAACTTAAGTAATACACGTGTGTAATATTTGCACTTTCTTTGCGGGAACACGGTTTTTAAAAAATCAACAAAATTTAACAATAAAGTTATATAAAAAATACTATTATCAAGGACCGATTGTAGCAAATTACTAGTTGGAACGGTAGATACACTTTAAAGCGAATGTATTTTTTAAACATCATGTGTATTTTTGTAAAATGCTTCCCTTGTATTTATCGAGATTTTATCGACTAAGTTGTGAATGCTCCGATTCACGAACCAGTATGTTACCGTAATGAATCTAACATGATAAGCATTAATTTTTCAAATGCGCCTGCGCTAGTTATGCTGATGTTAGTAGTGGAACGAGAACGACTATTTTTAAACATTTGGCTCGAGGTTTCGCTGAAAGTATCTACATTGCGCTAAACCCAGGTTAGGTGAAAGAGTAGCCTGCTGCTGAGTTGAAAGTTGGAGGACTTTGATAAAGTCCAATTAGTCAGCCACTGAACGTTTGCTCTCCCAGGTTTTTGAAACCGAAGCCCTGCTCACTCATAATTTCAATCCCACAAAATTAATTCACACCAGTTGATAATTATTACTTTAAATAACCACCAAAATTGGTTTTTGTTTTTATTTTTTATTTTCCCTTCATCCTATTTTTTATAAGTTTGAGAGCTAAGGGAAATTGGATTCCCACACTCCTTACTCCTCTCACACCACCTTCAAGCAGGTCCTCCTAGTACAAGGATCCGATCACCCTAAATATTTTATATTTCTCCCTCATCCTAAAATTCTAACTAGAGAGCTTAGAAAAAAACCAAAAAAAAAAAACCGAAATTGGTTTAGCTCGACTATAAATTTCCCAATATATATACGGGTATATTGTATAATATATAATCAATTGAATGAAGGAAGTATAAAATAAAGGAACAATAAAAAGTTATGTCCGAAGTTAAGTGATTTCGAAAAACACTATTCACATTTTATTGAAATTGCGATTTTTCAAACAATCGCAGTAAGTATAATTCCGCTTTCAAATAATTTTTTTCAGTTATCTTTGAGGTGAGCTCAAAAATATTTCATTTTCGTCCATCTTGGAATTCTTTTGTACCTGAATATTCCGTTTCTAAAGGATCGTCGATTCGGAATTTGAAACCGAAAATGTGAAAGTCTGTATCAGATAATGTTGTATCGTGAATGTACCATCGGGTCGTACGGATCTGGTCGGCTTTCAGTATTATCAATAGGGTTTGCAGTGAGCAAAGAAGACGGTCCTATTATGTCACCTCTAGGGTACCTTAATGAGTTTCAGCTGTAAAAATATTTATTTTTCCGTTCTTTTGCGTGAATGTTTTGAATTATTGAAGATCCATTCAGGGTCTGCAATGCTAAGTCGGGGTTCGTCAACTTAAAGATTTTTTATGGGTTAGCTCAGAAACTGTTTCCAATTACAAGCACTGATTTATTCCTATGGTTAAGGATGCATTGAAGTCAGTACCACAAAAATAATTAGAATGGTATAATAACCAAAAACGTTTAAGTGCTAACAATAGAAGAGTCCCCCTATTTATATTGTTTATTTATTTGTTACGTTTTTTATTTAGTATACATATTAAAAATACGAAATGAATTCAGAATCAACGTTATAAACCTATTTTAATCTTAGAAAATGAAATTTTTCAGATTTAGTATCTTACCTTTTGATCCATTCATAAAATATTATTCTTCATTTACCAGAGAGTAAAATGTAATAAGTCAAGATCTACAACATGTAACGACGTGCATTAGAAATTAACGCCAGAGGTCACTATGAAAAATAAAGGTGCTTCCTCCCTAAATAATAAAGGTGCCAGCCAATACAAACGAAGCCACCCTGCCGCCGACCACCCCTCCTGGATCCGTTATCATATGAAATATTCCCTCACCTCAACGATCGCAGTTCCGAGAGAAGCCATCCGTCTCTCGCTGCTGCCGGATCCATCTTGCATTCACTTGGGCTTCGCATGCCATGGAAAGGATCTTTCAGCCTCCATTACCACTACTTAGGGATGCTTTCATAGTACCCGAGACCCCCTGGTGGCATGTCACCTCGGTTTTTCGGTGTACACCCGGAAGAAATTAATGGTTAGGTATACCTGTGTGCATAACTAAGCCTCACATCCACTGGGTAGTGCACTGACAAGCCTATACCACTGTTTAATGGCATGTGAAGTAGAAATGAACGTGTCTTCCAGAAAAGTTCTCTCGTGAGCTGCCGTTTTAGAATCACCCCTCTTTTTTTTTAATAAACGTGTCTTGTTCTATTTCATAGTAAGCATTCCTAAAATGGTACTTATGGAAATTATTTAATATGTGTATTTAAAATAATTAATAGACCTATCAATAAAATAAGGGACATTAGACTAGCTGTAATAGTTACATTTTTCTGTTTTATCTGAATAAATAATATCAAAACAGATGATGAATTCGTAGTTCTTCATTTTGAATGACCCATTGTAAATAACTTTAATAACTGTTCATGATTTAATTACTGGTTGTGAACTTTGATTATGTAAAAAATATTTTTTTCTTTCCATAAGTTATTTATTTCTAAGTTTAAGCAGCCTGTACTTCCATTCTTAAGTGCTAGAAATATAGAACTTTGTTTTTGCGCTTGAGAATAAGAAAAAATAAGTTATGCGAAGAATAAAATACATTATATATTTAATAAATATTGTAAATAATATATTAATATATATATATATATAAATAAATAATATATATAGTTCATACCGAACAAGTATAGTAAATAAGTATAATTAAATTAAATAAAAAAAATAAAAGGAAGCTTGGAGATATCCTTTGCTTTATACGATGGAGTATTGATCTCACAACTGCTTGTAAGGGGAGGTATATTTAAATATCCCTCTTCGCCTTGGTAGTACTTGCACGATGAATGGGCGATATCAGTTCCTCTTATGAGTATTTTATGTAATAATGGGAATTATTTAACAAGTTATAATAAGTACAGTTATAACCATAAGAAATTAGTTTTATAAATACAAAATCAGGGCCATATCTTAATAAATCAGCTGCAAAAATAATAATGCAATGAAATTTCAACTTTTTATTTGTCATCACAGTGTGGGGTGAGGGGATTTACCCTACGAGATAGGGTAACGCAGTGATTACGCGGACAGAACGGGTTCGATTCTTGCCTGATATTTTGAAAACCTCAGGAGTAAAATCGAAATACACACTCCAACGTCACTAGCTTTTTGAATCATTGTCCCTTACTTAAGTCGGAGTATATAAAGATCATACATAGGCTTCCCCCTCACAAGAAAATAAAAAATGATTGAAGTTTATTTCGCATCTGTAAGCTGGACCAGAAAGGAACTAGGTCATCTGAATACCGCTCGTTACAAAAGTTTACTAAAAAAAAATTGATTATAAAAATTTATAGGTTTAAAAGTATAGGTTTAGTACAATTAGATTTCAAAATTTCCTCAAAATGCGCAATAAATCTTTCAGAGCAGGGCTGGATGGATATGAAATCTTGATTTAATTCACGTAATTTTTATATGCAGCAAGGAAAATAGTTAATATGTTCATTTATATAATATTAGGTAGTATAGGAATCATGAATGGGTCCATAAAATGTATTTTATTTTAATATATGTATTGAAATTAAAGAAGAAAATTAAAAAAATAACAAATTTGTAATCCCCTACCTTTCCAAAACAAAAACATTTTAATAAGTATAGGCAATAGTTTTTAATATTTATGAATTTTTCTTTGTGTGTAGAAAATTACTGGGTACTCTCTGCAACAGTAGCACGTTTTCAATCAATTAATATCCTGAGCTACTGAAGACAAAAAAACGCCTGAAAATACCTTAAATAATTACAAAAAAGAACCTAGTGACATCGGTACAAGCCATTTATGTAAGCTACCAATTTTTCAGTTATTTCTCTGTAGGAATCACCTTATTTTGTTTAACCTTTAACCTAAAAAAAATATTTTTTAATCTCATATGACTGCTGTACGGCTCTTGCACTACGTGTGGCCGTGACAATTACTTGTGTGCCACACAGTTAGCAGACGAGTGTAATTGTTTTGTTTTTTTGGTCGAGGAGCGGTTTTGGCACCCTTATATCTAGGGCAGGCAATAAAGAGTGAAAAACCAGTCCGGTCTAATAAAACTCAATATACCTGGTTTTCCACGCCTGACCCACATATAATCCTTTTAAGATAATGAGGGTCCATCAGTACCGTTCCTGCTGGAACCCACGTTTGTAGTTTATTATACTTTGCAATAGTTCTGGAGATTTCTGGGTTAACTTCAGATCGTGTATCCATTACTAAAACTACTGGGCCATGATCAACACTATCAAAGCAACTCTGCTCTTGAGTTATCGATGAAACGATTTTCGTTACTCTACGTGACCCTGTAACGACATTCCATTCCCTTTAAGTCCAGAAATAGTTCTAAAATAACACCGAACGTTATAGTTATAGTTATTACATTATACATAGTTATAGTTAGTTCAGATAGTTAGCCTTAATTTTTCGGAGGTAATGCCCCTTCATTTGAGTAGGCAGATCAATACCATTAAAGGGGTCTAGGTTGGTTTCTCATTGATACATAAAGGCTGCAATATTACACGAATGTGAAGTTTTAGGTCCCCCGCAAAATGAGGAAAATATTGATAAAATCTGACAATGGATATGGTCAATTATTCCAATAAAATAAAATATTACCGGATTCCAAGACACATATTAATCCTGATGATTATACAACATTTAACGATCACAATACCGTCTATTTCAGTACATTACCATATAATATGTTTATACTACAGGACCTCGGTGATTTCATGTCCGAATATGAAGTTTTTAGCTAGTCTGAGATGATGATGTAATTGCACAATGAAAATTGACGTTTCTAAGCTTAGAACTTTTCCAATTAAGATAACAGCCAAAAGACAAAAGGAATTACCGAAATGGACCGAACAAAGAGTCTACATAAAAACCACTAATTCCATTTTAGGGAAAATATTAAAATTGACTTTTTGTTCTGGTGTGTGCCATTTTATCTAACTGAAATTAATTGACACTCCATTTAGTAAAATTCTACCCCGTATTGAATCCTGTGGTACCGCCAATAGCTTCTAACTTATTACGTTTGTTAATATTTTAAGGTTTATGAATCGCAGCTTATATATAATAATCATTATAATCGTTCTAACAGCCTGTTGATTCACACGTACACATTTGTATTCAACAAGTTTTTTCGACTACATAGAGATTTAACTAAGAATTTTCAGCAGGATCAACATTCAAACTTTAAATCTATGTTGGTTTAAAAATTATGACTATTTTAATATCTCGACCAAGCCCAAAGAAAAAGGCTTTACTTTGAACCAAGTACGGTCGGTTATTTGTCTTTCGTTTGTCTCCCTAAATACCTATCTGCGTGCAATCCACTATTGAAAATGATCTGAATGGGCTTAAATTTTAAAAGAATTGTCGGGTCGTCACGAGGGGGGTGCCTAGTTACTCTAGCCCTGGTGACGAAGTGAGGGTTGATTAAGCTATAAGCTGGACAATTGCTTCATGACGAGTCTTACTATCTGACTCCATATTTGATAGGTATGTGCCCTGACAATGCACTATGTTCAGGAGATGAGGTATAGGGTAGGTAGTGTAGGTAGTTTGTGTGGTCTTGGAATGACCACGAACTCACACTCGGAATCTGAGGGTAGGAGAAAACCGTCCGGATCCCAAAGGCGAGTGTGAACCGGAGAGAGGCAGACTGGATTGCCGTGGGAGACACTACTAGGTAAAGTTTGTAGGGCCACGGCAACCGTTGTCCACGAGGGAGAGGTCTCTCCCAAGGAGCTGCTAGTTTTAGCGAGACGAAGGCAGAGAATCCCACTAGGAGAGTGTGGGGTCTGACAAGGCCGGACTAAAACATAGCGAGGTTAGGAAGAGAGGTCCAGAGGTTTTCATAAATGAGAAGGCCAAGTCTTGAAACATAGTACAGCTGCAAGTCCACCAGTTAGAGAGCTGTTGTTAGAATGATTTAAGGCCAAAACCTGGCCCTGCTTATACTCAGTGGTGGCTCGTCAGTAGCCAATGATGTAAGGCATTATTGTGGCCAATGATATTGCAGTTGCGGTGGCGCTTTGTTCTTGGCAGTGACCCAGGCCTCGGTCTGGGTCGCCTGCTACCTGGTTTTACCCTTCCAGCCTCTAACTAGTTGTTTGCAGCTATGTATTTTATTGTTTACAATATTTACACTGGTATGACTTATGGTTGGGTAATGTTATTTACATTTTTTTTAAATTAATTTATAACATATTATAACCTATTTACAATCTATATACAATAGAGTATAGGGCGATTTATCTGATGTAGTTAGCGGTCGCTACAAGAATATTCAAAATTTTTTGTATAATGGTGTAAGTGATTAAATAAAAGATCATTACGCCTTTAAATAACACGTATCATTTGTTGGGACTCTAATGTACTGTAGTTTTACAACTGTCATAAAAATCATTTTGCAGCCATAACAAAGCCCATAATTATGATGAGGTATGATCCATGACACCTTTATTATAAATTACCTTACACCAAAGAGGCTTAGTTTTTTAGGTCGATTTTTCATTTTATTTATATTTTATTAGATCACAATAACTTTGTAGGAAGAAACTTTGATCCCTGCGGAGATAAAATTACAATCAGTGGCTCCACGAAAGGATAGCCTATTTCAATATTTGACTTTTATTTAAGAATCATTGACAAAAACCATGGTTAACCCAGCAACCGTACACCCTTATTTCGAAAATCGGGCTGCCTGTTTTTCAGTTCATACTGTTTTTTCAATGTTTAGTGAAACATTTTACTCTGCAATATCAGCTAACTTCATCTTTCTTTGATAGAATCCATCTGCAAACCTCTGAGCCTGATACAGAATAGATTAAATTAAAATTTATTTCAACTGTTCTCATATTAATTTATTCACGTTACTTATCTGTTTCTCTTTTAATCCTTATTCCTTTTTTTAGACATTTCTGGGGAAAAGGGAAAAATTTTTTTTTAACATAAAACACTGTTAAGCAAAGTGCATAGTTAGTATGCTAATCGTACTAACCCAGCACTAATAATTACAGTTCATTCACATGTCATCTGTGGACAATTTGTTTATCACTTAATTTTAATATAATATTTATGTTGAAATGAAACGGAAAGTGATTTAACGCTCCTTCATTTATGCACCTCATACGAGTAGTTTTTTTTTTAAATTGTTATCAGACTTTTTTTTTTTTCAGCTTCCATTCATTCTGCTTGGTCTTGATTGCTGGTTTCATATCCTAACGCATTCCGTATTATTGTAGGCTTGTGGCTCCATGTTTATTTTTCCATTTCTGGCCATCGAATCATTTCTGGCTTATTGCTTCTTATCACACCCACTTGGCCAATCAACAGCCTGGAAAGCTGAGAAATTACATTAGATTCCCATACATTGGACAAAAAGGAGTGGTTACTGCTACGGAACCCACCCCCTCCATTCCTCCTAAACAAAGCCAGCCGCAGAGTGAGGTAAGTACAATTAATCAAACTCTTTTAACCGTTCCACTCCGTTTTAAATTTTTCTTACCGTAAATTGGGTTAGTCACAGGATTACTGAACTGTTGTGTTCCTTATTGTTTTACTTAGGTATACAAATTTTGATAGGATTATACATAAAACGGAAAGATCATTTCTGACTTTGTGCAATTCAAATTTTTAAAAATTTTATATAGGTATTATTATATTTATTACGTTTAATTTATTGTTATTGTTTATGATTAGTTGTGTTTGTATCGAAATCCACTGCCAATGTCTTTATCATATGACTTTTTATTTAGCAATTGAAAATGACAGCTTAGAGCTGTCGAAAACGTTATTGTGGAGAAACAGAAGATTTATTATTTTATTATATCCATTCAAAACCGGCACCATCTGTTTAACAATCACTTCATTGAAAAAGTCACACCTTTCTCGTCTTTAAGTACCTTTTAAGATCTTAGTCTTCATTGCGACGTTTTCCTTTTATATCTTTTAATCTTGATTCTACATATTTATTACGTAATTACTGAAGATTTTGCACCATGAGCAGAGGAAGCATCGCAGTAAAACTGCAATAAATTGTGTGATTTTTTGAAAATAACATAATCTATAACGATAAAACATAAAAGTAATTGTCATAACATAAAAGTTGTAAACGATAAATCAAAAACTTCCACCAGGCGAGAATATGACTCAGGTTATTCGCGAAACCTAAATGTGTCTTAAAAACTAATTTAATGGTCTTATTTTTATATCTTGACTATCAGATAAGAATTATCCACCTATTGTTTATCATTGCTTATCAAAGAATATCAAACATAATATAATAAATGCTAAGATATTTGTTAAATCGCAATCTACATATGTCTGCATGAAAAAGATTATTCAACAATATAAGATAAGGATGATTCTACCAGCAATCATACCATTTTTTTTTTTAAATTGTAAAGCTAAAAATAGCTTCACTAGCATAAAAAAAGCCTTTATTTTTAACGATGAAGAATTCGTTACAGCAATATTCAACCTCTTAAGGTAATATTTACAGTTCTCCCAATTAAAAACTGAATAGCAGCCCTTGATTAAATATAACTTAAGTATAAAGTAATATTAGTTCTATTGTAAGATCATAGTTAATTAGTTTATATTTATAATGTTTTGTTGTTGTATTTTATGACTAGAAACCTGTATCTCAGTCTGTATGTTCATGAGTCCTCCCTATTCAAAATAATACTTAAAATTTTATTAGTAGGTCCCGTTGGATGTATAAATTTTAGGCCAATAGTTTTTTAAGTAACAAATACTCTTAACGAATCGCCATTAAATTTGATTTTTAAACAGCAAGTAAAAAATTATTATTTTTATCTGAATCACGAGCAGATAGTTTTTTTAAATATTATTATTAATCATATTTGGTTATTCGGAAATATATTTATTTTACAACTTTTTTTTTTTTTTCTTAGCTCTCAAATTTTTAAGATTATAGATAAGGAAAAAATAAAGGGAATTTATATTATTTTACAACTAAAGGATGACTATCCATTATTAAATATGAAGTTAATTTTTATATCAGGAATAGGTCCAAGTTATTTGTTATTTAAAATTTATTTTTGATGGGTTTATATGTTTTGAAGTATGTTGATTCAGAATTGAGATTTATGAGTTTATTGCGATGACTTTGTCGTTTGAAATTAAACATTATTAGAAAAAAAAATAAAAATTACGAATAATAAACAAAGAAATAGCTTCTTATTGCAAATAATGGAATAAGGCACAGATTTTCATTCAAATAATATTTTATTTGAATAGATCCTAACTCTGTTAAGTCGGAAAGCATAGGTATAAAAGCTATCCCTATTAAAAAGTTTAAATGATTTAATCAATTCATTTAAAATAAAAATATATATTTCGCTTTCAACTTGCCAATTCGCAGTAAATTAATTGTGTTTTATTTTAACTCTAATTAAGAATAATCACACACTTTCAATTTCGTTGTGTTTAATTCAACTTGTATGTATATAGAAGCTTTATTATTTACATGATATTTGGCAGTTTTATATTGTAGATGCCCTTGGGATACTAAAAACAATCCTATTCATAATAAACACGAAGTGAAGGTACATTATATAAGTAAATGTCAATTATTAAAAAAGGGATATTTTATGGAGGTAGAAAATTAAATAAAGTCCTAATTGATAATATGTGATATTGTTGAATATATGTTGACTATAACCATAAATAGTCATTAATATTTTACATTTAATATTATATTAATATTTTTCAGCAGGCTTGTGACGATACCTTTAATTGTATGATGAATCACACTTGACTTGAGTTTTCAACCTTAATTATTTATACAGAATTTTTGTGACGTTTACGTCTTTACTACCTTGTCTTTTGCGGTTTTTATTATACCCATACTAACAATAAAACATTATAGACTAGATGAGATGGTTAGATTTATCGTCACAGTCCCTCAAAAAACAAGCGTAAAAAACAATACATCACGTCTGAGCATCCGTTTTCTTATCAATTCATCCACTTATCACAAAACGATTACGTGCGCATGTTTTTAAATTCCTTTTTAATAGATTATTTGAGGCCTATTTTTAGCATAAATAATCAGTGTTCTGTCTATATTAAATATTAATTATCATTTGTATCAGTCTGAGGGTATCAAATATTTACGTAATCTTAAAAGGTCTTGCTGATTTAATAATAGCTCAGTATTTCCCTTAAGGATTAATCTTCTTAAGGCGATGACAAGTGGGAAAAGAAACGTATTACTCAAGAAAATATGGCTTTAATAATTCAAAAATACATCAAATTTCGAAGTGATAATGCTTTGGGCCATTCTCAGGCGGGTGATAAATCAAACTAATATCTGGCACGAAACGGCCGCAGACACGCTCACCACATTGTATTGTAAATTAAGTACACAAGGTAGTTACTGCTTTACAATCGAGCTCAACCCACGGAAAATTACCAAATATAATTCTTAAAGAGAAAAATTGCCGACCCCAAAAAAATAAACACATTTTTCATTCACGTCTCTCTTGATTGAGTCAATACTCTTTCCACTTTCTGTATGTAAATTATATGAAAACGAAAGTAAAAATATTTAAAAGGTATGTTCCTAAACATTTCAAAATGTGCTAATTGGAATTTGATTTGGAAGCACACTAGGTAAGACTAAGTTCAAAGCATTCCATTTCAAGTCATGTTTATTTTGTATTTTTGTAAAGTATTAAATATACAATTTATATTATAAAAATCTATATCTGTATAGTGTAAGTTGTAATTTATACATCCTTGAAAACAAAAACCGACTCTTTTCTCAAAAAAAAAACCTCTAAACTGAGACTCTAACATCCTCGTGTAATATACTGATTTTGGGTTACTGGGATAAATCAGTTACCGATTTTTAAAACTCGTTTTGAGTTACCAGAGGCTTTAAAAAGGAAATGTAAGAAATGGAAGAATCGCAACTTTTTAAAGTGACAATTTATTAGCTAATGATAAGGAAGGTGTCCGGCATAAGAGTGGAAAAAGTAATCTTACGGAGAATCTAATATTGTCAATTAGGAGATTTATTGTTAACCATTGACTTGACCTAAATTCAAATAACCTAAACTCTTTCTATTCTTATGATCTACTGCGACTAAAACGATTTGACCTTTGCTGGACCTGAACTGTAAACGTACCAAGTCAATCATCCAGAAGTGTAGCCGGTAAAATGTGACACATCGCACAACTAAGAGCTTTGTTAGGGCTGATAATATGATTTTGCTGGTATTTTAGGTGACATTTAATAATACATATTATCAACAAGGTCGATTTGACACCTTATCTGTTATGATAGGAAAATATTTACCTTTCATTTACAATTAACATACTAATTATTGACATTTCATTGATTTCCACCAGTTTTTTGATTCCTACAATAGACATTTTATTAAGAAATATATTATTGTTACATATTTGTTAATTGTATTTAATTAAAAGGAAAAATTTGTAGATTTTATGAGCCAAAGTATGTAAAATTATTTAATATAGCAACTTACAGAAGTACTCCTGAAGTTATATATTCCATTGGCGCATTACTGCCAACTTGTTACAGTTCAACGTATCTACAAATAGTTGTATAGTCTTTTTTAAAAAAGTCACCATTACAAAGTTAGAATACGAGCTGGAAATTAAACTTATGCTGCATAAACAAGGATCTCTTTTGTGGTATATAAGCAAATTAATGAATCAACATTCCCTAACGTCAAACTGTATTAAAATATAAAAAATGACCTATTTTTACAGAGAAAACGAATAAAATCTAAAATTATTCAATACTTAACGTGATCTATTGGATATACCTTGACTTTCTCGAGAGCTAGGAGCTTTCCTTTCAAAT
Organism: Acanthosoma haemorrhoidale; assembly: GCA_930367205.1. Lineage (NCBI taxonomy): Eukaryota > Metazoa > Arthropoda > Insecta > Hemiptera > Acanthosomatidae > Acanthosoma > Acanthosoma haemorrhoidale. Next base: position 53,445,789 of record OV884014.1, read on the forward strand.
AGATACTGAATGAAGAATTCTAGATTCCCTGCTCAATTTAGACCGAGACCTCAGCCAGTCCTGACAAAGGTTTGGAACTGTTAACATACACGCAATAATCTGAATTATAGGAAACTGATATAGTGAGTAACTGAGGACACAAAAGCAAATATTAGCTAATAAAAAAAGGTATTTATTGCCAAATATGAATGATGTTTTTATTTTAAAATTGTTTAACTTTACTTGCTAAAATAAAACCTTGAAAATACCATTTTAGATGTAATTAAAAAATACTTATGCGTTGTAAGGGATCTAAGGAGACAAGAAAAGGAAACTACTTAGTTTTTAGTCCCTCAACTATTTAGTTCACTCCACAATATTCAAAGTAACCGCATATTAATTGAACTGGCGAATTCTAAAATTCTGTCTCTCTCTCTCTCTCTCTCTCTCTCTCTCTCTCTCTCTCTCTCTCTCTCTCTCTCTCTCTCTCTCTCTCTCTCTCTCTCTCTCTCTCTCTCTCTCTCTCTCTCTCTCTCTCTCTCTCTCTCTCTCTCTCTCTCTCTCTCTCTCTCTCTCTCTCTCTCTCTCTCTCTCTCTCTCTCTCTCTCTGTCTCTCTCTGTCTCTCTCTCCCTCTCTCTCTCTCTCTCCCTCTCTCTCTCCCTCTCTCTCTCTCTGCACTGGCGTTTGCTGCTCTACTCAAACCATGGCCTACTCATTCAACTACCTCTGCATCTTTCTCTCCTAGCCTCGCTATGTTTTAGTCCGTCGTTGTCAGACCTCTAGCACCTCCTTGGGAGAGACCTCTCCCTCGCGGACGACGTTTGCCGTGGCCCTACAAACCTACCTCGTAGCGTCTCCCATGGCAATCCAGGCTGCTTCTCTCCTGTTCACACTCGCCTTTGGGATCCGGACGGTTTTCGCCTACCCTTAGATACCGAGTGTGAATTCGTGGTCATTCAAAGACCACATAAACTACCTATAAACCTACCCTGTACCTCTTCTTCTAAACATAGTGCTTTGGCGGGGCACTTTGGGGGGTCTTGGAATCACCACGAATTCACACGAATCACCACGAATTCACACGAATCACCACGACAACCGTTGTCCACGAGGGAGAGGTCTCTCCCAAGGAGCTGCTAGTTTTAGCGAGGCGAAGACAAAGAAGCCCACTAGGAAAGTGTGGGGTCTGACAAGGCCGGACTAAAACAATAGCGAGGTTAGGAAGACAGGTGCAGAGGTTTTCATAAATGAGAAAGCCAAGTTTCAATACATCAGTGCAGCCGCAAGTCACCAGTTAGACCCAATCATGTGAGGTTTTATTGTACCCAATGACAGCCCAGTATGTGGTGGCCTTTGTTCTCGTAGTGACTCAGGCCTTGGTCCGGATCGTTACTACCTGCTCGTGGGTAGAGGGTGAGGGTTCCCAGCCTCTAACTAATTAACTTGAAGCTGCGTCTTTTTATTGTTTACAACATTTACAATGTCTTATGGTTTGGTAATGTTATTTACATTTGTTTAAATTAATTTACAATATATATACAATAGAGTATAGGGTGATTTATCTTATGTAGTTAGCGGTCGCTAGAGGGTCGGACGCGATTCTGCACAGCATCAATGAACAGTTAGTCATTCATCACACGTAATAGAGTATATTCTCTATTTAGTCTATACTTTTATTTTTTAAATATTGGAAGTAAATTGATTTGAAGAGTCTATTTTTAGTATGAACCAAATCATAGAGGCCCATTCTAGTCAAGTTATTTTATCAGCTAATAAAATCACGAAGTATCAAAAACCATTTCCACACCTGCTCTATCTAAAATACTGATCAATTTTCCTGTGTTTAGGCGCTTCTTGAAGAGTAATTTAGCAATTGAAAATTAAACGCTGCATTAATATAACAATTTAACGAAGCCAACAAGGTAAAATTAAATCGCTTAACATAGTATTTGAGAATCTATAATCTTAACTGTGGTAATTATTAGATGGAAGGATGTTTAGAAAGCAAGGAGGCGAGTATCCTACACTTCTGATATCTAAAATTCAAAAGTTAACTTCATTAAACAATAAAATCTAAGTTGTACTAAGCGGGCACATCGCCATGCTAGTCCGAGGTCTGAAGTAACTCGAACTTAAACAGTAGCAATTGTGCCACTGGTTCTGGACAATTTCCCAGAGCAGCAATTAACTACTTAAGAGTATTAATAATTTTCAAAATAAATTTCGTTTAATCCAAAAAATCTCGTTACAACAAATATGACTGTGGCTTGAACAGTCTGAGAAACTTAAAGATAATTCTTTACATCTGGAGAGAGGGGTCTATGAATTAGAAGCAAGCTTGGGGTAGACCATACCTCAAATGTCTACTCACTAAGAAGTTCAAATATTGTACCTCATCGAAAATTCATAAAAGCCAATTGCGCTATCGATTTAATATTTCAGCCTCAAATTGCTTGGAAGAAATCATCTAACTCGTTTTTACAGCATGAAGGAAGCTTAAGAGGAAACTCTTCTACGAAATTTTAAAAATGTAACAGCACAGAGAAAAATAGTTTATTTGAAATATAGGTGGAATAAAGAAGATTTTGTAATGGCGGAACTAAAGCCCGGGTCGTACCGGTCAGGTGATCCGCCAACTGGGCCAACCCTTCTCTCCCCGGCCTAGTCAATATCTGATATATTTAACTTATCTCGTACGCCTCTGAAAAATCACTTTTCAAAGTTAATTGTTCGGTTTTTACAATATTGAATGTTATTATTATCAATACACGAATATATTGCATTATTAGATAAAAACACAAATGAAATGAAATAGCAATAAAGTATATAAATTAACAATAGAGTAAATAAATCAATAATAAACTATCAGTAAAAAAATATAGAACGTGTTAAGTAGCGTGTTATTAAAAACAAAAAAAAAAAATCACACCCGTAAGACGGTGATGAATTATTTGAAGTTAGACCAAAATAACAGTCTTACCCAGAAGTGTAACTGATACAATCCCATCTTGTCTATAAACTCAATTGTAGTTAGTGGAATGGATCCTCTGCAGACAAACAAGAGGTATTTCAAATGGAGCTCACACTCATCAAGCTTATCTTTAAATTTTTCATTCAAGTGAGTTATTTAAAAAAACAAAATACTTTTCTTCGAGTACAGAGTCCAACAGTTTCTCCGGATGCATCTCGGGGAAAAAAAAAATCTGATGGGAACTGAGTGACCGGACCCAGGTGTCCGAATTTATGATGCTAGTTACTATAAGCATAATGTAATAACGAGTACAGTCAATCTAAAAAGTAATAGTACACCTGAATGTATTTACTGCACATTAGCAATAAAGATAATTATTTACAATTTAAATGTGTAATGAATTTTTTTTTTGCCCAAACCTGGGTTGACTATCCCAAAAAAGGATTTCCCCATGATCCATGATGTGGGCACAAAGGGTTGATCTTTGTGTGGTGAGCGTTGGAATACACTGGACTCTATTTTCTCAAAACATCTTTATTATTCAATTAAAAATGAAACTAACTAAAATGAAAATTGGTCAAAAATAATAATTAGCAACTATACCCAATAATAATATTATTTTAAAACAAACAAAAAGTAATAATACGGTAATGGGGACAACAAAGAAACAAATTATTACGCTGTGTTATGCTCTCTTATATTTTTAATTGAACTAACTGCACGAATATAATACATTTTGTTATTTGTTTAAATACACAGAATTATCAGTATTAGTACATAGCAGTGTTATCAACATGATAGGGGACTGTACTGAAAACTTGGACTCAGGAATGGAATGAGACCTAGTCCATAAACCTGAGATTGGAAGGGCGTGGACTGGTGAATAAATCAGCACAGCACTTAAGCCTGAGCTCTCAGGTAACCGTAACGGTTTAGGGATTGGCTAATGTACCTTTTGTCTTAAGGGGGTGACTTCCCTTATATCACGGTAAGAGGCTTATTTTAAAGGAATCACTGTTTAACTTCATTAATAATCTGAAAGTGGAATCGATAGTACTTTTCCAACAACAACGATTAGGCTGTAGCCATATAAATTGTATATCACAACAATTTTAGAATCAAATAAAATTTATTTATTAGAAGAGAGTTTCGGTTGAAGCCTTCATGAAAATAGAATTTAATAGAAAAAAAAATTAATTCCAGGACAAAGTCCCCTATGAATAACAATAATATTCAGATAACAAATCTCATCTGGCAAATAAAAAGAACTATTAAAACGTAATAATACAAAATAATGACAATATAATATAGGGCGAAACTGTATAGGAAAAGATAATAATAATTATAAAATTAAATAGTAGAAGAATTTTAAGTATCAGATAGATGTACCTGTAAGAACCAAAACCATTAAAATAACAATGAACAGAAGTCTGTACGATTCAATATGACAATAGATAAAAGCCATCAAATTAATACAAAAGAAAACAAAAAAGTAACATAAAAACTGCAACTTAAATATATCTATACATAGTAAACAATTAAATAAAAGTATTAAATTCAATACAAGTCTGAAAATATAACTTAATGGATGGATCTTTCCCAGAATAACAAGCGTATCTCTGAATGGGAAGGAGGTGTTGGAATAGAATAGGTATAGGTTGAGAATCAGAGGGTAGTAGCGTGAGCAAGAAATTGTGGGGAGGAGTATAGAGGTATAGAGACGGGTTTTGTTTTCCAGGAGGCGAATAAGGATTTGAACACTAGTATATTGTATATATAAAGGGAGTGATGACCATTGTTGGTTTGAAAAAGGAATGAAGCGACGAAATATTGTGCACGGAAGGAGGGGAAGAGCCACACTAACTCAGTGTAGAGGTGAGAGACATAGGAGCTTCGTGGAGTCCCAAAGACAAATCTAAAGAAGCAATGCATAACTCGTCTATTCGCCTCAACTTGTTTCGGAGTCCCAACGAGTGAGCTCCATACAACACACAGACATACCCAAAGTGAGAGAAAATGAGGGAGGACACAAGAAATTGACGTTTAGGCTGGGGGGAGCAGATCGGGAGAGCGATGGAATAATTTTAGGATACCAGTGACCAAGATGAGATTTAGGCGTTATATTGGTTCCAAGAGAGGGAAGTTAAGGGTTATCCTTAGGTTTTTAGTGGTGGAGCAGAAAAGAATGGAATGGCCATCAAGGGTTTAAGCGGGAATATAGGTAAAGGATTTAAGGAGGAAGCTGGAGCCTATGAAGATTGCCTGGGTTTTCACAGCGTTTAACCTTACTTTATTTAGGTTTGCTCAAGCACTGATTTGATCTGGCCCCCTAAATATTGATCAGTTAAGAATGGCAGGAACTGTTTGCTCCTGTAAGTGCTTGTGAAACGATGACAATTTTTGAATAGAAATAAAATACTTTTGGGAAGACAAACTCGTTCGCTGAAAAAAATTAATAATTTTTAATACAATAAAAAATCTATGATAGTGATTCTCGGATAAATTAGCTTTAATTAAATTATGTGAGATACAGTGGTCAGATGAGACGAGTAACATATCTTATAACGCGATCAGATGACCCTCTCCACCCCATATAGTTTTAATCGAAAGACCCTGATTGGTGAATGACCGCAAGGAAGATATCCCGGGGGTGCACACGAGCGGCTATTAATGAGGGATTGGACCAATGGGCGGGGTGGATTTAGCTCGTCTCCTGATAGGCCAGCCTCAGACAAATCCCTTCGGTCTCCTGGGAGTACTTAGTGAGAAATCTAATTCAGATTACGTCCCATCGGATCGGAAAAGCATTGAGCTAATCTTTCCTTTGTGTCTCTTTTTTCAAATTAATAATATTGCATATATTTAGTAATCCCAACTGCTCAATCATCTAATCTTAAAGTTAGGAAAAAAAAAATTATGGATTCGTTATTCCCCCTATCTATTGTTGTATACCTTTCTGGTCTGTGAAAGTGAATAAAACGATTCAAACTTACTGTGAAGTTAGAGGACTGGTCGGATCCCCGTCCGTTTAGCAATAAAAAATTTAAATTTTTATGGATTTTTTATAGGGATAAAAAACGTTTATTTTATGTATTCCCGATAAATGTATCTTTAATTATATTATAGATAATAGACTATTTGACCTGCGATATGAATTTTAAAAGCAACATTTAGAAACTGGGCAACTTTTTTGCAATTTATATGAATGAGAAAAATGCACTCGAAATCAATAGTACCAATTTCTACTTGGGGGAAGTACAGCCTACTAAACCATCTACTTATATGTAGTTACAATGATGAACTCGTTACGAAGTGGGCTCAACTTACTTACTTATTTGCCACCACCGTTTCAATTGATGCTTAAAAAATATACTAGTTATTAAGAGGGTCTTTTTAGTATATCTCATTCTTCTGCTATTAAGTAGTAAAATATAAATTCATATAAAATATAAAAAAATCTTTTGACGAATAAACTTTTTTTTTTCTGTTTCCATGTGAGGTGTAAATTTCTATCGAGCGCAGAAGTGTGCCTTGAGTTATTTTTTTTTTTTTTGTCTCTTAGCTCTCAAACTTATAAAAATAGGATGTGGGAAAAATAAAGAAAAATTATTTTGGGCCAATGAGTGCCTTTCACTAAGGGGAGTCCCCCATTTGAAGGATGTATGAGAAGGATATAGGGTGTGGTACGTCTAAAAAGGCGTATGGAATCAGGAGGGTAGTGAGAGTCTACCAAGGGTTGAGCCTAGGGGCACCTAGGCAATGGATTGTAGTCGGCCAGGCAAAGCCTGGCCCGCCCCGGCAGGGGCCTGAAATGAGTCAGCCTCTCGGCCGGAAGGTCGACCCTGCTTACACAGGTAGATGGGGTCATTGTGGCTTCGGTTGAGTCGGCCGGGAGATCGGCCACGATATCTCGGCTGGGTGTAGTTCGTTCAGTCATCGGGTTCAATGACGTCGATCATCCTCCAGATGATCCTCCATCGGCGGTCCAGCAGTGCTCCCATCTGACGGGCATTGGTGGTGGTTGAAGGTCGGAGAATAGTGGGTTGTGGCTATGTCTGAGTGAGTCAAAAAATTTGATGTGCCTTCTTGATGAGCCTGTATACAAAGCTGCCATCCTAGTGTCACGCAGGGGTATCAAACCACGATCAACGGGTATCTACGAAACTAGCAAGCAAAAACTTAGGATTCGGTGATACCGACCTTCATTTGTTACCAGTATTGCAGGTCTGACGCCTTGAATCTACACAAATCTCAAATACATTACCTTAATTTTTATTATCAGCAACCGGAATTAAATATTTTCAATATATATATATTAGGAATCATCTCCTTCTGTTTGGTAAAATTAATATAAATTCATTTCCTGTTCTTCATTGCTCCGCTGCAAAAGCAAATTTACTTTGAAATAAGAAGGAAAAATGCAACAACACGCAAAAAATATTATTGAACTCACCAGTTTAAGGTTATTTTTGTTCACCATGGTCACCATAAACCCTACTACCTTTTCAAGGAATATTACATTTTTCAATCCATTGGGTGGTGCGCTGGTCAGGGACACCTTCCCCTTTAGTTTGATTAATTTAAGTGCCGGTACCTTTTTTTTTTTTTCAGAAATGCTCCTAAATAACTAAATAATTTTGCCAGAAAATGTAGTTGTTTTTTTCTAGGCAGGCGTAGCCAAATTTATTTTTCAATAATAAACAGCTTTTTGAATAAAATTACAATCTACCCCAGAAAGGCAATAGATAATAGAGATGAAAGTTAAATTCATATCATATTTACAATTTTGTATTTATTCATTCACCGTACCGTATTTACTATGTACCAGAACTACCTGTCTAATATTTATCTAATGACATATAGATATCGTTGTTGTTTATTAGTAAACCCTATATAGGATATACGAATTTATTGTCCTTGTAATAATACTCATTAATAACAATGTTTTCACGCAAACTATTATAAACCCAAAAAACCAAATACAAAGATTACATCTTGTCTCATATTAGTTCTTGTTCGTCTTCGTTAATGTAGTTGGACTGTCGGATTACCTAATAATGGAGTGCTCTTAAAATCTTCTTGACGTTGAGTAAATTTCAGCTAGAATCAACATCTTCTATTTAGATATTATCTAGATTGTTTATATATTTCTTATTTATATTGCTATAAGTCCTGCCGTAATTGGGGCTTCTTTGAATGGATTATGTGTAAACAAAATAGGTAACCTTGATCATGGCAATTAATGCAGATACTATTGCTGGAGTAGGATTCCGATAAACTTGCGAGCCTTTTTTATATATAAGTGGACATAAGTAAGCTCATGTATATAATCAATCACATTAATTATACATACAAACGGACAATTGACCTAACCAAAACATGGTTTACTCGACGAAAACTGATTTAAAGTGAAAACTAACCATAACTTACTCTTTCTATATTATATTTTCTTATTAATTTGTTGCTTTGAATGGATTATGTCTAAATAAAATAGGTAACCTTAATCATGACATTAATGCTTTCTATTTATGGAATAGGATACTAATAATGCAACCTATTTCTCTCTGTATTATACCGAATCTTCGGTATACAATGCATATGATCTTATTCTAATAAAAACGATGTATCTCTGCCCACATTGAATTCTGTATCACCATCTTATAAGTCGGATAAGACAAATCCTCTGATTTTTATCTTATGTACTTCTTCAAACATAATTTTATGCATCATACAGTCCCTCCGATTAATTTTTCTTTATTATAAATACTTTTGCATTAAAAATTTATCTAGAAAATAAACTCTACTTAAGGATTCTCATAAAGGGACATAATGAAAACAGTGCTGGTATTTTCACTTCTTTATCTGTTGTATAATTTTTTATACCTCCCACGTGTCATTCACTCGACAAAAACTGATTGAAAGTAAAAACTAACTAAGGCTTTTCTTTCTTTATTGTATTTATTATTATTTTTTGCTCGTTGATTTGTCTGTTTTTATTTTCAATATCGTATAAATTATACCCTGATGTAAGATATGGATTAATTAATCTGGTATCATTGTTGGGTTGCAAAACCAATTAAAAGCCCACTGTGCCAAGCCAAACGAAAAAAATAAATAAAAAATACTTTCCTCATTTCAGAAATAACCTCTGATAATCGCAAACAACAAACGGGCAACTGCAATAAATCTAATTGAACTAGTTAATTGTACCAGACCTGGTTACTCCGATATCCGAAGCCGGTATCGTTAGTGGATAACTAAATATAAGTTGTTAATGATAACGAGAGAGGCCGGTGATTTAATGGCTACAGCGGGTGGCTACTTCCCTGCTTTAACTAAATATATACCGGCCGGCTTATTGAAATTTATAGGCAGCTGGGGGTCTGAGCAAAGCCAACTTGTTTTACCCAGGTCAGCGCTGCCTGCGAGTTAGCCATGCTCCTTCGAGGTCCTGAGTTGTGAACAACGACACAGTGGCTATAAAAGTCACAAAAGTGAACTAAAGTAAATTTTTCTAAGCGCAGTGGCGATATTTAAAAAATACTATAGTTAATTTTTTCGTTTAAAACAATCTATGATACTACCGAAATGTCACCCAAAAAATAAATCAGAACACAGATAACGCGCAAAAACGAAACTAATTGGGATTAAATCTCGGATATTTAGGGCTTGAGAGAGCTCTTTACATTAAATATAAGGTGTTATAAAAAATACTACACAAAATATCCCCCTTTTTAAAACAAAAATCCAGGCTAAATACTAAAAAGGGAGTGATTCCGACCAATAATATCTTACCCAAGCTGATGCTCGATGAGTACTTAAAATTTCAAATAATTCAAGATCTCCAAAACCACTGATAGCAAGACTGCTACACTAAAATTATATATATATATATATATATATATATATATATATATATAGAACTTTATTGTGCAATAATTACAATCTGCCTTTTATAAGGCAATAATAATACAGATAAATGATCTCATTCATACCATACCATAATTATTTTAGTTGAAAACACTTGTACTTTTAGGAGATAGATTTTTTCAATACATAATTGTTTTACAAAACTGAAGGTGAATCTCATCTTACTATGTAACAGGCCTCCACTTAATTAACATGACCTTATAGCTTGTTGACCAATGGAGCTTTATAAAAGTGGGGAATCTGTAGTCCAGCAGGAGGCTGATAAACAGGATTGCGGATAATCCATGATTTTACGGAAACAAAACTTTGCGTAATTGGCCGCTTACAAATTCTACTTGTTTTGAAGAAAGTCTCATCAAATGTACTGTGATGCAATTTCCTAACTTAAGTATTTTTTCAGTTATCTTTTCCTATTTAACAAAAAACTTGACAATCTTATAAAACAGGAAATTTAAATTTACTCCTTCCCTGAATAGCATTAGACCATAACCCAAATAAATATTTGTGTCTACTTTGAGGTCTACTATCACTTTCTTTATTTGTAGTACCCTTTATATAAGAATTTTTTTGATTTACTGGAAGTAATAGAGCCTCTAGGCCTTTTTTACCTGACTAAGAACTTTTGGAGCTATTATATGATTATATGAATATATTTCCCACCGCCGCTCTAGGCTCAATAGACCTTTGTAACCTAGAGTTCTTGAAATCTTTACCAAAGCAACGTGTGGTGTACTCTCCTTGAATGGTAGATTTTATAGTTTGATTAGAGTATGGCTACAGATAGCAAAATTCCTCCTCTGTTGTGGCCACCTCTTAATCATAAATAATTATAAGTCACCCTCTTCTCGTATCAGACCTTGTATCTATCTCATCAAATAATATCAGAAAATATGTATCTATTGTTCATTATGTTAATAAAGATTATGACGTCAGTGAGAGTAGGGTGAGGAGTGAGGGCCCATCCCCACTTCCTCTCTAGCCACCACGACTAGTTGGCTATAAAAGGGTGCCAGTTGATCGGATACGCATAAATCCCTCCAGAGCCCTGAAATTCGCTGAGAGCGCCAGTCAACAAATCGCCGCGAAACTCGATGCCGTCTACATCAAAGTCAACCCAGCCATGACGCAAGGAATAATATTTAGTTACAAATCCGGAAAAAAGAAGCTCCCGAAATCCTTCGTGATAGACGGCAAAGAATGCCCAGTAAGCAACAAGCTGTGCTACCTCGGAATTACCCTCGGTAGGCACTTGTTCACAACGCACCTCGGCAGGAAATTAAAAAGTGTTAGGAAGAAATTGTTCAGCCTCGGACACCTACTTCACAGCCCGGCTCTATCAGTACGCCTCAAGCTGCTGATATACCAGAGCGTCCTAAGACCTGCTCTGATGTATGGGACCCCTCTCTACAAGTACCTAACTCCTAACACTCTCCTAACGCTCCAGCAATTTCAGAACAGAGTTCTCCGCAACTCCCTCAAACACACCACCTTCGACCGAATGAAGGCAGACGAAATCCACAAAAAATTTAAAGTGCTCACTATTCAAGACTTTATCAAGAGAAGGCACATCAAATTTTTTGACTCACTCCGTCATAGCCACAACCCACTGTTCTCTGACCTTCAGCCACCACCAATGCCCGTCAGATGGAAGCACTGCTGGACCGCCGTAGCTTGGCGAATGAAAGACATCATTGACTGAACGACCTACACCCAGCCGAGAGATCGAGGCCGATCTCCCGGCCGACTCAACCGACGCCACATTACCCCATCTACCTGTGTAAGCAGGGTTGTTCTTCCGGCCGATCAGGCCGACTCATTTCAAGCACCTGGCGGGGTGGCCGGCCGGGCTTGGCCTGGCCCACAACAAACCATCGCCTAGGCACCCCTAGGCTCAATCCTTGGTAGACTCTCACTACCTTCCTGACTCCATCCGCCTTTCTAGGCATTCCACACCCCATATCCTTCCCATACATCCTTCAAATAGGGGTCTCCCCTTAGTGAAGGCACTTTCCAGCCAAAAATAATTTTCCTTATTTTTCCCACATTCCTATTTTTATATGTTTGAGAGGTTAGAAAAAAAAAAAAAAGGATTCGCATTACAAATCGGACCACCACTTGGAACACTACTCTCTCCTCTCCCTCTGCACTGGCGCCTGCTGCTTTACTCAAAACCATGGACTTCTCATTCAACTACCTCTGCATCTCTCTAATCTAACCTCGCTATGTTTTAGTCCGGCGTCGTTGGTCCCCACACCTTCCTAGTGGGAATATCTGCCTTCGTCTCGCTAAAGCATCTCCTTGGGAGAGACCTCTTCTTCACGGACGACGATTGCCGTGGCCCTGCAAAATTTCCTAGCAGCCACTCCCGTGGCAATCCAGTCTGCCTCTCTCCGGTTCACACTCGCCTTTGAGATCCGGACGGCTTTCGCCTACCCTTAGGTACCGAGTGTGAGTATTGGTCATTCCAACTACCTATAAACCTACCCTGTACCCCTTCTCCTGAACATAGTGCTTTGTCGGGGCACACACACCTTCTAAAGATCTTATGGAGTCAGATCAAAGCGAATTAAGGCTGCCCGTCGACTAGGCCGGCAGCCAGGGTGAAAGACCATAGGTCCACCCGCTCTATCTCTTTCTGGGCACTCGCCGGACGGGGGCTAAGAGGTAGTGAACCTAGCCCGCGGTGGGCGTCTCCTCGCCACTTTGGGGATACTCAGGTATACTGAGCCCCCTAGTGACGACCCGAAATCCTCCTTTAATGCTGACCACCTAGCTTCTTAAACATTCTTTCTACCGTCGATTACCTCAGGTTTGAACTAGGGCACCAGACACTGAGCCATGCTAATTAATTTAACAATGTCTAATTGCATAATTTTATTTTATTTTGCAACATCGACTCTTAAACTAGTACCAACACATCACTTTGAATATATAAATAAATATAATGAATGTATAAATAGAAAACTATGTATAACTTCAAAATGTTTTTCTTCTGAGGTAATTATTTTTTAAGAGGTGTGGATGGTCACAACGCCTTCATTAAAATGTAGTTAACAAAAGACAATTAAAATATTTATTAGTAGTTGTGATTTTTTCAAACGCAGTTGATAATATTTAGTTGTTTGGCAATGTCTTAATATATTACATAACAGAGTGAGATTTTCAAAACCGCGTTCCAGTCGGTGGCTTTGCATTGAAAAATGATGGATAAGTTTAATCTATAATTACTGACTAAAAATCATATCATCCGTTTCTCTTAAATTTTTGAAATATTTGGTTTATAATCATAATTAGTGTCGGCTCGTCACGAGGGGGGGTGCCTAGTTACCCTTGCTAGGTAGGTAGTTTGTGTGGTCTTGGAATGACCACGAATTCACACTCGGCATTTGAGGGTATGCGAATTCCGTCCGGTTCCCAAAGGCGAGAGTGAACTGGAGAGAGGCAGACTTGATTGCCGTGGGAGACACTACTAGTTAAATTTTTAGGGCCACAGCAACCGTTGTCCACGATTGGTCTCTCCCAAGGAGCTGCTAGTTTTAGCGAGGCGAAGGCAGAGAATCCCACTAGGAAAGTGTGGGGTCTGATAAGGCCGGTCTAAAACATAGCGAGGTTAGGAAGACAGGTCTAGAGGTTTTCATAAATGAGAAAGCCAAGTTTTAATACATCAGTGCAGCCGCAAGTCACCAGTTAGAGAGTCGTCTTGAGAATGATTTACAGGCCAAAACCTGGCCCTACTTATAATCAGCGGTAGCTCGTTAGTAGCCAATGATGTGAGGTTTTATTGTGCCCAATGAGATCCTAGTATAAAGGTGGCCCTTTGTTCTCGTAGTGACTCGGGCCTCGTCCGGGTTGTTTTGGTACCGGCTCTGGGTAAGGGTTTCCAGTCTCCAACTAGTTTATTTGCAGCTGATTCTTTTATTCTTCACAACATTTACAATAACTTATGGTTTGGTAATGTTATTTAAATTTGTTTAAATTAATTTACAACACATTATAACCAATTTACAATATATATACAATAGAGTATAGGGTGATTTATCGTATGTAGTTAGCGGTCGCTACAATTAGTTTTTGAAATATTTTCATAACGGAATGGGATTAGATAAATATTTTATACTCAATTTTACTAAATGCCTCACATTGAAAAGAGAGTACTCAATGTCTCCTTTGAAAATACTAGGTTTTTTTTTCAGGACCTCACAGACATATAATTCAATAGAAGAATTCCTTCCTCCAAGTTCAACGTCTTTTGAAGTCTTTTCTATCTCTACCCGGTTCATATTCCTTTTACAAGAACTCCTTGTAGCTTAGAAGCACAGTGATATTGAATAAGACATGAGGAAAGCATAAATTCTTCTAAAACTTATCGGAGAAAATTTGCCTTATTATAACTTCCAAGTAACCACAGCTCAAAGGATTGAACACAGTGCACTGTCGGAGTAAGGGAGAAAATATTAGTCACTGTTACTAGTAATTCACTATTTCATTATTTAATCTCTCTATTCGTTTCATACCGTAATCAGATATTATTAAACGAAATCATAAAAACTAAATATTTAATCTAAATATACGGTGAGAGGGGAGTGAGTTAATTTTATTGTTGCACAACTCAAATGAGAAAAAATCCACTGACATTTTGAATATCTCAATATCCGTGGGAACTTTTTTAACCAATGTAACAATTCCTATACACCACTATCATAATAAGTAATTACAGAAATTAAGTGTGGTGAATTTAAAAAAGAAAATATGATGTGTTACTGTTGCTGAGTTAACAGCAGCTAGAGACATATCCCAAGAATGATGAAAAGGGAAAACATTAACATACTTGGAAGAGCAGTCTGGAATGATTTTCCCTTATAGTTGAACTGACTGATTTACACACTGATTTTAGGCATATCGTAGCTTTTGAAATTACTGGGTGATTACCCAGCTATTTCAAACGCCCTTAGTGAAGGGAAGGTATTATGTATCGCACAAGGATATCGCGTTTCCCAGGTTTTTTGAGCCTACTCTGCCCATTGATTTTTTCACCACCTTTTTTTTAAGGGTATTGACAAGTACCCTGGGGTTCATTAATGAAGGCTAAAGTTTGGCCTTCATGAAATCCCCCCTCTACAATTCCGATTCCTCATCCACAGGCAATGGTATCATATTCATTATTCGTAACTCAGTATTCGTTATGAGAATCTTTTAGGATGAGTTTTATGGGGTCTATACGTTTTTTAATTTTTTTTTTGGGGGGGGGGGATTAGATTATTTAACGCTAAAAATATAAGAAAAATATTGTTAAATTTCCAGTTGCTAGGAGAGATGCCGAGTACTAGACGGCTGATGAAAGTAGCCGTTTGTAGCCCGTTTAAGGCTCAGCCTCAGGAAGGGCCAAAAAAAAAAGAAAAGTTGAAAGTAAACCAACGATAGAAAATACACAACACTATCTGTTCGGTTTGCTCATTAAATTTTATAGAAAGCCATTCATAAATAAAATGATGATCTGTAATAAAATAGTGTAATTTAAATAATCTGTAAACTTCTTTTGAGACTGCACCAGGGAGGTTAAGACATTTACTGGCTAAAAATGTCATCTAAAAATGTCTGCAAGCAGCTTTGTAAGAGACAAAACTCGTCCAGCCTGCAAACTCACACATACAACCTAAGAAGAAAATAAATCTCATTAGGTTGTATAAAGTTTTAATATAGTACATCGTAAAATCGGTTATAACAGCTAATATATTTTACAGATCATTTTTAGTTTTCATTTCCACTTTTTTTGTAACTGACTTCTTCATGGGTACAGGTGAATTTGTAGGATTTTAAAATATTTATTATCAAACAGTGATTTGTATGAAAATATATCGTATGCTCATTAGTTTGAGGGTTAACTTTACAATATGGAATTGGACAATACATCAATAAAAACGTTAGACAATGTGGAATAAGTTCGCTTACATGTGTTAACAACGTGATTGATGGCAGGAAGTATTAAAAGGAGGATAAGATTTCTTCTGATTTCTGAAAAACGCTATAAAATCAAGTCTAGCTTGTACTGAAAGACCACAAGTTTTGTGACTGAGCGGATAGCTCTGAATTTAAACGGACTAACGTAGTAGAGATGGGAGGGCTCACATAGTACCGCAAAAAAATTTTTGTCAGCTCAAAATGGGCCGTTAGATCTAGGTGAATATCAAAAACAAATAAATGGCTTTGTTATAAATATATATTAACAATAAAATATGAGAGTCAAATATTTTATTATTATTACAATGTGTTTATATGTCGCCAATGGAAAGGATGGGAATGGATAAAGGATAAATGTACTGGTCACTACTTTTAATATAACTATTATATCAGTATAACCTACGTTATATTGTTGACATATTCAGCCGTAATTTTAATGGTGGGAGTCATTGGTGGAGGGTGCTGACCGTGATCGTTTGAAATTAATTTTTGACGTTAGTGTCTTTAACGTAATGAAAATCAATTTTCTCAAGTAATCAAATCTCAAGTAGCTTTGAGGGGCTTGAAAAATATTATAAGCAAACTTTTACTTTTGACATTCTGTTGCTGTATTTTAACTAAAGTTTGTATCATAATGATAATATTTTATCATAATATATTTTATTTCGTGACTTTTTTCATACAGTGCGTATTGCGTAATTGGTGGGGCATGGTGGTAAGGGTGAACATTGAATAATTTCCTCAATGATCACCCTGAACTTCCTAAGAATTCTCTGCGAAATCCTTTGCCGGTGCTCGTAGTAAGATAAAAGAAGGACATACAGATAATTTGGGCTGGATGGCCACAGATATTTTAGCCAATTTAGCCAAGGGTTTTTCTCCTCTTCGGCGTAAGATGTTATCATCAACTGGACGAAAGATAACGGGTGGGTCGGTTTCAGTTTGCGGAGATTACGTTAACTAACTTTGGAAGAAGTTTCAAAAGAAAGTGGGGAGGGGATGTGATAAACTCTCATTCCCCCCTGGAAACTGTTCTTGCCCGGCTTCTTTTGAAAAATGATGATAATAACCTAATTATTTCGTAGGCTTTTTCTCAATTTAAGGAAATAGCTCAATATTGACTTTATAAGTCATGTCAGCATTACATTATATAAAAAAAATCAAATGTGTAACTTTTATTTATTCGAAAAAGAAACGGTCTCAAAAGAATCATTGCCATTGTTCAATCATTTACTCCACGTACTTCTAGGTTGGTGTTTCGGGTTTGAGAAAAAGGCTCACGTCGGTAGGTCTCTTAATAAGCGGGGATCAATGACCCTTGTGGGTGGTTCGCAAGCCCAAAAACAAACATACAACATAAAATAAACTTCAAATGATTCAACACATCATAGTTATCATTAATAACTATGATCACTGTATAAAAATAACAACTAGCCCCTTCGGCTTAAAACGTATTGAGTATAATACAAAAATTCCTACTCAAACCGAGGTACATTTTACTAAAGAAATAGAATCTAAAAACCCAATAATGCGTGAAATCGAAAATTGAAATACAATTACTCTCAAGCGTTACACGTACTATAGAACCTAACATGTGCTGTTAAATAATTATTTATGTTTTTATGAAAGTAGGTTTATTTCTGATACTTTTTCCTCCCTAACACCACGTAGAAACTAATTTAGTATGTTTAAATTTCAAGAATTTGATCGTTCAAAGGATTTCCATATCATATGCGTATAGTGCAATGGTCACCAATTATTTTTCCCGTTTCACAACAACATCAAACAATATCAAACTATCTTAGGGCTTAACCCACCTTAACTCCCTTATTATCAAATAGAGCTTAATTCCTTCAATTACATTTCAGACATGTGCGAATAGCTTTTAATATGCTGGTAATATGAATGGATAAACGTGCTGGTCACAAATACAGTATAACCGGTTTTAAGTCTTAACGTACTGAACGGCAAATTTAGTGGCGGGAGTTATGCGTCCCTTTAATTAACATAAATCTAATTGGTTAATGAACGGGTATCGAGACAGCGTGTGATTGGCATGTTGGATATTGCGTAGGCAGTGGAATCTCATACCACCATAAGATATTGAACATTGTGGCCGGTCTTATTAATCTTGTTTACTTGACAGCATTTGTAGATGCTCTACAGAAATTAATGATTAACGAACATTTCTAAATAAAGCTCCTCTCTTCATTTATTCTCATTAGCCTAAAATATTAATTTATTACGCATATTTTTTGTTCGTTTACGGTTTCAATTTTTTATTGGGATTGTCAAAATTAAATGTCTGCTATCAATGTATTTCACTTAACTTGCCTAAGTTCGTAATTTTGGGTGGATTAACATCATCCCTAAAGTTGCTTTCGTGCAATGCAATAAAAAAACAATTTTCACTAATTATCAACGTAAATTGCTGTTTATGACACTAACTCATGAGCGCTAATATAATTGATTATTATTTAAGAACCGTCTCTTTGTCCCGTGCATGGACAAGGTATATAATTTTTTTGCCATCAAATAAAGACAGTCAATTCAATCAATATATTGAGTTATAGCAGTTCGAAAATAATAATTTAAAAGGACTGAATATCGGTTACCGTACTAATGAATAACATTTTAAATAATAATAAATATTTAACTTAAGCAATTTGAATTTTCACCTATCTTCAGGACAAGAAATCAAACACATTTCATGTAAAACAACACATAAATAATATTTAAAAATGCGTATAATACCTTATTCGTTGCTTTTCTAATAATTTAGTCATTCATAACTTATTCAACGTTTTGGACTCCATCAGTACACTAAGAGGAACACCTACACAACCAGAAAAATCCTCTGTATAGTTATCCTAAGTGAACATTTTTTCTTCAAAAAACAATATTCACTAAATTTGTATCATATAATAACTAATTGCATGTTGTGTCGTTCCAAATTAAAAAGTATGCACATATGAATATTAATTTTTATATGCATATAAAATAATAAAATTAATAACAATCCAAAGAAAAAAACAACAGGCCTAAGAATGATATAATTTTTCACAATAACTGTTCATGTTCTTCTACCACTCTCCACCGAATCAGTTAACTCCTGCAAAGTTAAATGACAATTTAATATAGTAACTTATACTACATTTGAAATTAACTCCGTTTACTAGTGTGAACTTTGAAAAACACAACATACATAAAAAATTGCAGTGCATAAAGAGCCAATACTATGTTATGGGTGATTGTATAGACTTAAGAAAGATTATCAACCCTTTGGTCTTAGACAGTGGAAAATATTGCTTATTGTACTTAAACAGAAAATGAACATTTATTTATATTTCAAACAATTTATTTTTATAGAGAAGAGGGAGTTTTGGAGTTAAACGGAAAATTGATTGTTCTGTCGAAAAGGATAAATATAATTAATGAAAACTCATAATTAGCCCTTTAAAAATGAATAATAGTTTTGAGGGTGTAAATTACTAATAACTTTTCTAGGACGAGCTGCAGGGGCTTCAGGGAATGGAAAAATAAACTGCTTATCACCACTAAATTTTAGTGAATCGTTAAACTAACGTGTATATACCTTTCATATAATTTTTTTTCTTTATTAGTGGTCTAAGATGTACTAATCTTAATAGGCTATTTACGATGATGCTTGCTTACCTCATTATTTTTTTCCAATTTTTTTCCCCTCCAAAGCTCTCAAAATTTGAAAAGAGGAATGGGGGAAAAATAAAGTAACATTGAATTTACAGGAGTAATGGGATTAATAATGGGTACAAGCGAATTGAACACAGAATATCTATAACATAAAGAACACTCTAATTTATGTTATATGTGTTTAAATTAAATTATTATTCTATTTCGAAAATATTTGTATATATGTTTTTAGATAGAGGCCAAATCATCAGTGCGTCACAATCGCATTTATCTACGCAACAAATTGAAAGTGGACTGAATGATATTATCAGTCAATAGCGAAAATTACAGCTATAACGAACACATGATGTTATTTCCCCCGATCATTGATTTTCCGATGACAATAATTTCACATGAGCTATCGCTAGAACAAACACATTAAGTGATAAGATATATTGCATAAGTACAGGGCATCCACTTCTGGTGCTGGGACCAATAACGTTATGGATTAAACAATGGTCTATTTATGCATTGAAGTTCTATTATCTAAATGGCATGAAAGTTCTATATGAAACATCTATCCACTTTATTTGATTTAAAGATCTGTAAAAAGATATATTTAATATAATAATAAATATAATATTTGGTTTCCATTTCCTCAGAGTGGTGTTTTTGGCTCTCTCTTCTATACGTTAGAAATCTTTCTTGATACCTTCGCTTAAGACAAAGCAGCCCTTTCAACCTATTTAGATCCTGAAAAAGTAACCCTTAACCTTCAAATTCACCTTTCACTAAAATTGACTAGAACTGGGTACTGGTGCATTCAATAATGAGTGTAAGTTAAAATACAATATTAATTACTTTTATCAGCAGGTCCTCCTAGTACAAGGATCCGATCACCCTAAATATTTTATATTTCTCCCTCATCCTAAAATTCTAACTAGAGAGCTTAGAAAAAAAAAATTACTTTTATCTTACAATGTTGGTCCTGTCGATCAGACTTCTCTAACAGCCTACCCCTTCCGACATCTGACACGAACAATATGTTGGATTCCACAAGCCCCGTGAGAGGGACTCATGGGGTGTTCGAAGCCTGTAAGCGTATTCCAGTGCAATTGCACAACTGCATTGTTATACTGGACTTGCACTTTAGTGTTTATTAGTGTGCTTTGTAATCGTCTTTATTTAGAAAAAAAATCCTTAACTACTATTGTTGTATCAACTTCTTCACCACGAATGAATACAAGTTCCTCTCTTCTTGGCCCAGAAAACACCCGTCTACGTTTCCATATTTTAATAACAAAAACCTTAGGCGTCAGTTAGAGAGGGGGAACTGGTTCACGACTCAAGGGCACTGTACCTCGCCTCCGTGTCAATCGACCATCTGCTCACATATGCTACCGGCCTCTCCCTGTCGATTCCTTCCTGGGACAATACCGCTCCCAAGTCGTACTCACTTGCGTTCATTGTGAGAGTAAACGCCTTCTCGAATTTCGGAAACGCCAAGATAGGTACTTCTTGCAACCGTTCCATACATTTCTGAATATTTTTCTCAATGAGAGGCGTGATTATCACTCGCGCCTCTTTACGTAACAAATTGCTAATAGGGACCGAGAATTCCGCCATATCCGGCACGAATCAGTGATAATAATTGACTGTCCCCAACAACCACTGAATGCCTTTAACGTCTTTTGGCACCGCCATGTTCCGGATCGCGTCTATTTTCATGGAGTCCGGTTGGACTCCCTCCCAAGACATGGTATACCCAGAACACTAATGGTATCCTGACCCAGGTCGATTTTTCTATTGATAATTTCAGCCCGAATTCCTGTACCCTCTTAAAAACACTCCGAAGGTGCTCTATATGTTCCGATTCGGTGCGGCTGAAGATTAAGAGGTCGTCCATATAGATCTGGCAGATGTTCTCATCAATTTCCCTCAGTTCATCCATTAGTCGCTGGATTGTTATCGGGGCGTTTTTCAAACCAATCGGCATCCTTGTAAACTCGTAATGACCTCGTTCGAATAAAAACGCCGTCTTCTCCTGATCATTCGCATTCAGTCTAATCTGGTGATATCCCGCTTTCAGATCTAACGTAATGAAGGTTCTCCCTCCACTCAGCTTATCCAGTATATCCTCAAAGCGTGGAATCGGATATTTCTCGTCTAGAGTGTTATCATTGAGCTTTCTAAAGTCTATAACTATTCTGTATCGTTCCTCTTCCTCGCTTGGTTTATTTGTTTCTTTCATCCACCCACAGGAGACTATTGTACGGCGAAGTGCTATTTTTGACGCTTTAATTCTTCGATTTCCCTCCGGATCTGTTGACCAAGTGCTTGTGGATATCGCCTTTCTTTAACATATGTTACGCGCTCTACTTTTAGGGGTATCTCATGCTCTGTCTTCCCCGTTGCTCCTAACAGATCTCCCTCTACGAAAAAAATATATCTAAATTCGTCACGCAAACTCTCCCTCCACTCCTCTACTCTCCTTACCACCCCAATTCATACCTTTCCACCCCGTACTGTCCCCTGACTCCGATACGTTGAATCCTCTAGCCTAATCTTCCAGTTCTTCTCTTCGTCCATTATGCGCGCGCCTACCAGTCCCGACAAATCACATCCCACAATTATTTAATAGTCACGCGTCATCTCCTCCTACCTTTGCCTATTTTTTTAGACCTACAACTGCCTCCCCTATCACTTTAAAAGGTCCCCCCAGAGTGAGTAGTTTACAATCACATACTTTGATATGGTGCGTACTCACTACTTCACACAGCCTCTCTAGTGCACTACGTGACACTATCGTTGGTGCTACCTTTGTAAGTAGGATGTTAGGATGCGGTCGCCTCTCTGCTGCCACTCTCCTCAGGCTTCTACGCGCCGCTCCTAGCTACGTGTTGTTTTCTTCTGCTTCCCGCTCCTGTGGCACCCTGGCTTGTCTCCCTCATTTCAGTTCCTGACGACTCATCAGTCGACGATCCTGTGTCTCTAGGCGTTACTCTACGCCTTTCACAAACCTCTTGGGTGTTGACCTCCATAGGTTCTGCCTTTTCAAATTACCTTCTTCTGTATACGTACGGAGACTGTCTCGCGAGATTCCCTTCCTCACCGCACTCGAAATATTTCGTTTAAGGGCACTGTGGAACCAAGTGACCCGTCTTACCACATCCATGGCATCTCCACTCTTCTCTACGAGGCACATATCTAGGCCTCACCCCTTTCAATTTCTTCTCTGCCGTCGCCCTCCTATCTCAACCCGTAAACGCTGTTTCGGGTTTCTTCCATGCGGTCTTTGGGGTCCTGGTTATACTGTAAACGACCCGGCTCCAGTCATTCTCGTCTTCTCGGATACGCAATTTTTCTTCCCTGGCACTGGCGTCGATCATCGTCTGCGCGCACTCTAGGAACGAGCGTTCGTTAGCGAATCCTTTTTTCCTTCGTTTCCTTGGCTAGCTGCACCTTCGAAATTGTGAACAGGAAGCCCATCCGGCCTTCTATTTCTTCAGGTCTGAATTTTTCTGTTATATTTTCGGTAACTTTATCATAACGGACTACCAGACCATACTGTCCGTTACTCTGCCTTGGGGACCTAGTTTCCCGAAATATCTGGAAAATCTCTTCCTCTGGGGTCCATCACCCTCCTCCATACGCTTTCTTCAGTCGCGCCTTTACTACTTTCCATGGGGTTTCCTCGTCAGCTTGGATCTGATTCAGTATGCATCTTTTTACTCGGCATATTAAAGCCACTCTCGGTGATTCTGCGTCCCTGAGGTCCAGCCAATTGCCTTCCGCCTTTCCTTGGCCAGCTGCACCTTCAATATTGTGGACAAAAAGCACATCCAGCCTTCTCCCCCTATCCTGATAGCTGAACGCTGTGAGGTAGTCCCCTCCCTTCAAAAAATGATTAAGTTCACCTAGCTCACATGTAAACTTCTTCTGATCTGAAATCGCTTTTCTTAGATCGTGGGTGTTCATGGCCTTCACTGTCATCAGAGCGAGTGCATTCGCGTGAGTCTCCGGTAACGGGCTGTCTTAATATTCCACTTTCTGTCATTTGTTCTTCTCCGTGTATCAACCAAAATTGGGCCACAACAAAATTTCCCAAACTCCGTTCCTTAATTCCTCACTATCTGCGTGACTCCCGGGTTTAGGCACCAGTTAATGTTCGTGAGAATTAAAACTAAAAAAAAATCGAAAAAGAGGTAATAGAAATGAATAGGGCAAACGTTAGTAGTTTATTCGTAGCTCTTAATCCTATACACATACAATCGTAATGTTTACATCCCGATGTTTTGGTATTAAGACCGCGTACCGACAGTGCCCAGGCCTTAACATATATATATATATATATATATATATATATATATATATATAAATATAGAGCTCTATTTTAGTATTAATTATACTAAAAGGAACATTATTCCAGCCTTAAACAGGTTTTCCTTATAATAAAAGCAATTTAAGGATATTAAAAGCACACCAAAAAATTTTAAACTTCATTTACCCCCAATTAAATACGTAACGCTAAACCTAAAGCCAATAATTGAGAGAAAGTAATTTTTTAATGAGTTGAGGTTGGAGAGATCAAACACAATTAATCTCTAAGTTGGAGTTACTTTTATGTGTGTTTTAGTTCTATTCAACCGCTTCTGAATTACACATTTTATAAGATGAAAAATAATCTTTTATTTAACGACATTCTATGTGCATTAGTTACCCAATTCTGTTCCCTGGTGGGATTGGCTAAGAATCCCTTACATTCTTAGAATTCAATATTCTTATTTAACCGTTGCTCATAAGAGGAATGGATTCTTCTTTTTTAGAAAAGAGAAATATATTATCAAGGTACAAATAAAATGAATAGCAATTGTTTTTGTTCGGGTGTTTATGGGGGTTGTAGCAACCGCTAACTATATATGCAAATTACCCTACACTCTGGTTCATAATGTATTATAATATAATGTAAATCTTGTAAGCTTCTTTGGAATAAATCAGGGTAGCGGCACGTAGTAGGAACAGGCAGACATACGGACACCGACAGACGGTAATAAATCATAGAGAGGTCGGAAGTCGTAGACAAGTAACTCAAAGGGTGCGGCAATAAACCTACGCGAATTAGCCACCTGACTGCCATAAAACCCGAAAGCAAGGACACTTACCCCTATCATAATAGACCTTGAGTCACTTCCCTTGGTCATAAAAGCATGCTAGGAACCCTTTTGGACCCATGGGATAATAACCTTGCTATAGGTGTTCAAATAACCCAAGGGAGTGAGGCCCTAGCAGCCATATAAAACACACCCTTGTACCCCAACGGTCATAAAACTAAAAGGAAGTGACTACCTGTGTATCGTAAAACTTACTCCGGGCAGACAGACCCAGCCTTCCACGAGGGAGGGGGTTATCATATTTATATCAGTAAAATTCACTCTTCATGCTCATTCTGTCTCTTAGCTTCATAGCCGCACGACTTATCACTTACCCCAGGGCCACCTGGCCCTGGTGTGCTCACTCTGTCTCTTAGTCTTCCGAGTAACTTGACACCGGGGGCACTTGGCCCCTGGTAGGCCCACTCTTCATTCTTTTCTAGTTTCTACATACCGATAGCCGCTATCACCGTCGCGATATGCCTACTCAGCCTTCCGCTACTCTACGACGGCACTTGCCACACAGCCTATAGCAGACCTCTGACGACTTGTACTTATTACGCTGCCGATCTCTCGCCCGAACTCTGAAAACTGGTCTTATTCTTTATGAACCTCTGAGCCTCATCCTGAACACTGTGTCTTGTCGGGACACATTCCTATCGATAAATGGAGTCAGATATTAACGCCTACATGGAACACGGTCCATGTTATTAACTACAGCAATCCGACAATTGTTGACCTCCGACAATTGTTCACCTTTTCCAACAATTGTTCACCTCCGACAATTGTTCAACCAATATCCCGACAGGGGTATTACTGAAAATACCCTTATAATGTTTTATTATGAAATAATTAATCAGGTCTTAGAAGTAGTCAAAAGTTTGGTTCTGTTCGAAGTTCGAATCATATTTAAAGTAAGAATGGAACATTATAATATTGGATCATTCGATTGTTTAGAGGTTAATAATAAGCACACGTTTCAGTTTTAAAATCTAAGGGAGATGCTATCGGGCCAGGGGAGTTTAAAATGGTCTTTACGTTTTTTATTTATTTATTTATTTACTATCCTTTATTGTGCTAAAATTACAATCTGCCTTATTAGACAATAAGTAATTAAGATAGATGCTCTCATTCATACCATATGAACTCATACAATTCATCATTCACTCGCTCATTCATACAATATTTACAGACAGCCCCGAGCCCTCCCAAATCCACATGTTTGTCCGTCGCATACGAAAGAGGAAGCGGAGTCTTGGGAAGTCCCCCACGCTCTTCCATCTGCCGCGTCACCGGATACAAGCTAGTGAAGGATGACCAAGAGCGCGAGAGCCACAGACGCTCAGGACATGAAACTGGCCATTGCCAGACCTCCCACTGTCACGGATTTATAGCAGGCCACGAGGCCACTGCCGTTTCAGTCTCCGAGGAGGGTTATAGGGATGAGTGCAATGACTGTGCTACAGGATTAGGGTGGTTGGAAAGGCTACTGTGGAATTTCATAAACTTGGAAGGGATGAGTTCAAGAATGTAGGGTATATTAAGATCGTTATGAAGGGTTTTGTTGCTGAACTGGGACTTGCTGTCGTCCAGTGATTATGTTAACCAGTTATAAGATTTTTAACCGTAGAGAGAGTATTTTTCGTATTACTTCAGATGTGGAATCATATATATTTGGACGGGGTCTTTCAAACTTTACTGACCCTGTGCGCTGTCACCTCATGGCTCCCATGGTACCTTCGTGGCTAACTTAAATTCGAATGGGCAAAGTTTTCAAAGTTTCCTCCTAGTGTAAGTTGCCTGTTGAGAGAGTGAAAGAGGGAGCGAGAGAGAGAGAGAGACAGAGAGAAGGAAAGTAAGAGATAGAGAGAACTAGAGAGGAAACTATTTCAATGGGATATCACGCGATCCCTTCTCTTAAACATCTGTTTGTGGCATTGAGTCGCTATCTGAATCTTCTAGCTGTATTATAATCGTAGTATTTACTCTGACAATAATTTCAAATTTAGAAGATTATTAGCTTACGTATTTCCAAAGTTTGAGTCAAATTTCATTCTATATCCTATGAAATAATAATATCAAAACACCTGTATTCCTTTAACATCCTCGAGTTTTGATTATGCGTGAGTAAAAGTTTGAACATAGGTGGATTAAAAAAAATTCTGAAACGTAAACTATTTCAGAAGTAAAAGGTGGACACAAGTAACTATTATTTCACCCGTACAATGCATGAAACAAAAACCTATTGATATATATAAACAACTTTATTAGGATGAAATTACAATCTGCCTCAATACTTAATAGGCAATAAATAACTGAGACAAATGTTTTCATTCATACCATATTTACAATTCATCATTCACTCGCACATTCATACAAGATCACAGGCCGACGAAGAGCGCGAGAGCCACACACGCTCAGGACATGATTGGAGAAACTGGCCATTGCCAGGACTCCCACTGCTGCGCATTTATAGGAAGTCACGAGGCCACTGCCGTTTTAGCCTCCGAGGAGGATTATAGGGATGAGTGGAGCAGTGCAATGACTGTGCTACGGGATTAGGGTGGTTGGATAGGTTACTGTGCAATTTCATGAATTTGAAAGGGATGAGTTCAAGAATGTAGGATATATTCAGATCTTTGTGAAGGGCTTTGTTGATGACGTAATAAGGGGCATTTACTATTGTTCTGACTGAAAATGTTGTCAAGAAGGTATTGCGGGTAGAGCGGACATCAGCTGTGCATAGGTTATAGATGATGGGACCCAGGACGCTGCCCTGTGGAACTCCTGCTTTTATGGAATAGTAGTTGGAATATTCTAAACCACAACGGACTTGGAAGAAGCGGTTTGAAAGGTAAGACTTTAGGATTAGGAAAAGGGTCAGTGGCAGATATGTTTTGAGCTTGTAAAGCAAACCTGCGTGCCAAACCCTGTCAAAAGCTTGTGCTATGTCCAGAAATGCAGCAGTGCAATACTGTTTGGATTCAAGGGCTGAGTAAATGTGATCAACAACGCGAAGGCCTTGTTGAGTAGTGGAATGTTGTTGACGGAAGCAAAACTGGTGTATAGAGGAAAGGTATTTGGATTCGACAATTGGAAGTAGACGTTTTAAGAGGAGTTTCTCAAATATTTTTGAGAGGATAGGGAGTAGGTTAATTGGACGGTAAGATGAGGCGTCGTTGGGTGGTTTTCCGGGTTTGTCAAATAGGACAATAATGGAGTGTTTCCAGAGGAGAGAAAGGTGCGTCGTTCGGATAATGCAGTTATAGATGTAGGTTAGGAAGAAAAACCTATTGAAAATAAAAAAAAATAAATCATTCTCGAATAAATTGATTTTTATAGCGGGAACCTAAATTTTTCAACAGTCAGAGAAAAACTGATTTAGTGAGAATTATAAGAATTAAGATAAGTTTTTGAATGTTAATATGACCTATTTCTTGTTCAAAGTTTAATAGGGCAATCGAGGCCGCGTCGACCCCATACGTTGAACTTCAAAAGGCACGAACACTTTGACCCAAGGAATCATATATAGCATGATTATTTTTTACAATTTACAATCAAAAATTGATTTATACTATCAATACTTATATATATTAAGTTAACCGACAATAACACGATTAAACAGGTAAACAATAAACTATATAAAAATAGTTAAGCCTCTTACTCTAACTGTATATATAGGAGATGAAATATAATAATGCCAGTTAAGTTCTATCAATTATCTTATGCTTACTACCTCAACCCCCCCCCCCACTTTTTACGTCTAATCATAACATATATATTGAAACCTACCTCATTTTTTACCATTTCTCTTTTTACTTTATTTGATAAATTTAACTTAACTAATTTGGCAGGTCCGTCATGAGATCTTTAATTCAAATGGTTTTTATGTCTTTGACATAGGAATTTATCCCGATTGAATCGCCCGATCTCCAGGCTAATGTTGTGGTTATTAATAAATTGAGAAACTAGGAATTGTGAAATATATTCAAATAAGACAGTTATAACAAATAATTATAATTATATAGAGTGCTAACAAAAAGTATAAAAAAAATATTCAATTCCTTTTAAATTAGTATAGTTACTACTAATTACAATAAACATGAAATTTGAGCTCAATTTCTTTTAATGGATCCATAATAAGAAACAATATTAATATCACCCATATGAGCTTCCTGTAATCCAATCAACGTTACTTTCGCTGTTGGTTCTTCTCCTCTCTTCCTGTATGGTAACCGCCAATTCGGGAGCTTGCTAACTGCGTTTCTTTCGACGTTTGTGCTAAGACTGCCCGTTTATCTCATCCCCACTCCTAGGGCATATTCTCAAATATCATGAATGTTACAATATATATATATATATAAAATATGTATATACCGAAATAAAAAACAACAAAAAAATTTACATTTAAAACAAATCGCATGAGTCTTTGTTAACGTTCATAAAACATAACGCCTCTGTTAGCGGAGGAATATAGACGCAGAAATTGTGAATTTAACACTCCCGTGGTTTTCCTGGAACATATTCCTTGCCAATGTTAAAGTATTACTTGTATTATAAAAGCATAAGGATGAATGCATGTATGTGGGAATCAATAACAGTTGAGTTTGACATATTTTAAAAGAGAAAAAAAAATTTGCAATGTCATATTTTCAAAAATATATATGTATATAATAGCTATAAAAACATGTTCTTACCTTTTTCTAAGAAGGTCAAGGTGACTGTGACCGAATATAATACGACATTAGTTTACAATTTAATACAATTATAATTGTTTAAACATGATTTCATGATAAATATATATTTTTTATATTAATAGTGTACTTATTTAACCGGTTGTGTGATAACCTATGTCATTCATAATATGGATGTGCTACAAAAGTAATCTAATTGTCTGGAGGAACCAGGTCCGACACTTATTATTAAGGAATAGTTTCATTTTACGTTAATTGAATTTGTTGTTGTGATAATAGTTATCGTAGGTAGGTAGTGGATTTGGAAATCAATTTTCTCACCCGATCTTTCTCAATGGTAATTTGTTTTTCACGCGTGCTCTTAAAGGAATAGAATAGTCCCTTAATTAAGTTTCATTGGTTGAAAATATTGAGAATTTATGCGAATAAAGTATGAATCGATATATTATATTGTTTGTAGGGATATTATTGACATATTTGTCAATTGGCATACGAAAGCCTTGAACGAAGGGTGCTATTGTATGAAGTAGGGCAAGCGTTGAAAAGTCAGAGCGCACACAATGAGCTGACAAATATCTGCCGTCAGAGGAGGTGGTAGGTGTAAGAGACGGCAAATGCCTTTTCCACTGTAGCTTTATCTTTAAAAGTATCTCATCTTTATCACTGTGCAATATCTGTTAGGTCTTCGGATAGGGAGCTTATTCATGGCTGGTTCGTCCTTTTCACTCTGAGCAAGAACGTCTTTATCTTTTGGTGAAGGCCAACATTCATTCAGTCAGTAGCTCATGGATTTTCGGTTCGTAACAAGTAGTCATTTAGAACCTATAATCTTGTTGAGAGATCTCTAACAATGCTAACTCTTTAGTTAACACGCTAACCAATCCACCGACTACAGGTTAAAACTTGAATTCGTTTTCATCTACGGATCTTGGTCACTACCATTTGTAGCATTACAAATGAAATAAAATGAATGAATTTCTGTCTGTTCCCACGGTTTTTATTGTTAAGAACAAAATGTTTCGTTTTAGACTCGTGGTTCCCGGTCGGTATCACCCAGCGCTGGTGTTGAAGTGATAAAATGGTTTTTTCCACATGGGAAATACTCGCAAGAATGTACTAAACACTTTGATTAATACCTACTAAAATAAAACTGGCCAACAAGGGATTTGGTGCCCCAGTACTTGTAGCTGATTCTATATGAATTAGAATCCCTGAATTCAAATATGGCATTAGTATTTGCCTATTAGCTCAAATTTCTAAGATATAGCATTTTAGTGAAATATATGTAAAATGAATTCATACGTTACACAATTTTTATGTTATATCCATGGATCAAAAAAAACAACTATAAACGGAATTTTCATTATTATACTTTACAAATATTATTATAAACAAAGATAGAGGAAAAATACATCGATGAAACCAACTAGTCACTGAAGACTTTGGAAGCTTCTCTTCCGTGGAATTCTTAAATGCATTTTGGAACAGTCCCTTTTTAAACTCCAGCAGTAATCTGCTGCGTATCCCGCGTCCCAGCTTCCTTGATAGCGGGCCTCCATTTAATATCCTGGAGTAATCTTTCACCTTGTTCCTCATTGGTGTCTTCTCAGTTTTCAGGAAAACGGTCTAAGCTGCTGTGTAAATAGTTAACCTTAATACTCATTCCACACCTAAGGCATTTGGATAGTTAAGCGTCTCGTTTACCAGTTGAACTTAGTTTTCAGCTTTGCGTTTGGTTTTTCCGACAATTGCAACAAACGAAGTCCCGGCTTTTCACTCAGCCATATTTATTGAATTTACGAAGGTAGGATCCTTAGTGAGTTGTCTTATTTGTGGGTCGACCTATTCCTGCTTTAGTTTTTTCCGAATTCAACTGAGGCATTTTCCCCCTATATATGCAAAGCATGATCGATTTTTATCAAGAGCCTTTACTAACTGTTTCATAAGGTCCAGCTTTTGTCTATACTATTAACATAAGGCATAAGAAGCAAAATATATTCTTCTTTCATTTTCGTTGAGTGAGCTATTGGTATTTGACCGTAATTATTCCCATTTTATATAAGGACACATTACAAACTGATTTGAGGTGTCAATAAATAGGCGCCAATCATATGGAAAATAGTCATGAACATTAAATTTTTCCCGGAGTCCTCTAATTTTGTGAAGAAATTTAAGATTGTCTTCTTGAGAGAAGAAGGCAGAATAATAATACATGAACCAATCCTTGTAATATGTGATTTAGAACTGAGCATTTCGTTTAAAACTGCACGTTAAAATAAAATTCTTCTCAGAAAGTAGAGCAGATAGAGAAAAACTGATATTTATATATTTACATTCAGCGCCCCAAATATAACTAAAACCAGTTTTATAAACTAAGATACCAAAACAAAATATTTTTGTTGTATGTCTGTGTAATCGAATGCATGTTTCAACAGATACTTTAAGTCTCACGGGAGTATCATCCGTGCATATTAATAGTATGTATTCTTAAATTATAGCTTTACTGTTTGAGTTGTAGCACGTGTAGTGCACACATGGATCACGCCTTGTGCGTGTCTGTTAGGCTTGATCAACAAAGCTTAGATTTATAAGTTTGCACAGGTCAAGAAAAGATTAACACACGTCAAAAATATCTAAGCATGTCTGGAAAGGATCATTAAAAAATACTATATATAAGTGAGGCGTTTCATCCACATAAACTTATTTTGAAGTTTCTTTAAATGCCAGGGTAACAAAATTCACTCAATGAAAATATTACAAAATTTTAAGACTACTGATCAGCTATTACTCAGAAGTTGTCATTGGCGCGTTATAACAATGTGACAAAAAGCAGAGACTGTTTCACTAAAAAGCCTTGGCTACCAATTTTATTCTGACTGCATGCGAACAAGTAACTCTCGGAGCTTCATTTAGTAAGGGTAAGTTCACACTTTCTTTGAAGTGGTTCGCCTGATGAAATGTTCGTTTCTCAAAGCTTGGGTGGTATTGAGATGGTTGTCCCTTTTATCTGCTACTTCTAAACCCTGACCTTTTCAAGGATATTTTATAGTGGAGTGTAATTTCCTGGTACGTCACCAATAACCACTTTAGAGGAAGTCTGGTTTTGTGTTCTGTTGGTTGTCACATGGTTGTCGCAATGATTTAATCGATACGAAAATATAAAGGTATATTTTACATCGATGTTGAAAAAATCGGGATGTTTTACTAACCTTTCAGATGCTATTTAAGACTGTGTGTTCTAGTTTAGAAGATAATTTTATAATAATAAATACAACGATGCTACAACAACACAGTTAGACATTGTAAAATTAATCGCTTACCTCGGTGTCTGGTTCTCTAGCTTACCGTACTTTTCTTTCAGTATTGCTGTTTTCACTTCTCTATTGCATGCTATACCACAAGGGCTAGACTTGACATAAATATATGACGCCAAAAGCGCTCGGCGTTTATCTAAAAGTGTATTTATTATAATTAATAAAATTTGTTAGGAGTTATAATTGCTTGTTTATAAATAATTTCTGCTCTATATGAATTATGTCCCATTTAATGTCCTTACTACCTCAACAGAGCTGAAAAACTACACAAATCCTTCATCGTAATTGAAATACTTTTCCTGAAATCTCTTCTCTCCTCCATTTTCCACAATTTATCGTTAAATGCATTAAAAATAAGATTATTTAGTCAATTCCTACCATGAGCGAATGTGTGGATGTATAAAGCGCTAACTAATGCTAGAGGGTTGATTATTATGTCATTCTTATTATATTGTGTAGGTTACTATAATGAATCAGTATATAGTACACTCACTGTTTAGGGTATATTTATTTTATGCAGCTATTGCGTTGTTCTTGTTTGATTTTCTTTATATTGTTCTTGTTTAAATTGATTAAATTTTAAATTCTTGATATATATTTGTCTTTTATGAGTATGTTTCTCATTGTTTCTTTTCTTATTTATTTTTCCCTTATTCATTTAGTTTTATATTGTAAATTAGTAGTGCATTGTAAATTTTAGTGGGGTCTGATAATAAAGATATTATTATATATTACTTTTTTTTTTTTTTAAACATTTTATCATTAGCCAGAACGGCGTTACATTTGTCGATCTAGAGCGCACACCAGGAGTACAAAAAATATGCGAACTGACCCTCTATCACACTAGAATACAGGTCGAAAAACCTTACCCCAAACGTGAGATCGTCCAGTGCCACAACTGTCAGGCATATAGGCATAAAAAATCGTACTCCCACCACCCTCCCAGGTGTGTAAAGTGCAGTGGGCAGCACAAAAGTGAAGTGTGCAAAATGCCCATGAAATAACCTGCTATATGGGTGCTCTGCCAGCTAGGTTATCCGGCTAACTACAAGGGCTGCAAGGCTTACAGAACGCTGAAGTCCAGGAGCGAATAACGTAGTCGGCCAGAAGAGGAGAAACTAGCAACAAGAAGCGGCCCAGCCAGACAGTTGAGGCCTTCAGTCTCTTTTGCTAATGTGGTTTGGAAGAGAGAGCAGACACAGGCAATGCCCACTCCTCGTCCGCAAGCTCCTCTTACCCACCATTCCGTTCATCCCAGCAACCAGCAAACCCAATCACATCCTCAACCACACCTATCGCGTATTCCTCCACCTTCATTCCTCAGCTCTTCAGATCTTACTAGCCTATTAACATCATTCCTTACAGAGCTCGGAATTACCACTCTCATTTCCTTTCATACAAATCTTATCTTCTACCTTATCCCCGCTAAACAAAATCCATAAGTGGATCCTTCGGACTTCTTATCAATTCTCCTTTGGAATGTGAATGGTGTTCACACCCACACTAACAAACTGACAGCACTACTCCACGACAAGAACATCGACGTGCCTCTTATTACTGAAACAAGACTTACGAGTAAACGACCGTTTACTGTTCGACAGTACCAGACTTATCTAACTGATTACCCAGATGGAAAAGCTTAGGATTTCCCATCACATAGTTCCTTTGGTAGCACATGATTTCCTTTAATCCACTGCAGTGCCAATCAGCACCTTCACTTTCCTACTTATTCTAGCATCAGTGAACTGCCCTCCCGATAAATCCATTTCCGATCCCCAATTCATCTCCTTTCTAGACTCCATTGGACATCGTTTCCTTGTGGGTGGGGACTATTATGTGAATTTGCTGTCTGCACTCACACGGAAACATTGCTCCACTATCCCTCCCGAAACAGCCACCTATTGACCATCAGATCCCAACTAAAATCCAGATCTCCTTGACTTCACCTTCTACAATAGTTTAGCAACACTAAACTATTCACTCACGTGACTGGAGGACCTCACCTTCGATCATAGTCCTTTATTATTAACCATTTCCCTAAGACCAATTCATAAACTGCCTCCTCCGTCATTTATTAGGGGCCCAGTTGACTGGGACCACATCCACCAGCTTCTTACAGATTCCGTAGACCTCAACGTGTCCCTGAAAACATCCCAAGACCTAGACGATTCAGTGCATTCTTTCACTACTCTGATCCAGGGGTCGGCTTGGGAGGCATCGTCATCCAAACGTTCACAATCATAATCGTTTACCTCAGCCTCTCAAAGATCTAATCCAATCCAAACGCCGCTCCAGAACAGTCTGGCAAAGATCCCGGCATCCTGCTGATCGCCGCTTGTACAATCAGCACTGGAAATCGGTAAAGCGGTAATTGGCATCCTTCCGTTCGGATTCCACCACTCCTCTCTCCACCAGGTATAACGCCCTGCGGAATGTAACTGAAAAAATCCTAAAGTATCATCCTGTTTCACACCTACTCCGTCGTGATGATGGGTCCTGGGTGGCTCCGGATTGGGATGTCGGAAGAATTTGCTCTGCATCTTACCCATACTTACACACCTCACCTTTCTAATTAAAATCATACTAACATCACCTCTCTCACTTCCACCAAAAGCCGTTAACCCCTCGAAAATATTTGAGAAACTCCTCTTAAAACGTCTACTTGCAATTGTTAAATCCAAATACCTTTTTCCTACACACCAGTTTGGTTTCCGTTTCGAACGACATTCCACTGCTCAACAAGGCCTTCGTGTTGATCACATCTCCTCAGCTGTTGAAACCAAACAGCAGTGCAATATGCTGCCTTGTAGACCCCTTGTAGACCCCAAACTATGTGAACTGATCGATCCATTCAGTATCCTCAGATTTGCAAAGGCCGTGGGCCTGTCACATATATAGGACAGGGACATGGACGGCGCACAATAGGTCTCACTGAGGCCGCGGTGCACAAATGCCGGAACAAATAATAATAATATGCTGCCTTTCTTGATTTAGAAGCTTTGGACAGGGTTTTGCAAGGAAGTTTGCTCTACAAGATCAAAAGATATTTACCACAGACCCTTTTCCTAATCCTACAGTCCTACCTTTCAAACCGCTTTTTCCAAGTCCACTGTGGCTGAGAATATTCCAACTACTATTCCATAAAAGCAGGAGTTCCCCAGGGCAGTGTCCTGGGTCCCATCCGCTATAGCCTATACACCGCTGATGTCCCCTCTACCCTCAATACCTTCTTGGCCACATTTGCCGATGACACTGCAGTCTTGTCATCCCGGCCAGACCCCGATATTGCATCCCATAACCTTTAAAAACACCTTGATAAAATCGAGTATTGGTGCAACCAATGGTGGACCAAAGTTAATGAAACAAATTGTTCACCCTCTGTCAAAAGTCTTGTCCACTAGTTTATCTTAATTCCATTCCTCTCCGTGTATCCAAGACAGTACGGTACTTAGGTTTTCATCTCGACAAACGGCTGACCTGGAACCCTCGTACGAGGCTAAAAAGACAATGACTAAACAGACGATTTGAACAACTGTACAGACTATTTCAAAGGGCACCCCATCTCTCAATAGAAAATAAATTACTAATCTACAAAGTTATACTTAAGCTAATCTGGACATACGGAATAGAGCTATTGGGTCGATCATTAAGCGTATCCAATCCTTTCAATCGAAAGTCCTGAGAACAATAGTAAATGCCCCTTATTACGTAGCAACAAAACCCCTTTAACGATTTTAATATACCTTACATTCTTGAACTCGTCCTTTCCAAGTTCATGAACTTTCATAGTAACCTATCCAACTACCCTAATCCCATAGCACAATCATTGCACTGCAACACTCATCCCTATAATCCTCCTTGGAGACTAAAACGGCAGAGACCTCGTGACCTGCTATAAATAAGTGACAGTGGGATTCCTAGCAATGGCCAGTTTCTCCAATAATTTTCTGAACGTATGTGTCTCTCGTGCTCTTAGTCAGCCTCCACTGGCCCTTAACCGGTGACGCGGCTGACGGAGGAGTGTGAGAGACTTCCCAAGACTCTGCTTCCTCTTTCGCATAGTGAGGGAGGTGACAACCTTGTGGATTTGGGAGGCCTCTGGGCTGCTTGTAAATATTGTATGAATGAGAGAATTTATCTCAATTACTTATTGCCTAATAAGGGAGATTATAATTTTAGCACAAAGAAGTTATATATAAAACATTCTATCAATTATGTGTGCTTGTAGTTGAGCATTTGTACCATTTTAAAGAGTTGTGACAGACAGATTCTTGAGAAGTAGAGACAACTTCTATGAACGCTCTCCAAGACAGTTATACTATACAGCGATGGGAGCTGAGAGACAGTGCAGACATTGAATAATGGCCCCTAACCGCTTTGTTCCTGCCCAGGCTAACTGGACGGTCTGCAGTAATAGCCTTTGAGATTCACCAGGAGCTATATATAGTAGCCTGGGGTTGTTTAGTAGAGCATAATTGTCTGAATCACGACAGAAC
Source organism: Acanthosoma haemorrhoidale (assembly GCA_930367205.1). Lineage (NCBI taxonomy): Eukaryota > Metazoa > Arthropoda > Insecta > Hemiptera > Acanthosomatidae > Acanthosoma > Acanthosoma haemorrhoidale. The sequence goes on from OV884014.1 coordinate 53,482,933, forward strand.
AAATACTTAAAAAACCATTGAGCCTGTACTTTCTAACAGGAGGAGAAATCCTCTGCAATGCTATAGGGACATTCCACGAGACCTCGGTATGTGTGGTCTGGCGTTGGTTGAAATACACATAATCGGTGGATAGATAAAATAAATTTATTTGCGAAATTGTACACAATGGAATTAACATAGTGGCAAAACAAAAGAAAAAGTTACAATTAAACTTTATCCTAGGTGACCGAATTATATGTTACATAGCCTGATAAAATCTAATGTGCAATTGAGGATAATTTTTCAAAAAAGTTCCCTGCACCTGCCCACCAGTGAAACCAATATTAACACTTATAATATTTATAACTAAATTACTTATCTTAAGCTTAAAATCAATTATAGCTAAAAAAAAAAGTATCAAATTTATATGTTAAAAATACTGACCTTAAGCTATTTTGTACTTTTAACAAGAACAAAAAAAATATACTCTCTTCTATTTTAAAACCACTTATGAGTGACATGACTACATACTCGTGTAACACGCTGATTTAGGTGTACCAAGAGGAATCAATTACTAATCTTAAGAATTTATTGAGAGATATCCTATGGAATAGTAAGGCAGGTTGCGATCCGTGCTAGAACGAAAAATGTAAGAAATTTCAGCTTTGTACAGCAGAAGTTATTAGCAAGCGATAACGAAGATTTCCGGCATAAGAATGGAAAATGTAGTCTTATTGCCAGATTCTTTTTATCAACCAGGAGTACAACATGCTGGTTAATGTCAGCTTCCTGTCTAAATAAAATCCCCGGTATTCGATTTAAGGATACCAATGAATAGGTGTATTATTTGCCACATCTTAGTTTAGAGCCAGCCTATGCTTAGTAAACTGAAATGATTTAAAAAAAAAACAAGCAAAAAAATGATACCTTAACCTGAAGTGTGTTTCCTTCTGGTAGTTGATAACAAGGATTGTCCATTACTCTCCCTTGCCTCTCTCCCCTACCATGATAAAATTGTTCATTGACAGAGTCCCTCAATCCATCTTCATGAAGACGTAACCGGCCACCTCCTCAATTCAAAGCTTTATTCTTTCTTATATCATACAGTTTCAGACAAATACGCCATTATATAAGAGCCTTTATAAGAGAATTCAACACGCAATCAATAAGTTGATAGGTACATAAATACATAAAAATGTCATTTACATTTTATTACTCATTCTTTCTAAAATTCCTATACTATTACACATTTTATCATCTATTATTTTTTATGTTATATTTTATATAGTTTTGACATAGTTATATTCATAGTCAAAAATTTATTCTTTTTAAGACAGCACTTTCAAAGTTTGATTATGGTCCAAAAATCTATCTTTGTTTTTGGCTAAATCATTTATACACGATGTGCCCCCTTTTACAACCCGATAGTAGACATAAATCATTTATTTTATAAGTCGAGTTAACCACTTATTCACCAGAGGTAAAGCCATTAAATAAACACATACAAAAAAACATTGTATATCAAATTATTAGTTTTCAAATAATGCACAAACAAATACCAAAATAAGTAGTGGTACACGTGTCAAAAATAGTAGTATAAAACTCAGTCAAGTAATATATGTTTAGTTCTTATGTGATTGTATCTTCTTAGTGAGATTTTTTCATAATTTGCTTAATCACATATTATAAGATACACAGTATATCTTCAACCGATATAATAGTCAATATACTAATAATACAAGACAGAATAATGATAACTAAGGTTGGGTTCTGATATAATCTGTAAATATAATATCATTAATAAAAGAACAGGGAAACTTTTAACTTTTAATTAATAGGGAAATGTTACTGCTATATTTAACATTGCACTTAATAGAGATGAAAGATTAATTAAAAGTGTTCTTCATGACAAAGCAATTGTTACTCTCTCCAAGCCATCAAGCTCTGGCATGTCAATATTTGAAGTTCATTTGATAAGTACCAACTTGTAAGTGCTGAAATTAATTTAAGGCATAAAGTGGGTTATATATATAAATATAATTTTTCTACCTATAAGTATATTTTTAACTTCTATTTATACTAGCGGAGTCAAGGATTTTCATAATTTCTTTTTTTCTGGTTATTTGCTTTCCACTAACAAATATTGTTGATTACTTCCATTTCTCTGCACATTTTATTAACAAAATAGAAAAAGTACGAACTTCACCAAACTTGTCGCTGCGTCTGAAACTGATGATATATACATGTGTACTCTGCTGTACGGTGCCCCACTATATATATACTCACTTGACTAGCAATAAAGCTAAAAGTCTCCAGCAATTTCAGATTGGGATGATGAAAACTGTGGTCAGATCCAGTGTTTAAAAATAAAACAATAATAAAAATCTTTATTACTTTTTAAAACAATTCTGTGGCAAGCTCTGCTGTACGGCGCCCCACTAAATACTGTCGTTGCGTGAGTTCATCCACCGTATAATCTACTGTCATACATGACAGGTTTTTTGATTCGTTCCAGCAGCCTAAACCTAGCCTAAACACTATGACCCATAGACATCGATGGTAACTGACTGTTGGGGAAAATTAGGTTAAGATTATGTTTGTTGGATGTAAGTTAGTTTGAGTTTTATGATTCAGAAGGTGAGCCCCATTACCTATGTAGTTTTGTGTAGTACCAGAACATGTTCCAATGAGAATTTCTTGCAAAATATTGACATTATTTACTAATAATTATTATATAAAATGTAGGCAAATACAGTTTAATCAAATACACTGTATAATGATGTAAATAGATTCATTGTTTTGAATCTATATTTAATATGTTTAATTAATTTTGTAACAAGGAGATATGAATAAAAAAAAATAAAAAAGCACTATTGAAATAACTGCAAAAGGCACAACCGGAATAATTCAGGATTGCAGATATAGAACACGACAAAACTCTCTGAAGGATTGACTATAGAGTAGAGGCATAAACCACGTAATCAAGGTATAAATTAGTGAAGAAATTGGATCTACACACCTATCACCACAATTAGGACCAACCCAACGTGAATGCTGTAACATAACAAACACTCAATAACTGTTTGTTGGAAATAATGACTGACAAATGCACACACGTTACACAAATATTAAAATGAACTGTCATTTTTATGAGAAACTTTGAACAAAGCTATTGATAACAATAACTTAAGCATACACCAACAGGCCGGCCTCAGGGAGAGCCTGGGGCTTTGTTCTCATGCTTACTCAAGTGTTCATAATATCCATATATAGCCGCTGTCTTCAATGCTCTTAAAATCCTAAAACGTTAACAAATTTAATGCTAGGCGTTGTAAATAATTCATAAAACCAATATCATGAAAATTTTATGAGGGCGTCATGACCCGTGTGGTTGATACGCCCTAAAACAGTACAAAAAAATCCCAAATGTAGTAAATGAGTTTTGTCAAAGATCACCTTTGTTTTGGGGACACCAAAAAGTTGTTTTATGTTTTTGATTACTATATTATTGTTGACTATCGGACTCATCAATTATCTGTACACGTCTAATAATGTGCGATATATGCTTAATCTGCACTGATAACTTTTTTTTCTGTAATATTGCTAAATTCGTTCAATAAAAATTTAACATTCACTAGTTCTGGTTTATTCATATTTACTTTTTTTCATAAACGTTTTGACTTATGATTGATGTGTTTTTGCAGCCAATTAAAATTGTGGAGCCTCTAATCATTAAAATAAATTAGACATTCTCTCTTGCCATGAACTAGTTAAAACAAATCTTATCTATATGATAAACTTTGAATGAATCGTTTTGATGATACCATAAACTTATATTTAGTAAATGGTTTTTGACAAATATCTCCTTAGATATAACTTGCTATATTACTAGTTTAAAAAAGACATTTCAGATGTTTGGTAGGGAGCCTAAAGAGGTATATATTACATGTAATGGAAAGAAATAGGAAAGAAATAGAGACCACAGAAGATTATATCTGTCTTGATACAGTAATAAAAAAGACTGGTATATTTGAACTGGAACATATAAGATATGTAACCCAGCTGTAAGTAAGTGAAACGTAAGCAAGGATCTAAAACACTATATCTTTAGTACTGTGTCCCTCCCAAATCTCTTAATTGGATCTAAGAGCAGAGATAGACAAGCAAACAAGTTAGAAGCAAGCAGTAGAAATAAAAAACCTTTAAACCTTTGGAGAGTATTCAGAAAGTTGGATTGACTCAGTAATGAAACGATAAGTAACATCTACTGATTGTTGCTCTAATGTATGTGAATAACGACAGCTGAAGTTGTTTTAACGTGTGTTTTGAATGGATGATAACTAAGAATCCCGGAAGCTGATAAAGGGAAGGCCCGTCGAAACCCGTCCTCAAGGGAGTCCTAGGAAAGCCATGGGCGACCTTGGACTGAAAAGCAGAGAAACCATTCAAGAGATGAAAGTGCGTAAGGTATGAAGATGGCTAAGTTAGAACGAAGGTCACAATGTGATATGGCAAAGAAAATTAGAAAATTACTGAGGGCCGTATAAAAAACTAATCTATTTCATTCCCCCAATAGACAACAGTTCTTTTTATCCTACATTAAACACCTGCGGATCTGGAATATTTCTTCTCATGCGTTCTAATTCAAATGAGTAGTTGAGAGCTGTAAAGGTCAATCGCATGGTAGAGATCATTGTCAGACATAGTAATAAGGATTGAGATATATAATTAGATCAATAATTATTATTAATACATATTTTAGGGATATAAGTAATACGTATTTTAATAATTAATAATAAAAGTAATTCTTGACACAGCGACCTATTGGCCATCAGATACCAACAGAAATCCAGATCTCCTTGACTTTTTCTTCTACAATAGTTTAGGAACACTGAACTATTCACAGACGCGCCTCAACGACCTATCCTCCGATTATAGCCCTGAGATCCTTAGCATTTCCCTAAGACCTATCCACAAACTGCCTCCTCCTTGTTTATCAGGGGTCCAGTTGATTGGGGCCACTTCCACCAGATTCTTACAGATTCCGTAGACCTCAAAGTACCTCTGAAAACATCCCAAGACCTAGATGATGCAGTGCATTCCTTCACTACTCTGATCCAGAGGTCGGCCTGGAAGGCATCGTCACCCCACCGTCATCTAAAAAATCAAAATCAAAATCCTTTACCTCATTATCTCAAAGACCTAATCCAATCCAAACGCCACTCAAGAACAGCGTGGCAAAGAAACCGACATCCTGCTGATCGTCGCTCATACAATCAGTACTGGAGGTTGTTAAAGCGGCAATTGGCATCCTTCTGTTCCGATTCTATTGATTCCCATCTCTCCTCTGTGTCTACCAGGGATAACTCCTTGTGGAACCTAACTAAGAAAATCCTAAAATATCATCCTGTTTCACACCCACTCCATCGTGATGATGGGTCCTGGGCTGCTTGGGATGGCGAGAGGGTGGACGAATTCGCACTGCATTTTTTTCGTGCTTTCACTCCACACCTTACTCCTCAAAACAATACTCATCACCCAACCGTTGAAGATTTCCTCACTTCACCTATCCCTCTCTCACTTCCACCAAAAGCCGTTAACCCCTCTGAGGTCACTTATCTTGTGAAAGAATTACCTTACCGAAAATCTCCAGGACAAGATCTCCTTACTCCTCGAATCCTCCAACAACTTCCTCCTAAATCCATAATATTCCTAAACTACATTTACAATTTCATTATTCGAACGACGCACTTTCATCTCCACTGGAAACACTCCATTATAGTCCTATTCACCAAACCCGGCAAACCCCTAATGACGCCTCATCTTACTGTCCAATCAGCCTGCTCCCTATCTTCTCAAAAATATTTGAAAAACTCCTATTAAAACGCCCACTTCCAATTATTGAATCCAAAAATACTCTCCAGTTTGTTTTCCGCCAACGACCTTCCACTGCTCAACAAGGCCTTCGCGTTGTTGTTCACATCTCCTCAGCTCTTGAATCTAAACAGTATTGCACTGCTGCCTTTCTTGTTATTGCTCAGGCTTTTGGCAGGGTTTGGCACGCAGGTTTGCTTTACAAGCTTAGAGGATATTTACCACAGACCCTATTCGTAATCCTACAGTCCTACCTTTCAAACCGCTTCTTCCAAGTCCACCGTGGTTTAGAATATTTTAACTACTATCCCATAAAAGCAGGAGTTCCACAATAAAGCGCCCTGGGCCCCATCCTCTATAATCTATATACCGCTGATGTCCACTCCACCACCAATACCTTCTTGGCTACATTTGCAGATGACACTGCAGTCTTGTCATCCCGCCCAGACCCCGATATTGCATCACATAACCTTCAAAAACACCTTGATGAAATTGAGTATTGGCGCAACCAATGGCGAATCAAAGTCAATGAAGCAAAATGTTCATTGGGACGTTCCAAATGTTCAGCAAAATGAAGCTCCACCCTCTGCCACAAGTCCTATCCGCTAGTCTTTTTAAATTCGATTTCTATCCCTGTGTCTGAGACAATACGGTATTTAGGCTTCCATCTCAACAAAAGACTGACATGGAACCAACACACGAGGCTAAAAAAACAAGAACTAAAGAGTCGCTTTAGACAACTGTATAGACTACTTCGAAAGAAATCCCAACCCTCAATAGAAAATAAACTACTTATTTACAAAGTTATACTTCAGCCAATCTGGACATACGGAATAGAGCTTTGGAGGACAGCAAAAAAGTCGAACATCAAGCCCATCCAATCCTTTCAATCAAAAGTCCTGAGAACAATAGTAAAGGCCCCTTATTACATCAGCAACAACAAACCCTTCATAATGATCTGCATATACCCTACATTCCTGATCTCATCCCTTCCAAGTTCATAAAATTCCATAGTGACCTATCCAACCACCCTAATTCCCTAGCACAATCATTGCAGTGTCTGCCCCCCCCCTCATCCCTATAATCCTCCTTGGAGACTACAACGGCAGTGACCTTGTGATCTGCTATAAATAAGTGACAGTGGGAGTTCTGGCAATGGCCAGTTTCTCTAATCGTGTCCTGAGCGTCTGTGGCTCTCGCGCTCTTGGAAAGCCTCCGCTGGCTCTGATCCAGTGACGCGGCTGACGTAGGAGCGTGGGGGACATCCCAAGAATCCGCTTCCCTCTTCGCACGCGCCAACCATGTGGCCTTGGAGGGTCTGTGGGCTGTTTGGATAAATAGTATGATTGAGCGAGTGACTGAAAATTGTAAACATGGTATGAATGAGATCATTTAGCACAATTGCTTATGGCCCAATCAGGCAGATTGTAATTTTATCGTAATAAAATTGAAAAAAAATATAATAATAATAATGTAATCATATTAACAAATATTATTGTTTGTGAACTTCTGCCGTAAACTTTTTTTGTTTCTGGAGGGGGGGGGGATCCCTTTAAACACTGTAAAGGTCAATTCCAAACCAATAAACGTCTGTTGACAAGCGCAATAGCCTCATATTACTAATTCGCCGCTGCCAACAATAGAAGAAGCTCCACAGATCTGAAAACACCCGGCTACTTTTGTTTATAATCAACAAATCACACGCGTTAGTAGAGGGAGGTTTAACTCACAGTCCCTGATGTGGCCAATAACAGACCTTATTGGTCTTTCAACGGGCGTCTCTGGTTAGTTAGGATAAATGGCCTCTGAGTACCTCGCTATATAAACCCGGTCATTTGATGGCTTGGCACAATCTCATTCTGTATGCTAACTTGAACGCATAACTGGACACTGCAATGCCTACTTGTTTATCTTATTTACTTATCTCGGCACCTTTCTATTTCCTCACACAATATATCTAATCTCGGCGCTGACGGCCTCAACAACTCTCCCATTCGATATTCCAGCCTTCCACCCGTTGAGCTAGCGATCCTTAAAGGGACCCCTTGACGAATTCTACGGTTTCTGAGCACTACAGCCTTATCTAGTAGAACTCCCACAGGGATCCTTCTAGTTTACACCCTTCAGTACTCTACGGTTTCCGTCTACCCTTATATACCAAAACTGGAGGTCGTTCAAAGTCTTTGTAAGCTACCTTAGCCTAACCTGTACCTATTCTCCTGAACATCTTGCACAGTCAGGGTACGCCTTCAACGATATCCACAATTTGAATATACTGTATTTATTGTTCCAGACTTGATAGACTTTCACAATTACGTTACCTCCAGAAACGAAATCTCAAAAGTTTCCTGAATAACCCAGTCTTTCTTAAACGCGCGCCTGGTCGTTTTATTTTGACTTAACGTCCTAATATCAGAGCTTTAATTATAAGATAAATGCTGCATTGTAAATTGGCCAAATAATCACTACTTCAGGCCTTTTGGTGTTTTTGAGAGTGCAAGATATGTTTTATATGGATCATATAAATAACACTGTGTTTTTGTAAGAGCTCTCTCGTAAATTGAGTTAATGATCCGTCGAGTGTATCTTGAAAGGTGCTGTGCAAGAATACGGAAGGAGGCTGTGCTTTTATGCCCATGACTCCCCTCCAGTGTCGACATAAAGGAACATCACGGGCGATGTTCCTTTATATCGACACTACAGCGGAAGAAAAATATTACATATGGCCAATCAGGGACCCTTTTTCCTTTCTTGATGTTTTATTTATGTATTTCACATATGATTATTTAGCTTTTTGTTACTTGTAACCCTTATTACCCACAGTTCTGGGTATATGTCAACAGATCTGTCTGAGACTCTGAACAATTTGTAAATAAATAGTAATGGTGAGGTATGATGTATGGACAAGTGCGTAACTAGTACATGGTAGTATCATTGCTACCCCTTTAGGTTTCATTGGAAAATAATCAAATACAACTAAAAATAAAATTTTATATTTTCGAGTCTATATCTCATCTGTGTGACATATTTTATGTCGGGTGGGCTCAAAGTGTTTTTTTTTCTAAGAAATAAAGTTTTAATAATAAACAAGTGCAAGAGGAGGAATTATGAGCTGGAGTTACTGGAAGCTCAAAAGTACCTAAAATAAGATTAAAACAATCACAGACATAAAATCTTTACAAGAAGTATGTTTATTGTTTTGAGATATTCGTTTTATAATGTGAAATTCTAACATATTCATCAGGTCAACATAGACGTCAACGTTTCACATATTAATCGATATCCTGGACCAAAGTTTTAATAACAATACATATAACAAAAAATGCATTTAAACTTTATAAAAATGCTTATCGTGCCTCTAAATAGCCTATAATCAATTTATCCTAGAACAATTGAAAATTTTAGGGATATTGGGAAGGCTGATGAGAAGCTGTGAAAAATTCAAAAAAAATTATTAGTGCACATCAAAAATATAATCTAATTATCTAATTATAAGGATAAATAAAAAAGCTTAAAGCTTAAACTGAAACAAGATTACAGAAACCATTTAAGGACCATGTTTTACTCATACAATTATTACAAACGGCTGAACTATGACGATATGGTTAGGAAGAGGTGTGACGAATTGAAGCTGAAGTCTCCACTGAAGATAGCAAACAGGAACTGCAGTTCCAGATAAAATAAGCTTAGGAATTTGAAGAGAAGAGAATAAAGAAGTGAAGCATAACCCACCAGTGATGTTGAATGAATTGAACCACAGTTCCAGCAGAGAAATATAAGTACTAAATCTATAAAATTTGTAATAAACTTAAACCTTTAAAACATTTAAGTGAAAACAATCAAACGATGCAGCAATATAAAATTGAGGCAATATAAGATTAATGCACATATCTCGATTTCTGATACTTAATCTCCAACATATGGTGATTATTTGATAAAAGGATGTTTAAGAAGCAAGGTAGTTAGTATTGAAAGGAGTATCAACGCTTCTCATATCGAAAAACCACTCTCAATAAAATGTTGACCAAACTTGTATTGAATACAAGCACTTATTACTGTACAGAGGTCTGAAGTCACTGCAATAACATGTATACCAACACTCATAGGTATAATAGTGTCTGGATGTAATAGCTGGGAGGTTTAGATCCCGATATATAATAAAAAAAATAATTATGTGGTAATTTAATATAGTACTAAACAGTAATTATAGAATTAAGTGTTTTTATAAAATTAGGTAATCAAGTTCTATTTTTGGATGGTTATTATGAGGATTGCTGTTGAACGTTTTGTTCTGAAGTGCCAATTTTTGGAATAGTTCATAATTATTTTATATATGTATATATCTATATACATTTGAGAGACTTAAGGCCTTTAACTGTCTCATTTTACTACCTTGTGATTAAATGTCTCTTGGTTAAGTATTATTTTGTTATTATCAAATTAAATCAGATCCAGCTTAAGTAATCTTCAATACGATGAAGACAGTTTTAATCTATTTTCTTTTCTTGACGTTTGTTTAAATCTTTTTCTAGTCATATTTTAACTTTTGAAGATATAAAAACAAATTTAATAATAAAATTTTACATTTTCCTGGCTCGAATATATGAATGGCGGGTCTAAACAAATGGTTGGCACATGTCACAATCTGACAGTGGTAGGATTACAAGTAATTCATAAGGGATTTGATATGATATAACGGGCTTGGAGTTGGGAGTCCGCGGATTACTAAGGCAAGAACAAGCCTGCATATTTCATTGCTCTAAGTTGGCATATAATTTATATTGTAACCAACCTTCTCATGGATGGTAGCTTAACGAGAAATTATCTAAGTTAACCAATATACCGTAATTTTGAAGGTATTTTAAAGTGAAATTAGAGTTATTTAATATGAATTTGACCGTGTTCGTCCTATAGAAAGTTTTTATATTCTTAAAAAAAAATATATTAATAATTGATTCGTCGTATATTTTAAACATACTGAAAAGGATTTAGTTTTCATTCGAAATATGAATATTAAAACACTTCTCGAAATAATATGAAGAAATATAGGATCAATTTTTCACTCCACAGTTTTCACTCCTTTATGCTAAATCGATGGCCCGATAAGATTCAAAGTAATATATATATAAGTTTTCGCACTTGTAGGTTTTTTTTTTTAATCGATAATGAACTATTATTATTTATTTTAACTTCACGTGTTGATACTACTTACTGTTTCAGTTTAAATGCGCTCTGGTGTATGGAAACTATAAAAATTCAATTATTTTAACATTTAATAGTTAATGATTATCAACGAAAAACTTGAAGAAAAAGAAAAGAGGTTGAATGAAATCACAGTTCTCGTTCCAGAGCGCTGTCCCACGCCTCCAGTCCACGCTGTCCGTCAGGCGTCTGCTCGCGTAGGCCACCGGTCTTTCCCCATCCCCTGCTTCCTGTGACGATACTGCCCCCAAGGCATCGCTTGATATGGTGGTGATTTTGAACTCCTTCTCGAAGTTGGGGAAAGCCCAATTCGGCGCCTCCTGCAAACGCGCCAGGACTGCGCCTGAGCTAAACCACTGCAAATCGTTTTCGTATCGCTCTATAAACCAACTGTTTTGTTACCGTTCATAGGAAGTGTCCAGTTCGTCAAACCGTCTCAACCGACTACTGTATGAACTGTCCACGGAGGAGCTGTCTACAGGTGAGGGTATAGTGAAGCTGTGGACCGTATTGCCAAGTGCAAGTTTCACTTACACAGAGAAGGCGGCCATATTGGCGAGGTTACCGGTCAACTGTAGTAGAGATAAGAGTGGGGAGTCCGAAAAGCCCTCATAGCACCGTAGTTACGTGCGTTCGCGGCTCCCACTTGCCATATATTTTTTATTTATAAAAAAACACTGAAAAATTCAGAAAAATACTGCTGATGAAACATGCGTTTCTATCAGCAGTTAATGTCAGCAGAAAATAAGAAAAAACGCACAAGGTCGTTGGGACCTACCCTCACTCCGTCGACGGTCAAACGTAAGCCGCGGCAATCTAATCGAAACATAGCCCCTTTAAATTCTTAAGCTCCCAACAGCTCTATGGAAGAAATACCATCACAACCAAGCACGTCAAAACAAACAGCAACAACAACTCATGAGTCTCCATTTTTCACGCCCAATAGCTACGAGGCGTTAAAAAATATCGAAATAGAGGACATGGACTCTACACAAACACGCACACAGCCCAAGCCACTAGCAAACACTCCATTAATTAAACACTCCATGCTCCCACATAACCTTTACCCTCTGCCGCAAATCCTGTCCGCCAGTTTTTTTTTATTCGATTCCTCTCCCTGTGTCTGAGACAGTAAGGTATCTAGGCTTCCATCTCGACAAAAGACTGACATGGAACCCACATACGAGACTAAAAAGACAAGAACTAAAGAGACGCTTTGGACAACTGTACAGACTACTTCGAAAGAAATCCCAACCCTCAATAGAAAATAAACTACTTATTTACAAAGTTATACCTAAGCCAATCTGGACATACGGAATAGAGCTATGGGGGACAGAAAAAAGTCGAACATCAAGCGCATCCAATCCTTTCAATTAAAAGTCCTACAATAGTAAATGCCCCTTAGTACGTCAGCAGCAAAACCTTTTACAATGATCTGAATTTACCCTATATTCTTGAACTCATCCCTTCCAAGTTCATAAAATTCCATAGTAACTTATCCAACCACCCGAATTCCCTAGCACTGTCATTGCACTGCACCACTCATCCCAATAATCCTCCTCGGAGATTAAAACGGCATTGGGCTCGTGACCTGCTATAAATAAGTGACAGTGGGAGTTCTGGCAATGGCCAGTTTCTCTAATCGTGTCCTGAGCGTCTGTGGCTCTCGCGCTGTTGGTCTGCCTCCACTCTTATCCAGTGACGCGGCTGACTTAGGAGCGTGGGCGACTTCCCAAGACTCCGCTGCCTCCTTCGCATGCGAGGGAGGTGACAATCATGTGGACTTGGGGGGCCTCTGAGCTGTTTGTAAATATTGTATGAATGAGCGAGTGAATGATGTTTTATGGTATAAATGATAAAATTTCTATCAATTACTTATTGCCTAATAAAGAAGGCAGATTGTAATTTTATCTTAATAAATTGTTGTTGAGTCCTCCTCCTGCAAACGCGCCAAGCATTTGCGGATATTCTGCTTTATCAGCGACGTGATCATTTCCTCATCATTTCATTTATCCCTGCTCCTTTCCGTAGTAAGTTGTTATTGGGTACCATGCATTCTGCCACGTCCGGCACGAAACGGTGGTAGTATTTGAGCGTGCCCAGTAATCTCCGAATCCCTTTTACGCCTTTTGGCACCTCCATTTTCTGGATCACTTCTACTTTCGTTGAGTCTGGTTGAACCCCTACCTGAGAGATTGTATGCCCTAAAAAATTAATCTGCTCCTGCCCCCGTGACGATTTGTCTATTGAAAGTTTCAACCCAAAATCTCTTAATCTCCTAAATATGTTCCGAAGGTGTTGAATGTGTTCCGATTCCGTTCGACTGAAGATCAGCAGGTCATTCATGTAAATTTGGCACATATTCTCGTCCATGAGACGCTGAAGGGTTATTGGGGCATTTTCGAGACTAAACGGCATTCTCGTGAAATCAAAATGCCCTCTTTCAAACGAGAACGCAGTTTTATGTTGGTCATGCGCAGCTGGCTTGATCTGATGGTACCCTGCTTTTAGGTCTAATGTGCTAAAAATGTTCACACCGTTGAGTCTGTCTAGGATGTCTTGGAACCACGGGATCGGATATTTTTTGTCCAGGGTATTGTCGTTAAGTTTCCGAAAATCTTTTCCTTTTCACTGCCCACAAAGGGCTATTATACGGAGACGTGCTATCTTTGATGATCCCTTGGCGCTTGAGATCTTCGATCTCCTTCCTAATGTGTTGTCTGAGAGTTTGCGGATACCGCCTCTCCTTCACATACGTCAACCACTCTACTTTTAACGGGATCTCATGTAGCGTTTTCCCCGATGCTCCTAGCGTGTCCCCTTCAGCGAAAAAAATATCCCTAAACTCGCTCCGCAGACTCTCCCTCCAATCCTCCAATCTCTTAACCGCACCTATTTGCTCCGTTTCGCCCCTTACGCCCCCCCCTGGCTTCGATAGGTTCGCTTCCCTAGTTTGATCCTCCAGTTCTCGCCCTGGTTTTCTATGCACGCGCCTACTTTTCCCAGTAAATCACACCCCACTATTATCTGGTATTCCCGTGGAATGACTTCCACGACGTGTACCTTTACGTCACCCATTACCTTCGCCCATTAGTCCAGCCCCACGACCGATTCTCCCATTACTTCCCCCTAAAGTAAGTAATTTACACTTACATGCCTTGATCTGGTGCGCACCACGAGATATTATTGTATTGGCACTGCCAGTACCAATTAGGCACCTCTCCCCCTTTCAGAACTCAACAGGACTATTTCAAAGGGAAAAGAGACAGAATGCACTTTAAAAGGTTTTTTTGCTATTGTTTTCATTATGAAATTTGAATATATATTATTTTGTTAATTTTTATTAAATTTGAAAGTAAATGTGTCTGTACCGCTAACTACATAACATAAATCACCCTATACTCCATAGTATATATATAGTAAATTGGTTATAATATTTTGTAAATTAATTTAAACAAACGTAAATAACATTACCAAACCATAAGTCATACCAGTGTAAATATCGTAAACAATAAAAGACACAGCTGAAAAAAACTAGTCAGAGGCCCTTGAAGGGGGAGTCAGGTAGCTCCTAGGGGCTTGGTGGGTCCCGGTCTAGAACAGTCAAGCATCACCTCAACCCTGCAATTTGGTTGTTCAGAATAAAACCCCAGATCATTGGCTACTTGGGGCTATATATACCCTCTAGTGTTAGCAGATAAGTCATTCTAACTACGGCTCTTAGGTCTGGTACTTGCAGCTGCACTGATGTTTCAAGATTTAGCCTTCTCATTTATGAATACCTCTGCATCTCTGTTTCCTAACCTCGCTATGTTTTAGTCTGTCCTTGCCAGACCCGACATTTTCCTAGCGGAATTCTTTGCCTTGGTCTCGCTAAAACTAGCACTTCCTTGGAAGAGTTTTTTTCCTTGTGGACGATGGTTACCTGGGGCCCTACGAACTTGACCTAGTAGTGTCTCCCCCAGTGATCCAGACTGCCTCTCTACGGTTCACACTCACCTTTGGGATCCGGACGGTTTTCGCCAACCCTCAATGCGTTATAGTGTCAATGCGTGGTCATTCCAAAACCACATAAACTACCTACCATACCTAACCTATATCTCTTCTCCTGAACATAGTGCACTGTCGGGGCACATACCTATCAGATATGGAGTCAGATAGTACAGTAGTAAGACCCGTCATGAAGCAAATGTCCAGGTCATAGCCTAATCAACCCTCACTTCGTCACTAGCGCTAGGGTAAGGGGGTGCCTACCCTCGTGACGACCCGACATGTCGCGACAGTGTAATTAAAATTAAAATTCTATTCAAACTCGTACGAAAATCCCTGCATACATGACTTGACTAACTTTATTTCCAAATGTACACTGATATTTTAGCTAATTAAAATTTGTCTTACAATTAATAGTAGAAGCAGTTTTCAGTGAGCAAAATGGTTTCAAAAATAAATCTATGATTTTAGTTCAAAGATAAAAAGTAGGACGATAGAGACGAAGAATCAAAGATCTCATTGGTTTATTATCACTCGTTTTACAATTAAGTAAATTAGCTACCTAAGATAAACAATAAATAAACTGTATCATTCTTTTTACTGATCTAAGCTTTTAATTGTATTGGCTTTAAATAGAAGGAATCAGTAATAGTTACCATATTTATTAACTAAAATACTAATTTATTTAATGATTAGCAAACATTATTTATGTTTGTTGAAGTTCAGTAAAAGTATCCTTATAATTACATTTGATGATGTAGAGATGGTTTTTATATTGCTGGTTCCTGTAAAACAATCTGTATTATAACTTTTTTTTTGTCCTAAAGATGTCTGAACTAGGTGAAACTATGAAATTTTAAATAAATTTTTGTGTTATTAAGGCTTTTATTTGATTTCACCTTTAATTCATTTTTAATATTTTGATCTCATTATGTGGTATTTACTGGGAATGTATCTAATTAATAATAAAATTTTAGTCAATTCATTGATTTTCAATTTCAAAATTCCCTCTACATCAGACTACCATATGCTGATCGTAGCCATAGACTCCCAAGGAAATCACTTCAATGCTATATCTAATTCCTCAAGTCTCTAATCAGACAGTTTATCCTACCTAATCCTACTAAAGTTTTGAGCTTTCTTTATTTATTTTGATGTCGAAATGTTCTGTGGATTTTTCGTTATTTTTTTTTAATGGTATTTATTAATATTTTTTTATGGTTGTTGTCGTAATCTTCCTTCTTGGTCAAATTTCGATGGAACTCACTGGAATGCACCCCTTTTACGCTGTCTGCTGTGAATATGAATATACGAACATTATCAACTCAATCTCCTCTGCTTCTAAACATTCCCTTGTCATCTCAATCTTATTGATATATTTGTTTACTCTTCCGGTACAGAATATCGTACTTTTTGAATGAATGAATAAAAAAAACAATTTATTCTGGGATATTGTCCAAAAAGAATAACAAAAAAAACAAGCACTTCTGGTTGACAAATAAAAAGGTAGATAGCATTACACTGATGTGATTAGCTTATAAATAATATAGATTCTTCATGTTCTCGGATTGGCAGAGGTAATGTATGTTCCTATTGACCCTAGAATTGATATAAAATAGGAATTCATCGAATTTCGACGGATTGATCCTGGTGAAATTTAAATATAATGTAAGAAATGCTGAGCAATGAATAGCGGTACATCAAAACCATAGCAAACAATAGAACTCTATAATGTGTTGACCCTGCGGTCGCATCCAAGAAGAGAAACCCCTTCAAAGATATTTTGAGCCTGGAAGTAAGTTTCCTTGGGATTACGGGTGGAAAACAAATATTTGAAGATGCCTACAGTCGCAGGAAGATAACATTTTATGAGAATGCCGGTCTCTTAAAATTCTTTTCTTACTGTCCGTATTGCCGTAATCTTTTCTATAACTATCATTTCTTTAGTTGTTCAAAAACTCTAGTTTTAGAATCGGTGGTTATGGTTTGGTTTATACCACCAATACTAAGTAATGTTGAATAGAGCTGCTCAACAAATTATGACTAATTATTTGAATCGGATTTTAAAACTGCTAATTCATTGAATAAAGCTTTCTTTCTTACTTACTCATTTATCATGTTTAGTATTTGCGTGTTCAGACTTTCTAAGTAACTTTTGGTATTATATTAAAATTAATGTATTCACTACACATTTTTTATATAAAACATAAAAAGTTATAACATGAAGAAAAGGGCGGAATAAATGATTATGAACCATAATGCTTAACGTTTGTTGTGGCCACCTCTTAATCACAAATAATTATAAGTCACCCTCTTATCGTATCAGACTTTGTATCTATATCATCAAATGATTATCAGAAAATAAGTGTCTATTTTTCATTATTTTAATAAAGGTTATAACGTCAGTGAGAGTAGGGGGAGGAGCCATCCCTACTTCTGCTGGCCACCTGGTGGGAGGCCATCCCCTCCAGGGTGGACTGGCTATAGAAGGGGTGCCAGTTGACCGGATTTGCATAACGAATCGGACCACCACTTGGAACACTACTCTCTCCTCTCTCTCTGCACTGGCGCCTGCTGCTTTACTCAAAACCTTGGACTTTTCATTCAACTATCAGCATCTCTCTCTCTCCTGACCTCGCTATGTTTTAGTACGGCGTTGTCAGACCCCACACCTTCCTAGTGGGAATCTCTGCCTTCGTCTCGCTAAAACTAGCACCTCCTTGGGAGAGACCTCTCCTTTGCAGACGACGGTTGCCGTGGCCCTGCAAATTTCACCAGCAGTGTTTCTTATGGCAATCTAGTCTGCCTCTCTCCGGTTCACACTCGCCTTTGGGATCCGGGTGGTTTTCGCCTACCCTTAGATACCGAGTGTGAATTCGTGGTCATTCCAAGACCACATAAACTACCCTGTACCTCTTCTCCTGAACATAGTGCTTTGTTAGGGCACACACACCTTCTAAAAGATTTTATGATGTCAGATCAAAGCGAATTAAAGCTGCCCGCCGACTAGGTCGGCAGCCAGGGTGAAAGACCGCCCGCCTAATCTCTTTCTGGGCGCTCGCCGGACGGGGGCTAAGAGGTTGTAGTGACCCTAGCCCACGGCGGGCGTCTCCTCCCCACTTTGGGGATACTCAGGTATAAAACTGAGCCCTAAAACGTTAATAGGGTTATAATTGTTAGCATTGAGTCCCTTTAATTATTTAGTCTAGCATACGGTATTTAATGGCCTCATAAATAGTCATCTATTTCCTGAACTGCCGAGTATAACGCATCGTTCATACTCTCCTTTCTTAAAATGAATTCAAACCATACTTTTCGCTAAGCAATATTAACGAATTGTAAATAATTGTTTTCCTATAACGAAAAAGTAGAAAAGTGCCCATAATGTGAAAAGGTTGTTTTTTAATGTTTCTTTTATTATATTTGATGGCTTTTGGTTCTTATCAGGCGTACCTGCTTCGTCAGATTTGGGACTAGGTCCTGGTTCACAATTAGTACATACATATATATATACACATAACCTCACCTTTGTAGACTCCTCCTTTATAGTATGCTATCCAGAAGGTGCTGGCCGTTGGGTACCCTCTTGGACAAGGTAGTACCCACCCTCCAAGGAGCCATATACTGTATATGGCAACGGCCAGGTTACCCAATATTGGCAAATATTTGGTGAGCCCTTACTACTGATGCTACAGAAAACAAAGATATTCGAAACTTTTAATTTTAAATACTAATTAATTTTAGTTGCTATATGGTATTTTGTGTTTGCAGATGACCGTAAGGTGATGTTCGGAGGCGGCTTGGACGATGGTGGCAGCCTACTGCTCCCGGCCGACGCCAGCGGGCTGATGGCAGCGGTTGCCGGGCTGTCGCCGCAGAACTCATCCGAGCCACTCTTCAACTTCTCAATGCAGGAGGCACTCGAGATCCTCTCGGAGCACCAGCAGAACGAGAAGCTCCTCGTCCCGACAACGGAGATCCTCATCATTATAGTCTATTCTGTTCTCATGACATCCGGTGTCTTCTGCAACGCCTTGGTCTGCTTCGTCGTGGCCCGGCAGTGCGCTCGCAAGCACCACCAAGCCGGACCCAGCCCCAGGAACATGTACATCGTGAACCTCGCACTTGCGGACCTCCTCCTATGCCTGGTCTGCATGCCATTCACCCTTATTTCCATACTCAGAAGGCGCTGGACGCTGGGTACCCTCTTGTGCAAGATAGTCCCCGCTCTCCAAGGAGCCAACATAATGGTGTCTGCCGGGACCATCACTGCCATAGCCCTTGACAGGTAAGCCCATCCATGTAGCACTTCTTCATTTCCTCTACTCTATCAATAACAAAATCTTTATTTATTAGAAACAATGTACTAGGTTGTTTATTTTTATTTCGGCTTAAAACCTTAGGTCATTAGCGCCGTTTTTTGTATATTTAATTCATTTGGGGAGCCCGAGATAGTGAAAGGACTAGAAAAGAAGGTGCTGCACAAGAAAACATTGTAAAATTTAATATAACACATGAAATCCTCCTTTAACTTAGAATTTAAATAACACCAACATCAGTTTTTCTGTAATCGGCATGCACTTTTAACAGCCCATGCCTGTAATCCTTAGACTATGACAATAACACATAAGAGAAAAGATTAATAATGTAAAATATATAACTGTTAAAATTTATAGACTATAATAAAGTTATATAAATAGTACTTATTAATAAAATACAAACAAAGAGAATAAAAATTGATATTAGAGGAAAAACCAATATCATAATTTGCCATGACATGTATATTAATTTATAGAACAAGAATAGTAGTATTTATAATTAAACTAGTTTTTGTAATAAAAATTCTGATGTAATTTTTATGCAATCTTTACAATTTATCAATCAGCAATCAGAAGCTTTATTTTTATTTTATATATCTTCTGTCTGAATCTGAATACCTGAATACATTGAAATGGTTACTTTAATATTTTACTCAAGTATAAAACAAATAGTTTAAATTTCAATGCGTTGATATCTATATGAATTTGTCTAATTGTCACTAAATATTTTCGAACAATAGACAACACAACACTGAGGCCAGCAAGAAAATGCATGGCGAAATGTATCGTTATTTGTGGTTTTCACCTCAACCTGAAAAAAAAATCACAGATTGTGTAAATTTATTAGAACGAAGCAGCAAGGATAAAAATCGTTTTTCACGTTGTAAACAATAAGCAATAGTACGGGATAGGCTGCGCATATGAATTTTTGTCAATAATCTCACTAAAGAAACAAAGTATGATACATTTTAAAAAATCTATCGGTTTAAATTTAATATGCCGTTATTGGAACTAATGTATTTGTGCCACTCTTCTGTCCTAAAATTTATATAATATTGTCTGGCACTGATAAAATTAAATGGCAAGAGAATATTAAAAAGAGATTGGAGGAACATGTTTATTTTTTTTTCAATTTATTTGTGGATGTACTAAAGCCCGTACCTACCTAATACTTCTGGTGCATAAACAAAATAAAATGTATAAATTATTTAAAGGAAATTACAAATTCAAATGACGTATTCATGCATAACAACCTGCAGAGTAGGCAACTACAGATTTTTAATAGAAAGCAGCACATATTAAGATATTATACTTGAAATATTTGAATATCTAAAATCACTGTTTATAGAAGCGTGAAAGTCAAGACGAAAAAGTCCTGCGACAGCACCCTTGACTTCTACTCAAACGGATCTTATTTTAGGGAACAAACTTATTTTATGTTATTTATCTGAGGAAACTACAGCCATGGTAGAATATCTTATTCCAGAAGCGTTGAAAATACTTCCTTCCGGCATTAATGAACACAATAATCTCAGTAAAGTTTCAAATCAGGGAAAAAATTAAGCGAGAATTTCACCTGGTAATTGCTTTTTATATATTGTCCAAAGGGCCGTTTCATAGAAGAGCCAAGGAGAGGAAAATTAGTCTGGTGGTTGGACACTTGGTCATGGGAATGAGTCATAACGACTAAACAGACACCAAGAGAACATGCTGACGGTTTAGAAAAGATAAGGTTCCCTTTCTAACAATCAGGTGACTAAATAGTAAGGTCACTAGACACAAGAGTAAGGTCACAAGAGGTTTTCCCCTATTTGAATACCAAGAATATACTATAGGACAGACTTGGAATTTGAACGTCTGGCGCTGAAGAAAACTCATGAAAATTCTTAATATTTTTCTTCTGTTTATAAAATACACCAGAGGTTTTTTAATAATACTACAATTATGTATAATACTACAACTTTATAATACACGCATAATTAGTTATTAGCTGAAGAAAATAATTTTATTTAAATTTAGGTATACAATTCCAATAATGTTAAATGTGAAGCTGTTTTCTTTGAAGAATATATTTACCTTACACGACTGGAGCTGCAAACATTCTCCATTCAATCTGAAATTTCAAATTTATATTCAATGTGCGCCCTCTTGGGCTCGAGAAGTAATTTTGTAATATCAAACGATGCAACCATAAATTAATAATAATAATAATAATAATTATTATTAATAATAATAATAATAAATTAATCTCCGACCAGTAGTAATCTTTGGATGTTTTCTAAACTAAGATGAGAACATTAAATAGACGATGCTGATATTTAAAAAATATTCTAAAATACACACTTGAATCTAACTTGTACTGATAGAACGGACGTCTGAAATAAATCTTAACTGAAATACTAAAATCTACGTTGTATTGAGACGTCGCAACGTGTGGCTTTGACGAATTCCTGATTAAGTCTAGTATTTCTTATCATATAATAGTGGAAGAAATATAATTCTTTCTTCAACTAAAGGCTTACAAAAATTTTTTGTTTTCATGGTTTTCAAGAATTTTGTTTTTGAAAAACGCTTGTCAAATATTATTATAAAACAAATATGTAGGACTTTCAGCTAAGCATGGGAGGCGTTTAGTGCTTCTCTCCTCCTCTCCTCTACACAAAGCCCTTTGCAAAATCGATGATAGCATCCTTCATTGTTGTGAAACCCATTAAGCCTTGATTACTGTTTTGGCCCGCGCCCATCAATACGAAACCGCTGCTTTTGTACCTTGCGGGTGTACGGTTGTAGGGAGGGTAGGAGGGTTCACTCGGTAATATGAATAATAATTACCTTGTTTTTCTCTAAAATGTTTGTTCATCTAATAGAAAATATACAATTTAAATAAAATTTTAAGATTGAAAACCCTATTGGAATTCTTTATATGCCGAAAATAGTTTTTTTTTCACATGAGAAAATTGCAAAAAAAACCTCTATGTAAAGTAATATTGTTTTTAGTATTACAGTAACATTTATGAAATCAATGAATCAAAAAATGTACACTAATTTGTATTTTTAAGTCGGTACTTCATCAATTATGCTCATATTTAAGCGATCACTGACCTGCATTTCATTATGATTATATGTTACAAAGATGTTCTCTTGAAAATTTAGAATTTTACGCATTATTGATTGCAATGTAAGAATTAATTAATACATTCATACCGGACTTCATAAAATATATATGCCATTTCTTCCCAAGGCAATTCTCATAGATCAGAGAGATGGAAATAGAGCCACATAAGCTCAGGATATGAGTAGAGATGATGGACAATGCCAGCACCTCATGGCACAGTTTTCTACATCATATGTTTGATATGTTTATATAAGTTTAACATATATTGTTATCATTTTCTAGTATACATCTCCAGCTTGTTCAGAAGGTCTTGATGAGGCTATGGCAGTGCCAACTGACTCTGTATCTCACGAATGTCTGTCTTTTGTATAGCTCTTATAATTAGATAATAGAACAAGCTCAGCTAAAATTATATACAAAAAAAAATATTATTGCAAAGATATTAAACCTGTAGCTAGAAATAGCCATCATATCAAACACACTGATAAAAATATCCCTTGCAGCTTTTATAAAATAAACTTATATTTATAAGACTTGTACAGCACGTTCAATCATGATAAAATGGTGCTTTAGTATTCATCCTGCTTTAATGAATATTTTTAATTCAATTTTTTTCATAGAGGAATATTAGGAGGCGTAACAAATATGTTTTTATTATAAATCATTTACAACTACTTTAAGTGCTTAGGTACATTGAACATCCTCTTAGAAAACATCTGAGCCTTCGTGTGTAAGGAATATAAAAACTTGTGGGAGGACAAAATAGGACGTTGTTTATACTTATAAGAAACGTGTTTGAATTTCGGTTTGAAAACAAAAATCGATGTGATACGAAAAAGCTGAAATACAGAAAGGCGAGGGTTAACCTAGCAACTATTAATTCCCTTGTGGCAACAAATTATCAACTACATAATAAATCCAAATTCCACTCTTGGCGCAATCTTAAAATAAACTCATATAGTTATCGTATTTTAAACTCAAATTGAGAATTTTTTTGGAAAGGATAGAATATGACCCCTTCTATTTTGAGACACAATGGTCTGATTTATTCAAACTGATTTCATTCATCTTATTTCAGTCCTTTGGATTTCGAGAGAGATATAAAAAAGTGAGAGATTGAGAGAGGGTCTAAATTTTTTTTAACTACCATCTTATTCTATGAATGTTTTTTCTAATTAATTGTCATATGGTATGAATGAGAGCATTTATCTTATTACTTATTGCTTAAGATTGTAATTATAGCACAATAAAGGAGTATGAAAAAAAAAAAAAAAAAATTAATTGTCGAGTTCAAAGTGAGAGGCTCTACTTTTAAACATTTACTACTCGATGGTGTTAAAAGGATCCCACTTGTATAATATCATAAGAGAGGATCTGAATAGGTATTTTTACTTACTTACAATTTGTAATATATTTTCATTTAAGCGTACATGTTTAAAATAAAAAAAGTAAGTCTACAAGTAATGCAAACAAATATTAGCTTCAGGTAAGAATTTTACTTTTTAAATATGCAAGTTATGATGAAGTTGTGAATCATGGGTAACTTATAGCATATATATATATATATGTATAAACGTTGTTGGGTAGTCACGAGGGGGGTGCCTAACTAGATAACTAGGTAACTACCCTAGCCCTGGTGACGAAGTGAGGGTTGATTAGGCTATGACCTGGAAAATTTTTTCATGGCGGGTCTTGCTATCTGACTCTATATATGGTAGGTATGTGCCCCGACAATGCACTTCCGGAGAAGAGGTATAGGGTAGGTAGTTTGTGTGGTCTTGGAATGACCACGAATTTACACTTGGTATCTGAGGGTAGGTGAAATCCGTCCGGATCCTAAAGGCGAGTGTGAACCGGAGAGAGGCAGACTGGATTGCCATGGGAGACACTACTTGGTAAATTTGTAGGGTCACGAAAACCGTTGTCCGCGAGGGAGAGGTCTCTCCCAAGGAGCTGCTAGTTTTAGCGAGGCGAAGGCAGATAATCCCACTAGAGAGTGTGGGGTCTGACAAGGCTGGACTAAATCATAGCGAGGTTAGGAAGAGAGGTCCAGAGGTTTTCATAAATGAGAAGAGAGTCGTATTCAGAATGATTAACAGGCAAAGAACCAGGTCTATTTATAGTTGGCTTCCTTCATTAGTACCTGTTCTGGGTAGAGGGTGAGGTTCCCAGCCTCTAATTAATTAACTTGCAGCTGGGTCTTTATTGTTTACAACATTTACAATGGTTCATGGTTTGGTAATGTTATTTACATTTGTTTGAATTAATTTTTAATATATATAGTTATAGTGCACCCGTGCTAGCATTCTAAGAACTATGAATCACCCCTTTGCTGACTCTTATTTAAACCCGTGAGAATCAGAGAAGGAGGTCAGTCTATTGTATCTCATTAGCCCGTCACTATGCTAGATTAGATCTGTATATTACCATGTCATTTATGTTTGTTATTCAAAATAAATCTTTTTAAAAAGTCTTGTGTGCTTTGAAGATATTTAACTATATATACAATAGAGTATAGGGTGATTTATCTCATGTAGTTAGTGGTCGCTACAAACGTCATATTTAAGAACAAAATAAAGTAAACATGCTTATTATATTTATTTTTTCCCAGAAGACTGGAAGTCAGTTACAAAATGAAAATTACAAAAATTGTAAATAAATTAATCCGCCGACCTAATTAGATGAGCAGCCAAAAAACTGAAAAGATCACATGAGGCCCACCCATCAAAACCGAGCACCGTTGAAAACGCAAGTATTAATTTGCCAAAAATATGTTAGTTCCTTAATCACGGATACGCTCGAATTAGTGTTTTTTTAAATTTCCCAGAGTGAAATTAACGCAACGACGGAAATTAAATTTCTAACGGAAATCTCACTCATATCGGATAGATACTTCAAAGATTTGTTGGGTGAAGGCGAATGGACTATTTTGTGTTATTTTTTCGTTAGGACAAGGATGTTGAACCACCTGAACTTGATCATCAATATGATAATAAATAAACCATGTCATTAATAGACCATTGATCAAGTCCATAAATAAACCAGACCCAAGTCTATAAATAGCCCAGTTCTGAGTAAGGTTGGTATCCTTACTTAACTCTTGACACATGGTGGTGGAAACTTTTAAAAGCCATCTTTCGAATAACCCGCGCTTATCTAGATTATTATAGTCCAAGGAACTTATGCCTGCACTATAGAAAAAGGGCATTATCCTAAGATTATTATTATTAGGTTGGATTTATGCTCAACAATGACAATATTTGTTCGCAGATTACTATATCTATTTGTAAGCACTAGTAACAGTAATGGTAGCGCGGGTGGTGGCACTAGTGCTTGAAAATAACTTGAGTAATCTGTGGGCAGACATTTTCACACCCTTCACAGCAAAGTAGGAGAATTACTACGATAGCGTACTTTACAAGAAAGACGTCTCCGTTTTCAGAAAAGGATTTTAGGCAAGTTTTTTTAAAGGCAACAATTGAAGGTGTGAAAGGTCTAGTCTTTATACAATATACATTGACTTCAAAAGAGAACTGAACCATTTTCACTGTTCATCCTTAAACCTGGGTATAAACCGGGAAGGTCATAAGAGTCTCTGGTAACCAGACGATCGGTACAATTTACGAGAGAGGATACTACATTTTACGGATAACCTCGATATAGTCGCAATTTCTTTTAGTGTACTGAGAATGGTTTTCTTTTCGTGATGGAAGCCAAGGTTAATAATAAAGAAAAAGTTCCAAAAATAACACAGTATATGATGAAGAGGAATGAGTGCTATTTTGGATTGAGGGAGAATCTTCAACGAATTCACTACAAAACAATTTTTCTATTTATAGATTCGAGAGTTTGACATGTACCAGCTCTGAAGAAAATTATATGTCTATTCTAGAAACATATTGTGCCGTATAAGTTGACTCCAGTAGACACGGCTTAATTAGAAGGCGCTGTTCAGTAGAGTGTCTATGTTGTGGATCGTTAAGTTAGCTAGATTAAGGTAGAATGGCCATGTTACTTCATGTGTGGAGGATTAGATTTAAATGAATTTCCTGAAAGGGAAGCTGGATTTTATCATGGATATAACCCGATCTAAGCAATGTAAGGATATACAAGTACCTTCAAATGTTTAAACAAGATAAAATCTTGGACCACTTGGCACTACAAAGTAGTAGTAACTTCATTATGACTTAAGCTTAATACTAATAAAGTATCATACAAAAAAATATACTTAATAAACATTAAGAGCACCCAGTGTTTGGAATACTAAGTACAATTGTAAATACTCCTTACGGAACCTACGTAATTGTAAATAAAAAAAACCTATTAAACCCTCCATACGGACATTAATATAACCATGGTAAAGAAAAATTAGGTTAAGAATTAGTATGTAAGTTAGTTTTAAGGTTGATCAAAAAGGTGAGCCCCATCACCTTTATTAGTCAGTTTAGTCCAGTCATGTATAATGTATATCATTATACTTGTTTATTCATTATATAATTTTTATAAAATAACAAAACCTGTATATAATGTAGCGAGGAAATACAGAAATAATTTGTAAATGGATTCGCCTGAGGATCTATAATTTGTATGTAATTATTTGTAAACTTTTTAAGTTATGGAAAAAAAATAAATAATAATATAACCACCATCCTTTGACACATTTCCTGTAAACTCATCCTTTACTTACACATCCAAATCACACTATAAGATCGCTATCCAATTTCACACTTTCCTACTGTCCTCCTCGAAACTGAAGCGGCAATGTCCTTAAACTATCCCATAATTAACTTGTTATTATTACTGTCTAGCAGTAATGTTGCTGTTTCTTTCCTCCTCTCCTTATCTCCCCGATACCATATTTCTTCTCCTTTCCTTGGGAGGTTACGTGTGATTTTGAGGTATTTTTTGGATTTGTAGTAAATAAGTACGATAAAGCGCAATTATCAGTTCATCGCATTACTGCTCAGTTCCATAAGTTACATCTATATTGTGTACGCGTATATTTCAAATACAGTATGGATGAGGTACTGAACACAGCCATTGTATATATGGTAATGTATCTATTTATTTATATCTATCTATTTATCACCGATTATTACTTACTGTTTTATCAGGGAAATCGTCAGATTGTATTTTTATAAAATTAGAATTTTTTTAATATTTACTGTCTTGTGCCACTTCCTCTATATTTCTACTAGTTGCTCTGTGTGTAGTCTGTTCAGTCTTACGGAAGGTATTACATTATATATAAAATTGATAGACGGTCAAGGTGTGCACCTGCGATCGGATTACACAGGCCTGAATAGCTAAATGATTACTAGCACAGACAGCTATGCTGTGTCCGGGCTTCGGTCAGGATTAAGTATTGATCCCTTCATAAACTCGAAATGTCTGGTAGTGCCTGGTAATTATTAATACATAGGGCATCATACCCACGAAAGACTGGTTGTTTAATATATATTGTACTATTGGATATAATCTAGAGCGAGACAATCAGAAGGACGTGAAAGCTTTATAAGGCTAGATAAATTGGAAGGATTTATCTTTTTACAATTAAAAAGGTACATTTTCTATTTTTGTATAACTGATTCACACCGATTATGAAGAAATTTGTGTTTTTAATAAAATTTTAGTAAAAACGAAATAAATAGGATGAGAAGAAACAACAATTTTCAGAGATACTTTAAGGACTCTGGTTGGGGTACTCGTACGTGCTATATTTTGAGGAGTAATTGAGCAATGTAAAATGAACGATACATTAGTAAAAAATGTTTGACAATGTATTCACTCACTTAGCATCTGCAGATCTAGTGTAATCCCTTACCCATGGTAATCATTTGATAGAATGATGTTTAGGAAGCAGAAAGTGTTTAATAAGGGGGATAACACACACCTCTGATGTCTGAAAACCACTGTAAAATAAACAGAAATGTCTAAATTGTACTGAGAGAACACATGTGTTGCCCGGACAAATTCAGATTTAGCTCTGACTCTTTTTTTTGAAATGATTCCGAGCGCCGTACTCACATACAGCAAATAAAGCTCGTATACTTATCCCTAACATCACTCAAAGAGTCAGTTTTACAGGTAGCTGGTAGATTCATTGCTTCAACAATAAACCAAACTACTTCAAATACATAAATTTCGTTTGATTCTAAAATCAAATTGAAATATATGTGACTGTGGCGTAAACAGTATTAAAACCCAATTAAATAATTATATTACTTATAATATAAGGTAAGCGCCAAAGCAATAGGTACATGTTATATAGAAGTTTTAAGAACGAAATATGAAAAGAAGAGAGTTTTTCAAAAACTCTGTTGTCTGAAAATATAAAATAGCAGTACAGTTAGTAAGTAGCCTACTAGTCTGCAGTGCTTATTTGGTTACAAAGACGTTACCATTGACTGGAGGATGAACGAGAAAAACGATTGGCGAGTAGAACCTGTGTTATGGTTGATATTAAAAAAAACAAACGTTTTAATTGAAGACATTACAAATCATCGGGAATATTACAACCGGATGACGATGGGAGGAGAAAGTGATGACAAGGTCAAGAAATAATCACTTGAATATCATCAAGGACAAATGAAAGAGCTTGGCTAAACACAGGTATCCAATTTGAAATAAAACCCCCTTTGCAGATAGGGCGTACTGCGCTTTCTTACGTGAATTTTCATCTCAAGAAACATCGATAGACCAACCAGTATGTAGGACGATAAAGCACTATTATAAGTTCATCACACTATTCTTGACTGCCATAAGTTCCAAACTACTCAACAGGCAGGATTAGCAGAAAGACTGGTACAACCACACAGCAACAAAAATTCTTTGAAATTATTGCGGGCTTCATTAATAGAATTGTTAATAATGGTATTTTTACTTGGTAATAATTGTTTTTATTGTTGAATCACTTTTATGATATCTCCCTATAGTATATTTGAACTATTTATTGAGGAAAAAAAAAATAAACAATTTTAGGAATATTTTATTGTATTATAAATGTTGATGTGTAGCACGAATAGCTAACCTTGTGATGTTTTGTAGCCTGAAAATGTCTACTTAATTTCTTTCAATGAACATCAAATCGCTTATTGATTAATATTTTAGGTATTATCGCATTATTAATAATTAACATCCAAAAAACAAATGTTTCTCCCGAGGACCAAACCCGGTACTCCCCGAACTCCAGACAGGGTTCTACTTCTGAGCTATTAATAATTATAATTAATGCTGTTATTTAGCCAACTAACTCTCGTAAAAATGAAACCAATAGACAATACTCGCAGCTCACCAGCATGTATTATATCACTTATAATATAAGGTAAGCGCCAAAAGCAATAGGTACATGTTATATAGAAGTTTTAAGAACGAAATATGAAAACATAACACCTAGAAGAGCGTAAGTAAACGTTTTTCAAAAACTCTGTTGTCTGAAAATATAAAATAGCAGTACAGTTAGTAAGTAGCCTACTAGTCTACAGTAATGTCACCACATGTATTGCAAGGTTTCGGGGACAAAGATAAGTAGATTTGATATTGACTAGACCAGTATATTCGTTCATGGACAGCACTGATGAAGAGCATCCGACTGGGAAATATTTCAAGTATTCGGCTACTTTTCCTTGTCAAGATTAAGATGAGCGCACATTCATTGAAATAGAGAGAAACTTGTCGAAATATAAGTGGAGTTCGACTTTCATTAAATCGTTGCACTGAGAGAAACCAATTTTTTGACTTTGGCTTACCACTCACAATGATTCAAGTAGATCGGGATTGTAGAGCGCTTGAGTGTTATTCAATTTGTTTTTGTACCTATTGTTCATTACAAACTCCAATATTTTATTCAGAACATTTTTTATAATCTGTTAATGCGATTTGTCCACTCGGCAAGGAACAATGGCTCACCAATATTCAACTCGAGTTCCATTCATAAGTAGCGTCCGCCACTCATGAATAAACATCATTACGACGATGCAAGAGATATTTTCATACCTCTATGTCTGGTATTAGCTTAGTTAGCTAACTGAAAATACTAACTGCTTATAGAAATCACTGCGGAGAAAAAATAAATAATTTTTTTTCCAATTTAATTATAAGTTATGTTCAGTATCTTTATTTAAGTCCATCGTATCTGAAGTGAAAAAAAATTATTTCCTTCTTTGAATTGAAGCCAATGTAGTTCATTATAAGAATTTTTTGTTTATTTTAGATGCGTTTGACGATTGTGATTTTTGTCCTGTCTGATTGATGCACGCATAAAAGAAAGTCATACATTTTTAACATTGAAGCTTTTAAACCAAAGTGTATTTCGATGGCACACTTCTTCACCTTGCATCTATTCGTAATTTCTTCAGCTGGCACCTTCACACTCAATAATTTTTTTCAGTATTGTCCACCAAATATTTTCCTTCATTCCTTCAGTTGAGATGTGTAATAGTAAGTGAAACTCAAATACGGTTGTGGTGCATAATTGTGTACAGAATTAGACAATGTAAAGATGGTATAAATTATATAAGTGAATGGGTCAATAAGGATTTTTGTGTTAACCAATTGTATTTCGTTACAGTCTATAACCAATTGTTTAAGGGGCTGTATAATTTGTATTTTGTTTATTTATTTGGTAGGGAGAGAGATTATGTAGTCACTAATCTGTTCCTACTCGGTTGGAAATGCTGATAACTTCCCTTGGAGGCGTCAGAAAATAAAAACTACCTCTAATTCGCTACCCACAACACAACATTTTTACCTCAAAATTTTTTTATTTAAAAATAATTTTTCATGATAGCGACGTGCCAGATCGTTAAAAAAAAAGTCAATGAATTTCAAATATAATTCTTGAAAGATTATTTTTGATAGATTCCCAGCGGTATCCTCCGAAGAGAATTAATAAAATTTTATTGAAAAAGTTTTAATTTCCCCTGAGCTTCCCCTTTTGTGAGTATGTGTGAACTCACAAAAAAAAATGTATGACTTTCTTTTATGCGTGCATCAATCAGACAGGACAAAAATCACAATCGTCAAACGCATCTAAAATAAACAAAAAATTCTTATAATGAACTACATTGGCTTCAATTCAAAGAAGGAAATAATTTTTTTTCACTTCAGATACGATGGACTTAAATAAAGATACTGAACATAACTTATAATTAAATTGGAAAAAAAATTATTTATTTTTTCTCCGCAGTGATTTCTATAAGCAGTTAGTATTTTCAGTTAGCTAACTAAGCTAATACCAGACATAGAGGTATGAAAATATCTCTTGCATCGTCGTAATGATGTTTATTCATGAGTGGCGGACGCTACTTATGAATGGAACTCGAGTTGAATATTGGTGAGCCATTGTTCCTTGCCGAGTGGACAAATCGCATTAACAGATTATAAAAAATGTTCTGAATAAAATATTGGAGTTTGTAATGAACAATAGGTACAAAAACAAATTGAATAACACTCAAGCGCTCTACAATCCCGATCTACTTGAATCATTGTGAGTGGTAAGCCAAAGTCAAAAAATTGGTTTCTCTCAGTGCAACGATTTAATGAAAGTCGAACTCCACTTATATTTCGACAAGTTTCTCTCTATTTCAATGAATGTGCGCTCATCTTAATCTTGACAAGGAAAAGTAGCCGAATACTTGAAATATTTCCCAGTCGGATGCTCTTCATCAGTGCTGTCCATGAACGAATATACTGGTCTAGTCAATATCAAATCTACTTATCTTTGTCCCCGAAACCTTGCAATACATGTGGTGACATTACTGTAGACTAGTAGGCTACTTACTAACTGTACTGCTATTTTATATTTTCAGACAACAGAGTTTTTGAAAAACGTTTACTTACGCTCTTCTAGGTGTTATGTTTTCATATTTCGTTCTTAAAACTTCTATATAACATGTACCTATTGCTTTTGGCGCTTACCTTATATTATAAGTGATATAATACATGCTGGTGAGCTGCGAGTATTGTCTATTGGTTTCATTTTTACGAGAGTTAGTTGGCTCTCCTATTCAAATATTGTCCTTCTCTTTCTCCAACGGCTGTTGGAATTGTTGTTTGAATGTTTGCTGGGATTCTTTAGTCGCTACTGGCATCATAGGCTGCTCGGTTCGGCCAACAAACACTATCAACTTTACAAAGGAACAAACCCAATATTTCCTATCGAACATTTAAAAAAAAAGAAAATTTACTTTTTGTTAAACACAATACAAATACATAATATGAAAAAATATTCAGTCAGGTCATATTATAAAATTCAAGATTTCAATTATGCCAATTAACAAAACCGTAGAGCTATACTTTACATTTACAAACTAGTGTACATTGAATAATTGGATAATGCTAGAGGAAATAAAAGAAGGAAAACACTCTAGAATAAACATCCCTTAATTGGGGATAGTTTTGAACTGAGTCTAATGAATGACTTTTTGAATTCTTGGTAATTGGTTGTTATATGTTGATCGTTTGCCAATGTATTCCTAGTTCTTCAGAGCTTAGCCTTTATAGATAGAGAATAAAAATTGTTAGTTTAAGGAAATAAACTGTTATATTGATACCAATGGACAATAAACTTCGCGCTGTAACTGTTATTCGCACTGATTTATTGTTATTTAAGACAGTATGGTACGTAGGCTTCTATCTCGACAAACGGCTGACCTGGAACCCACATACGAGGCTAAAAAGAGAAGAACTAAACAGACGCTTTGGACAACTGTACAGACTACTTCAAAGGACATCCCATCTCTCAATAGAAAATAAATTACAAATCTACAAAGTTATACTTAAACCAATCTGGACATACGGAATATAGCTATGGGGGACATAAAAAAAGTCGAACATCAAGCGTATCCAATCCTTTCAAGTCCTGAGAACAATAGTAAATGCCCCTTATTACGTAAACAACAAAACCCTTCATAACGATCTTAATATACCCTACATTCTAGAACTCATCCCTTCCAAGTTCATGAAATTCGATAGTAATTTA
Source organism: Acanthosoma haemorrhoidale (assembly GCA_930367205.1). NCBI lineage: Eukaryota > Metazoa > Arthropoda > Insecta > Hemiptera > Acanthosomatidae > Acanthosoma > Acanthosoma haemorrhoidale. Next base: position 53,516,393 of record OV884014.1, read on the forward strand.
TCCAACCACTACTAATCCCGTAGCACCGTCATTGCAGTGTCTGCCCCCCCCCCCACTCATCCCTATAAACCTCCCTGGAGACTGAAACGGCCGTGGCCTCGTGACCTGGTATAAATGGGTGACAGTGGGAGTCCTGGCAATGCCAGTTTCTCCAATCAAGTCCTGAGCGTATGTGGCTCTCGCACTCTTCGTCAGCCTCCACTGGCTCGTATCCGGTGACGCGGATGTCAGAGGAGCGTGGGGGACTTCCCAAGACTCCGCTTCCTCTTTCGCATGCGAGGGAGGTGACAACTATGTGGATTTGGAAGGCTTCTGGGCTGTTTGTTAATATTTTATGAATGAGCGAGTGAATGATGAATTGTAAATATGGTATGAATGAGAATATTTATCTCTATTACTTATTGCTTAATAAGGAAGATTGTAATTTTAGCATAATAAAGAAGTTATATATGAGTATTTTGAAATCGTTCCATGTCCTCTTGGGTTTCAAATTATTAAGAGTTGTGTATTAGCTTATTTCGCATTTTGGTTTCATTCACACACGGTACCAATGCATAATTCAAACCTTCACAAATTTTTAATGTATAAATAATTGTCTTGAAGTGATTTATTTATAACTATCGTTTATTGCCACATTCAAGGAAAGGTCAATGCAAAATAAGCAGAAATGGCATTACATTCGATTGTCTGGCCCCCTCCTCGAAATACATAATCGAATCGTTAGTAACCAGCATGCCTGCTACACTGATAGTGATAGATGAAAAGGAATGGCAATTGTCTGTTTACTCAGCACAACCAGGAGGGGGGATGAAGGGATCGTGGTCCAGAGGTCTATAATTGCTACCGAGTAAAGGGAAGCCCTGGGAAACCCTTGGGGAGATTTAGTTATCTTGATGAATCAGATTTCTTGAGTTGTTCGAAGAGATATTTGCCGAGATACCTGGGGACTGATGAACAATATGACCTCCGACCTTTGGTGGTTATTAGTGGCCAAGTCTCTGAGGCAGTTTTACTGCTGACTGCTCGACTATTGAAAACAGATAGGCTGGCAAAGGGTCGACACATTCTCTGTTCGAGGGAGCCTCATCAATAGATAACAATCTGTGTTTGCTCCGAGTAATTCTATAGATTATGTAATGGAAAGACCATCTCTGCCAAAAAGGTGTATTTATATTAACCAGATAAACAGTTATAAATATGCTGTTATAAATTGCGATCTTGGTCTGTCACGGGGAATGAGCCTCGCACTCCGGCTTTTCGACATAGTTTCAAAGTGGACACAATAAACAATAGACTTTATTTCTATTACCTCTTTCTTGTTCTTTTTTATTCTTTTTTAGTTCTCACGAACGTTAACTGGTGCCGAAACCCAGGAGTCGCGGAGATAGTGAGGACTTAAGGAACGCAGTTTGGGGAAATTTCGTTATGGCCCGGGTTTGATCAATACATGGAATAGATGACGGAAAGTGGAGTATTAAGACAGCCCGTCTAAAATCTCGTTGATGGGGTGGAACCTAGGAGAGTGGGCCTGCTACCGGAGACTCACGCGAATGCACTCGCCCTGATGAGGGTGAAGGCGATGAACACCCAGGATCTAAGAAAAGCGATTTCAAGTCTGGAGAAGTTTACAGGTGACCTGGGTAAACTTAACCATTTTTTAAAGGGAGAGAACCTCCTCACAGCGTTAATCGGGATAGGGGGAGAAGGCCGGATGGGCATCCTAGCCACAATTTCGAAGGTGCAGTTGGCCAAGGAAAGGTGGAAGGCAATCGGTTGGACCTCAGGGACGCGGAATCACTGAGAACGGGTTTGATATGTCGAGTAAAAATAAGGATCCTGAATCAGATCCAAGCTGACGAGGAAACCCCATGGGAAGTAGTAAAGGCGCGACTGAAGAAAGCGTATGAAGGGGGTGGCGGACCCCTGAGGATGATATTTTCCAGATGTTTCGGGAAACGAAGTCCCCGAGACAGAGTAACGGACAGTAAAGTTACTGAAAAGATGAGAGAGAAGTTCAGCGCTGAAGAAGTAGAAGGCCGGACGGGCTTCCTGTCCACAATTTTGAAGGTGCAGCTGGCCAAAGAAATGGGAAGGAAAGAGGGATTCACCAACGAACGCTCGTTCCTAGAGTGCGCGCAGACGATGATTGACGCCAGCGCCAGGGAAGAATAATTGCGAAGATAATACAGACACAAGAAGAGTCTGCCAGAGAAAGATCCCGAGACATGGAAACATCTGATGAGATTATTAACGACCAAACATCACCAAATCATTTGGAAGACAAAAACTTCGGGCCTGATGACGGCGACGTACGACGTATACGGTCGAAACACAATCTCGACGATCTAGGCGAAGCCGGGAGTGAGGCGAGAGCAAATTTGCCAGGCACTGAAGGATGCCTCCAAACCGGGGAAAACATACCACCTACTCGTCGGTAACGTGACGATTTGGGAGAAAATTAGAACTTGTGGCCGAGCGAGCATTAGGAATTGACCGCACGTGTATCAGGTGCCTATCAGCGGTTGCGTGACGCGGACCAACAGCGGGAGGTCACTCTTGCGTACCACCAGGGGAAGACGAATCACCGTGGCGTGCAAGAGACAGCGTAGGCACTGCAGCGGAGATATTTCGGGTGGGGGATGCGGAAGACCATCGAGGAGATCATAGGGGCTTGCGACATCTACCTGAAGACCAAATATGACCGCCATCCACCACAGGGACGACAGGAGGAGACACCTACATCAGAGGCGCCACTGTTCTATATACAAATCGACACGTTTACGTGGCGCGAATTCAAATGGGTCACTACAATCGACACATTTGGTGGCTATTGGATACGAGGTGCGGGACATATTGTCGGACGCTATTCTGCAATCCGTCAACTTATGGTTCCAGTTTTATGGCATCCCCGAGCGAATTTCGTCGGATGGTGGGAGAGAGTTCGATAACGCCAAAGTACGCGCTGAGATGAATAATAGAAGCGTGGTGTGGCATATTAATACCCCGGGACATCCCAAAAGTAGAGGAAACGTGGAGCGCACAGCTCCTTCAGCGATCACATGCGGGTATACTAGGTCGACAAGGGGCATTTGGCTAATGTTGCGATGCCAATGGCGGTGGCGGCGTATTACCGCTCGATTCACACCACCACGGGATTCCCGCCGTTTGAAATTCTCTTTGGGTTACGCGCGAGACCGCGAAATTTTGCAGAGGCGGTAGCGGATGAAGGGAGCACGGAACAGCTCGTGAACACCCACATGCGGCTTGGAAAAATGTGGCGTACAGTTCGCGATTGGATCTCGGGGGAAACAACCAAACGCGTTGTGAGGGCAAATATGAAAGTTCGGGACAGAATGGGGTTGATTACGATCGGGACCGTCGTTTATAGGAAATTAGGTTCCAACCGGAGTAAAGAGCCGGTCCAATATGAAGGCCCTTTCAAGGTTGTTGTGATCCGAGAACACAATCTTGTAACTATCGAGAGTGTGGACCACCCAAGGAAACGGCGGACGGTTCATATTGAACAGCTTAAACTCCCACTCCAAGGGGGGGGGGTGAGTAAAATGGTGTGTCCTCGATCCGACACGAAGCAAGTAATTGTGTTGTTATAGGTCACATTTTTAATATATGTGACATTCAGACAGAGAGTTCTGTTCTTAGTATTTTTATTTTATAGGAGGTATTATTTTATTTTGTACATTTATATTTTATTTGTCTTGTTTAAATGTGTGTTTAGTAGTGTGACTGATTACACTCGGGTCGGACGGAGGAAGTGTGAAATTCTTAATAATAAAGCGATATTTGAAGGCAAATATATAAGCAGATAGAAAATATTTCTCCTAAAAATGGATTTTTGTATATGTATGTTAGAAAAATAAATTTTTTGTCTTGGTGAATACATACTGCTGGATTGTAGCTATATTTTGGACCACCAAGAAAATAATTTACACCACTCGGTACACCAAGAAATCTTCTTAACTCTCTAAGACTATTTACTTACCCGGACTAAGTAAGGAGAGTTAGGCTCAGGTCATATAGTCTCGTATTTGTGTTGCTTTTTAACCCTATCAAATTCATCATGAATAATTCAAGAGTTTACTCCGGGATCAAGTCGTAGCAGAAACGGATCCCGGAGTAAACACTGGAGTCAAGTTGTAACAGGAAATGATCTATGGAAAAATTCCTACAACTCTCCATAGAGTTGGCTTATTTTATTAATTATTATATGTTTATTGTTTAGTTTTTTGTTAAATCCATCTGTATTCTCAGTGAACAAAATATATATTACTTTACTTGTGCTCTTGAACAAAATTGTAAATTATATTAAAAAAATTGAAATAGAAGCTTTTCTTTCCGAACTTTCTTTCCGGCAAAAAATACAAGGTGATATTTTTGTATCAGAAGTTTCATTTAGCTGTTGACGGTAGAGTATACTTATTAACAGTGGGAGACTACAGTTAGAGGCTTCATGTTAAGCCTTGACGAGGTAAGGAAGATCCTTGAAATAAGTGGGCGTTGTTAAAAGCACCGCAAATACCTCGCCATCTTGTCCCCGGGCATTACCAGTGGACAGCCACTGTGACAAACGGGTCAGGACACGCTGCCTAAACCCGTTAAGTCCTCAGCGACGGCTTAATCCTCGAACTGTAGTTTGGGCTTCGTCTCAAACGGCTCTTGGTAGCCTACTTAGAGATAGGAACTCTTCTTATAAATATTTACCCAGTCTGCGGTCAATTACAAAATCAGTTTCATTCAGATAAAATTCAGTCTGTTAACGTTACGGGGAAATAGTTTTAACTGAAGAAAGGAAGCAAATCATTACGAAGAGGATGCAAAAATTGAATTACTCGTTTTCATGCTTTATTTATTTTCCATTTATTTAGCCTTTGATAATTATCGGAAACTTCTAAATTGTATATATGGAAATAAAATAAATCCCATCTAGGGATTTGAACATTAATTTCAATAAGGAGCTGCGCTGACATCTTTTCCGATGAAGTTTTAAGAAAATATGATTTCTCTCCACATGAAGTGAAACTCTGAATTCAAAGTGGATTGAATCGTCCAGAGCAGTAGACTTGATGTTGATGCACATTTCATATCATCACTTTAATTTCTGATCAAAAAAATCATAAGATCTCCCTTTATATATCATAATGCACATATTAATTTTTCAAAACTTCTACTTTTGTTTTTACTAATATTTAATTGAAAAAAAAATACGATCGGCAAAAAAAAGGCAATACATAATCGTGGTAAAATATCGCTTTCATGCCATATCTACAAATTGACATTCACGCAATATAGGGATATTTACCTAGCCCAGGGAGCCAACCTTGCTATGACCAACCGGATATGGAGAAGGAAGCAGGGATCGGTGAATTCCACCTCACTACTCCTGCAGCCACATCGCCACAACTTTGATTTTAATGGGATATTTCTCATAAGCATACAATTATTTTATTCAAATTATAATCTCGTTATTATATTAAAAAGATTTTCGCACATAAGCTAAACTTTTATGAGCATGTGTTTTCAATGATGAATCAATAGCAATATAACATTCTTAAAACAATACAAAATTTAAACAAATTGATTAACTCCATAATACCCTTATGGGAGTGGCGAAGTCGCAAGTGACCGTGGGGGGGTTGGACTGTATGAACATGTCTGATAAATACAAGCCTTCCTTTGCGAGCGCAAATCGTTTATGAAACGACAGTTTAGCTATTATAAAAAACGCAAATTTTGGGGAACAAGATGATTAAAAAAAAAAAACGGACATTTGAAGTTTTCTTCGAAGATTATTTGATAGTACTCTTTCCTGGTTGGGCCAGATAAATATTTTCTCAACCTAAACTATGCATTTGGGTTTTAAATAACGCCTATATTTACTTAACTACCATTTCATCAAATTTATTATTACGATGTATTTATATTTAAACATTCAATGTGGAAATGGAATAGCTATAATTTTGTTATTATTTTAACCAAGTTTCCTCAAATGCAGGAAAACGTGAGTTGTTTATATAAAAGCCAATAGAATGATGATGTTCAGATTGTGGACAGAAGTTTCGAGTACCAAGAAACTCCGTCTCGCAATCACTAATTAAAATAAAGTTAATAATGCGGTCGAAAGTCCTGAGAACGATAGTAATAAGCCCTTAATTACGTCAGCAACAAAACCCTTCATAACGATCTTAATATAACTTACATTCTTGAACACATCCCTTCCAAGTTCATGAACTTCCAAAATAACTTATTCAACTACACTAATCCCGTAGCACAGTCATTACACTGCACTACTGGTCCCTATAAACCTCCTCAGAGACTAAAGTGGCAGTCGCCTCGTGCCCTCGTTACTGCTATAAATACGTGACAGTGGGAGTCCTGGCAATGTCCAGTGTCGGGCTTCTCGATCACGTCGAGGTAACCAGTTGTCGAGTTGTCACTAGAAGGTGCCTGATCACCTAGCCCTGGTGACAAGTGCGGATTGTTCGAGTTAATAACATATCTGACTCAATTTTATGATAGGTATGTGCCAAGACAATGCACTATGTTCAAGAGAAGAGGTACAGAGAATTCATAAAGAATAAGGGATGTTTTTAGAGTTCTAGTGGAAGCAAAACAAGCATAGTTACAGGTCGCCAGAGAGTCTGCAAGGAAGCCGAAAGGCAAGGTGCCAGACGCAGAGGCGCTGAGGAGAGAGTGGGTGACGAGGAGTCTAATAGACTGACTTCCAGGCCAAGTGGCCCTGGCGTAAAGCGACACCGAGTAACTGCAGATGAAAAGAAATAAAGAGTGGAAGACTGAGTTCCCGGGCCAGTGGTTTCCAGGTGGAACGGTTTCCACCTGTCAGCTATTTTTGTCAGCTACAAAAAAAATGTTAAGGAAATAATGAAAAGGTCAGTCAATTAGATAAATGTATGTATATCTGTTTGAAAATAAATTTTTTTTATATTATAAAATGCTAACAACATTTATTCTAAGAACGTCAACGCACCGGCGTGTACAGCCAGAGTAAGATTGTATGAGAGCAATTGCCAACCCACTCGACAATATGCAATATCAACTGTTAATATGAGTGGTAGGAGTAGTATTAAACGGTGTACTTTGTGCAGCAACGAAATAAATAAACGTATTTAGCTTATTATTTTTATTAGGGTCATTTTTTATGAAAGGTCTCTCCTGATTCATTGCTTTTAAATACTTTGTTATTTTAATAGAAAATTAATACGACGAATGTCTAATTTTACCACTAACTGAGAGCTCTCGTATTGTTTTTCCAATTTTAAAGATAAATGTATGTTTGTTAGACGGCAGTTGGGTTGCAATACCAAAAAACGTAGTGTTAAACTTCACTTCTAGACGAATAATGGCACTTTTAATATGAGCTATTTATCCACTTATATCTAAAAAAAAGAAGAAAACAAATTAATCAACCCTGCGTGCTCAAAAGTCAGTTTTTACTATGCCTGTGGAAAAGTCTGAAAAGTTCACTTTCTCACAAAAAAATAAAAATGATTGCTTACAAAAATCGTCTCCTTATTACAAACCAATGGCCAATTAAATGCAGTGCCAAATATTTGTGTAGCATGTACACTCTTGTATTTATTATTAAATAATCATTCATAATACGTAAATATTTTTTTTTAATATTATGTGCACTACTAACTGCCCAGCTATAAATTTACCTTAAAAAAATTGTGTCCACCGCTCGATATATACCGTAATATATTATTACATTAACCCCCCTTGTCTACCCTTATTTTGTTTTTTGTAGGATGGTAATTAACCTTGGCTAATTAAGTTACTAATTATCTTGGTCGTTTGTTTAGAAATATGTCCCTTGTGCGAAGAGTTGATTTGAATTTAATTTTAGTTAGGGTTAATTATTAGACAATAGGATGTAATAATATTCAATAATAAATAGGAAATCGATAAAAGCTTTATCAAGAAGTACGTTAATTGCTACTACTTATTATATACTTAGAAATGTGAAATTGACTTTAAATGAATTTCAATATATAAGACTAAATTATTATTATAAATGAAATATATATAAATTATTACAATTATTACAGAAAAACTTCAATCTAGCTAGTTAAAATCCCCAATTGAAAACCCCCATATTATTTGAATGTAATCGATTACGTTTGATATTCTCGAGAGTAAAATTGTGCACTTACTTATTTAAGAAATCTTGGAGGTTGTATATCTTGAAAATTGTCTTAAAAAAAAAAAAAATCTCTTGAAAAGCGTCCTCTGGTCTTGTAGAAAGAAGGTCTGGTGGTGATGACCGACCACCATATTTGACCAAGCTCCTTCGGTCTTGTTTACTCTCGCTATTTCGCCCTCAGTTCTCAAATTTAGTTGTTGGTTCTTTCTCCCTTCATATGGTATGAAAAATAGTTAAGTTGGCTCGGTATCTGCTGTCATCTGAGATTTTGACATAGTATTAAGCCAATAATACTGACGTCATTCTTCTGGCACCTGTTTTCAACTCTTGTCGCAAAGACGGGTCAAAAATGCCACTTTTCAGCTTTATAATTCACACAAACAACAAATCTCACTTTCCTATGGTTTCACTGTTCTTAAATTATTTCACCTCACTAAAATTATTTCATTCAACGAACGGATTGAATATTTTACATAATTAACATAATTGAATATAAGATATAGTAAATAAAATAAATTATGATAAGATAATTTGATGATTTTTATTATGGGATGTTTTTTTTTCCTCAACTGTTTTATATTTACATTTCGATTTTCAATGATACCATACCGTAATAATATACGTATTTAATAATAATAATAATTATGATAACAATAGCCTTATGGCCATTTCCGGTATACTGGATGCGATAAGGATGGACGTTATGGTGAATAATTAATGAATGACTCAGAAGCGAAATGCGTGTACGGAGGTAGAAATGGGTTAGCGAACCACGAGATAAGGATCTAGGACTGGCTTGTACTAATAGTCATTCCCTTGGCCTTCTTTCATAAATACTAGTTCGGAGAATACGGCAATGCTCTTTTGTCATGTATGGGGATATAGGATGTGCAAATGAATTGAAGTCTTTGTTATTACCACCTTGACGTAATAGTATACTTCCAAATTAATTAATCTAATTAACTCAAGGTTCTGACAATTATTAAACATTGAAATAGGAAAGGGAATAAATATTCAATCCTCAAACTGTCAAACTGAGCTGTGGCGCACTTCAAAATTTCATTTAAACTTAAAAAGTTAAATTTGGGAAATGTTTAACAAACAAGCCAAGCTTTTTTTCATTATTTTCCTCCAGCAAAATTCCTGTACCTAGATCCATCGGAAAGGAGTATGTTTATTTGTTCAAAAGTACTGGCAGATTGACACCCCTTTTGTTTCAAGTATATGCCATCAGGACAGCATTTCTAATTGTTTATAGATTTGAGAATGCATCTAAACTGTGATCCATCGCCCAATTTAGGTTTCCGTCATTTTATTTATTCATTACGTGACTTTTTGCAATAACGGTCCATTAAACCAAACAAAAAATACACACTATTAAGAAAGATGTAAAAAAACTTGTTTTTTCTTTCATAGCCCCTTTAAACTTACAGATAATTATATATAATTATAGATCCTCAGGCAAATCTATTTACAAATTATTTTTGTATTTCCTGTAGCATCGCTACATTATATACAGGTTTTGTTATTTTATAAAAATTATAAAATGAATAAACAAGTATAATGATATACATTATACGTGACTGGACTAAACTGGCTGATAAAAGTGATGGGGCTCACCTTTTTTGATCAAACTTAAAACTAACTTACATAATAATTCTACCTAATTTTTCCCCGACAGTCTGTTACCATCGAGGCGGGAGGGGTGGTGGTGTCATATTGTTAAACACTGGGTTGCTTTGGTGCTGCAATGAGTTATTGTTATTTATTGTTAAAAACTTTATTATGATGAAATTACAATCTGCCTTTACTTAATAGGCGATAAATAATTGAGATAAGTGTTTTCATTCATACCATATTTGCAATTCATCATTCGCTCGCACATTCATACAATATTTACAAACATATACAAACAGCCCAGGGGCCCCCCAAGTCCACACGGTTGTTGCCTCCCTCGCAAGCGAAAGAGGAAGCGGAGTCTTGGGAAGTCCCCCACGCTCTCCCACCAGCCACGTCACCGGATACGAGCCAGTGGAGGCTGATGAAGAGCGCGAGGGCCACATATGCTCAGGACATGATTGGAGAAACTGGCCATTGCTAGGACTCCCACTGTGGCGCATTTATAGTAGGTCACGAGGCCACTGCCGTTTCAGTCTCCGAGGAGGATTATAGGGATGAGTGGAGCACTGCAATGACTGTGCTACAGGATTAGCATTAGGATTAAAAGGGTATTAACAGAGCAGTGGACAATTGGCTGTCGTCTTGAACACATCTATTCAGTCACACAGTTTATTCCGTATTATATTTTATTCTCCAGTTTAACACAAGTGAAATTTTATTTTCAATTTCTCATTAATCGTAATTATTACGATTAATTTTCCGATCAAATTATCGGTTATCGGCAGTTTGGAGGCCGTTTTCTCCTTTCTATTATCATCTGGATGAACTTCACTATTTTTCTACGGAATCGAACAAAGACGGAAGAACTACACTACTTCTCTACGGAATTGGATAAAGACGGAAGCCTTTCCTCCACTGCAGCTCGAGGCAGATCATATTCTACGTACTACTGGCCGACAAGATACCTCCACAGCCCGGCGTGCTTCATCACGTTCACCAATTTGCGTCACTTGATTTACCCGGGGTATTTAGACTTTTATTTTATTGCGCAATTAATAGATTCCTTATAATGAGCTCTTAACAAAAGAATAATAATAATTTATGTCGCTTTCTAATTATAATAATATTATTCTTATAACATTTTCATTTCAAATTTCAGTCAGCTTAAATAAGTCATATTTGATCACTAGCTATAATAATAATTCTTAAATTATTTGTTTCGGAACTAAGCCAGATGGTTTTTTTTCCTATTTGAAACATTTTAATTTTGGTTTGTTAAACGGAATTAGTTTTAAAATAGATTTATTTTTAATATCAAGTCCTTTCAGGTTTTTCTTGAGCTAGATTGAATCAAATGAAACCATGGTTTTTGATATTTTATGTGATTGACTTGAACTGATTAATGTTTCTAGAATTGCCAGATTAAATGTGTTTTGTTGTGATAATGTTATCAATAAATTAGTGTCAAAAGGGCATTCGGAGTTATTTATCAAATTCCCCTTTATAATTAAATAATTTATTTAACCAATTATTTTAAATTTTAATAATACAGCTCAGCAGTTATTTTTCTTTAAGAAAAATAATTGAGTTGGATTGAAGACAGCGAAATTTCCAGAGTTGGTGCTAAAGAGGTAAGGCTGTCCAAGGGTGCAATTTTGCTATCCTTACAGCGCCCTAACAGTATCTATAACAGAAATAGGACCTTCCGGTAGAAATGTTTATTCAATACCGTTAGAAAGATAAACAAACACAAACACAGTGAAAACGTTGGGTTTATGATTTTGAAAGAAAATTAACCAAACCCCAAAAACCTTTTTCGTCGTGAATTCTGGCTAATGCTACCATATGTCGAGATATGTTATATACCTTTACATACTCCCTACCTTGTACATGTACACATGCATGTAGTGTGGATATTATTAATTAATTAATCTTTTTCAAAAATTTTGACGGAAATTTTAATGATTTGGATGAGATAGCGTTAATCGGATTTATAATTAAGTGTTTGATTTGAAAAATTATTGTTCTCTTAGACAACTCTTAGACTGTTAGACAACTAAGAATCTTAGACTTTATTGCTAATCCTGACAAAAATTTTATATAACACATCAGATTTTCATGAATTAGCAGAAAATTTGTGTTGGTGACTCGCTTGAGCCGATTTCCGATTTGAACCGATGCAGTTTATGGAGCCTTGTATTTTTATACCTCAGTGGGTCAAATATTCTCTTAATATGATAGAGGGATTAGATGAAACCTGGTAAAAGGTCACATCAATATGGTTAAGTAGTGCGGAAAATACCTCATACTGGTTACGGGTTGAATTTTGGGGATTAATATATCGTCAGGTAATACATGTATGTACGCAACAGTACCGTCAGAAGGTGTTTACAATTTTTAGTGTTCAAAAAAAGGTTTTAAAAATAAAAACATGCATTAAAGTACTATTATGTAACAATATTATGTATGTTGAAAACCACAATGAACAAAGTAAATTCAAAATTAATTGAAAGGAAAATTTGGTAAGAAAATATGGAGTATACTATCAACATATAAGCTCTAAAGGCCATTAAGAAGTCCCCACACATTAAGTCTTGTACATAGTAATTTCGTTACCTAAATCGAAATTATCAAAATGCAAAGATGTCCAGAGTTATTATGGTGATGCAGCTCTTTTAGAGGAATGCTCTCACCAACTTTAATCAAATCAACCACTTCATTCCTCAATAATTTAATTACTTTTACCAAGCCTAATTTATTCACTAGTTACAAGACTGGATGATGGGGACAATGTTTTTAGAATTTTTAACTTTGGACTAATAATTTCAATCTTAACATTTATTTAGTGTGATTTTAAATCTATGTTGTTAATCTTTTGATTAATGTTTTTATTTCAATTTATTTATTTTTATTGAAAATTATATTATTATTTTTTTTTATCTTTTAAAATTTAAACAAACAATTCATTTTTTTGGCACCTGAAGATATCGGTTATCGGCGTAAAAAAAGTTTGTATTTCGAAACGAAACAAATTATTGGCAGGCACTAATTTTACTTTATTTATCAAAAGAATTTCGATAATCAAGATTAATGTTGGGTCAAGTATTCTTTCTTTATGCTTTTTAATTTGTATTGCGATTCGAAAGAAATAAGTACATACCCAGACGGTATCTACAAATCAAAAGTACTATCAACAATTAAAATTATTGTAATAATAACTTGCTTTTCCGGCCTTATTAATACTTATGGTGCGAGAATTCATACATACTTATGTACATACACATTCCACCCAGGAACCCCTACCCACACTCCCACACCATACTGCGTGTCAGCACAAGGTGGAAGAGGCTGGAACAGCGGGGCTCGCACCACAAGCCTCCTTCTTCTACTGTTTTCCTAGCGAGTGGAGCGCAGAGAGAGGGTTAGAGAACCTCTAGAAAATATGACATACTTTTCTATTTAAAATAGATAGTGCTGTTTCAGGATTTTGATGAGCGTGCACGTGGAATTAGGAAAATCTTCAGGATAAGTGATCACTGTGAAGAGATAAAGTTATCACGCAGAAGGGAGATGCAGTTCTGAGGACTATCACCAATTTAACATTTATTAACAAATGATACTAATCGTTAAATTTTTGTGGTTTAGATATTGGCTATATGATGAACTTTCGTTGTTCAAAACGTCAGCATAAAAGGTAAAAATTGTTTTGGACATTATTTATTTGCCATCATTGAAGAGGTGCTTGGAGCTATTAAAAAACTACACGAATAGTTTTAATTATTTAAAACATAAATATATCACATCAAATTTTATTCTTCAGTGATGACTTGACAACCGCCAGTATACATACAGATTGAATATGCAGGAAAATAAACAAAGCAGAAAATTGTTGAACCATGAATAAGTTTCAATCGTGTAAGTGGATATCCCAACATCAAGACCAAAGAAGGCATCAGGAGTTTGTAATAATCCAAGAGACTTGATCGAGAAGGCGAGTTTCAATGTGTCAGAATCATTGAAAGTCGCTCTCTGGACCAAGTCTCTCAGATTTATCAAATCGACACATCTCAAGAATGGATCACACAACAGGGGTTTTGAATGACTACAAGTCCTGACACAAAAAAGTCCTTTTCCTTTTAAAAAAAGTCTTAGTCAAGTTTCTCGGCCGTTACTGCTAAAAATGCTGCGCTCTGTGCATTTCACGTTATATAGTTGTCTATCCGGTATTTTAGATGGAAGATGTGGAAGAAGGTTACCTTCATGCAAGCACAAGAAAACCTTTGTCTATTTTTTTGGTCTCTTAAGAGTCACACGCTTGGATTTGCCAAATGAAAATTAGTGTTATTTATATAGCTATAATTAAATAAACTGTTCAAAACGCAAAGAATTTTGTATAACCCTTGTAATGATATTGTAAGCTTGGTGTAAAGGGCACTTAGTCTAACTGCTGTACTAGTATTGCAGTTCTAGATAATAATGTTTTCTGATTTTGAGCCTTTTTCATCCATAGCCAGTGATAACGTCGGTTTTCTATTAATGTACTTCAAAAAAATATAGTATATATTTTAAACTCTGTTCGATGATTATTTAATTTGCTTATTTTTAATTATCTTTGAAATAGCAAAACAAAGCGTAGCCTCTCAATATTTCGTAAAGAAATATTCAAACCCATATCGAAGTGCGTGTGAATGTGAATTTGCAAGTGTGGCAAAGAACTCAAAAGATTCATTGAACTATGAAAGTATAATTTTCTGTAAAAATGAAAAAAAATTACTTGTAAAAGGGATCACTCCATAAACTATAGACAAAAATACAAAACTGTGCGATTTTACATTATTCAACTCCCCCCCCCCTCCCAATAGCAGAAATCTAGTCTACTCGTGTCCTGAGCGTGTGTGATTCTCGAGCTCTTGGTCAGCCTACACTGGCTCGTATACATCCTAAGACTCCGTTTCCTCTATCGCATGCGAGGGAGGTGACACCTAGGGATTTGGGAGGTCTTTGGGCTGTTTTTAAATACTGTAGAATGAGAGAATGATTGAAGAATTGTAAATATGGTAATATGAGAACACTGATTACAATTACTTATTGTCCAATAAAGCAGCGTATGTATGTAACATGTAAGCTGTAGGTCAAGCATATATACAGATATAAAGTATAAGACAGTAAGGTATACAAAGCAATATCTTACGAAAACTATCTAATAGAAGTATTTTCATCCACCGTGTAAGCATCGGTTGGTACGGGAAACTGTCAGGTACAATTGAATATTCGATTGTGTATGCGGAGCTAGTAGATGTTTTTCTCTTGTGTGTTCTGCAAGAGATTACTTCTAGGCCTCTCAGGCCTTACCTTGGGCCTTCCAAACCCTGTTCGGTTCGGAACAGACTTTATGAGACGCCACGCCCTACCTCGCCGGCCGGCCCTTGAGAGCATCCCTACTTCTAGAAATTAACTCAAACGAAGTATAAATATTTCTTAATCTTCCTTCATATTATCTTTAGCAGAAGGATATAACTGAAATTTTGACCTGTAACATTAATTAATCACCAGTTGATAATTGTTTTCAGTAAGAAAATAAAATTGTTTAATTGAATGTTCAATGAAAACTTGTATTACTGGTTCATCAAATAAACGATCACATTATGCTTCGAAGTATCTCGTGTTAAAATTTCGTGCCAAACTTTTCGCTTTGAGAAAATATCCGTGAAAATTAAAGAATACAACTTTCATAAAAGTTTTAATAACGTTGTACAACCTTAGCCCATTAAAAGTTCCAGCCCTTTATTATTAATCAAGACTTGAAGATCATTAATTTGGTAAGAAAATAATTATTTGAGTTTCTAAACATAATTATAAACGGCCGTTCATCATGTTTCGTGTGGGTGCTTTTATTTTGAGTACCAATGCTTTTATACCTAGTACCAATACTTTTATTAAGCTAAAAAAAAGCACTTGTTGAGTTGAAGTTGTAAACGTATGATAATGATTGTGGGTGTTTCAGAAGTATAGTTTAAAAAAATAAAATACGATATTATTTGCCAGGGCTATAATGTATTCACCTATAGTACCTTACTCAAAATTATTTAGAAAAATATTTTTAGTACATGTATTTATGGATCTTATCTGCTAGTTATTAGTGATTTGTTTTCAATTATTATAAATTATAATGATCTAAACTCTCTGATGTAGACCAAGACAATCTTAATAGTTTCTTTTTTATCTTCAATTAAGTATTTTATTGGCCACAGGTTCAGATTAATTCTGTCCTGAGGTGTACACTATGTCCGGTATGGTATGGTCAGTATGGACAGTACATTTGTTACAGTTGACGAAGAACACATAAAACCCAGAATCGAAACACAGAAACGAGAGACAAAACAAACAAGAAACCTCGTTTTAAATTAAATGGAAAACTAATTAGTAGAGCACGATTACCTTAATTTAAAACTTGATCCAGTCTTTCCTTGTCCCAAGATCAAAAATATTATCACACACTGCAATCATAAAATTAATTTTGTTCTTTTACATACGTGAAACACCCCTTTAATGAATAATTTCAATCAGTTGAATAAATAGTTTTCTCTTGAATTACCTTAATTGCCTAACTTAAAACTAAATATTGCTTGTAATAAAGTATCAAAATAAATTTAGTAAACACTTATGTTTTACAAATTATTGGAAGATAATCTGGAGATCTGGCGAAACATTTTAAACGCTTCTATAAATAAATTTAATGTAGAACTAATATATTTTTATTTTCTTCCAACTAGTAGTGCTCAAACAGAAGCACTCGTAGGTTGGTATTTTTTTTATGTAAAAAAAAAAACCTTGGAGTCTCTCCCAGTATATTTTTTTTAAGACTAGGGACGGAGTATCTATAAAAAAAAGATGTATTGGTATAAGTTTTTTTTTGTAACATAAAATAAATACTAACATATTTTTTTTAGCTGACCTCACCAACAGATACACTCATATATAATTACGAAGTTAACTGTACTCTCGGAGTTGATTAATTTTCCTTTATGTATAGTTTATTTGTTTTTCGCTTTTATTTTTACTACCGCAGCTGCAAATAGTTAATGTTCGAAGAATCACTAACTGAGGGGAGTGGATCCAATTAAAAAAAACTAAATAATTAACTATATGAATATTAAACCTATTGGATGTACGCAAAATGGTTGCGAAGTGAGTGAAAACGTAAAAAAAAAAAGTTTTTCTCATCACAACCCCTAAAGCCAAATATATCACTTTTTGAGAGCTCCAACCAGTAGGGCTGGTGTGGCTATATTTTGATCGACAGGCCTCAGGAAAAAGGTTTATGGTGTTATAAAACCCATAACGGCCCAAGAGCGGTTGGAATGACCGTCATTTCTGGTTGAGGTTTTTTTTATACGGAGTTCAAACAATCTACGGTGTTTTACGAGCCCTATAGGAGATCGGAATTTTTTTTTTACTTATCTTCTTATTAACATTTGTTATTGTTGTATGAGGGGTTTGGTTACCTGTTGGTCGCCACAGTTTGCTATTAATATGGGCTGGTAAGGTGGTTGATTAGGATGAACATACAAGTACAAGGAGCTGGTGGTTTAGAGCGCCGGTAAATTAGTTCGAAGGTAGTTAGTTAGAATAATACGGAATTGGAGGATAAATATTTGAGGGGGGTACTGACATTGTTCAATTGGCAGTATTGAAAATACATTTTAGAAAAATATTACTATAAAACTTATACTACTTGTATGTATTTCATTATTCTCCGGTATAGGCGTTTATACTTTGCCACGTTTTAAGCGTTGGCGCATCTTTCTAAATTTTTATAGTACTTTTTCTTAGATTAATATATTTATCATTCCACCAGGTAAAACTCTACTAATTAGTTATTCTATTAAAGTAATTTCTTTCTATAAATCAGCAGTTGTTTAAAGAATTAATGTTAAAAATGTTTTATATGTATGTAAAAAAAGACCGACGCGATAAAAGTGTACTTACAAAACAAACTTACAATAAAACCAATATGCTTCAGGTAAATACCGGCTTCTGTTTCAAAAAGCGACCTTGTAAGACCTGATCGGATGGTCTAAAGCAGGGCTTCTTAAACCTGGAATTCCTTCTTTTGGGAAGTGGTGCCAGGTAGAAAATGGGAACAATTGCTCAGATAAATTTAGTATATTATAACGATTGACTTACAGAATCAGGGAAATTGCAGTTAGTTTCAAAGTTATCCTGATTCATTTATTAAATTATGTGGGGAGTAAATTTCATTAACATTACGAGATCTATTCAGAAAAGTTAAAGGGATTTAGGTATTCTTTAGCGTGAAATTTGGATGCTACCACGTTCGCTTAAGTTCATTAAAAACGTGATTTTTTTTTTTTACGGGATTTAAAATCCGTACGATTCATGGCCGTAGTTGACCAAACATTTGCATTGGATTTAAATTTGGATTAACTGTGGACTAAAAGATGAGTATCATCACTAGTTCTTTACGAATTTTCAATGATGAATGAAATAGACACTTCACCACAGAAATAACTTCTACAAACAAATTTGACAGCTTGAGCACTGCATGAGAGACAACTTATACGTCTAATTGACATTTGTATTATTAAGTTTCACAGCAAATCACCTAGTACAAGCTAGATTGACAAAAGTCATTTCAAAGGATTGATTAATTGATGACCATAAATCCCATGACCATAACCCCCCCCCCTATAGGTCACAATTAGAGGTAATAATTAAGTCAAACATTGCAGAGTGATGAGGCATAAGTGGCTCAAGTGAAGAATATTACTTTTGCTGTAATGGCTTTTACTTTAGAGGGTAAGAATACATTTATTTTATTTAGGATTCGATTCAAATAAGGGACAATATGTATTATTATAGGTTTTAAAAAAGACTGCTTAAAGATTTCAATATTGTTTTTCGTTTTTAATTTTTCAACATATGCTTTCTTTTATCCACTGTTTTTTAATACTTTATAGGGACATTCCAAAGCTGTACAATAGTATATAATTGAATACCATATCGATCACTAATATTTTTTAATTTATTCCTTTAGATCGTGTGTGATTTTTTTCACAATTTTATTTTAATCTAAGAAATTTAATCATTTTCAAGAACGGTAAAACAAAAATATTCTATTGGAAAAAATGTATGAGTGAATTGAGTTTCGCTTGCACGCAAGACAGTAAGGGTGTGCTGTGGGGGTAGATAGTGCAGGCTGCAGGGGCACGAGAGGTCTCGAGAACACTTGTGCCAATCGAATCACCTTCCTGCAATGGGGGAAGGAAGGAGGTGGAATACGGTTAATTCAAACATGTGAAGAATAAATGCCATTATTTGCCATCACTAATATTTTAGATACAAAAATTATACAATCTAAGCTTTTTTCTAGAATTGATAACTGGTAATATGTATTATGTTATAGATGTTACTCGTAGTAATTATATATCTTAAGGATCCCAATGAGCACGGTAGTGAGAATAAAGCTCAAAAACCCGTGAGGCTGTCGGGAGATGCAGGCGGCACCCCAGTCCTACCTGTCTGGTAGGACGAACAAGTCATTTTAAAGAACGACGTCTGATTGGAGGATGCTTCTCTATGTTTATTGAACTTTATTAAGTTAGACCTCAGAAAATATTATTGTAAATGTGGAATTAAAACCATGGTACAACATCTCCCGAAAATAGATCATCAAAGTGGCCGCTAGTTAGTCATCAGAACTTGTTAGTTAGTACTAGGCTGTTACCTATCTCTTTCCTAAACTGGATTCACTTTTCCCTTATTCAATCAGCTATTCATTTACCCTCACGATGCTGAGAAAACTTCATCTTCTCAGGAAAAATCTGATTAAAGAAGCGGGTTCGAGAGCAGAACCCAGGGTCCCAGGAGTTTACCGAAGTCAAGGAGTCTCACAAGATGGTTTTCGGAGATGATTTTATAGAAAACGAGGTCTGAATGGTTAGTCACAGTTGTCCCTGAAGTAAATAAAATGAATTGGTTGTGCTTTTCATTCAGTCAAATTGATAGACATATTGGTTGAAAACTACTAAAGTATTCAATTAAAATATATGTGTAGCCCACAGCCATAGGTATATATTAAATTTAATACGGGTAAATTTATTATTAACCTGGACCTAACGGTCGGTACCTCTTGTATTACTTGAGAGTAGAAGGTAAACATCTTTTGTACTTTCTTGGATTTGTTCAGAGTAACTTCACATGTCACAATACTTTGTGCTTTCAGTACTTGTTAGAGTTTAGTGTTCATTTGATAGTGATTTTCAGACAGATAGTAGCAATATATCCTTATTTTAATATTCACCTCCATGCTCATAAACATTACTCTTTTAGATTATCACACAGTTAGGAGATATAACTAAGGCGTCAAATATGAAAGCGAATTAACTTTTAATCGTGTAACGTTAAATTTTTACTGATTAATGATGATTAAAAAAATTTATACTGACAAATGAATTCGCAAAGTAGCGTGCATGATACCTTTAAACTACATTTAAATAGTCAAACATTAACAAGCTCCCCACCGCACGGACGCTTCACAACTCATTGCCAATTGATGGTGACACCTCGGGTTGACGGTGAGGTATCGGCAGGCGTCTTTCAAAAAATAAATAACTTATGGAGGCTTCAGGCCCTTAGCCAACTTCGCCTTCAAGTTACAGTTGAACTTATTGCCTATCAGCTTCATTCATCAACTAAAAACCGAAGTTTGGATCTTTTCAATTACTTACCAGCAGGAAAACAAAACTTTCTTCCGACATTTGTAATTATTCATTCGAAAAGTGGACTTCTGGCAGAACTCTAACATTCTGTACATACATAGAATTCTGCCAGACGGCAAGTTAAATCCATCATTAAATCAAAAATAATCTATGACTTTCGATAAACCGGCTTAGTTTTAGAATAATGGATAGTTCGGGTTAAGGGATAAATTTTTATCTCATCTATAAATGAGATATCATGGTCGTTGTTTTGATGAATTGGAAAGTAAGGGCAAGGGAATGATTCACATATCCAAAAGTTTCTACTAGTAATTGCAAATATTTATCCGAAAAGTGGACTTGAAAGTGCATTAGCAGCACTCTGCCGCTGAAGCAAATCCCTTTTCAAAGTGCTTCACATTTTTAATTAGTATTTTTATGGTTTTGATGTTTTGTTTCAAAACTTAAAAACATTACCTTTGTCCTCCTTTGGCTGTTTTACTGTTTTTTCGCCTCTCGGTTCATAGGTATGGGGAGGGGTAGATTCTTGGATCTGCCGCCTCAAAGTTTTCTTTTTACTTATTCTACTTTTTGATTATATTCTTCCATCACAAATGTGATGATTCGGTTCTAAGAAACAGATAGTGAGGGCCCTAGTTTAAGTCCCACCTTCCTTAATTAGATCTTTTCTAATCAAGAATGAGGTTTACTCAGCATCATGAGGGTCAATGAATTGAAGGGAGTAGTGAATTCGGTAAAGGAAGAAGATACAATTTTGCTACGTCTTTATGTATTTACTTATATTTTTAAAAGGTATACAACCATAACTGCTTATAAGTTCTATTCTTGGGGAGTCTCCTGTTCGGCGTAGATGACATTTTTTATAAAAAGTCTGACCTGATTTGATAGCTACTTTATTAAAAATTAAATCCATAAGCAACTTTCGTTTGCTTATCGTAACTTGATTCCTCTGTGTATGCGCTCTGCGTAGTTCATTATCGCTAAAACAATGAAACAAGTTAGGCAATTTAAATTAAGTGATTCATCTTCACATCTGCAGATCTAATGTAATATCCAACCTGTGGCAATTATGGACAGAAAAGGAATTTAGGAGAAGGAAGTGAATGATAAAGAAGAAAACACAGGCGCTTTTGAATCCTGAAAATATTACATAAACGCTACTATCTAACTTGAGCTAAGACAACAAGGGTGTTCTTTAGTTCTGCCTTCATACTTCTAACTAAAAATGGGCTGTCCAAGGAGATTACTCGCTTTCACCACACATCGTTTTCCTGTCTCAACGTTTGTGTATATTGAGTTTGAAAATCTCATTACATAATAAATATATGTGGTCTATTATTTATCTCAGAGTTGTATGGACCTAGATTAGATACCTCCTTCCAAAAAAATCCTTAGGCTAGTCAGGAATCGAACCCTTAGTGCTCAGCTAAGTTTGAAGTCAGCATGAGAACCACTAAGCTACGAAAACGACGGAAAACTAAACATTTCCCATATATACTTGACATTGTATAAAATGAGAAACCACAGATTCTTGAATTAGAGTATTTAATCTGTGGTGGGACAATGTTTATTTCCTTTTGGCGAGCCCTATTAAAAATAATAAAGTGTTACAATTATTTAATTACTAAATAGTTACAAGAAAAATTCCTATCCTGTAGGGGATCAAATTAAATATCCCAACTCTCTCATTGACAATAGATAATATGTATTGTTACTTTAGTGGACTTAAAAAGTCGTTGCCAAGAGTAGTTTAAATCTGTCACAAACCGTAGCGAAACCATTCATGTATTATGTTATATATACTTTTTGCCGTGAATATAGTTTTATATTGAATAGAGATGGAAATAAATACATAAATATATATAAATATTCAGTACATAAGTTTTTTTCACATTAAATATGGTCTCCCAGATCGGACCGCTTCTAAGGTAGATTTTATCTCCCACGTGTGTTTTACGGAGTGCCCTTCAAGGTCCGACGCTCATTAATAATGCCCTTCCTGCCATGGAAATAGTGCCTCGTAAAAAATACGACCCTCAGTAAGCCGGCATGTGAAGCTTAAAGATGAATTTTTCCTACTAGATATCGCTCATTTCATCTGTGTAACAAGATATTTTCGACGTTGCTTCGATGAGTTGAAAAGTTAGTGCAGGAATATACTTCCATTATGCAATATTTACATTTAAGCACACTTGATTGGAAAGAAATGGATCCATTACCTAAATGGAAATCTGGCATAATAGGAATTAACTGTAAAAGTATAATTAATAACTAAGACTGCTGGTAACTATCCCCTTGCTAGTACATTTTCTTTAATTACTTGTTGCTGTAGCGTGATGGACCGTTTCGCAAACTTTAATTATAATATCGTTATCGTTACCTCGGTGGATAGGTGATAAAATCAAAAATGGCTACATGGTTTATTTGAAACTAAGAGGAAAATTACCAAAATGGAGGAGCTGAGAAGAGGAAGAAGAGAAACAAATTTCTGCCCATGGGACAAACCACAATGTTGGGTTTCGTGAGGGGTACGACGCGGCCGCTGTCCGACGAGCGTCAAGAAAGTAATAAAATGGACAAACCTGTGGTCATTGACCTTTGCTGGTGGCCTAGTTGGTAGGCAGCTATATTCGTATTGATCTGACTCCATAAGATCTTAGAAGGTGTGCCCCGACAGATAACTATGTTCAGGAGAAGAGGGACAGGGTAGGTATTATAGGTAGTTTATGTGGTCTTGGAATGATCACGATTTCACACTCTAAGGGTAGGTGAAAACCGTCTGGATCCCAAAGACGAGTGTGAACAGGAGAGAGACAGAATGGATCGTCGGGAGAGACACTGCTACGTAAAGTTTGTAGGGCCCCAGGTGACCGTTGCCCGCAAGGAAGAAATCTCTTCCAAGGAGGTGCTAGTTTTAGCGAGACGAACGCCGATAATCCCACTAGGAAGGTTTGAGGTCTGTCAACGCCGGACTAATACATAGCCAGGTTAGAAAAGAGAGACACAGATGTAGTTGAATAAGAAAGCCATAGTTAGAATAGAGCAGCAAACGGCAGTGCAGAGAGAGAGAGAGAGAGAGAGAGCAGTGTCCAGGTGCCGGGATCCGTAAGACTGAAAAAATTCCTATATCTCGATCTTATGGACAGGTCAGAGGCTGGGCTATGTCCGCGCCCTCTGCTGAGCTATCATTACTACTTCCCCCCTCTGTAAGTGACGCCTCAGGATTTTATTATTACAGTATGTAAACGTATGTCTCTTCTGGTACGACAAGCGAAGAACTTATGTATTCGTGGTGAAGAAGTTGATAAAAAGTAAAAATCAATAAATAGTTGTGATAAATGTTCTCATTCCTACCAGAGTTCAAGAATGCAAGGTAAACTAAGATCGTTATGAAGGGTTTTTTTTGGGGGGGGGGCGGCAGGTAGTTTTAGTTTCTGCCATTCCTTAAGTTGCTACACAGAAGCTCTTTATGATTCTTATTTTCTGTTACGTTTGATAACGAATAAATGACAGCCACGTTTAATGGAATTCAAAGATAATCTAAAAAGTAAATAAGAAACTGTCGTGGAAACGTATGAACGGTGACAGCTCTTGATATAGTTTTCACAAAACATGCGATTATGCTTGTAGCCGCTGTGCTATAGTATATAACGAAATGTAAATTATTGTATCAATCTGGAATCGAAAACATTGTACAATTTGAGTGAATGACATTATTCTACACTTCTCAGTTATTTCGAAATCGTTGGAATCAACGACAGTAAACTTGTTTTACATATTAACGCAGAAATGAATATGCCAGATAAAATTACAATGCAATACAATTTCTCCGTCATAATGGGAGGTTATCCTTCGGAAACTCCCTCTCCCCTCTATTCACCACGCTAACTCATTAAATTTTTTTAAATCAAGAATATTTAGTTATTTCCTCAAGACCAGGAGCGAACAACCTCGTCGGCCAGAAAAAGAGAAGCCAGCCACAGGTAGCTCAAGAAGCGTCCCAGCCAGAAATTTGAGCTCTTCTGTCACTTTTGCCGATGCCGTTCGCAATAGAGAGCAGTCGCAGGCATCACCCACTCTCTGTCCGCAAGCTCATCTTCCTCAGCATTCCGCTCATTGCGTCAACCCACAAACTCAATCCCATCCTCAACCACACATCTCGCATATTCCTCCACCTTCAAGCTCTTCAGATCTCACTAGCCTATTAACATCATTCCTTACGAAGTTCAGAACCCTAATTACCCCTCTCATTTCCCTTCTTACAAATCTTGTCTCCTACCTTATCCCCGTTAAACAAACTCTATAAGTGGACCCTTCCGACTCCTTATCCATTCTCTTTTGGAACGCGAATGGTGTATGCACCCACACTAACGAACTGACAGCACTACTCCACGACATGAACATCGACGTAGCTCTCATTACTGAAACAAGACCTACTGAAACGACCATTGTCTGGAACTATCTAATAGGTCCTGTCTATCAGCAGTGTCCACCACTTTCACTTTTCCCCTTACTCTAGCAGGGGACTTTAATGCGATGCACCAACATTGGGGATCAAGATCCACAAATACATGAGGACGTGGTTTGCTGTCTGCACCTGGGCCATCAGATCCCAACCGAAATCCAGATCTCTTTGACATTTTCTTCTACAATAGTTTAGGAACACTAAACTATTCATTCACGCGCCTCGATGGCCTCGAGTTGTTGATCACAACTCCTCAGCCCTTGAAACCAAACAGTATTGCACTGTTGCCTTTCTTGATATAGCTCAGGCTTTTGACAGGGTCTGGCACGCAGGTTTGCTTTACAAGCTTAGAGGATATGGACCGCAGGCCATTTTCCTAATCCTACAGTCCTACCTTTCAAACCGCTTCTTCCAAGTCCACCGTGGTTTAGAATATTCTAACTACTATCCCATTGAGTTCCACAGGGCAGTTTCGTGGGTCCCATCCGCTATAACCTAAACGCCACTGATATTTCCTCTACCCCCAATACCTTCTTGGCAACATTTGCAGATGACACTGCAGTCTTGTCACCCCACTCAGACTTCGATATAGCATCCCATAACTTCCAAAAACACCTTGATGAGATCAAAGTTAATGAAGCGAAATGTTCCCACATTACCTTCACCCTCTGTCGCGTCTTTTCCACAAATTTATTTTAACTCCATTTCTCTCTCTGTATCCGAGACAGTACGGTACTTAGGCTTCCATTTCGACACACGACTGACCTGGAACCCACATACGAGGCTAAAAAGACAAGAACTAAACAAACGCTTTGGACCACTGTACAGACTACTTCGAAGGACATCCCATCCCTCAATAGAAAATAAATTACTAATCTACAAAGTTATACTTAAGCCATTCTGGACATACGGAATAGATCTATGGGGGGGGGACAGCAAAAAAATCGAGCATCAAGTGCATCCAATCCTTTTAATCAAAAGTACCGAGAACTCATTCTTGAACTCATCACTTCCAAGTTCATAAAATTCCATAGTAACCTATCCAACCACCCTAATCCCCTAGCACAGTCATTGCACTGCTCCACTCATCCCTATAATCTTCCTCGCAGACTAAAACGGCAGTGGCCTCGTGGCCTGCTGTAGATGTGTGACAGTAGGAGTTCTTGCAACGGCCAGTTTCTGCAATCATGTTCTGAGCGTCTGTGGCTATCGCCTAAGGCTTCTTCGTCAGCCTCCACTTGCTCGTATCCAGTGAGGTGACCAACGGAGGAGCGGGGGGACTTCCCAATATTCCACTTCCTCTTTTGCATGTCAGGGTGGTGACAACCATATTGATTTGGGAGGCCTCTGGGCTCTTTGTAAATATTGTATGAATTAGTGCGTGAATGATGAATTGCAAATATAGTATGAATGAGAACATTTATCTCAATTACTTATTGTGTAATTAAGCAGATTGTATTTTTAGCACAATAAAGAAGTATCGATAATAAGTATGAAATATAAATATATACGAGTATATGTACAAACAAACGAGTAGTTGCACAAAGTTAGAAATTTTACATAGCATTTAGAGTATTTACTTTTATAAGATGGTCACTAATTATTTAGGGTACTGCTAAGCAATAGGTCACCATTACTTAGGGTATTTTAATTTATTAATTTTTGATATACTAATCTAGGTGTGTAAGTATACATTTATATATGAATACCTAATTGTGAATAAGTGTAGGTATTTTATTTTAATTTTTCAAGCCTGTTCTTGGTATATTCTCTTCATATTGTTTATGTTTACATTTCATTTTATTTTATTTTTTCGTTCGTAAAATACGTGGATCTTACGTATATAATGTACATATATTTTTATTTTATATTTTCTGTTTTCATTATTTTTTTTTTATCTGCCGTTTGTAAATTTTGGAGAGGACTTATACTGTCAAAGAACCCAATTTATTTTATAGTACATGTTTCTTCTAAAGGTTCATAGAAGATATTGTTATTATTTCGGGCATATAATCATAGCAGATACGTCATTAAAAGTATTTCAAGTGAGCTGTAGTATGAGAAAGAAATATTTACTCAAGTAATGCTAGCCGCGTCTCAGTGGCCGGCTAATGCTCTAACTATCTAAGGAGTTGAACTACTTGGCTAAGCGCTTCCATTACCTGAACGGGCCGTCAGGAAAGTTTGCGCTCAACACAAATAAAGGCCTCCGTCAGACTGGCCTACAGCCCATTGAGCCAGTTTGTTAATTGATATTTTACTAGCTTTGAAACTAAGTGAAACACCGTCAATCGACATTAATTCTTCCAAAGAGCTAATCTATTAGAGTGGCCAGATATTAAAATCTAATTGTCAAGAAAAATAATTATTAGGATAAATCTGATAAATTTAGACGTCGTATACTCTGTTATTTACATATTTAAATTAATTTTGGAGGCCCACCGTTCTGGAGGACTGAGAGAGTACAAGGACCAGAGCAGAGCAGGCTGGTAGGCGGCACCCCAGCCCATGTCAGGAGGTGGTTATAAGTTTAATAGGGTATGATTGGGAGATCCAGATAAAAATCATGTAATACACCTAACGTATATACATCAGTACGGATTTCATTTGCACGGAAAAGTACAAATACTCCACGTAAACTCGGAGCTAATAAACTGTTCTGATACCAGCGATAGCACCTTCCACCAGGCTGCCCAGAACACCGACCATTCCGCATTGGTGGTGTTAGGTATTACGGATTAGTTTTGAAGACAAAATTTATTTATGTTCGGTATTTATGATCGGTTCGTCGTTTCTTAATTATGCTGGCAACCCTGAAAAAAGTTTTAAGCTATTTATAAAAGTGGTCCTGAGAACAATAGTCAATGCTCCTTATTACGTCAGGAACAAAAACAAAAGCCTTCATAACGATCTTAAGATACCCTATATTCTTGAACCCCATCCTTGCCGAATTCATGAAATTCCATCGAAACCTACGCGACCACCCTAATCCGCTATCGCAGCCATTACACTGCACCACAAATCCCTATAATATAATAAAAAAAGAGCATGGAGGACTTCCCAAGACTTCGCATCCTCTTTCACTTGCGAGGGGGGTGACAACCATGTTGATTTGGGAGGAGTACAATACAACAAGCTATCTCCTGGAATTGTGGGTGACACGATTGGTAGGCTCGAACACTTGGTGTCTTTCAAAAAACTAAAACTTAAAATACGGTCGGTTCAGTTTTGAAACTAGAGACATGTAAGGGTCGTGTTAGGGTCCATTAGGTGCGTTACGGACCCTTACATACACTAGGGATAAACAAAAATAATGCCAGCCTTCTGAGAAATAAGGGAGTGATGGGAGTGATTTCTCAAGCAGAAGAAGGATGACCTGGGAAACTGCATAAGGTCTGACAGATCTGGTTATTTAAACAACATTTTGTGAAATTGAATGCTTTCTATATGACGAGAGCAAAAATAGCTTGTTGCGTATTACGAAATTTTGTAACCCGAAAGTTTACGAATCATTAGATAGGAGAAATTGTGTGTGAACATTGATTCTAGCCTGGACCAAGTGATGCTTCCGCATTTCTCCTTAACTAACTGGGCAACATCGCTTGTTTCTAAGCAGTCTCATATAACATTTTAAATAAGATAATGTTTTCATGATATTTGAACAAACTTAAAGTTATTGTGGATGTTTATTTATTAATAACATATAGGTATATTAGATATTGGGTACAATAACTTCTTTAAGTCATTCTATACGACTGAACTTCTTTAAATGATCCATTTAATAACTTATTTCCTGGCTTCCTATAGCGGTTTTTTTTTCTCTTTTTTAAAATATTTTAAATTAAAGTTAATGACAAGGCTCAACGTGGTATAGTATAAAATAATAAGATATGTCTTATTTTTTATGATCGAACCAACCTGCCTTTTATCACTCACACATGATCTGATCGGTCACCACTGACTTGGAAATGTGTCTGAGGATAGCATATGAGATAAGTCTCTCTATGCTTTTTTATATGCATGTGGTCTTATCAAAATAAAATGTAAAATAGCAAACAAATGATCATAATAAATACAAATAAACATTTAAAATATAAGAAATGAATGAATATGAGTTAGCTGACTTATGGGGATCTGTTTGGGATTTGAATTGGTGCCACTTTGATCGCCAATGTGTCAGCAGTTCCATTGAATTATCGAGGGGTGGATTGATTAGCCAAACGTTCAGTGACAAAATACATGGCAATGCATTCGCTCTAGGACCTGCACTAAAAGCGATGAGACCTTGACCGCTAAGTTATTGGGCACAGCGCCCGGCCGGGATGCCATACTCATCAGTCTGATGGACGTAGCTGCCCTGTGTGAGCTTATTTATACCTTTACCACGCCAGCCAGTTTCATTAGGCAGTTATTTAGGTTCGGTGTAATAAGGTAGGTAGTGTATTAGGGCACTTGCTATGGGTTATTGAAGGTCATATCTCATAACCCGAGGGAGCGAAGGATCATTTGAGACGATATTAGCTCAAACCCGGTTTTTATTCTTTGTTTAGAAAAATGTCTACCTCGAGAAAAATATTGATGGTGGGATCAGCCTTATGAAAATGTCCGAATTAATTTTTTTGGCCAGATTTGAACAGTCTCTGATAAACCTCCTTGGTACAGATTTTATCATTTTCTTAATGCCTTACTCTACGCTCCCTTAACAACCAGTCTTCTGTTTCCACTGTTTACTTAATCATATAAAGTTTGTTTCCTCCTCTTTGCCTGTGTTATTCCTGTCTTCTCAGCCTTCTTCATAAAGTTGTCTGTCTTGAGAGTTCTTACATCAAATTATTGTGCTCGTTGTGTTAGTTGTATTCGCTGTTTTGTAGTAGTATTTTTAAAACCTACAACGGGATTTCTCGCGCGACTTTCCTTCGTCAGTGATTGATTAGTTTTATGATTCATTATAAGGATGTTAAGTGATTTTGTTAGGTAATCATTTTGTTAGGTAAATAATATCCAATTTTTGTCTACCCATATTAATTCATTATTAGCAACCTCAACAGCCATTCTAAAGCTCTCAGAGTATGGGTAATGTTAGTGGATTCTTACTGGAATCCAACAAACACCAAATCCGAACCAATTGGGTATCCAACAAAAGTAGGACATCATTTATCTTATCAAATTTACGTTAAATTAAAGTTAAATAACAAAACCTGCATATAATGTAGCGATGCTACAGGAAATACAAAAATTATTTGTAAATAGATTCGTCTGAGGATCTATAATTATCTGTAAATTTAAAGGGACTATGAAAAAAAAAAAAAAAAAAATTTGCTGTTAACGTACCCTAAACAATGCAAACGAATAAAAAGTTGAGAGGTAAAAGCCAAAAGTCTGTCTCAGCGACGTTTGTAACTACAGTAACACCCAAGTTTGAGGATTGCTTTAATTTTTCATAATCAAGTGTCTTTATTTTAATTGTGAGTAGTTTGGATAATAGTGGGACAATAAGAAACAGGACTCTGGAACATTTCGAATTGTAACGGTAGAATATGAGGACAATTGTAAGGCATTTCTTCTGGTGGTTCAGGAATGGAAGATACAACAGGGACTAGCTCATTGCAATATATTTACTAGAGTAGAAGACATCCTACAGGAAGAGGAGGCAAGGAACACAGTAGGAACTGTATTGTACTGGACTACACATTGTCGACTCTTTTCATATTCCTTGTGTATGAATGAAAGTTCAACACACCCCGTTTTAGCCACTGAACCTTGATAGGGGACGAATAAAATCAAAAATAAACAATGAACTAGGGAAATAACAGGAATGATACAATATTGTTTAAATAAAATTCGTTGTTCTGCAGTGACCGCAAGTTTACCTATGAATAATTCGTTTAACAACAAAACCTACTCTAACAGACAAAAAGCTCCAGGGAAATCGTGCACCCTACCAGGAAGTGTCAGAGCTAACTTAGACTGACAGACAGACGCCTGTGTAGAAGTTTTCATAGCAACTCAGCGGATATGAGTTAAGTTCTGTTGTATTGTGTTGTATAATGTGCTAGCTTCTCTTGCTTAACTTTAACTCGTGGCAGTTCCTGGGGTTGATAACCCAACGATTATTTCGCATTTTATCATCAGTAATAGCTTAATTGATCTGAAATTAAATCAAGCTTGAACCACACACGTCCGCCTCACATCTAAATTTCACCCTATGTGAACATGTAATACCCAAATGATATAGATGATCAATATGCCCTTTTAGGTGATTATTGCAAAGGGTCTTGGGAGTAATCTGTGAAAATGTGAAACTTTTAGAACCCTTTCTGTTTCCGGGAAAAATAAATTTTTTTGCGGCAATTCTCACCCAACATACGGGGTGAGAATGGCATTACGTTTTTTTTAATCGCACATCAAAATCATACATTTAGTTCAGGAGCGAGTATTGACAAAAAACTATGAGAATTTGAACTACAAAACCTTAAAAAAATGTTTTTGTTTGTTGAAAATGTTTCACGAGAAAAAAATAAATCAGAAGAAACATATTTTAAATGTTAAAAAAATTCTAAAAAATATGTAAATTGCTCTAAAGAGTACAAATTCATGCACATAAAGGTTATGAAACTATAAAACTGCAAAGAACAAATTAAAGCTTGTTAAAAGCTAGAACATTTTTTTTTAATTACAGCAATCTCAAGTACATCAGGGATTAAATAATAAAAAAAAATTGAAATTAATAAAAAAGAGAAGATTTGAAATCTGGGATGAAAGAGCATTGAACATGGAGGTATACAATTTCAAATATTCAGGGTTCTGTCGAAAAGAAGATGTACTGTTATAAGTTTTATTGTTTAACATATTATCTGTTTTATTTTATTTGCACTGACAGCCCTTAATAATCTCCCAGTATAACTCAGTCCCATAGAAGTACAGACTCCTTTACATTATATTCCTTTATTGTGCTATAATTACAATCTGCCTTTTATAAGGCAATAAGTAATCTTAGCTTAAGTAGTAAATGCTCTCATTCATACCATATTTACAGTTCATCATTCACTCGCTCATTCATACAAAATTTACAGACAGCCCAGAGACCTCCCAAATCCACATGCGAAGAGAAAGCGGAGTCTTGGGAAGTCCCCCACGCTCCTCCGTCAGCCGCGTCACCGGGTACTAGCCAGTGGAGGCTGACCAAGAGCGCCAGAGCCCCAGACGCTCAGGACATGATTGGAGAAACTTGCCATTGCCAGGACTCCCACTGTCACGCGATTATAGCAGGTCGCGAGGCCACTGCCGTTTCAGTCTTCAAGGAGGATTATAGGGATGAGTGGTGCAGTGGAATGACTGTGCTACAGGATTAGGGTGGTTGGAAAGGTCACTATGGAATTTGAATTTAATTGATTTTCAAGTAACAAGACTATTTCTTGGATGAAACTGTTTTTTTAATGGCTTATTTAATTTATTTTTGGGTTTTTCGTTTTATTTAATTTATTTTATTAGAATGATACAATATGCAAGTAATGAACATTATGCGAAATATTGTTGAAACAATTTTATTTAAAAAATTTTACCTTGATTCTATTAAGGTTTCTTTTTTGGTTACATGATGCGGCCTGAGTGAGGGTGGATATCAGTCCGAAACATTGCAACGAAGTATTAATTAATTATATTAAGTGTGTTAGTCCCATATTTTAATCATAATCATATTTATTTTTGTTCAAGTTAATATGACACAGAGGGTTTTTTTATATTTATAATTTATCTCCACGCATCGATTGGAATTCATTTCCATACTGTGGACAGACTTGTTCGGTTGAGTCCTTTGGGAAATCATCGGACATTTGATGTCGTAAATCCATCGGGAAATTTCTTGCTGGACACAAAAAATCCATGGGTGTAGCAATTCCTAATTCCATGGTGTGCTGTGTGATTCACACACGTTTTTAGTTTCGATGACAGGGGAGAGCTTGTTACAAATATAAATAACATTTTTTTTTTTGTATTTTACCGTTGGAAAGGAAAAAGTTGACGAAAAGTAGAATCTATGACGAATAAAGCGTAGAAAAAAACACCTCCATGTGCATGCTGGTGTTTTAATAAAAATAGTTTTAGTAAAAAAAAGCTGAGTCACCCGTGGCCCATCAATATTGGTTAGTGGGATCTGGCTTGTGGCAACTGTTTTTTGTGATAAGTTTATCGATCGCAATAAGCATGGTAATATACATTTTTTTTAATCTGCATCCGGAAAAAAATGCTTTTTCCCTTTAACGCCTTTGATTATAGTCATATTTCCATTCAATAGAATTTCTTAAGATATTTTTTTTTCAAAAACAGAAACCATTACGTTTTTAAATGTATTTTACGGTGTTAACTTGTTCCCGGCTCAACCTAGCTTAACGACATTTTACATTTCGGTCCCTTTTGAAATATTTTGATTATAATTATACCTTAATCTTCCAACATGTAAGAGATGCCAGAGCGAATTTTTTTACCTGAGCCAAGTGAATTAACTGGCAGATTCACAATAACAATCTGTAAGCAACTCTTTCAGTCCATAAAACATGATTAAATATTATTAATTTAATAATTGCTTTTATATTACGATGTATCTTCCTTTCCTGTGGACATGTGATTATCATAGCCGAATCTGCTAGTGAGAACTAATAAAATACTGTGAATAAAGGAAAATTCCTAAAAAATGATAAGCCCAATCCACTCACTATCGGATTTCCACTGAACTTACGTCACCGCATACAGTAATGAAAAATATTTTCGGTGTAATAAGATCAATACAAGTCAGTGAACTGCTTTGGTCCATTCTCTATAATGTCTTTCTTTCAACGGTAACTTGGTATTTATTGTTTTTTTTTGTTCCATTTATGGTCAATCTCCTTATATAAAGAACAGTAGCCAATCCATTTGGTTTGAATTCCCTAATCGTATGTTTATTTGTGTGGTCGTTGAACAGGAATTACAGCTACTTTACTCCTCCATCTAATATACAACTCAATACCCGTCAACCAAAGATGAAATAATCTTAAATATGAAATAACAGGAAGAAAATTCGACTCGCCACACTCACCTTCACCCACGAGCATCTGATGTTGATGTCTTAGAGCACTTCACCATTGTTGTGGATTTCAATTTCTAAACGACTGTATGTCGATAAATTTTTTTTATCGCTTATGTAACCGCTGACTTGCAATCAATACACAAAGTATTCTAAGCTGTGTTTATTCCTCAAGATTTTTTCTTTGTGGGTAAAGGATCATTAGTCAAAACCATTTCACTTGACACTTAGAAACAAAATGGTAGTTGATTTGGAGGAGGTCGCATTGACACCTCCACCTGACACCAGAGCGACGCTTAGCTCTACGTTTCAGGGATAGATACGGATTAGGATAGGCAGGGAGTCGTGGATGTAAATTCTGCGTAGGAGGTGGTTGTCTCAAAAAATATGGGATTTGGTGGGGGAGAGGGGGTCAGTTTTTGAGATATAAGGAAGTATTAGCTATTTGTGGAGGATTCTGGTTGGCAGGAATTGCATGTGAAGACTATTGGAGGTCTTGGCACTCTTACTTCTTTTACGTAGTACCAGATAGGTTGGAGTATCCTTTATTTATACGATTGCCCATGAGGTGGAGAAGTAGTTTGAATTGTCTATTAGTTTTTTGTGGTTTGGTCGTGGTGTGAGGGCCCCAAGTGAGTTGCTTAGCCAAGTCCGAGGAAAGGTGAATTGAGATTTAGTTGTAATATTGGAATATACAAGTAATATTGGAGCACAGGATGAGTGACGTAGCGTGGAAGTTACATGAGAAAGTAAATTTTAATTTTGAATGAGTAAAAAACCATTCCTTCTGTATTTAAACTTATACTGTATACTGTACGGTATACTGTTCTTATTTCCTTGTGTGAACTGTCCTTAAACCTGATTAATAATATTATGAATCCATCTAATGGGGATGTAAGTGAGTGAAAGTTTGACTTTACTTGTTTGTTCTTCGTTTGTTTCTGATTGGCTAGCTAAATTTCGTCCTTACTTTCTTCCTAAATAATCCTATTTAAGCCACACCTAAAGAATTAACCTGTAAGCTGAGGCTACTGAGCAATTTCCCGAAGGCAAAATACTCTCTTCAACATGATTATTTCAGTTCTATCAAATAGTGCGTGGCCTGTACATTACTTTCTGCTCAATTTAAAAAATACTCATTTTTGAGTACAACATAATTATAAAAATCTGAAAAGATGAGATGCTAATGGGTCACTAATCAAGAAAACGGTTTGATCTCGATTCTTTTCCGATTCCTCGTTACACAGGTCAATTGGCAATTAAGTCGAAACGAATAACAGACAACAGTGTCGCTGTGAAAGATTTCGTGATTCGGGATAATAGGGACTGGCTAGGATTCAGAACCATATCTGGGTTAATGGCACCCATTCAATTTAACACTAATCTCCTAAATTATCTCGCGTGAAGAGTTCTGGCGAATTCCCTCATTGTGTCAAGCAATGGCTTCAGCAAAATTACTAAATGCAATGACCCGTGGTTCGGACTTCCTGCTATGACTTTCTTGTCCAGACCGAAGGGTAGGTACTAATATAAAATATATTATATATAATATAAATACGCAACTATCGGTAAATACATGAGTGGTGATAAAATGGTCAGTCCACTGATCCTTGTAGCTTATTTCTTTTTCATTGTCAACCATTATGGTCGTTGATATCTGCCCAAACACGAGTATTTTATTGTTTTTAATTTTAAAACAGCGATATTTTTAATGATTTTTCAGTACTTAGATACTGATTTATTCATGTGTGTTAAGCATGTCCACCGGGGGTGGTCTCGACTACCTAGCCACTGCCCGACGGGGAACAGAAAGAAAGTTGTACTATTTGGCGTTTGGTGGTGGCCTAGTCCGCTGGCAACTTAATTCGTGTTTTTTTATTGATCTGAGTGGAGTGAGAAGGAGTGTCCCATAGTCTTATAGCTGGTTTACGTGGTCTATAGTTCATCAGTTCTATTATAACAACATTATGTAACACTGCATTATCTGTAGCATGTAGTGTGCATGAATCTGCCTTTACCTATTGAAACATGGGTGACTTGTAAACAGGGCAAGATGAGATCAGAATCTCTGAAATGCAAATGACGAGGGAGCTATCTCTAGTTAACGGTTGGGTATGTAAACGGTTGATTGATGTCAGGACAACAGGATGGTCATACTGTGCCTATGTCTGTACATTGACGGTGTAAACACCAAGGCTATGTGTGCTTGTGGTAATGTGTAATACTTCAAACTAACACTTATTTGATTCATATTGGCGAAAGTCAAATTTCGAATGAACATACGAATCATATTGTGAAATCGAACCAGATTACTCTTGCGAAAATATGGTGGAGCTATGAGAGGATGCCGTTTTAGGTTAGATAATATAAATATGTCATTATTACATCATATAAAAGTTATATTTTATGTAGAGTAGGGTAGAGATCCTACACTATATCCTACGTATCCTAAAGGTAATGTTTCATGGGATTTATTTCTTTATGTTTGGGAATCTAGGCAATAGAATTTATATTTTTAAAACTATGGTAAGTAAGTCCTACTTTAATCTTTTTCAATAAACAGGTATCATAATTTATAACAATTGACAAGTTGAGATACAACTTTGGCCTCATAAACATTAACTTATCATCGCCAATGGAAGTGAAATGTGTTTACATATGTTCGTCCATAAGCAGATTTTTTTTAAATCCAATAATTGAATCTAATGTTGAGTCAGAAGAGGATTTGACAATGCTTAATGATTGATTTTATAAGTAATGGATAATGCCATTTTAATGTCCCTTTAGGAACAATAACAAAAAGTGGGCGAGTTCCTTTCCAAAAATCTCCATATATATCTTCATTTCAATATTTTTTATGAGTTATAATCTAGGTAACGATATTTTTTTATGAAATTAATGTATATCATGAGATCTGGGATATGGATTTTCTCGTTTCCATTGTTTACCTCGAAAACTAAAGAAGAAATGTACATACATTAGCTGTGATTAAAAATCGAATTTCTTTTGAATAGAATAGCATATCTCCTATAATAATTCTGCAGGCTGGTTCAGAACTTTTGATGGTCTAATAAACTTTGTAGTAATATATTAATTTTGCCCTTTCAGTCTATTATAGCTCCGCGTCATTCACCAACTCAGCAAATAATGGAGATGGTAATTTTAGATTTTACTTTACCAAGCTAATTGAAAATGCGAATGCTTCATATCATTTTAGTTCGTGAGCAGAATTTCTATCTGTAAGAAGCGTTATGCATGCCCAGGAATTATTTCTAATCGCGTTGTGTTTCTTCTTCCCTGCCTATCACACGTGCCACTCATGTTTTCATCTACTCTTGAGTCAATATGCTAATAAATATCCAGCCGATACAAATATTACATGAAATTTTTACAAGCGCAAGGTCACAGACAAAACAGCTGGAAGGAAAACTAGTCCGGTCGAGATTACAAGAAACTTGCAAGGGGTGCTGTCTGCTTCGTGTTTTTGCTGGCTTGGCCCTCTTGTGTACCATTGCCGACCTTTTTTTATTCTTTAACCATTCAGCCCCATCCTTGAAGGCCCTTAATTTTCCTGTCTTTCTCATATCGACCGGCAGTACCCCGACAGAAATGGTTTCAGGCGAGGCAAGTGCTGTGCCCTTGCGTTGTCATCACTAGATAATTACAACATATTCTCAAAAATAGTTTAAGTCGTGTTGGAATAAACATATTGTTTATGTATCTCACTAATGTTACAGCTCGAAACTCGATGACGGCCTAGATCGTCGAAAACGTTACGGTATAAATTAATAGAACTAGAGTCTATTTACTGTCTAGAGAGCCAGAAAGCTGTTTTATTTCATGTTTCTCTTTCACAAAAATTGAGGATTTTCTGTAAATGTCTCGATTTAATTATTTAATTTTGCATTTCGGTTATCTTTGTTTAATTCAATGTTTCTTGATTTGAGTACTACCTTAGTCCCTCACGAAGTTGAGTAAACGCAAACATATCCAGATGAGAACTGGAAACGGTAACGCTAATTCCAGGTGTGCCTGTATGCATACATTATATTGTGACATATTTTAATAGTTTTAGTATATTTTAATGAATAAAAAATATTTTACTATGAAACATTCAAAATAATCTAAATCTTTTGTAGTTCATAAACGCATTTGCCAACGGTTCTTTCTCAAATCTTTCCTTTACTGTACCATCTTCATTAAAAAACTATTTCACATCGTCCATTGGACCAAGCCTAATTTCCATAGTACATCCTATTTTCGAAGCTTATATATTAATATTGACAGGGTTTGGCACGCAGGTTTGCTCTACAAGCTCAAAAGATTTTTACCACAGACCCTTTTCTAGTCCTACCTTTCAAACCGCTTCTTCCAAGTACGTTGTGGTTTAGAATACTCTAACTACTATCCCATAAGTGCAGTTCCACAGGGCAGTGTCCTGGGCCCCATCCTCTATAACCGCTGATGTGCCCTCTACTCCCAATACCTTCTTGGCCACATTTGCAGATGACACTGCAGTCTTGTCATCCCACCCAGACCCCGACATAGCATCCCATAACCTTCAAAAACACCTTGACGAGATCGAGTATTGGTGTAATCAATGGTGGATCAAAGTTAATGAAGCAAAATGTTCCCACATTACCTTCACCCTTTGTCGCAAGACTTGTCCACTAGTTTATTTTAATTCTATTCCTCTCCTTGTATTCGAGACAGTACGATACTTAGGCTTTCATCTCGACAAACGACTGACCTGGAACCCTCATACGAGACTAAAAAGACAAGAACTAAACAGACGCTTTGGACAACTGTACAGACTACTTCAAAGGACATCCCATCTCTCAATAGAAAATAAACTACTAATCTACAAAGTTATACTGAAACCAATCTGGACATACGGAATAGAGCTATGGGGGACAGCAAAAAAGTCGAACATCAAGCGTATCCAATCCTTTCAATCAAAAGTCCTGAGAACAATAGTAAATGCCCCTTATTACGTCAGCAACAAAACCCTTCATAACGACCTTAGTATACCCTAAATTCTAGAACTCATCCCTTCCAAGTTTATGAAATTCCACAGTAGCCTATCCAACCACCCTAATCCTGTAGCACAGTCATTGCACAACCCACTCATCCCTATAATCCTCCTCGGAGACTGTAAACGGCCTGCTATAAACGCGTAACAGCGGGGTCCTGGCAATGGCCAGTTACTCCAATCATGTCCTGAGCGTCTGTGGCTCTTACGCTCTTGGCTAGTCTCCACTGGCTAGTATCCGGTGACGCGGCTGACGGAGGAGCGTTGGGGACTTCCCAAGACTCCGCTTCTCTTCGCATGTGGATTTGCTAGGTCTCTGGGCTGTCTGTAAATATTGTATGAATGAGTGAGTGAATGATGAATTGTGAATATGGTATGAATGAGAGCGTTTATCGCAATTACTGATTGCCTTATAAAAGGCAGATTGTAATTATAGCCCTTACTGAGTGCCTTATAAAAGGCAGATTGTAATTATAGCCCAATAAAGAGTATATATAAAAAATTATAGCCCAATAAAGAGTATCATATATCATATATATTAATACTTTATCATGCCATTTGTAAGGACTTTTTTTTGTATTCTAAGGTAGAAAAATCTGTTGAGTATAAAAAATTTAAACTTAGTTAATTTAAAAAAAAAAATAATATGCTTGTTAGCTAGAAAAGTTTATGTGTTCATTTATGTTATTCCACCCAAAATGAAGTTGTATTGGAATTTCATTTCAAACATTTGAAATTATAATGAACTAATCGTACATTCGACAGGATTACTGTTCACATAGCTTTTTCAGAGCAATAGCCATTTGAGCCATGTGCCCTAACACAAGTGCATTTACTAACTTCTATAGGATACAATTATATTTAAAATTCTGACAGTGAATTTTATTTTACATGCAATTTGGATGTGGATAGAAATACTCGTTTATGTTGTGAAAGAAAACCCTTACCAATAAAGAAACCAATTAATAAAAATACTTTACTACGGTGGATGCCGATTTATTAATTTACTTTAAAAACATTTTTATTAATATAATGCCATAGAGTAATTGGGTACTAATATCATGTTGTCCTAATTTAGTGGTATGGAATCATATGAGCAGAAGTATTCTATACCCAGGCAATAACCACAAGATTCTTCATATATTTTCGAATATTAAAGTTATTAAACTACTTGCTTAATATCGTTTCACAGTTTTCGAACAGTAGAGTCAAAAAAATAAATAAAGAGCCGTCAATGAATGATGAGTTAAATGATCCCTGCAAAAGAGTCAAGTCGGATATTGAATATACCTGTATCACCTCAGGCCAGGGAAAAGCCTGGGACTTATCGAGGAATAGAGCTCCGTCATATACGTCATCCGACAATAAAGGAGACAGAGAAAAATGGGGGTGGAATGGAGAGGGGAGAGACAGAAAAATATCTTTTACTGGTACACTGCAAAAAGATCCTATTCACACAAGTGAATCCCTGGGTCCTGAGCATCCCGCTATATTTTTTATTAGGGAAATAACTACTAAAACTGTGGCACAACATACCGTAACTTATTATTATTAATATATCTATTGTATTTAAACCGTATTACTGCCCACAAAGTTTATTTGAATATATTCATAAAATGTACCATATTTTTAATCTTTATGCAAGGACCTCACTTTGTAATCAATTCAAATGTAATTTTTACTCACATATCAAATAAACATCTACAAATGTATGCGTGCTAGTTTAAGAAGAAATTTTACAATTTGTAAATAAACCATTCAACTAAAAAAAAAGTTTTACAAGGTAAAAATAATTCCCTTATCTTATCCTTGGATGATTTTTTGTTATCTCCCGTCAGTGGTAATCATTGGATAGAACTTGTTTAGGAAGATGTGACCATCAGACGGAAAAGTGGATCAGACGCTTCTGATGCCTGAAAACCATTGTAAAATAAACACAAATGTCTAACATGTACTGAGAGATTACCACATCTTGATTTGGTAGCACTCTGGGTAGCCCCAAAAGAAGGCGCCAAGTAGCAAAGGGCCAAAGGCTATCACAGTGTAAACCTTATATCTGCGGACACCCAACGGTACCTTGAAAGGCAATAAACATTCCTACAGAGAAGAATGGAAAGCCTTCTTTAATGACAAACATTATGTTTGATCTTGAAAATATCATTGCGGCCTAAGTAATAAATTATATGAAACTATTATTTTATTTTATTCATTGAACTCTCTTAGTTTTAAACGAAATCGTTTGACACACAACCTTATCGCGCAGGAATAATGTGCGTATGAGCTAGATAAAGAATAATTTGGCAATTTGAAGTTAAAAAATCAAACAATAAAAAATTGGATTATGTAAAATTAATTCACTTACCCTGGCTCTAGTTTAATCTCCTGATTAGTTTATGCTCCTACTAGTTTAATCACTGGATAGAGAGATCATTAGGAAACAAGATGACGAGTATGAAAGGAGGATTAGACTTTTCTCATATTTCAAAACCATTCCAAAATATAACACTAAAATCTAGTATTTACTAAGAGGATACGTGTTGCTGTGTGAAGGGCCTGTATAGCTTTAAAATAAAACTCTTATATTTTAGAGTAGTCTTGAGAGGACATAACGTTTTACAAGTTCAACCATAAAGCCAGACATACAGCGACGTAGTATTTACATGCTTTAAATGTTTCATACCATCCATTGGGTATGTAGCCACATGGTTATTGCATAATTCTGTTTTTTATTCATTTTTCATTTATATAGAATAATACATAAAATGCTTGGACCGATCCTGACATAAATTAAAATTTGTATACAGGTTTTATTTATTTATTGTTGCTGTTAATGAATGACTTTGTTGGTCTCCAATGACTTTTCATTTTAGCAACTCAAGATGACAGCTTAGGGCTTTCAAAAATATGTTTGTT
The DNA here is from genome assembly GCA_930367205.1 of Acanthosoma haemorrhoidale. Classification (NCBI taxonomy): domain Eukaryota; kingdom Metazoa; phylum Arthropoda; class Insecta; order Hemiptera; family Acanthosomatidae; genus Acanthosoma; species Acanthosoma haemorrhoidale. Next base: position 53,558,405 of record OV884014.1, read on the forward strand.
GAATGGAGAGACAGAACACGCCAAGGGGGGAGGGTTGGAGGTCTCTTAGTGTCAAAAACGTGCCACAATTCCTGGATCAGATTACCCTTTGGTTAACATGGCCTGGAAGCCCCGTTACATTCACGTAAATAAAATTTATACTTTCAGGTTTGGCCTAAAACTCGTGTATTTTATAGGTCATGCCTGAAACGCGTTACAAAAGGTAGACCATTAACATGCTAAAAACCTTGCAATATAAATGAATAGTAATCCTCGAACATGCAGTCTGAAATAATTTTTTTTTTATTTGGCTAACTGGCCTGAATTATAAAAGATAACATGCGTAATGCAAACAAAGTGTGTCAATAACATTTTTAGAGGTAAGATATAAAAGCAAATAAAAAATGTAATTACAGAGCAGAACAAAATAAACGATTATTCTGTGATGTTACTTTAAATAAGCACACGAGTGGAAGTTTTTCCCCTCTGGTCCACATTAAAAATATAACATACAAAGAAAAAAAAGGCTTTAATTATGAAACGCTTATATGATGGAAGGCCTCTTATATCTCCTTTAAATTATTTTAAATCCTTAATAACACTGTTAGTAAGTTGGGCTAGAAGCATTAATTTCAAATCTCAAAGAAAGAGGATTACTTGCCAACAAGTACGGGGCAATATGTTTGTTCTGCATAAGTGATCGTTGGAAACATTACAGTATTTAGAAATTTTAAGGGTGTGTCCGAATTCACCCCGGCTTTTGGTGTCTATGTTTTAGTCCTTTTGCTGGGAAGAGCTCTACATTCAAACAGATATGTTGGCAATTCGTCAGTGTGTCTGGCTGGGTCTCTAAAAAATTGTACTTTTCAAAGATTTTTTCGGCAAAATCCCTGTTACGCATATGTTTTAGCTACAGGTAAAATATGGCAAGAAAAAGTTAGAATATTTTTTTAATATGTTTTCACAACTCTCAAATAAACACACTACGTCACTATTTTAACATTTAAGTCATTTTAAATTTACAAGCATATTTTCTTTTTGTTGATAGAGGGTTGCTATTTTTGGTGAATGAAGGTTTTAAATAATCAAAATGTATCGAAATATATATAAAGGATGTATGTTTGTACGGATACAAATATCTTTTTTATATCTACCTTATCCTCAGACCCACGGCTTACGCTCCAGTTGAATAATTCAAACATATTATTCAAATGGATAACATTTAATTATTCTAACTACTAATAGGCTAGAGTTTTTTACAACGAATTCTAAGCGTTGGGGGTACAGTTATAATGAAAATAAGATTTAATTAAATTTAACACTGTCCTAATCTAGTCTAAACCAAAGTAGTTCATCATAATAAATTTACATGGTGATCAATGGAAAGAAATTTTTAAATATAAATCTACTTTTCAATACGATATGCTTTATTTAATGATTGAAAGTATTTTTAAAAAAAACAAACAGATTACACTTATCATATCGAATATCAATCTGTCTTCCTAGTGCAATCTTGAGGCCAAATGTCCTTAATTACAGTCTCAACAAGCAAGTCTTTCATCCTAGGTCTCCACCCAGAAACTAGCCAGAGACCGCAGTCATCCTGTAAGAAAAGCCAGATCCGTCTTGGTGATCCCAAAAGCAGCCAGATTTAGTATCCTACCCCTATTTAAACAGAAATCCTAACAATTTCTATGTAAGGTGGGTGCTTTGATCACGTCCAAAAGGAAAAAGGTTTTTCTTAACATCTCTTCCCTTAAAAAGAATTTTGTAGCACCTCCTTTGTTAGACAAACTAAAGTTCTCACACTTCTTTTATGGGTTTATGGTTTTTATCCAGTGTCTAGTGCGGCCCAGTGACTTACAGCCTGTCGGTCATTTTAATGAATAATCTAACAACTTTTGTAATTATAATCCACTTTGATTGTAAACACATATATACTAATCAAAAGGTTAGGACAGTTAATTTTATTAGTTAGACAGGTACTTGATAAAATAGAAAAATATTAATTAATTGATTACCCTTCATAAATTGTGTTTTTAATTTGTTTGCCAACGTCTAGGCACCGCTTCCCAAAACATCGTGTTATTGGGTAAGATACCAGTTAAGCTATACTTGTAAAAATAGCTTTAATAACTTATGTAGTTATGGTATATTAAATTCACTGTCTTCAAGGTATTGTTAAATGAAGGTGTTGCGTGTTATCAATAAGGAAATATTGTTATTTTATTTGATTATCTAGTCAGTATCATTGTTAAATATTTATTTCTAGTTAGTAGTAGTAAGTTCTTAAAATTATTGTTCATTCTTAAAATACCCATGAAATGAAATTACCATCCGAAATATCTTACCTCTACATTTCTGGTTGAGTTAAGGTTATCAAACTACTTTATTGGCGGTTTTGTGATTACAGCAGGCCATAAAGATCTTTAATTAATTTCGCACTAAAAATTACTTTACAAATACATATATAAAAATTACAACATATATATAGGCCCATCTGGACATGAGTCCAGTGATCCGCTTTACCACCTAAGCTACTTGCCTGGACAATCTTCCTAATATAAATTTTATTTGGACAAACTTTTGCCGGGGCTTAGAAATTTGCCATAGTTGGCACCGATGGTCTAACAGAAGGGAGTGAATCTGGCCCCTAATTTTAGTCGCTAATTTGCCTATGGAATAGCATTACATGAAAATATAAGTTATTTTCTTAAATCGTATTTTATTTAATCTATTTATGAATAAAAATTTCGTTGTGGTATAGACTCCACTTTTGTTACTAATTTCCATTCAGAAAAAAACTCTCGACTGGCTTTTGATGAGATTTTGGATTCAAGTCCCAACCCTCCTAGAAGATTTCTTTCTTTGGGTAATAACCATAAAAAGTATTAGTTGATAAACACAAAGTAAAACAATTGAAGACAATTATGATTTATAAAAATAAATATATTTGTCAAGTCCTCTTCATCAGATGAGTCTTTAACCCGCAACGGTTAGTACCGAAGGCTATCTTGAGGGTACATGGATTAAACATAACAGTAGCTAGTTTTGAAAAAAAACAAAAGAACATTAAAAAACAGAAGAGGAAAAAGAGGAAGGTTATGTTACCCATATGATAATTGTCTATTTTAACTAGAATACCGGTTACCTCTATAAATATGTGAAAATTGATTAATCCATATGAATCGAAAACCAATCCACTTAAAAAACTTTAGGTAAAAATGATCATTCATCACAATTAACTATTTCCCTTTGGGGCATATAATTTAAACTAAATATAAAATAAAAAAAGACTTCGGTTTGCATTGTTCGTTTAATCCGACTACCAAGCAATCATTGATGAAATATAAATCAGGATTAGAACGGTGAATTTGTCAGAACGTTATTGAGCCCTTCGAAAGCCCTCTTTTTAAGTAATCTTGCTTTCACTTCGGATGTATAACCGGCTTTTTTTGTCAATAAAAAAGGAAACTTCTAGAGGGTTAAAATAAAATACTAATTGGGTAATGTTGCAAAAGTGTTTGTTGTTATTATGAGGTCGACATTTTATATTATAATTATAGAGTGTGGTGTAAAATATTTAAATACGTCCATGAAACAAGTAATATGTTTTACTTAATTCTCTTTATTAACTTCATATGAATCGTCAAGTAAGATCTATTTAGATAATCTGTGAACCATTACTTCCGTGCGTGTTGGTTATTAGTTTTCAGTAATTACCGAAACCAAAATACATATCTATAAATGAGATTGCTCAAACGTTTGTCATTAGCACATACTGATTTATTTTATTACCAGTATCTCTACCAAGAAAATCGATTAAATCATTGAAAAGCCATAGTAGAAATCATCTAAGTAGTGAAAACCATCAGCTTAATAAGGATGACATAATTCATCCAGCTTATGTCTAAAGTCCAATATAACAAAGCAATCAATTATCGCCAATAAACAAGTGGTCTGCTTGAATAGCTTGTAATTACACGGAATATGCACATTCATATTAATTATTTAATTACACTGCTAGTCTTACGGAATCCCTCCCAATTATCAAAAAGATCAACGAGATCTAGCAAGATTTTTTTTTTATTACAGCTAATCCCACGCACCCTTGCAGAAGAAACATAAAAAATTGTCCTGTTGTATGTATAAGCTGTGTTGCGCACTGTTTTCAAGTTTTCTTCTTACGTGCATACATATAAATTATTTATTTATTAGTTACTATTATACCAACCTCAACAAATTTACTTTCCTTCTTATATGTTCGACAGCAAATCATACATCGTCGTATCTTGATTTATTTTATGTTACGCCATGGAATTAGAGGAATTGAGGAACAAACATCAGTCAAATCAGTTAAAACCTTTTTATTATTTTGGGTTTCATATTTTGGAATAAAACAAATCTAAACATAAAGCCCATTTTAGGACAATAAATGAACGAAATTGGCCATTTAAAGAAAAATGATGTCTTTGAAAAAGAGCCACTTTCTACCATAAGTAAATGAAAAACTTAACTTCTTAGAAAGTATGAACATCATAGGTACAACAAATATGTTACAAGCGCAAGTCAAGACAGTTATCAAACTTAAAATCAGTCAAAAAAAAACTAGAAATTTGTAGGGATCATTTAAACCACAGAAATAATATAATTTTTTGGAGTATTATAATTAAAAAGTGACATTTACTTATAGGGTTATTTATTTTTGGGAAGTTGAACCATCAGCCTCTCCAAAACATTTTTTTTATTGCCATTTTATCATCTTATGTCAACGTTTCGACTAGTCAGACCTCATCAGGACTACAATTTAATAAAAAAATAAACACTACAGATTTAAGAACAAGATATATTTATGTCTTTAAAAGTAACATATCACAAGAAGCAGAATGTAATGACTTTACCAAACAAAATGTACTTTACTAAACAAAAATCATTTATAAATAATATAAAGATAATCAATAAAAATATAACAAGATAAAGATATAACAAGAATCCTGAGGAAGTTATTGTATATTTTAATATGATGACATATTATTTTATATATTGACAAATAAATAAAAAAAAAAAAATAAGTATAAGATGCTCAATTTATTAAATTAAAAAAAATTGTATGAATCTCATTTATGTCATTTCTCATGAGTTAGTGTTTTATTCTGATGAAGCCTGAATAGGCGAAACGTTGAACAGTAAATGGGGAATGGTCTATAAAAACAATTGTTTGAGCCTGGAGCTAACCCGGAATATAATAATACACGAACATTAACATGGAACGAACATGGAAAAAAGTTCCTGTGGAGGTCCCGAAAAGGCTAATGGTTGGCCATTAGATAAAAATGGTAAACAGTCAACAAGAAATTATGCAGTTTTAGTATTTTTGTTTTGCTGTGTAGCCTCACGAGACCAATGTCATGACACAGTGACACATCGTACCTCCGTATTGTAGTGATGATACAGGAAATACAGAATAATTTGTAAATGGATTCACTTGAGGATCTATAATTGTATATAATTGTCTGTAAATTTAAAGGGGCTATGAAGAAAAAAAACAAAAAAAAACAAGAAATTAGGTAGAACAATGACAAGATAGATTCCTACAAACAACAAGCATAAAATTGTAAGAATATGCTAGTGTTATAGAAATGAAATTAGGCAAAATGAGCATAACTTTTCGTAAAACCATTTTACAAATAATCTGAGGTTGATTCCCTTAGTACATTAAAGTTATATAACATCGTAAGATAAAAATTTGCTTGTACATTATTAATTTGGATGTAAGAATTCATTCATAAATGATGAAAAATTTCCATTCATTCCGAAATTCATACAATATGTATATACAAACACATTACCCAGGAGCCCTCTCCACCCCCCCTGCTAAGGCGATTCCCTCGGAAAACTGATAACAGGGGCAAAAGCAATGGGTTTCTTTCTCCCCAACTCCTGGTGAAGACCAGAAAGAGAGCTAAAGAGGCACTGAAGCTAAAGACATAGGTGGGAATGACGGCCAGTGCGAGGACTGATTAACATTTATACGAGTAATTACAATAAATAATTTTAGGTGACGAAGAGTAAGGTTTAGTGCTACTGGATAAGGATTTGGATAAGCAAATATGTTTCGTAAAATTTGGAAAATGCGGTAGAGGGCAGTAGGCACATGGATGTTTGCATTAAAGGGGTCAGTTTTGGATAAAACTAAATAGATGTGTTAGGTCGTCACAAGGGCGGTGCTAGCCCAAGTGACGAAGTGAGGGTTGATTAGGCTATGACCTGGACAATTGCTTTATGACGGGTCATACTACTGAACTATATGACTCCATATTTGATAGGTATGTGCCCCGACAGTGCACTATGTTTAGGGGAAGTAGTATAGGGTAGGTATTATAGGTAATTTATGTGATCTTCGAATTACTATGAAATCACACCGGTAGGCGAAAACCGTCCGGATTCCAAAGGCGAGTGTGAACCGGAGAGAGGCAGACTGCATCACTGGAGTAGACGCTACTAGGTTAAGATTGTAGGGCCCCAGGAGGCCGTCGTCCGCAAGGAAGAGAGATCTTTTCCAAGGAGGTGCTAGTTTTAGCGAGACGAACACTGAGAATCCCACTAGAAGGTGTGGCGTCTTACAACGCCGGACTAATACATAGTGAGGTTAGGAAAGAGAGATGCAGAGGTTTTCTTTAATGAGAAGGCCAAATCTTTAAAGATCAGTGCAGCTGCAAGTACCAGTCCAGAAAGCTATAGTTAGAATGAATTTTTTTTTTTTTTTCTTTCAAAACCTCTTTATTGATAATATATATACAATGACAAAAATAAATTTGGAATTACAGCTGTCTCCTCATGCTGCATTCGCAGATGCATATTAAGGAGTGCATAAAATATAATACTTTCACATTGTTGTTAATAAGTCCAATACCCATGCACTCACTAGGTGATAAGGCTCACCTTCAGCTTGCGACCGTGGAAAACACTAACACTAAAACCTAAACCTAAAACCTAAGACTTATCGTGTTAAACACCGGGTTTGTCAAGTATTGCAGGGAGTCGAAAAATTTGATATGCTACGTTAGATGAACTCATCCACCGTAGGCAGCTCAAAGATCTCGTTAAGCTTACTGTTGCTCCACTGCTCGAATGAAGTACCTCTGACCACTTTTATTAGTATACCATTTTGGAATTGTTGGAGTCGCCGATCTGTCGTATACGTCAGATAACGAAAAAGCGGTGCACCATACAGCAGAGTAGGCCTGAGTATACTCTTGTAGATCAGTAGCTTGAGACGCAGTGATAGATTGAGACTTCGTGCGTGTTTGCTTCAACTTCTTCGTAAAATGGTTACTAAAATGGAGGTGTCTGTCCATTTTAATTCCCAGATATACTAGGTGGTTGGCTGGTGAATTTTCCTCCGTTCCTACTACGTAACTAGTAGGTAGTGGGCTTTTTCCCTTTTGAAAAGAGAAAATTACGCAGTCAGTCTTACCCGCGTTTACAGAGATATTGAGTCTCCCCAATCTCTCACTGATCTGGTTACAGGCTACTTCAGCCTGTCTTAGAGCTACCTTGGCACTCATGCTGCTGCTGTACACCGCTATGTCATCTGCGAAAGCAGTAACTGTGGTATTTATGTAACGGGCTCCGACAATCTCAGACGTGTAGTGAATAGTACAGGGGATAAGACGGCTCATTGGGGTACTCCACAGGTCAGTGGCACAGATCCGGAGAAGCTATCATCCACCCACAACGATCTGTTTTTCACGAAGCTAGCCAGAATTGAATAGAGTTGTTCCGGGCATTCCCGGTCGCAGAGCATTTGACATAGTGTCCCGTGAGACACCGAGTCGAACGCTTGGGTGCAATCAATGGAAATCATAGCCGTGGCTGTGTTTCTATTCGTATTATGGCTAGCTTCTGACTGTACCTTCAGAAGGGGGTGCTCTGTGCTCATACTGGATTGGAATCCAGTCTGCTCTGACGGAATGATGTCGTTTTCCGAGCAGTAATCTTTGAGAGAATTCAAAAGAATCTTCTCAAAACATTTTCCCATCTAAGGTAAGGCTGATCGGGCGGTAGTGGACTGGGTGATTTCCGCTCAGGGCTGGCTTTAGTAATAGGAACAAGATGGCTTGTTTCCATGTGTCAGGAAAGGGCCGCGAGTTGTACTATTGTACCTCTCCTCGGCATTTGTTTGAGCAGCACTGTTTGTATTCCATCATGCCCTGGTGCTCGGTTTCTCTGACACCGGCGAAGAATCGCCTTGAGCTGCTTCAGTGACACACACATGTGGTTCTGTTCAGCATCTGCCGGAGGAGGCATGTGGTAGTATCCCGCCCTAGCCGTAATGTCATGGGACGGTGGCATGGGAGTGAACTTCGGGATCGCGTGTTTGCTGTGTCTATGATCACATCAGTTATGAAAGTTAGTTGAAGATCTACTTCTTCTTTCGTGTCGAGAATTGGCACCGTATGCAGGTTATGGTAAATTTGCGACCAATACAGATCCCAGTTGGCACGACGGATGAACAATCGACTAAAACTAGCTGGTATACATAGCCCCAAGTAGCCGATGGCCTAGGGTCTTATTCTGGCCAATCGCATTCCAGCCAATAAGGTGAAGTTTTATTCTGGCCAACCGCATTGCAGGCCTGGATGGAGCTTTAAAGGGCTGGTTCCTGACCCCTGCTGGGCCTGCCTCAGAGCTCGTTTGCGTCGCATTTCGCTGAGACTATGCTTATCTCATCTGGACTTCATTAGTCCTATGTTCAAGCCAGAGACCATTTTTTTCATGGAGACCACATTTAAAATATCGAATGCAGCTATTTCTTTTGAAATTTTAGCAGGTTGCTGGCTGATAGAGTGATGGAACAAAAGACGCTTCGTTTCGTCTTCCCACAATAGATTTCGTTCGGCAGCCCACGCTACCATTATCAATTGCCAATAATGTATTTAACTAGAGCACTGCCGAGCTGTCACTCCAGGTAACATGCCTGACACGGCCCAACTGAGTGGGAACGTCCCACCCATCCAATAGGACTGCTTCCCTTATTGCCCTTTGTGGAATAGTAAAAAGGATGGTATTTTCCAAGACTAGATGATCCTGGAATCAGCAATTCTGCCGTTTTGCTTACTATATTATTGGAACATCTTCATCATGTTTCATCAACATTTACGTTCTGAGATAATTAGCTCGATGTCTAGTAGAAATAGAAAGGAGAATACTTGAATAAATATGATCTATTTATTCTCTCGAGATCAGCCATTAACTCACATGTGAATCAAGTGTTTACATTAAAAATCAAACCTTTAGACCTCAGTAAAACATCTTTGTTACTTTTAAAATTACAATAGTGCAGTGACTTATCACAAATACACTGCTCTTACTATTATACTAATCAGATACAATTATATTATTCAGAAAAGTTTCTGTACCAGTATTGATTGTTGCTTAGAGCAATAGTTGTCCAACTACACATCCTGTTGAAATAAGGGAATGTTTGACCAGAATATTTGTGCTGTACAACTGTGTAAACAAATAGATGTTTTGGAGCAGACCCTAGCAGTGTTGTTTTTAATGTATCAGTGAATCAACATAATTTTCATGCAATGTCAACTGAGTTAATTATTTGCTAGCAACAGTTTTGTGTTTAGCGGTTATACTGTGAGTAGGCTCATGAAAATTATAAAAGGAGTCTGAACTAATTTTTTAGGTGGAACGTGACTGAAAATAACAATACAAACTGACTTTGGGACTCCGTGTGCACTTGGCCTTTTAAGATAGGAATATACATAATTTTATGCAAAATATGTTTGAAATAGAAGTTATTGTATAATTCCTTTATTGTGCTAAAATTACAATCTGCCTTGCTAGGCAATAAGTAATTAAGATATACTATCATTCATACCATATTTACAATTCATCATTCACTCGCTCATTCATACAATATTTACAGACAGCCCAGAGGCCTCCCAAGTCCACATGCGAAGAGAAAGCGGAGTCTTGGGAAGTCCCCCACGCTCCTCCATCAGCCGCGTCACTGGATACTAGCCAGTGGAGACTGACCAAGAGCCCGAGAGCCACAGACGCTCAGGACATGATTGGAGAAACTGGCCATTGCCAGGACTCCCACTGTCACGCGATTATAGCAGGTCACGAGGCCACTGCCGTTTCAGTCTCCGAGGAGGATTATAGGGATGAGTGGCGCAGTGCAATGACTGTGCTACAGGATTAGGGTGGTTGGAAAGGCTACTGTGGAATTTCATAAACTTGGAAGGGATGAGTTCTAGAATGTAGGGTATATTAAGGGTTTTGTTACTGACATAATAAGGGGCATTTACTATTGTTCTCAGGACTTTTGATTGAAAGGGTTGGATAATCTTGATGTTCGACTTTTTTGCTGTCCCCCATAGCTCTATTCCGTATGTCCAGATTGGTTTAAGTATAACTTTGTAGATTTACGTGAGAAATAAAATGGTTTTAGCTGCATTCTCTGGTTTGAAACATATTTCAATCCCTTTTATATCCCTTTTTTGATCTACTTAAATTGTTTCAACTCACCTAAATTTCACCCGAGAACAATGTTGTTACCACCACCAGGAAGCTTATTCTCTCATATTTTAGCATATGTTAACAAGTATTAGGTATTTATAAGTTTGGTTTATTTATAGAGGTTCGTATGGAGTTAATATGCCTCTAAATATTCGTAAAGTTTGTTGCAGATCAAAAAAGTTATGACCATTCCTGTAGTTAAAAAAGAAATGGGAGGAAATGACAAACAAAAATAAAATCTATAGCTGTTATATTTTTACCCTGTCCCTGCTTACTATTGTTTATTAGCTTACATAAAGTACTAAATTAATGATCTCGGCATCCTAATTAATAATTTTTTTTTCAAGAGATAGTTTAACTCCTTCCTTGCATCATGACCGCGTGAGTAAAAAACAAAAGCCAGTCCTAGGAAAAAAACAGCAATAAAAAATAACTTTTTGAGTCATATAATTAAGGCGCCATTTTAAAGATACCGATTTAAGTTTTGTGAAATATGTTGAAGCTTAAGTAAACTATAATCATGTCATTAAAACTAACATAAAATATATACTCGCAGGGACAATATTTTACTTAAGTCTCCAGAGATGCTCGGAATAAAAGCAGCATTACGAAAAATAATGAAGAGTAAATTATTACTAAATTCTTCGTAATTAAAAAATAAATATTTTCCTATCATGTTATGCAAATTATCTGATTACTCGACGTTTTAATCAATAATGTATATGTTATGTGTTGGGGATTTTTTGGTCCGTTATCAGAAAAACACAAGTCTCAATTAACCCGTTTTCACAACCGTAACTAAACATCACTTTAGGTCACACGGTAGAAAGCTTAATGTCTCATTAGTCATTTTTATTTATAAAACATGCTACAGTCAACTTATGGCATATGTAATTTGTTTCATAGCAGTGTACACCAATTTGGAATACACAAAATTGTATCAACATATGTACATTAAAACAGGCAATATCTTTCACAGTCTATTTGTTATCCTCTTTTTGTGGTTTTTCCAATCTTTTTATTTATTAGATTAAATCTGATTGCATGAATTTTCTTGTACTGCGATACTATTGCTTATAAAAATCATACTTCATATCATGTTTTAAATTGTAATGTTTTTTTACATAACATGTTAAGAACTACAGTTCTGAAGATGCCTGAATAGGCAAAACTTATACTGTAGAAGATGTCATATAAGTAAAAAGGTTAGTTGTAGAGAATCGAAGCTCACTACCAAGAATATAAAAATAACAGCCTATAACGTATTTTTTTGACAATTAATACTCTCAAAAATATAATTATTTTTTTTACTGTGTTTTGTTAAATAAAACTTGAGACCCTTTGTAAAAATTTCATTTACACCTATAAACATAACACTGTAAATGTTTGTTTAACCTATTCAGGTATCTTCAAGGTCTACTGTTACAAAAAACAAGAAATGCATAATTTCATTAATGAAAACAATCTGTCTACTAATTATGTGTGCTTAAAAATATAAAACAAAATAAAATTTAAACAATTAAAAAATATAAATATGTAACCTTTCTATAATGGTTTGTTCAACATTTTTATTCTTTCTCCGAATTTTCAGAGTAAGTCGATATAAATCATATTCATAAAGCATTCTCTGTTTGACTTATTGTTCAATTATATTTAACAAATCCACTATCTTATAATGATAAATATTTTATACACCAATGATAATACTAATACAAAAAATGTCAATCATATTCTTATATATGTATAAGCAAATCTCAGGCATGATATTTTACTAAATTTTTTTAAATTTTATCTCATAACATAATGTAATTTTTACAACTTTTAGTTGTTAAAATTGTATTTTGTACTATATTTTTAAACACACATAATTAGTGGACATATTATATTCACTAATATAATTATTTATATATCTTTTTTTTCATAACTATGTTCCTTGATGATCCCTGAACAAGTGAAAGGTGAGCAGTGTATATAATATAGTTGTCAAAAAAAGTATTAAGAAGCTACTCATGCTTTATTAAACTCCAGTGAAAAAATACCTCAGTATATATATATATATATGTTACTAAGCACTAACATGTTAACCATTAATGTTATTATAAAATAACATGTGCATGCCCAGGGATACATATATTCCCTAAACTGGAAGCGTCCTAAAATGAGCTTCACTTTATCAGATGTCATGGGTTTGAAGCTGATTGTGTTATCCTCCATTGAGTATTTGGAGCCTAGTCAAATGGAATGCAACTGATAACCGGTAGAGAGATGGCTTCCGGATCCGTCAGTCGTGTGTGGGGTTGCTGGGACATTAATTGATGCAACACGAAGGATATTGCTGGGTTAACGTCGGTCCGCGAAGCAATCAGACATTTCAATTTTAGGTTATCACAACCAAACCCATTTCGATTGGTCATCATCAGTTTTGGGTGTGGTTTAAATTAGTGCCTCTACATAATTAAGAACTAGCGAGTTTCGTTGAGTTTTTAACTGGTAGGAAAGACTGCATCTGTCGACAACATAGTTGGGAACAGAGACTTAACGGAGAACCGGACGGAAAGGCTCCAAATTATGCTTATAATTGAATACCATAAAATATAAACCCGAAAACAGAATTTTTTTACTACAAAAAGACCTTTATAAAAAAATCCAAATTTTTAATCATCACAATCAGCACATAAGTATTATAAGCAAGTATTTATGGCTGCCGTTCAACTTCACCACGGAAAATTACCGAAATCTAAAGGTTGTCACTACACAAGTATTCACCAACCAAAAAGACCAGAAAACACACACCTACTTTTCCATATTTCTAATTATCAATAAACTTATATCAGAATAGAAAAGCGGCATTCGATCCCGACACTGTAAGTGCTGCCTAAGGGCGTTGGCGTAATAGACCCTGATTGGTTGGAATAACGACCTTTCTGATTGGTTGGAATAACGGCCTTTCTGATAAGATGGAATAAGCATATTTCTCATTGGCTGCACGCAAAAATCAATCATCCAATATTAGGCAGATATTTTGAGTTTTTTTTTTTTTAATTAACACATGTTAGCATTGCAGTATAAGGAGCCCAATTCAGTATTATCTACAAACACTATAAATAGGTGAATACATGTATAAGAATAGATCTATAAATAGATGAATAGGGGTTATGAAAAAAAATATTTAGTCGGAATCGATCACTGCACTGGGACTTGCTGGTGAACCACGGTTTTCTTATTTGATTACTTTTAATCCTCACCCACTAGATTTAGTCTTGGCGCTGTACCTACTACAAAATGTACCTACTAGCGTCTCCCCTAGCGGTCGAGTCTGACTCTTCGGTTAACACTAACCTTTGGGATCCGGGCGGTTTTCGTCTACCCTCTGCAATCTATCCCATACATTTTCGTAATTACACCTTCACAAGAATTCGAGCAATGGTGAGATGTCACATTGACTGCATTCACTGGCTTCATATATGCAAGTTACAACACCCCGCTTTTAAATCGGAGTCTATGAAAAAATATTGGATGTTATTATTTACAAAAATTAAAATTTCACTCAGAAGCACAAGTAAAATAATACTTGCTTTCGTCTCTGAGACCGTATTAATCAGTATATTACTTGGTGATAGATTCTGCTGTTTAATCTATAGATTAAACAGCAGGAAAAGCATAACAAAATTCTACATTAAAAAATAAAAGCAATAAATGGTTACGTAAACAATGAATGAAAGAAAAGTAACCATAAAGACTGAAATTTAACTAATTAAACTTTCGTTCATTTTATTCTGCCAATATATATTATGTATGTACATATGTATGCTTACTTTTATTGCAAATTTCTGTTATGATTGTGAGCTGTGTGCGTGAATATGGAAATTAGATGAAATAAATTCTCTGTCACGGTGTTTACATACTGCTGGATTGTAGATAATTGTATGTATTGTAGCATGTTGGTTATCTTAATGTATTGAGAATAGTTGTTAATTATGCGCATATTTATGTTTTTAACGACTTCCCGTGATTTAAAGTCAAACTGTGACCTCAAACCGGTGCAGTTTTATCATGATTACTGCTTTGTGCAGTATCAATTTGTATTCGAGTGTCAATTTTTTATTTTCTGCGGATGTAGGGTGACTTTTCACTAATGACGTTTTTGTTTTTTTTTGCAATTATTGTGGTTTGTAAATGTGAAGGAACAGTCTAAAGTTACTCCTAGGTTTTGTATGGAGTGGGACCAGGGCAGCTGGGAATTGTTCATGGATAATTGGTCTATTAATATTGGTCTACGTTTGGTTAATACTGTTTCCTCTTTTAATTGGTTTAAATTTGATTTCCCATTCATTGAAATAGTTGTTAGGTTTTCGGTCAGTGCTTATAACCTAATTAATTTTTCGTGTGTTACTTATTTCATCGATATATTTAGGATGAAATGAAGCATCGTTATTGGCCAGTTATATAATGCTCATTATATCTTACATTTTTAGTAGAAACGTGTGCCTCAGTTAAGACTTATGTAAGAAACCTTTCCTGTTCCCTAAAATCCAACCCTTTGTTACTTGCTCTGGCCAAGACACCCATACTTGTGCCTAAACCTTCACTAAAGTATGTTCTAACGCTGTAACTGATTTTATTTGTATATATATACCAGCGTTTTGATTGTTATTCATAATAAAGTACAATTACTCTACAAGATCATTGAACTGGGCGGTGAAGTTCAGCGTGAGATGTCACCGTCTAAAACGCTTCCATTACAAATGACCGTCGATTTCAAAGCTATTTGGAACTGCCATTCATCAGCTCGATGCATCGTTAGCACGAGTCTGAACTGTTGGTGTCATTCATTTATGCCTGACGAGAACTAGGACCAAAAGGAATGGCTCATTCACCCCATGTTTGGTCGGGGGAAAAGTACGAGATTTTATCACAATTTTCTTTGAGCTATCAAGAGAAAACGTGTAATTTTGACATTATTTCATTGATAAATCTTTAGGCTGATGAAAACGGAATATTGAAGCATTTTAAATTAAATCGGAACTCATTTTTTATAAATTGTTTGCTCAAAGAACATAGTGACGACACCACATGATCGCTGATAACATGAAATATTTTTGCCCTTGTCTGTCCCGCTATTCACGTCACCCATTTTTTCAGAGCAGATGGAATTTCATCTTGATAAGTTAAGCGACTACTATGGGATTTAAAAATATGTCTGACCACGATGGCAACGCACCCAAATTAAAAGTATCCACGTTAATAAAGTTTACCTGCCGTTGGGACTTTATTACACTATAATTCAAATGATGCGGTTACGAATCTACATAACCCTACTTCAAAGCGTGTGATTCATATCACCTTGCAGACATTTCAGGTTTTGGATTTGGCTTAGACAGAGGAAACCTTTCGCAATCCAAGCTTCATGCCAAAGAACACTATTTTTTTTAGATGTTTACTAGATCTATTTTTTTTTTTTAGTTCTTTATTGTGCAATAATTACAATCTGCCTCTTATAAGGCAATAATAATACAGATAAATGATCTCATTCATACTATAGCGACCGCTAACTATATATGTAAATTACCCTACACTCTGGTTCATAATGTATTATAAAATAATGTAAATCTTGTAAGCTTCTTTGGAATAAATCAGGGTCGCGGCACGTAGTAGGAACAGGCAGACATACGAACACCGACAGACGGTAATAAATCATAGAGAGGTCGGAAGTCGTAGACAGCAACTCAAAGGGTACGGCTATAAACCTACAGGAATTAGCCACCTGCCTGCCATAAACACACCCTTTTTATCCCAACGGCCATACAACAAAGTGGTCACCACGTATCATAAAACATGCCCCTGTCAGCAACTGCACCTCTCGCGAGGGAGGGGAGATGATATAAAAAGGTCAGGGAATAAGGAAAAAACCCTACTCTCTCTCCCTGCTGTCCTATGAGTCGTCACGCTGTCTGCCAAGTCTTCCGACCACCTGCCGCCCTCAGTCTGCTACGCTGCCGTGCCCCGTTTGAACTCTGAACCGGTATTATCATTTATGCTACCTGGATGGAGTCAGATATTAAAATGCCGACATGGAACAATGGTCCATAATTAAAAACATAAAAACAATAAACTGCATCATTCCGCACTTGTCACCAGGGCTAGAGTGATCAGGCACTCCCCTAGTGACGCCCCCGACAATACCATATTTACAGTCATCATTCACTCGCTCATTCATACAATAGGACATGATTGGAGAAACTGGCCATTGCCAGGACTCCCACTGTCACACGATTATAGCAGGTCACGAGGCCACTGCCGTTTCAGTCTCCGAGGAGGATTATAGGGATGAATGGCGCAGTGCAAAGACTGTGCTACAGGATTAGGGTGGTTGGAAAGGCTACTGTGGAATTTCATAAACTTGGAAGGGATGAGTTCTAGAATGTAGGGTATATTAAGGTCGTTATGAAGGGTTTTGTTGCTGACATAATAAGGGGCATTTACTATTGTTCTCAGGACTTTGGATTGAAAGGATTGGATACGCTTGATGTTCGAATTTTTTGCTGTCCCCCATAGCTCTATTCCGTATGTCCAGATTGGTTTAAGTATAACTTTGTAGATTAGTAGTTTATTTTCTATTGAGGGATGGGATGTCCTTTGAAGTAGTCTGTACAGTTGTCCAAAGTGTCTGTTTAGTTCTTGTCTTTTTAGTCTCGTATGTGGGTTCCAGGTTTACTAAATCTACTGAAAATTTCTTTATATTGATTAGTAGCAAATAAAATGTCTCGACGCCCTGATAAAATATTATGTATTATATGTTGGATTTTATTAGTTACAGTTGTCTATTCTTACAAATATTCAAAAAATGTCGAATTAATAATAAATAGAATTAAAATAAACAACTGCTGAATGAAATTTATAATATCATTGTTCGATACACCAGACGTGTCCTGATTTGTTTTCTTCATAGCAACTGTAGCAAAGATTTTTTCAATGAATCGTTTTTTTTTTTTAGTTGTATCCTAAAGGATAATCACGTATAACTCTGTATTATGAATCCTTTAGTGTCGAGAACAAGATTAAGTCAAAAATAACATTATTTTTTAAAAAGGGGATAACTTTAATGAAGGACGTCAAGCTCTTGTGTCCAGCTTGTTGAAGAAAAGAAACAAAAAGTCTTGACGAAAAAGCCCTTTTCAAAGTTTTTTTTTTCTTTTTCACTTTTAGGCCAAGAATTCAGATTGGCTTTTTTTATTTTAATTAAATAAGTATTAGTCGAAGGGTGTTAAATATCATTGAAATAATCAATTATGATTTAGTTATTATTTAATTTGATTATCGCAGGCTTTTATATGTTTAAAGGTTAGAAACAGCTCTCCCATGTAACATTTTGATACATAAGCACTAATTGGGTGGATTGGCACTTAGGGAAAAGGGAGCTGTCGATAAAGTTGAATAATATTGTTTGAATATATTGAAGTATACAGTTAGGTCTTGATAACAGCTCAATCAATATAACCGCACATAAAATTTATTAATTTAACGTTAGACAAGCACCTAACCTGCCCTAATCTGCAAAGCAGTACTACAGCCTATAATACTTTAAGCTTCACCACTTACTTCTAAAATACCTTAACTGCTCAGTGCGTATAATGCGTAATGATCTTATTTGTTACAGTGCTATGGAAGTAGGCACTATAGGTACCTCTAAATATATTGTACATCTAAAGCCACTACTTTGTTGCTACTAATGTTGTTGTCCTGCATATAAATGGTATGCTTAAATTACAGAGTTATTGTGTGACAAATACGATTATAAAAGTTAATTGTTTATATATTTGTCGATGATGACATCAATTATTATAGATTATGGATTGCTATGAAAATAGTCAGCTCCAAAATTATGTATATATAATGGTTTGATTATGTTTAAATCTGCCAATGTCTTGGTTAAGGAAAGGTTCGAGCTGTTTTGCTCAATTTCAATAATTTATTTATTTATATTGAGTGATTAATTGTACTATAGTATTGTTTAACTTGGGGCTTTCATGTGATTTCTCTAGGCGTGGCTAATTTGTCCTATATTTCGTCCTTTCTGGTGGACAGTTTTATGAATTCATTTTCTTCGTAAGAAGAAACACCGTAGCACTGTTGGTACAGCTAGTTTTCGGTTTTCCCATTACTTCCTTCCAAGAAAGTTGATTATATTTGCAAAAATATCCACTTTCCCAATATCATTTAAAACAAATTCGTCCTCTTTGTTAAATATACAATGAGGTATTAGATTGTAAGATATGGTACAATTTCACAAGTATTATATCAGCAATAAGTATAACAATCTCAAGTATTAGCGTCTTAAGTCTTTTAATAGCCATAACCTAAGACGTGAACCGTAAAAAGGAGTTGAAGGTTAAAAAAACATTATGTAAGCTCAATACTCTTCCAGAATCAATGATGTAAGTTATTTTCTATCGGTAAGGCTATCGGGAACTTTAACTTCAGCTATTCTGCTCATTCGCACGAGTTCTTTTCAACTGCGAATTAACAGTTGTACTCCCACTGCGCCAATCTTTATGAGAGAGGTTTAGTTTTAATGTGTTGGTTATTGGTGCAATCCACCTGCCCATTTTTGAAAAATGCAGTTAATGTCCGTGCATTCTATAGACGAATTCCACCTGATCGCAACCGGGAGTTGATAAAGGCAAATATAGAACCTCAGAATCTGACAGGATTCATTAATGAACAAACAATCTGACAGTCTTCAAGGGAGAAGGCCTCCAAGCACAAAACGGGGTGTCTAACAAGACGGCTCCAGAAGGCGTGTAACGGATTACCGGGCCGGGATTAATTTCACCTGTCGGCGGGAAGCGAATCAAGCTTCGTGCTCGGCTACAATCCCACTATTGTCGCAACACATACCCTTCAACACTTCTCAGCATAAACTTCGCTTCCACTTTATACCCCTGGGGCAATGTAGTGCAGACTCTTGTAGGTTTCCGTGCCGACTGTTCGCAGTAATTACCGATCATTCATTGAACCTCTGCAGTTGTCAGTGCCATGTTGTCCCCAAACTTTTGATAACGTTGGGTAACCTGAACATTAACTGACCTGATATTAGACAACTGGATTGAACACGTGATAAATGTTATAAGTTTACTTTCTTACATTTATATTTAGGTTGTATTCTCTTCTATTTTAGTATTTAGTTTTAAATATGGTGACTCACAAATTCATTAACAACAATGAAATATTTTCAATGATTACATTGTCAAAAGAATATAGTATTTATCAATCCATCTTAACAGCATGGACTAGTTTTTAAACTTTCTGGTAAACACAATTTTAATACCAGTCCTCTTTATGTATTCATCTCTTTAAACTGAAGGTAGTCTTATCAAATATTCATGAGAACAGTTTTGGGTGTGAAGGATTCTATTGGTGATTTTTGGTCAGTTTTTAGTACAAATCCTACATTTTTTTTATAATCTTTTTATTAGTGGCAAATCAAAAAAAAACAAACTAAGATGCTTTTACATGTGAGTACAAGATATATAAATGGTTCAGATAAATAAAATTGATAATTCTTTTAATGAATAATTTATTAATCTATATTAATATTTTGTATTGGTGTAATAATATTTAGACTATTGCACACATTAAAAAAACCAAAAAAACAAACAAACAGGCATTATCTTCCACCTAGATATATTGTAGTTCGGGATATAAATTATCAAAACACATAGATCACGACACTGTGAACGAATTTGTGAGTGACGCCCAAGATGACTTAATAGTTTTTTTCTAAATGCTATAAATATTTTTGTGAATAGGCGCGATTACATAGAGCTTATTTGATCTTTGTTTAAAGGAACAACCCTATCTCCCTTAGCTGAGTACGGAATTTATATTATCTTTATTTTATATCTAAGCTATTTGCTTTCATTTATTTATTTTATTGATGTTATTCAAAATTTAGGCTAGTCCATACATCCAGGTGCTAAACAACTGGAGTATCTTTAAAAAATAATATTCACTGCCTTAGGCTATAATGCCCAAACATAGTTATAAGTGACTTGAACAATCTACACTTGTCTACATTGTTAATATAAAAATAGCTCAAGACATGAAATCGTTTTTTCTCTTATTATACTCGTATTCACATAATTAGAAAATCCCGTTCAGAAATTCAACTGCGTGTAAAATCATCAAAATATGTATGGTACATTTAACACATTGGTTGGGGTCCAAAGGATATGAACTAGGTTATTACAAATGTTTCTGCACATAAAACTAGTTTAATTAAAAAATAAATTTACATGCCTGGCTATTGTAACCGTTTCACAAATTGCTATTGTTGGGCATGGATCCCAATATAAGTGCTGAAACGGGTACCTGATTGAATAATTTCTAAAATAAGTAATTTAAATTTTAAATATTTAGTGATAAAAAAATTTTGGGTTTTTTTTTCTCCGCTAAGGGAAGTAATGTGACCTGTGTTTTGCCACTGAAATGATGACCCAGGTCACCAAAAAACTAAGAATTTCTATCGCACAGCGTTAAAAAACCCAATTTAGATCATTCAGAACAATTTGAAATAATCGAATTATCATTATGCTATGATTCCCATTCCCTAAAAGTTTTGGTTTCCAACCGATGCGGAAGTCCCCGAGGCTTTGTCAGTTTGATGAACCCTGAAGGGGGTCATTGAAGCACAAAATGAAGTAAGTTTTGACGATCAGGAAGCAGTGCAATCACAGCACTTCAGCTCAAAGTATCTACCTTTCATTACTGCTCTTCACAATCATCGATATAAACAAATAGGTAAAGATTTAGTCACTGAAGGGTCAGCTCCACTTCCGGATTCCATTCTTAAACTAATAATATTACATGAAACATTTTTATTAAAGTGAATCGTGACATGGAATAAATTCACATTATTAATTAATGTTCGTAAGTCTAACAAATTTAATTAATAATTGACTGGAGGTTGTTAGTTAGGAAATTGACCACGTAAGAAACCAAATACCCTCTCTCCAGCATAACTATTATTAATTATATACCGTGAATTGCAATGGTAAACCTTTATTTATTCTGATATAATGTCCATTCTGAGACTCCCTGTTCCCCTAGTTTACAGCATACTATGAAAGCATAATTAATTTTGTCAGTCCAGAATAATTAATATTAATTATTAACATTAGTTTAATTTTCAAATTGTAGGCAATTGATAATTCGTTTCAAGCCTCAAGAGTCAGAAAAAGTCGTTTGTGATAAAGGTAATTACTTGACTTTGATTGATCCTCAACGTTAACAACTGCATTGTTGGCATACCACT
This sequence comes from Acanthosoma haemorrhoidale, assembly GCA_930367205.1. Lineage (NCBI taxonomy): Eukaryota > Metazoa > Arthropoda > Insecta > Hemiptera > Acanthosomatidae > Acanthosoma > Acanthosoma haemorrhoidale. The sequence goes on from OV884014.1 coordinate 53,580,237, forward strand.
GTAGCATGGTTTAGAAGGTTCAGATTAAGAAATATTTTACTGCACACTGGAAGATTGAGATACGAAATGGAGAAGACACCATTTTGGACAGTGAACCAATCGAGGTCAACCGTGACTGGTGCCACCGTGTGCAACATCAAAAGTGTTCGTCAATCTTCATCGTACGATGAATGAAATCATGATTAAATTGATGGTTCGCCATTCCAAGAAGCCTATTGATCTGATGGTGTATGATCAATTTATTATTATTTAGTAATGTAGTATCTATTATTTTACCTGGTTGAAGCCTGTTCCGAGAATTGATTTGTGTTTGGCATGAATCAGTGATATTTTAAGATTTGTTTATATTGTTCTAAGAAAAAGTGGCTTCTAAAATTGTGTTTTATGTAATACTTAACTCATTAGGAAATGATGAATGTAAACACCACTTCAGCTTATTTCGTGTGATAAATACTGTGAGTACGTGTAATAAAACCACTCACTGTACAGGAGGTAGTGCAGAAACAAATTTCCAAAAGGTACTAAGGACTAAACATATTTTCCCATCTATTAAAACATTAATTTTTTTAAATAATTTTATAGTTGCAACAGTCAAAAATTTCATTAAATTGATTGAACTTTTTTTTACGTATTTAAGTAAGCTTATTGCCTGATCCATACATTCAAATCATGAAAAAAAGAAAATCTAGAAAAGACAAGGACTACTGCCCACTTAATTTTATTACTTATTTATTAAACGCTTGAAAAAATACTTTTCAAGCTACACATGTAAAGGTTACATAAACATAAAAATGTTCAGTAACTGAAAATCACTTTAAAACAAATAAATTAATCTATTTGTAACAGTATAATATACTTTTGCACTATGGATTTTGTTTTTTGATATCTCGAATTTTCGTAAATTGTCCATAAATAATTTGTGATTTTTATATAACCATATAATACGCCAAAAGGGTATTAGAATGTAAAGAATTAATATTCAGAGTTTCTTAAAAACCTTTTATCGGGAATTAATTACCAAGTATTCCCGTAAAACTTGTATTTCGTTTGGTTCACATATTATTTATTTTTACACACTTCTGTACATCTATTTTATAGGAAAAAAACGTTTTTTTTTCAAGCCAACGCTGAAACGACATAATTTATATCAATGTATAAAATGTTACATGAAAGGCACACGAGGAAAATGTGGTTATTCAGAGTTTTTGAAATTTTAACAGGGTATGTTTGTAAAACAATTATAAATAAACATTACTTTTTATATAAATGTTCGATATATTGCATTTAGTACATCAGTATGGGGAAAATTGTGTTGCTTATAAGGTCAATACTACTTGTACAGGCGCCGAAGGTAAACAAATAAATATAATTATCATTGTATTTATATTTTTACGTAACTGCATTAGAATTTACTTTATTTTTTTCTCATTTGTATTAGGATTATCGATGACACGAATAAACACATTTTATTTAATAATATCTTCATAAATAAAAATATCCATCTATAAATTAAAACTACTTTTTCAACAAATAAACAAAATCAGGTGTAATTAAGGCTAAAAAATTACGTGGAATAACCATCATCATAATAAATCAGGAGATTTTCTGTAATCTATGAAATTAAAACACTGCAATTAATGACTTCTTTTAAGGATGATGTTAGTTGTTTTTACGAGCCTTCTTCATTATTGTTTTTGTTGGTTGAAATTTTTGTGATTGCATGGGCTGATCGTTATCGTCTTACATATCTGCTTACCAACAGCCATTAAATATTCCTTCATATCTATTTATACTTTTTGCTGACTCTATCCCATTTGGCTAACTTTTTTTTTCCTTTAGTAATTCATAACAATATACCTGAATCACAGCCAGAAAGACATAAAAAACAGGAATGATATGGCAACATAGTTTGTTATGAGTGGCTATATATTTTGTATATGTCTGAGTACTTTTGATTAAAATATCCGTATTATCAAATACGGAAAGATGTTTTTTTTTGCATACCAATACATCTGTGGTCCATACGACCAATAAACTATTGACTAAGAACCCTACCACAAGAATTAATCCATCATGAGGACATTTTTCATTTAGTGAGGATCACTTAACCGACACAAAATATATGACACAAGAGTTTCACTAAATGATAAAATATTTTAAGTATATACATACATTATTGAACTACTCGTAAAAAAACGCCATACACGAAAGACAAATTCACGCTTTAAAACAATGCTAATAACTTTTTTTTCACCTGTTAATTTGTACCGTAATGCTGGTCTATATAACTGTTAGATTCAAGCCAGAGACATGATATTTTTCAGAGCAGTTCCATATGATATTGGAAAGACATGTAATACAGCCATACACAAAATGTTACGCGTTATTAGTTGAATAATTGGTTTGACTTAAATGACAGGCATTAAAAACTGTCAATAGCAGAGATGTTTGAGATTTTTTTTTTTTCTTTCATAGCCCCTTTAAATTTACAGATAATTATAGATCCTCAGGCGAATCTATTTACAAATTATTTTTGTATTACCTGTAGCATCGCTACATTTTAAGATATATTCTTCCTTACTGAAAAAATAATAATGTGTTGTAGAAAATAAAATCGAGAATAGCACAGCAAGGACTTCAAGAAACAAATATAAGAGCTGGTATAAATATAATACGTAATGGGTTCTTGGTTATTTTATATAACCTTTTACTAAACAGAAGTAATAAAAAAATAATAAAGCTACTTGATCGCTGTTACTTATGGACACTGATGCCAGTAAATTGTGCTCAGAATGAAATACCTGCAGGTAAAGACACGCGAGTTCATAATTTATAGTGGTGGACAAAACGGGGTTGTCTATCGACATTCCTTTTATTTCGTTTCTCTAACCTAAGTTATTTTCTTGTGACCGACCTCATATAGTGCAGCGATTCCTAAGAAAGTAGATCAAATGACGTCGAGGCCCAAATATAAAAATTTTCAATTTTCTGGCCATTAAAGTGCTCTACATAAGCTACATCCAGATAACCAACGCATTGTACCTTGGCAGGCAACATGTGCATTACCCCTCCGTTAGGGACGTGGGGTACAGTTGCACCCCAGCTGACATTTATATTTATTTCCGTAATTGTGTAATCTTTCGTACTAAATTAAGAAGTTTGTAAATGGCCAAAAATAAGCTAAAAAAGTCATTTTTGGGGATAGATGTGCCCTCTTTTTCATGATAGCTTTATGGTTTGAAAATATTAGTGGTTTCTTGTTTTCATGGATTTATAGATGGTAATTAATGTAAATTTTGGCAGTTTAATTACATCTGATAGAACTATATCTTCTGTCACTAGAAGAGTTAAATAGTGGGAATTTCTTCGATTGGCTTAGGAGCTATTGCATGCAAAACAGCTGTAATTATCTTGACAAACAGCTGCTAGTTATTGACTGCCTTAAATTGCCTATTTGAACCAAGCCTTTATCCTGATCCAATAAGAGGTGATTAATTGATACTTTCCAACGATCCATAAAAAAAAACCTTTCAGTACACTTGGCCATGAACTGACGCTAAGTATTCGAATGCCAACGATGTTTGTCTACCGAAGTGTTCAAAATATATATTTAAAAACAAAATAGACGATACTGGATGTATTTATTTATTAAAAATGCATCACAAATTCGCCAGAGCTATGTAATGCAAAACGTAATTAAGCACCTCAGCACCATCATCTTAGCATCGTTTCTTCATCGTGCACCGGGAAGTTGTTAACGGCAGAGCATTGACTTACCCCTCTTTTTTTTTCATGTAAAGGATGTCTTCTTATGTCTAAATACAGGCCATGTCTTTACTGTGCGGATATTTAATTAACCTTATGAATGCCGTGCTGTAAATACTCTTAGACCATTCAGGGTTTAAAAGGCTTTAGAAAATACACAATGTCTCAGTGCAAACCGAAGCTATATTTTTTAGATTTTATAACGGTCCCTAGTTTCAAGCATCTTCTGGATACAAAAACAGTTTATGAACTAAAAAATACAATAGACCACAGTAAGATTATAAAGGGTGTAATTTTAAGAGTATTACTGTATGATTCTCTAGTAAAGATTTTAATGAAATGGAGAAATATAATTTTACATACTACATCTAATTCATGTGACAAACAGAAAATTTTTCTCTAAGGTGTGTTAAAAAATATTCATTAGAATTTTTGTGGACGAATTTAATCTCCGTAGCGCCCTATTGTTTCTATAGATGTTATTTACGGGCATGGTTGTGCGTTTAGTATACCAGAAATATTCATATATTATTTATCATTTTAAGAATTTTAATTTAAAGAGGTCCTATTATCTGTATTTTTTGGAACAGCGTTCCTATAAATTTCGTTATAATTTGCTTTCCAAACGTTTTTCATTAATTGAAGTTAAAATAAATCTTCCTTTACCACATTTAATTTTTTTGATCGTCGTAAACCACAAATGAATCAGATGTAGTATACAATACTATGTGTCACCATTATACGAAAGTCTATCACTTAAAAACGAATGTGCCAACATAACAATATTTTAAGCCTAATACTGTTTTAGCGCATGACATAATATTCAAACTCAATTTAACTTTGTCCATGCAAATACAGTATTATAAGAAAAAAATAAATCAAAAATTACAATTAAGGAAGCAATGGGTTTTTTTGTTGATTATAATGGAAATAACTATAGTCTCTTAAGATAAACAAAATTGGACGAATTAAAATTATTTTCTTAATATTTTGAAGAAGAAACTGTTGCACTTTAATTGAATTACCTATTGATTTTTTTAATTAATGTCTTATGTTATCTAAGTTTAAAACAAAATCAATATAAATTATTACCTAGGTGTAAAGAGTTAATTTTGTTTTGTGACGAGAAATAATCGAAACAGTGAAAAAGTGTGAACACTATATCATGACTACATGATCGATAACTATAATATATAATATAGGCCACCTCTATCTGACGTAAAAAATAATAAAGTATGATAATGACAGCCATAACTTGGACGTGGTTGAATTGTCCATGTAATAGTAAAAATATTTGACAAATAAACACATGCTACAAATGTTTCTCATAGCTAGTTATCAATGTCAGTCCTTTTATCAAAGTATTTAAGATTCGTACTTAAAACCTCGAGATGGGATAAATAAATTTAATAATGTAGAGTAGTACTAATAAAGCCCTAATCCGTGAAATAAATTAGCTTTGAATTGAATCTCATGAAATATCATTTAGCTCGGCATTTAGAGGCACTATTTAGACAGGCGAAAAAAGTAGCCATCCTTGAAAAAATATATTTAATCATTCGTTATTGGAAAACTTCAATATTTTTAGCGTGCGTTGTCGTTAAACGTATTGTAAAATTATAAATAAATGATAAATACATTTAAAATAGGGGAACGAACTTTATAAACACAAAAAAACACAAAGTTTGTTAATTTTGATCTATAATCGTTTTATTCACAATTATGTTTCTTATATGATGAGTTCAGTTTCGATTTTATTAATTTTAACGTTTGAATTTAATTTTTTTTTTTTTAAAGTTCCAAGTGTGACATGTGTGGCCGGAATAATTGCGATGAGAGTGCAAACATATGTTTCAAGAGTATTGAATATTCCAAGAACTACTGTTAGAAGGAAGTTATCGTAACCAAGAAACAGGAAAATACTCAAGAAGACCACTGGACGAAGAAGAATGACTACTCACAGGGATGATCCCTTTTTAGTGTTAAATATTTATTTCGACCTTCCACTTCTGCAGAGGTGATACATCAACTGCATCAGGTAAGAGGAGTTGATGTTAGCATTAACTGGACCATGGAACATTGGGGAAACGTTTTTCAGATGAATCGCAGTTTTGTCTTAAATCAACTGACGGCCGGGAGAGAGTTTGGAGAAGAATTAATATTCGGTGTAAGCAGCTGACTTTTTTTCCAAAATAAAGAACAATGGTGGAGGAGGAATTATTATTTAGACTGAATTCATTTTTATAGAGTAGTATCCAACAGCTGATGGCAGCAAGAATTGTTTCCCGATACCTTGACAACGCTTACATATACGTACACAGGTGGTCTGAAAAGTTTCCAACCTCAACATGAAGATGATAATAAAATAAATAAAAGCTAGTGAAATAAAAGCTTTGTTAGGTCGGAAACTTTTAAGACCTCCCTACATACAGCACTCCGGTCCAGGCCTAAACCCTATTGAATATCTATGGGGGGAAGACGAATAAGCAGGAGTAAAACTTTACCATAATCGCTTCAGGATTTAAGGCTTTTGACACGAAAATGTTCTGCATGAATTTATTCAAAATGTGGAAACACACCATATTTTGTTAACTCCAAACTACTTAATAAAAACTATCTTTTATACCACTGGTTTATATTTAATTTATACTTTTAGTATTCCTGATATGTTTCATATGACCTGTTATGTATTCCAAAAGGATGTTGAGACGTTAATATCAAATTGTTTGAAAATCCTTACAAATACTGCTGGCTGGTCAGTTTTTTTGCTATATTTTTTTTATTAATTAGAATAAGTTTGGTTTTAATATATAAGACTGAGGGTGAATAACTACCACCACTCAGATTATAAAATATCAAGATCAGGAAAAAAGTCATTGGATTGGCTGAATAAACAAACTCTAATCAATAGAAACCGAATTAGGTCAAGTTCTGAGGCCCTTGGCACATTCCAAAGCCTAATATCTTTATTAATGGCCAAATCTGGCAAACATTTATCAAAACCCGATAAATATTTCAGCGGAAACTTTTCCGATCGGTTAAAAGCCGTTGAAGTGATATAGTTTAATTTTTCTTTTAACAATATTAAGTTTTATCTCTAATTCTTATAGTGCAAGACGGTTCCTGAATTTAAAAATTTATGAGAAGGATAAAATACTTCCGTATCTCTTATTTATTATTTCACTGAGTTGAGGGGTTTCTCGTAGTCAGATAAAAGAACAAGTTGATGTCCACTGAAAATTTTATTGACATTAACTTTTCAAAAGTCAAGGCTCATTTATATTTTATAGTTATGTTTAAAAGCACCTATTCTAATGAATGTTTCAGCTTATGAGTTTATGGATAGGATTTATAGAAGATTCTCTTGCAATAGGAAAATACGTTTTTTTTAAGGTTTATTAAGGTTGTTTCTCAAATTAACCCAACTATATTAGCATTCATATTTTGTTAAATTAATAGTATATAGGAGGTCGTATTTTTTACGTTATTTCTGTCCATAAAAAGGATTTCAGTAAGACTAGATAAAGTACATAATCTAAATAAAAATTATTAATTAAAGAAGGAAGCGACATATTTCATAAGAGTCAGTTTCATCTTGCTTTGCGTTGTATTGGTAAATATTAAATACAACCAGATTTTGTCTGACTTAAAGGAAGTTTTTTCTCATGTTTTCTGTTTCCGAATTGGAAAGATGTTAAATTTTATTTGTATAGTGAAAAAAAAAACCCTAGTTGCTATCTCATAAGACGAAAGAAAGCCTTATTTTTCAATAGGATGCTTTTGTAGCGTAGTCATTTGAAAACGGTTTATTAGCTAAATATCTCTCACTTCTTCTTGTAGTTGGTATACACTGGGTAAAGGAGAAACAGAAATATGTTAGAGTTGTTGATAAATAACAATGTACTTTACAACTTCATGTAAATGCATTCGTCCAATACATAAATAGCATTTACACGAACCATTGCAAAAATGAATGAAAATCCTTGTGGTACCCCACAACCATGAAAAAATGACGCTTTCAAACATTTTTTGAAAATAATTATTTTATATTAAGTCTAAAAAAAATATCTAGACATTTAAACAGACCTTACTTGCATCTTGAGGATTCATTTTATTTTTAGCTGACCTGGACTTAACCTTTGATTTTATAATCCTGTCCTGAGCGTATGTGGCTCCCGCGTTCTTCGTCAGCCTCCACTGGCTCGTATCCGGTGACGGTGCTGACGGAGGAGTGTGGGGGACTTCCCAAGACTCCGCCTACTCTTTTGCATACGAGGGAGGTGACAACTATGTAAATTTGGGATGTCTCTGGGCTGTTTGTAAATACTGTATGAATTAGCGAGTGAATGAAAATTGTAAATATGGTATGAAGGAGAACATTTATCACAATTACTTATTGCCTAATAAGGCAGATTGTAATTTTATCACAATATAGAAGTTTCAATATAAGATTGAAGTGCTAGAAACGACACAAAATAAATAATATATGACTTCATGTACTTAAGCTGCTTAAGTTACCGTCAATAAAAAAAAATATCTTGAAGTGATCTACTTCATTTAAAATTTAAATTATTTTTCCCTGCCAACATCCCCCTGCCCCTAAAAAATGGCACTGAAGCCCATTATGCCACGTTCAATATTAGAATGAATGAGCTCATTAACAATTCATTCCCTTGAAGAATACGCCTTAGATATGACCTTGCTTGTGGGCTACTATAAATCATCTCAGACCCTGTAATAATAACCAAGTATTATAGTCTAAATATAAAGTAACCTTAACGATCTACATATTCTCTCACTATGAGAGTGTACCAATCTCCAATCTCACGTCTACATTAACAGTGAGTAGTTGAACTAATTCTGGACATTCCTCTCATAACTGGCTGAGTACGACAATAAGTAAAGTAATATTTAGAAGCTATCAATTATACATTTATCTAGAGAGGTATTTAGTAATCCCCAGAACTTCCCCTTTAAACAAAAATCCAGAATCTGATTTATGAATTAATTTAAATTCAAACCCTATTCTCATATGACTGTTCCGTTTGAAGGTGAATAAAATTCAGATCCAACCTGCAAATAAATATTTCAAATCATAGGAAAAAGAAGGTCATAAATGAACCCATTAGGTTAATTGAGTCCTCCAGATGAATAATGAGGGAAGGAAGCAGTTCCCGGAAATGAGTGATGTAAGAGCAAATGTTAGTAATGAAACCTCAAAATTAGCAATTCTTCAACAATCTGAGTTGATTGGTGTGATGGAGTAAACATGTTCATATAATACTAATAAACGAAGTTGGTGAACCAAAGCTCAGAGAATGGCTAATATATGTTGGAGGTGTCGAACAAGGTAACATCGTGCCCTGATGTACTGACATTGTTGAAATAAAATGTCTATAAACTAAGAATTTTTTTTATTTATTAGGTCTTGGTTGAAATGAATGATTGTTTGCTTGTGAGAAAGGAAAGAGTTTGTTTAACTTAACACAACCAAAACCCCCACCACTACCCGTCAGATGGAAGCAACTGCTGGTCCGCAGAAGCATGACAGACCTTTTTGACCACGAGCCCCCTGATGGGGACTGAACGACGCACACTCAGCCGAGAGTAAGCAGTCGATCTCCCGGCCGATTCCACCGTAGCAAGATGGCAGCTCGACACCCCCGTAGGCTCGGGGGGTAAGGTCGACACCTCGGCCACCGGCCGACTCAGCCAGCCCCTGCCGGGGGCCACTCACACCAGGCCCGACCTGGTCGACTACAGACCCATGGCCTAGACCCCTAGGCTCAACCCTTGGTGGACTCTCACCACCGTCCCGATATCACCCACACCTCTCCCGAGGTCCACACCACTCCTTATCCTCTACACACATCCTTCAAATGTGACTTCCCCAAGTGAAAGTCTATTTCCAATCCAAGATAAGTATCCTTTTTATTTTTCCCTTATCCTATTTTTATTATTTTGAGAGATATGGGAAAAAAAATCTATATGTAAATTTATTTAGGGTATTGTTTGCAGTTTTTTAATGCTTCAATTTTTTTTAATTTTTTTTTTCTAAGCTCTCTAGTTAGAATTTTAGGATGAGGGAGAAATATAAAATATTTAGGGTGATTGGATCCTTGTACTAGAAGGACCTGCTAGAAGGTGGTGTGAGAGGAGTAAGGAGTGTGGGAATCCTCGGAATGCTTCATTTTTTTTCATTAATTGTTGATATTCTTGACTGATTTCTTGGGTCTACAGGTATGAAACATATTTCTCCTAGTTTAAAACTTAAGCAACAATGGGAACTAAAGATACTTTTAAAATTGTTTCTCGATCAAAATTGGTATTGCTTCGGGATTTAACGAAAATCCCTATTTTAGCTCTTTATGGAATTAAATGACACCATAAACAATTCAACCATGGTTTAATATTGATAAAATGAGTGTATTTTAATTATAATGTATTTCGATGATTCACAAATCTTCTGTATAGTCGGTACCGACCCTTGCTCTGGTCCAGGCGAAACCTAGTTGTTGGAACGTCATTACATAATGCTATTTGGTGGAGAAATATTTCTAGTTGTAGGAATCAGCAGATTAATAGTGTCGGGAAAATAGGTACTCTGTATAATCTCAAAGCCCTTATTCGAGACCATCTAATTTAAAATCAAGGCTTTAGGTACAGGAGTGACATCCATTTTCCCGAAGATGATCTAGCCAATAGAAGCATTAGTGGGAGAATCCGGGCGATCGGATTATTTGCCTATCGGGCTAATCGTTTTTCATTAATGAAATTGGAATGGCGCTTTATTAACACACTCGGCGCACTAATCGATACGCAGGCAGAGCTCTACTCAGCACCCCGACGAATAAAAGCTGTGTTTATATGAATATTTTTTTCCATTATATGAATTTGTTTCCCTTTTGTTTTTGAAGTACTACTGTTATTAGTTATAATAATTAAAATAAATATTTGTATAACTAAGTCATTTTCTTTAATATTTTCTATACAGCACATAAAATCACTTTTGCACTTATGAATATTATTTAAAAGTTGCAAACGAGGGACTAAATACATTCCTGAGGCGATTCCGCAATTAGTACGAAAAAACTGTGATTATTTAATGAGCGATAATGTCCAATTTAAACATTATGAAGGTATCGATATATTTTTTTTTTGTGCATTGGTTACCATTTTATAAAAAGTCATGTGACTATTGTCTACTTTCTTTTTTTTTTTTTTTTTTTTCGATGAAGCATTAATATATCTATAGTTTGATTTATCTATCCCTCAGGAGAAAGATGACAGACTGATTTAACGTAAAATATGCCTTTTTTACAATTAATATTCTGCATTCATTTATTCGAACCAAAGTAGCAAATGAAGCAGCTTATGTATAATGGAAAAGGTAATACGTATATGTACTGCATAAAGTAAGGTAGTTGTATAGGGGTGCGTGAAGCAAAGCAAGGATACGCAATAAATAAACATGGGTCACGAACTCTGGTGCAGTCTAACTGTAATTAACTGTGGTGGTGCACTTGTGTAGACGTGATTGCTGTTTTTTCTGGTCGAAAAAAGAAATGAAAGTTTAAATGACTCTGGCATGATAGCTCAGGGCAGTTTGGTTTCATTTTGCTTCATGTTAATGGCAGCTAGATTGTATTTCATGTGAAAAAAAAAAAAAAAAAAAGGTAGTTACTTCAATGTCCCTACCCAATTTTTTTTATGGAATAATAGTACTCAAATAAAATTAAAAAAAAAAATATCTTAAAAATCTTATTTAATATTGTCATTTAATTTTTTGTTCTTACTATGTTTATGCGGGCTAGATCGAGAAGTATTTTTGCTCAAAATAAAATAAGACAATGCAGCAATAAAAATGATGCTGTGAATCCGCTTACCTAATGACACTTTTGTTTAATCTCCTAATTGAAGTAATCATTGAATAAACATTTCTGATATCTGAAAACCAATCTAAATCAAACGCTAAAATCTAACTTATACTCATATTTCCAAAGTGCCACGTAACTTAACTTAATTATGAACCTGCTAATCCATGAGTCGACTAATTTTAATGAGTTTTTTTATTGTGAATAAATTATAAGGGTTTTTCTTAAAGTGAAATACAACAGCTCAAGTATGTGTGGGATTTGATTTTTTTTTCTTTTTAAACATAATATAAAAAAATTATATCAAAAATGAATTTAACCTTTTTACAAGTATAAAAGGTTTGGAAGGAAATGCCATTAAAGGAAAAAGTTTGATTGACGTGCAGTCGATTTGGTTCCGCCCTGAGCAGCCGAAATGTCGGAAGCGAATAAATCACCGTTCGTTGAAAGCGGTTGCTATTTACTATTAGCTATCTAAAAGCATTTCCCATTTCCTTTTGTTGAAGGGTAGCTTTTGATCACCGTTTTCACGTTTAACCGAACATTAATCAAGGAATGAAGTAGAGATATACAGAACTCTCTCATTTTCTCGATGAATTAAATTAGGCACAATATTCTGAAAGTAAATGTAAATTAATAATGTTCATTTTATCAATGAATGCCAATCATAGGGTAGTAGTTTTTTGAACAGCGAAAAGAGAACTGATATAGCTGTATATAAATAAGAGTAATCGGATCAGGGACTAGCACCCTTTTTTTTTTTAAACAGAGCTGTTCCTTCTTCAAATTAGAGCACGAGGTACACTCTCAGTGCATGTTAGATTATTATTGTGATATTAATGCTTATTTTTCCGAAAAAGGTGCTTATAATTCTTCTCTAATACTCACCATCTTGCTTCCTGAAACATCGTTTCTACCCAGTGATTACGATTAGTAATCAAGCTAGATCATCAGACACTGAGGTAAAACAAGCGCGAACAACAACCTGGTGAGATTGCAACACCACGTCGCATCGAACGTCCGGAGCAACAGAGCTACCGCTATGATTTCTCTGAACTGTTCGAAAGCTTTCGACTCTGTGGACCACTACATCCTACTCCAACGTCTGAGGGAATACGAATTCTCGGATCAGCTGCAGAACCTGATAAGATCCTACCTTACAGGCAGAATTTTTTCGGTTCGTATAGGCACTACGTCTACGACCCGAAAAAACTACACTGCCGGTGTCCCCCAAGGATCGGTGCTAGGCCCCCTGCTGTTCAACATTCATACCGCCCACATCGTAGGAGCCTCGTACTCCAACTGCGAGGTATCCGCGTATGCAGACGATATAGGTGTTTACAGCACTAGCATCAATCCCTCCAGAGCCCTGAAATTCGCTGAGAGCGCTAGTCAACGGATCGCCGAGAAACTTGATGCCGTCCACATTCAAGTCAACCCGGCCAAGACGCAAGGAATTATATTCAGTTAGAAATCCGGAAAAAAGAAGCTCCCGAAATCCTTCGTCTTAGACGGCAAAGAGTGCCCTGTAAGCAACAAGCTTTCCTACCTCGGGATTACCCACGGTAGGCACTTGTCGTTCTTAACGCATCTCGGCAAGAAATTAAAGAGTGTTAGGAAGAAATTCTTCATCCTCGGACACCTACTTCACAGCCCGGCTTTATCGGTACGCCTCAAGCTGCTGATATACCAGAGCGTCCTAAGACCTGCTTTGATGTATGGGACCCCTCTCTTCAAGTATCTAATTCCTAACACTCTCTTAACGCTTCAGCAATTTCAGAACAGAGTTCTCCACACCTCCCTCAAACATACCCCGTTCGACCGAATGAAGGCAGACGAGATGCATAAAAAATTTGAAGTGCTCACCATTCAAGATTTTATCAAGAGAAGGCACATCAAATTTGTTGATTCACTCCGACACAGCCACAACCCACTATTCTCCGATCTTCAACCACCACCAATGCCCGTCAGATGGAAGCACTGCTGGACCGCCGAAGCCTGGAGGATGATCGACGTCATTGAACCCGATGACTGAACGAACTACACCCAGCCGAGAGATCGAGGCCGATCTCCCGGCCGACTCAACCGAAGCCACAATGACCCCATCTACCTGTGTAAGTAGGGTCGACCTTCCGGCCGAGAGGCTGACTCATTTCAGGCCCCTGCCTGAAAAAAAACAAAAAAAAAAAAAAAACAAGGCTTCCGACATGCACGAAAAGTTCGAGCTCCCCACCATCACCGAAGCCATCAGACGACGTCACATCAAGTTCTTCGACTCGATGAAGCACAGTCTAAACCCTCTCTTCCGAGACATGACACCACCACCGCTACCGGCAAGATGGCAACTCTCAAGATCTGGTAAAGCAGAAGAAATGGTTGACATCACGGCGCTTGGCCCACCAACAACAAGCCTCTAAGGGGCACCCTCACTGATATCAGACTAACTACGACTGCACTACATGCCTAGAGAAGACTCTAGGCCCAGCCACAAGTGGACTCTCACCATTGTACCGTAACAATCAACCTCCACCGAGGATTCTCACACTCCTCACTCCTCTCACACCACATTCAAGCAGGTCCTCCTAGTACAAGGATCCAATCACCCTAAATATTTTATATTTCTCCCTCATCCTAAAATTCTAACTAGAGAGCTTAGGAAAAAAAAAAATAAAAAATATTGCGAAATGTACTTCTCAATTTTCGCAAACAAAATGGTAATAATTGTGTTAAAAGTAGATCTATGTACTAATAGCCTAGTAAGAATTATTACAGTTACATCGTCTGTTACAGTCGATAAAAGTTTCTCAAAGTAGAGTTTGAGGCCCTGTAATCTATACTTTGTATACCGTATTTTCTACTGTTGCTGACAGTATCCTTGCTACCTCTCTTGACAGTACAGCTGTCTTTCCTTTTATCCCAACAGGCCCAGATGACAATATGTCAACACATAATCACCAAATACACCAACATTTCATTCACATAATTCACCAACGAAAACGAGCGCTAGTACACCTGATGAATGAAAGTCATTGAAGAAAAATGCACCCTTACAACTGGCACCCTACATCTAAAGATCTTGTCCACCATTTCACGCCAACGCTTCTCCTCTCCCCACATCAGAGTCAGTGTGACACCATGGATTCGATCTCGGAAAATGACCTGTTTGGAAGTATAGCCTCTTCTTTCGAGTTCAGCAACAACCGATAAATGATCATTGCTTCTTTATAGTAATAGTATCCTAAGAATGGAGCAGAGGCTAGTTTTTCATGGAAGACTGCACGTAACTAAATTCGTAGAGGTGAGCGATACCCAAATGTAAAGACAATTCATAAAAATTAGATATTTTGGGGGCTCAATGCATGTCGTCACTCTTTTAAGACACATAATCGGGTTCGAACCCTTGTTACCTTCCGCTGATTGACACAATAATCCTTTGAGAGGACAACCTGATTGACATTGGCCTGGAACTAGAGAAGCCTGTTAGCCGCCCCATTGATTCCTCAGATGCCTTTAGATAGGAACATTCCTTGGTCGAGTGGTTCTGTCCATTATATATCATCTCTTTGGATCGATACTCACTTTGATAATGATATTTGAGGTGGAAATGGATGGACTGATCCAAGAGCAATTCAGAACTATCTCATTAATTAGTCAACGATGAAAATTAGCCTAGTACAAAACACCTTGCTTGTCTTCCCAAAAAAATAACATATTACTATTAACGGGCATTTTTGGCAGCATACGCTGCAATTTTTCAGCAATATATAGATATGTCCATCACGGGCATTGTGGGAACTGTTCTTGTGCATTTAATACAAATACAAATTGCTTGATCAGCATTATTAATTCGGAAATAAGAATGCATTGATACTTATGTGTGATTCCCATTCATAATATATATGTAAGGCAATAATTGAAGGTGGGGTGAATAAACTGAAATCAGTTTCTTTGTAAACAAAGAAACGACAATTACAGTTTATAACTATCACTTCTCTATTCACAACTTTTGTTACTTAATACAACCTTCTCTACATCATCTCACTTTTTAGAATATTGCTGAAAGCTCCATCTAGCAGAAGCAGCGCGGCAAATTCAAATTAAAGAAAGTATACTTTCTTTACATCTATACTTGCTTATTCTACCTAGGATAAATTACGTTAACAATTCCATCAATTAGAAAGATTAAATTAAAAAAAAAAAATGATAGGATATGATGGTTGAATTGTTGTGAGTTTTTTCATTGACTGTACAAAGAAAAACGTTCTTCCAAGTGTTATATCTGCAATTAAAACATAATTTTCAGCAGCCCACGCTTCACTACACACGTTAGTTTTTGAATAAAATATAACTTTTAACCATCTTTAGAATTCTATAATAATTTTACAGAATTTATAAAAATAAGACGTTTTGTTTTTCAAACAATTGTAAGAAAAAGTAATTTATTAATATTTTATAAATAATTAAATAAAAAAAAAACAATAGAAACGTTGACCTGACAAAAATCTCTAACCAATATCACAAGGCAATGACCTTCAGTTGCAGTCAGTATTTCTGCTCATTTAACTAATTACTGCAGGCATGTGATTTAATTTATAAATAATTAGAGTGTCTCTTTTTTTTATACGAAATAATATTTCAATCATACGACGGAGATTCCGACGGTTACTTTTATGCGTCTTTATTCTAGTCTTTATTTTTTTAGCATGTGAGAATCGCTGCTGGTTAAAGTTCTTGTGAATAGTAAGCGTATGTTTCAACTGCGGTCTTAGCGCTAAAAAAAATGAACTTATTTCTATAGTTATTATAAACTCATTTCTATATGTCTTTAGCTTTAGCTTTATCAATCAAGTTATACTAGTAGTAAGGTGATGTTATTTATAACTAAAAACCCATCTTGTTAAATGGGTAGCCTGGGTATGAGAGGAGGAAAGTATTTGCAGTCATTAATCCATACTAGAGGGAAATGCTAACAGCTAAGCCGGACTTTACTCCTGAGTGGTTAGAACAAATACACGTGCTCATAAGCTGATTAGTGATTTGTGATCGACGTTCCATTCTATATTTTCTACTCTACGTTATAACAAACTATAAATGCACCATCAAACAAAATGTTTTTGTTTTTTTTTGGTTATGCCAATCGGACTAATATTCTCTAATAATGTTTATTGGTCAACTGCTTTCACTCATAAAGCTAAGTGCTAAAAACGTAAGGGGGTTCATGCCGTTAAAAATAAAATGCATTTGAAAATTCCATCCTCTAAGAAGTTAGAACACAATGAACTAAGGACCAATAGTAAAATCGCAGAGTTTTGTCTTATTTTTAGTTTTTTTTTTTTTTATTCTTCAAATCTTTATTGTGATAAAATTGCAATCTGCGTTTTTGGGCTATATGTAATTGTGGTAAAGTTTCTTATGCATACGATATTTACAATTCATCTTCACTCAGTAATATGTTTAGGTCTAAAAAAGCAAATTGTAATTTTAAAATAATTTTCTCGCTATTAGGTGACCTTTTTACTAATAAACTCCTGTACTGAAAACAATTCCTTTTTTTACTTCTTATGTGATGGTTCGGGTCCCCATAGTGGGCTTCTCATCTAACGCCTTTTATCAGAAGTACTCTACATTAAAACATTTTGGTTGTTTTATGGTTGAGGACTTAATCCGTGGAATACGTTTTAATATTTATTGTTTTGTGTTTTTACTTTATTAAAGGAATATGCACACAATGAGGAAATGCACCTGTCTTGCTTCTTGCAACTAGTGACAGTCATATGGTTTCTTACACAATGAACTAAGGACCAATAGTAAAATCGCAGAGTTTTGTCAAACTTAGTTTTTTTTTTTTTTATTCTTCAAATCTTTATTGTGATAAAATTGCAATCTGCGTTTTTGGGCTATATGTAATTGTGGTAAAGTTTCTTATGCATACGATATTTACAATTCATCTTCACTCAGTAACATGTTTAGGTCTAAAAAAGCATATTGTAATTTTAAAATAATTTTCTCGCTATTAGGTGACCTTTTTACTAATAAACTCCTGTACTGAAAACAATTCCTTTTTTACTTCTTATGTGATGGTTCGGGTCCCCATAGTGGTCTTCTCATCTAACGCCTCTTATTAGAAGTACTCTACATTAAAACATTTTGGTTGTTTTCTGGTTGAGGACATAATCCGTGGAATACGTTTTAATATTTATTGTTTTGTGTTTTTACTTTATTAAAGGAATATGCACACAATGAGGAAATGCACCTGTCTTGCTTCTTGCAACTAGTGACAGTCATATGGTTTATTTCACATTGAAATAGTAGTTAAGGTTCTCCCTGAACGATAAAATATTCTAGTAAATTTAAATCAATAAAGATTTAATTTGTATCTGATAGTTAAAAAGTATTGTATGTAGGTTATAGATCATAATTGCTAAGCTCCATGGAATAGTCATAGACCTATGTGCTTATTTTAATTTCTGTCCATGTCAATAGTTTCCTGAGTGAATAGTTTCAGGACGGCTATGGATTTTACTTTAAAAATAAATCATAAGAAAATAGCAACATAGCTTTTATTCTGAATAGGAATTCGTGAGGGGGGGGAGGTATAGTTTTAAAATAGTTACCAGAGCTATTATTGACTTGGGATTGGAGGCTGGGACCTGGTGGCAGGACGGAGGCTGAGCTAGGTGAGGTCAAACCTACAGCCTTCCGATACGCCCCCACCAGCACAGACTCATCCCCTACACAAATGCCACCCCTCCCGCCGCCCTACAACACCCTCCCTTCACCGCACCCCTTCCGTTGTTCCCTTCGATCGTAGGCCTCCCCCGAATCCGTGACGTCGGCTGTTTTTGAGAGTGACGTCACCTGTTACTACCCCTCCTTCCTAGTTGCTTATAGGTCAGGGAGAGGGGATGGAGGAGTTGTGGAACGGCAACCTTTTAGCCAAGGGCGGGACTTTAATCCTCCCGGTCATAGTAGCCTTCTCAGAGTATTTCACATTGTTTCCATCAGGGCTCTCAAGTCGTCAAGTAAATGTAGTACAAAGGGAGTACAATAGTAGTCACATCTCTATGCTACAATGTTTCTCGACGATGTGACGAACCATTTGTTTTTTTCAGTGAATCAAGTATATATGTACAGACGATATTAATTCACGTTTATTAAGAATTAAGGGTATTTGTGCTTAAACAAAAGATTCCCAATTAATCTCCATCATAAATTGTATGTTATATGAAAAAATCCCAAACAGAAGTAGCAACTTAGGGCCATAAAGACACGTTCCATAAAGAAGTTATAAAACGGCTGTGCCAATAATTACGGGAAGATACTTCCTTGTAACTTCAACGCATAAGTTGGCCAGAAAAGTACTTTTTTTCTACAAATAAAAATGGATGAAGATTGATAAACTTCGACACCTCTCACCCAGAAGAGCCAAATACGTACCCTATCAACGTCTTAAAAGGAAACTATCCGATGGACAGGTCCAATTAAATGATATAGATGACCATTGTGAAGCATGCAACTATAATTTAAAACATGCTACTGACGACACTAGAGTAGGGGCATAGGTGCATAGGCCTTGCAGCAGACATTTTGAACTGTCAACACCTCCTGAGAAACCAATGGAACAACAGATCTGATGAATATTCTTGTCTGGATTCTCCTAATCGATTCCGATGGCTTTCAGGAGGTTGAACCAACGAAGGCTAGTTATATAATGCTCCTTATATCTCACATTTTTAGTAGAAACGTGTTCCTCAGTTGAGACTTGTGGTCCCCTTGTTTTTTGTAAGTAACCATTTTCCTCCCCTAAAATCCAACCCTTTACTACCTGCTTAGGCCCAAGACTCATTCATTTGAACCTAAGCATTCACTGAAGTATGTTCTAACGCTGTAACTGATTAATATTTGTATATATACCAGTGTTTTTATTGTTATTCATAATAACGTTTTTTAAATGACTCATCTCTATAAGATTATTTAACTGGCAACTCGAATACGGCTCTAGCCGTCGTTGAGACCCCCTCCCCCATTCCCAACATCTACATTCCAGCAGAAGTACCTGTTTTAGACATGGGCACTGCTAAAGTGCCTAGTGGTTTGACAGATGGTCACCATCACAAGACATGGCTCCTGTTGCTGTTGTCGCCCGATATTTATCCAAAAACCACCAGGACCACAGAAGGAACTGCTTCACCACAATGTACCCGACGGGGTGGGTGAGAAAAACAAAAAGTTCATTTTAATAGGGCTCGATGTTCTCCTGAAAATCAGAAAAATTAGAGCAGGTTTAAACAATAAATCTTCCAAATAAGAAGAATGCATTCCGCAGATGAAACTGGCCGAAAAGCAGAGAGTTCTCCTGCGTTAATCATCTCAGTGCCAGACGTCACAGCCAACGCCCTAAATAACGTTAAGCACATGATTTTCAGGAGTTTTTTTTTTCTTTCTCAGAGAGAAGAGGGGTTCCTAGCTCGGGAAGACTCGCAACCATTGTGTGGCCGAGATGCTTGAGATGTCTCAGCCCAATGCCCTCGCAGTACGGTTGCACTGAAGTGCACGAATTCCCAGTGAGCACATGTAGCAATTTTCCAAGACAGTGAAGAGCTGCTGAAAAAACGATACCCAACTAAAAAGACGAAAGCCCTTTGGAGATAACCAGCAATGGCCTAGGTAGGGAGCCCCCAACCCTAGGGCAAAAAGGGCTCCATATCCAACCCTTAACCCCTTGGCACATCGCTGTAGATCAAACACATCACCATTGGGATAAACGCAGCGTGCATGGAGTCCTTTACGACTGTGTTATGTCAACTCACTCAGATGGCCTCAATCACAACTCTAGTGGATCAGATGGAAGCCCTGTCTGCCTAAGCGCCCATCTCAGACCAACACGCTTCGTAGATAGCCTAGATTAAAGTTGGTTTTAGTACCCACTTTATAATTCCAAGGTGAGCCTCACTTGAGGTCTTGCTTTAGTTTGCGTAATTGTCCAAACGGTTTTGTTATATTTGTTGTATTTGTACTTTAACTATCCGTTAGAAGCTGTAAAAGGATCCCATTGCAGTGTACATAGTTTTGTTAAGTATTTGTTTCAATAACGTTTTTAAGGGGTTAAGAAACAAGAACACTAGAATACTCCGCTAAGGTCAACATCAGCGATGGATGTCTCCAGTCAGCAAACCACAAGAACCGAACACATACTGGCATAATGCAACAATCTACCAGAAAAGCCTGTGAATTAAAAAGAGGGAGCGAGGGAAAACGTAGCAGAAATAATCTGTTAGAGGAAGAAAAGTGACTAGAGTAAGCTAGAGAATAGATAAAACAGAAATCTTAAGAAATTTCTTATTTTTCTTCCAACGAATGATAGTCACGCATTAGGCCGGAGTGTCTTCTTCAATGGATGATCTAGGGGATCTTTTGTTTCTAAGAGAAGAGAGCAAAAGAGATGGGAGAGGTATGTCAAGAAAGATCTTCTCAAAGAAAGTAAAGACTTCCAATAAACTACTGCAACAAACCGTGCAACAAATTATGCAGAACCACCGAACGAGGAAGGGTTTTATGAAGTGAGATCCAAATAACAGAACGGAACGGGAGAAGTAGAAAGGAGACTGGAGTACCGGAGCAACACAGGTTGAGGCTATGTATGTCATTTTAATTGTCATAGAAGTCAAACTTTTTTATTATTATTGTGAATAATTATTTGTACCGTAGATATCAACATTTATAATAATTGCCAGTCAAAGAAAAAAGATTTTGACTTGATTAAAAACGACTATAACTAAATCAAATAATTAAAAACATTAGAAAAAATTAAATAGTAGGTGGAAAACTTTCTCCGGTTCAAACCAAAACCAAGTGATTTTAATTATCTTGCTTAAGCTGGGCATTGTCTGTCCATTTTCCCTTACACAACTTTAATATCGTTCACATTGTCAAATCTAAGGTAAGGATCCCGCCACGGCATTAGCACTTCATCAACTTAGACTTTAATAACATCGTGATGGGATTTACCAGCAGGCTTAGTGTAACTTTTTTTTATAGTGAGCTTTCGGTGGTAGTTAGTGATTGTTAAAATTATGGAGATTATCTTATTGATTATAGATTAATGGATAGTGGTCAAATAATATTGAGGCCCTGTTCAAAATTCCGTTTTATGCAGAAGACTTCTAAGCCATCTTATTTTCTCTATTTCGGATGTGTTCAGGACATGGCCAACATAATATCTTTGTGCATTATGGTCCTAATACAGCCACATACTAAGATGAGTAGGTTGTGAGACCATATTGAACTTCTAAAGGATTGATGTAGATTGGTCCTATATTCTATAGCACCCATTTATAAAATGTATGTACATACCGAAAAAGGCTTGATGTGACTATATAAAACAGTTTTTAAACATTTTATTAAAAAAACAAAGTACCCTTTGATTCATTAAATAAGTTCAAAACGAAGAAAACCACTTGGAGGCCCGCTTGATAAAGTAAAAGAGGATAAAAGGTTAACTGAATGTCAAACGCACAAGGCAGCAGCAACACACCGCAAATTTAGTTAGTTTGAGCCACAGGCGGTCAATGCCCTGCAAATTGTCTGAGCGCAGCATTAACGGGTAACCTTCCCCTTGATTGACTCAACCTAATGTTATCACTAGACCAACCACCGCAGTACTTCAGAGACACTGGCAAGCTTGGTAAATCGATTATTAATAAGTTAATAATGACAATCGATTATCGAAAAGTTGATTTGATCTTATTATTCGATGAGCCCAAAGAGATGGGTGCAGGTGATTGCGTTTTCCTACTATTGTATGGCAAACTACCCCATCATCTGAATTACCGTAGGTATAGTGTTATAATAGACAAGTTAATTGAACAATCAGTAATCTATAATAATAAGAGAGAATTTGAAGAAACACCGTTGACCGATACTCAAGGGACTTTGAGCATAAGCTTATTATATGATCGAGATTAAACTAATTAATATTCTAGACACCACGCTGTAATTAAGTGTTGCAGTTAATTTATAGCTGTTACCTGTAGTTGAGAAGCAATTTTATTAAATGAAATTGAGCGGTGCAACTATAACAGTTATTTTTTAATTAACCATAACATTGTACAATTCTAACTTTTGCCTGGCGAATTTTCCGTGTACTGCTAAATTCTGTCACCATTAAAAGCTCCAAGGGCCTTGGGACCTGACAAAGTCGTAAACACTCTACACAGGTAATTTAACCGAAACCTTACTCTCTTTAAATCAACCTAATTCTTATAAATATATTTAATTTATAAATTTTCAATTATGTTATCGGCTGAGTAATGTATGCATTATCTGGTACTTCTAGACCATATCAAATGATTTTTTTTCCATCTCTTGACAACGCTAAAATAAGTTTTTTCGAATATCTAGGTGCAATTGTCTAATAGATTTTTTAAAAACTCCATCTAGATATGATTCCTTTATTTTGAAGTTTCGTTTATATAAACATACATTTTTTAAATTTAATTAACTTTATAAATTATAGTAAAATAGCAAGGCTGGGAGAGTTTGTTATAGAACATTTACTGCCCTTAATGTGGGTATATCAATCTTGAGACTTGTTAATGGCAAGCTGCTCACCAAAAGAAACCATTAACCGACGAAAATACTTTTTTTCTTTTCATCCATGTAGTCTTCTTTGAGGGTCGGCAAGCCCGCATGACTGAACGGTCGGGTGGCTGGGTATAGCTTTAACGCCTGCTTCTGGACCATCCCTCTGAGTATTCATTGCTTTAAATTTTCAAAGATTTTTCAACAACACCCGAAACCACCCTTTAATTCTTTAGGTATAATATCATAAACAGTAGGGATTAATTTTTGAAAAGTTATAATTAAAAAAAATTGCTGCCCTGTAATTATTAACTATCTGATTTCTGGGCCTTCTGGGGCACTTCTCTGAAGATATTTCGGAATATAATTTTATTAGAAATAGTTATGATAATTTAATTTCAGAGATATAACAATAAATGTGAGATCAAGCGATGGACCTGTAGCGTATTTATGGTTTCAATAGGTTTTGTTTCTTGTCTGATTTAGTTTTTTTTTTAATTTCATCTTTATTTATTAAAAAGGTGGTCTATAAGCCAAAGGTAGTTTAAAAAATAAAATTAAATAGGATTTCTCAAACACACAGTTCAAACTTGGGTCTCAAGTAAATTATAAATATACACAGGTGGTCTGAAAAGTTTCCGAGCTCAACATGAAGATGATAATAAAATAAATAAAAGCTAGTGAAATAAAAGCTTTGTTAGGTCGGAAACTTTTCAGGCCACCCTATCGTATTGACAGTAAAATAGCTAGTTCTTCAGTAAACGCATTAATCATTACGTTCCAACCAATAAAATTGTTGATTATGGTTTAGTTGCTGGTTGTGGGTTCAGATAACGTCCCGTTTTTGTCATCCAACAATTAATTTATTTATTATCCACAATCATATCAGCAGCCTATTCAGCCTCAAGTGGTTAGAATTTTGTTAATGGTAGAGTTCTCTCAAGAATCGCACGCGGCTGAAAACGCTTGTAAATATGAAATAAATAACTTATGGGAAATATAGGACGCTGCTAACTTAAATTGGCGATTAATGATTATATAAAATTTATATTTTGAGGAAAGAAATTTGAATAAAGTATTTGCAATTTTTAACGGTGGCGAAGTCCTGTAGCCTTTTTTGAAGCGTTGACTTAATTGACCCAAAACTTAATTGCTAGAAAAATTCCATTTTGCTTAATTTGTTTTATATATCAGTCACCACTGGCCACCTTTTCAGTAATATGTAATATGTGGATAAATTTCGAACAACTTCGATATAGGCCAAACGAAAACCAAATTTTGTTCTCTAGTTGGAGTTTTAACCCAATTTAAACTACAAAATGCAGTATTGCTTATCAAAAAAACCGAATAGTCTCTTTTATACCACTTTCGATATCACAAGCAATTAAAAAAATAATAGATCGATGGACAATTTTGTGTAGTCGGCAGTATTTTACTTTTAACAACCATACAACGTTCAAAATAAGGGTATCTGGTTTTGAAAATCAGACACAGCCGTAAAAAAGTACGCCAACCACCCAACACAATACAATTTCAGACAGACCATTTGCGCCTGATATATTTTAAGAGGCGGCATATTAGGGCAGCTTACTTTGAAGTTAAGCGTGAGCGATCATTCGTGAACTGCTTCAAAGGCTCTGCCAGTTGACCCGCTCACTATTGAAACGGCTTCAAAGAAGCTTGTTTTTTTCATTCAACGCTTATCTAGTAGCGGGTACTCACTGACTCACGACACCCACCTGCAATTCTTACTACTGATAATAGCGCTTCTACTGATGTTGGATTGATGAAAACAATAACATATAAAAACTGTTTAAAAACGAGTCATATGCACCGAGCAGATGTTATAGCTATTGCTATATGCTAACTTTTAGTTAACAGGTAGCACACGTAATTATGGGTTTCGGCGATAAACAAAATGTCACTAATCCGATATTATTCTTATTCTTAGCAATAATAAGTAAGACGAATTTCTGTGTACTAACCCCTCAAACATATTCATAAAAACCACGTCAAATGTGATAATAGAAATTTAAAATTTAACTACTAATAGTAGTAAATATTATATTTACAATTACCATACCATAGTTTGGACATCAGTTCTAATTAACCTGGTGTATTTATTACCCTATAACAGAAACTATATACAGACCTACCTTAATCATAGACTAAATGAGCTGATAAGCAATAAAATAACCAATATTAATTAAAACTGAACGTTAAAACATGATTAACATCTGAAACAACACTACGTACCTAATAAATGCACCAGTAAATTATAGTGGATCAGCTTAATTTTTTTAATTACATGTCTCCCATTTTTTATAATCTATCAAATAATGGAATGCTCAACTGCCCATGGGTACCTAATTTTGATTTTAAGGTTTCTGGAATGAAAATTAAATGCAATCTAAGCTCAATAAACAAATGTAATCTGATCAGTAAACCAGTGAGCTATCAACTTTAAGTAATTAACACATTTTTAAAATAATATGTTATTATATCATAACACTTAAAGTATCAATAATGAAATCAATCGTATATATAATTTTAGTTATAACAACCGCAACTATAAGGTGTTTTTTAAAGATCTTATCTATACTACTGGTGAATTACTAGACAAAAACAAAATAAATAAACTGTATCCTCTAAAATATTTTAATTAGTACAGCTAACAGAAATTTATACACCATATTTAAATTTATAAGCAGAAGTTATTCAAAATTGTAACATAAAACCATTTTACCACCACAGTTAATTCCAAAACACAATTAAGTTTTATAAACCTTATTTTAAAGTATAAAATACTGCTTGGCTAATGACGATTTGTAGTCAAGCACGAAGCTCAACAGTAGAACGAACCCATTTATTTTAAAAATGAGCTCTGTATAATTTTTCAAGTCATTATGACGGCCATTTTTCAGGTCGAATACTTTTAAGTGTCTCATTATATAACCTTGCAGATAAAACAAATTTTCCACCGAGAAAAAAAAATGTGTTCAAATATTGACCAATTTTCGTTCTTCTTTTCTATCAAACTCGTGGGGTGTGCTGTGGTGCTTGAACTCTGTACATACCTGGACCTCAAAGTCGAAAAAAAAAAGGAAAGGAAAGGTTTGGAGGGCTCAAAGGTTTGACAACTGAAAAGTCCTGGATCTCAGCATTCTCAGTAATACTGCGATCTGTGTCATCTCGTTATCCAATTTATGTATAGAAGTATGACGAAGTCTCACTTGCCCCTGTGAAATTGTACATTGATTTGTATATATTGTATTATATGCCAGCTAGCATCGTTAAACTTTTAAAAATGGTTCTGCTATGATAAAACACGCCTTGTTACCGATAGGGCAAACGTCAGAAGAGGCTCAAGAAGCCATGATTAAGGAACACAAAAGGTTTCTGGAAAACTATTCCCTCCCAAGAGTTGCAACATTGACCGACTTATTTTAATTGTTGTTGATACCTTCTCCCCTCCTCATCACTGGTCTTCGACATCTTCCAGAAATATTAAGTTGTCCTTTATCTTCGAAGTCATATACATGCTCAGTCATTACAAACAAGTATTCAATTAAGTAGACTCAACCTCTCATTCCAAAGAAAATGTTTTTGAGGATTGAATCATTAATTTAAATTAAAATGATAACACATCGTAAGTAATGTTACTTAACCAAATAAAAGTACGAGTACTACCTTTAAACCGAAGATAATCTTTGCTTTCGTTCCTAAATATGTTCCTGCTATTTTTTTTTTGGTAGATTACGAATTCGAAGTGAAAAACCCCCGATCATTTGCATAATGTATAAAATCGATTCTCGACCTGCGCACGACTATTTCTTGAACTTGAAATTCGACTTCTAATCCGTAATCTACACCCAGAAAAATATTAATCACTCCATTTTAATATAAATAAGACAATTTTCAAACGAGATTCCGCCCTCTGTGCAACCTGTACAATTGTTAACAGTTAACTTACTCACACGTGGCTCCGAATTCGTGAGTCTAAATTCGTGCTAAAATTTTAGGAAAGTTTCCGCTCCGTGTCACCGACGGGAGCATAAAGAAGTCTCGATTCTTGGCTTCATTGAGATTCAGTCTGTGTACAAGCCGCGTGAGACCGTTTATTAATAATTTATTTTTCATTTTCTTTCTCTCACCCCCTCGGATAAAGTGTATTGTTCTCCCCGTTCTTAACACTTTTCAATGAAGAAAAAAAATTTTCATTTAAGTACTCCACCGTATCAATCGTTGTACTTTTGTTATCGGAGGGTTGTTATGCTTTTGAATTTGAACAGATTTATGTTGAGTCATGTTTCTCAGTGGGTATTGAAAACTCGGCCCTTTTTTAGGGAACTCTATATTTATCGACAGAAGCGTTCATAACGTTAAACTTCTTCATGACATTATATTTACCGACTACCATACTCCCTGTTGAGTCCTCTAATGTACTCGTATAGTCCTCACCTATTGTGGCAGTGATTACCTATTATGTTTTTATATATTAACTAATCCCTTCTATTTTTGATTCATACTATGAGCCATGAAATTCCCTTGACCGTTTAAGATGCCAGACAACGCTTGGTTGCAGCTCTAGAACCAGCTTGGGACGAGAACTCGAAGTCAATTGTATCCAAGGGCCACTATTATATGTATATGTATAATAATACTATATATGTATAGATAGCCACTCATGCTGAAGACGCGGTAGATAAAACTGGCCTTTTTCAAGGCTCCCCATTGATTTAAAGAGTTATTTTGTCGTAGTATTTGTCTTGTTCTTTTGCGCATGCCAAGTTTGATGTCCGCATATATTGGATCATTTTTATAAGTATTGGTTTTAAATCAGAGGCATTTAATTATTTTAACTTTTATTATTGTTTTACAATGTTTTAAGTAAATTTAGCTAGTTTTCAGGTTCAAATAATATTAAACACAGCAACTATACATCTTACGGGCCCGAGTTGAATGTCAAAAGTTGTCGTATGTCAGTAAAATAGCTTGAAGATCACAACTATAAAGAATCAGATTAGTCACCTGAGTGAGGACTAATTAAATACGTTGAATTTTTTTGGGGGATTCTAGGAAGCTGAGTACTGCAGGTATTTATCCTTGCAAATTTCTAACGGCCTTAGAAAGAAAAGAGGAGATGTCATATGATCTTCACTCCTCCTCATTCTCTGGACTCACAACTAAAATATGCTAGTCTGGAATCTCAGATCCACAACACCCTCGTGTAGGGTGGGTTTCATTAGCCATTCAGTTCAGGGTCAGTATTGAATGGCTAGTCCTTACGAGCTAATAGGACTGACAGAATTCTGTTCGAATTGTACGAAGTAACTTTAACCCAACGTTTAATCTCCCTGAGCTTATTATTGGTAACTAACCATCATTTGAAATGTAAAGATTTGAATGAGCATGATGTCCATGGTTCATATGCAAGTAGATTAATCCAATCATGATGGATTTCGACTCACTTGCTTGAATATAGTATAAGAATGAGTGGATGGTAAATGTAACAAGGATACTTTCTCCTTATTCTTCTTCGTGAACTTTTATGTCCCTCAAGCTTGGAGGGGCATCCATCCAGTGCGGTCAGGCCTCCAGTCCAGGCTTTGTCTGTTGTGGGATTTTTCCTCTGTTGCCTCGAATTCCTTTGATATAGCGATAGAGTGAAATAATGGGCTAGGTGGTAAGGATAGGAGTCCATGGTACCATCTTCCATTTTATTTTTTTCAGTCTTCGTGCCTGAACGAGCCTTTTGGTAGCATTCAATCACAGCTATTCCTAATTAATAAGACGAAGGGTAATGTTAGGCGAAATCATTTTAGCATATTGGATTCATTAAACCTATGATTATATTAAGCCAATGCTTAGTCATGGTGCTTTCCATTTTAACTTTTTGTGATGATATTTTAATGTGTTGATGGGATGAAGAAAAAACTAGCAGCAGTACGTGTACTATTTTATATTTGTTTTAAGAAAAATCAATTTAGGAATAACAAAAAAAATTAATGTTTTCGCTTTTGTGAGTTTTACCCGTTATCTATTACGATGAGATGATTAGCAAGTAAGACATTGAAAACAATTCTGAGCATTTGAGAGTGCCAGTATAGGCTGCGGGAAGCGCGTATGAATAACAATTAAATAACTTGTGGGAAGACAAAAATAGGGCATTATTTACTTAATCCAAACCGGCAACCACGAATTAAACCGTTTCAACTGTTTCTATAGAAGAGATTAGCAAATATTCTCACCTGTACAATGAAAGATGACACAAGCGGCATAATATCCTCTGTCTTTATCCATCCTCAAACCACTCAAATGTTCACTATGAAACATTATTACAAGCTTGTATCCATGTGCTCATCCTCAAACTAATGAGGTGATTCATTAACATCGCTCACCAGAGGTTTAACAGAAACTGCGTTGGTTGGTTAATAACATTCAACAGGTCTACACGATAGATGTTGAATTGAGCTCACTGCTTGTTTTCCGTAGTTATTGGCCTTCCATAAATATTCGTCCCTTTATAGCTTGAAGGAATAAGATGACATAAAGAAATAGAGACCATATAATGATAACAAAGTGGTTTGTGCATTTTTATAATAATCATCTACCAATTAAGCTTTCATCAATCATGTTGTAGCGATCGCCAACCATATATGTAAATTACCCTATACTCTGGCGCAAATAATGTATTATAATATAAATGTAAATCTTTTTAAGCTTCTAGTAATAAACCAGGTGGGTCCATGCGGCAGTTGTAACAAGGCACAAGAGGGTCAAAGGTCGTCAGCAATAAACCTGAGAGGGTAAGCCACCTGCCCCCTCATAAAACAGACCCGGTAGACCTAGGGTCACCTTCCGGCGGTCATAAAATCTAAAAGCCATGCCAATAAACAGTCCTTTAGGGGACGAGGGGCACGTACCTCGGTGCAGGTGTGACATCATAAACATACCCCTTTCAAGCCAGGCTCCGCCTTCCGGTAGGGACGGGGGGTAATATTTAAACCAAGGGGTTTCTCCCTGGAGGGCTACTCCTCATCTCGACAGCCGCTATCACTCGGTTGCTTTACGCCAGGGCCCCGGGGCCCTGGAAGTAAGTCCACTCAGTCTTCTACTAGGCTACTCTCTCTCTGCCACACCTCTGCGCTGTCACCCTGTCTCACAGCCCTTGCAGACCTTCTGACGACTTGTACCAATTACGCTGCCGATCTCCCGCCCGAACTCTGAAAACTGGTCTTATTCTTTATGAAACCTCTGTGCCTCTTCTTCTGAACACAGTGTATTGTCGGGACACATCCCTATCATAAAATGGAGTCAGATATTAACGCCGACATGGAACATGGTCCATGTTATAAACTACAACAAACCGCACTGGTCACTAGGGCTAGAGTGATTAGGCACTCCCCTAGTGGCAACCCGACACATGTTATCATAAACTGTTCAACTTCAAACCATTAGATAATTAAGTGGTTGCACTAATATCTTCATAAATGGTTAAAAAAAACTTCATCAAATAAGCTATTTTCCATAGCAGTAATATATTGTGCTATTGTCAAAGACAAATGACTCAGCTTGCTTACTTGACAAAGCAACAATGGAACAAAACTAGATAAATATTCCATTTCCTCATTTTATCGTACTGAAATTATTAATTAAATTAAAAATTGTGAAAAATAGGATTAGATGGTTTCTAATAGTTATATTAAACATTAGTTAAACGTTGTTTAACCACTGAAAATAAATATTTTTATTATTATAAGTTTGTGAGGCACACCCTTAGTTGTGTAAGCCTCCTTTGTTCCCACGATGTGTAGATTGGCGAGCCGGGTCTGAAGTTTGTCATACCTCGCGCTTTCGAAACGTCGAAGGCTCATCATTGATCCGAGTGATTCAGACTAGCTCGTGATTGAGACTAGCTCGTCTTTTGCTACCTATAAATGCTTCAGGCATGAGAGGACTGTTGACAATTGTGACTCGGTGTATGTGAACCCAGTGTGTCCAGTCCACTCGATCCACGGCTTGTTTGATTTTGTAAGTACCGTTTTCAGCTAGTTCATAATGGAACGGAATAACAAATTTATAATAGAATTTTAGTATTTGCACGGAGAAGAACCTGTTAATGAATCCACAACATCCAGCAAATGCAGATAGAAACCAGTTTGCTGCTTGCAAACATATTCTCAATAATATGAATGTGAAGTGTTGTTAATGTAATATATGTAATGTAATTAATGTTAAAAATAAGAAGGAACATCTGACTCGTACTGTTTTCCGTCAAAAACTCACCACCATACAGTGCATAAGCACCTGCGGCAGAAACTAATACCTGGTCACTGCGTGAATGATAAATTTCATTCATTCGGAACAACGAAACTAATGAAAATGAAGTCTGGCAATGTGGCGTTGACGAGAAAGATAACACTTGAGTTCGCGCCGTGGAAACGGATCCTGGTTCCAATTTGACCGACCACAAATCCTCCGAACCACCAAGAACCTCGAGCAGCTTAAGGATTGTTACATCACACGTGGTGGGAACAAGGCTCAACCCGTACCAGTTCCCAAAACCAACAAAACTGCCGACATCGATGGGACAAGCTCTATTTTCTTTAGAGGAAAGGGAGGAACGTCTTTCGTCTTCTTCTGTATTATGCCCTACTATAGTAATTGCAAAAATTATTTAACAAATCTGTAATTTTAATGGTATATTTAATCCCTTGAAATACGCTGGTTATTTTTTAGTTCTGAGTTCTCAACTTCCGCCACAGAAGCCCTTCTGTTCAACAGAAGTTCTGAATTTATTTTTATTATTTAGAACGTTTTTTTGGGAGGCTAGTATGATTAAGGTTGGCAGTGAATTACAGCAGCAAATAACAGGGTTTTGTATATTCACGTATTATTAGTTATTTACATTTTTTTTTATAAGAAGATATTTAGTGGCCACAATGGTTTAACAAATAATACTTAAAAAATAACTTTGACCTAAAATATCGACAAGTTATTATTTACTGCCTTTGTTTTGAAATATTTAAGACGATTTGATTTAGTTTATAACTGATATAAAAAAAAGTAAGGCGGAAAACATATAGAAAATATCATAATTGAGAAATATTTATTAAAAACAAAGTACGCCTGCCATGATGAGATCATTTATTTATCATAAATGCATTAATACATTCACTCACTCACAGTATTTACAATATATACACAATATATGTGTAAGCAGTATACACGAAGCCTAGGTTTTTCCATAATTTACCTCTTCGGTAAAGAAAAATGAAGCAGGGACCAGGGAGATATCCCATATTGCTCCACTATATTACAGCTTGAGAGTAGCAGTCCGTGAGAGTACCAGTTCCGCTTTTATACCCGAAGCTGTGTTGTGGTTTGTGATGCTAAATAGCGATTTTGCTATGTGAGTGTTGGAATACTATCTTATGAAATTTAAAATATTTATCAGTGAAGTAAAATAAAGTGTTTAACATTTCTCTAAGCACTTTGGAGCGTTAAACAGAGCTGGTGAGCAGGGCCTGCGTCGTAATGATAAAATAACTTGGACGCGCATACCTTCATTAACATTCATCCCACATTGATTAAACCAGCACTATACATATTCTGAGGCGGAAAACTATGTTTGTTTTTTTCGTTTGCAGAGGATTCAGAGGTTTAGAAGATACTGTGAGGAATGAATTAAGTTGGCTAATGAAGTCTGTGGAATTAGAACGAATAGCCAAAAGAAAAATGTCATATTGAGTTTGTGAAATGATATAATATTGTGGAGTCTGCTTTTTAATCCCTCACCTGAAGAGTCGGTGCAAAGAAGACCCCTGGTTAATGAACGACAATACTTCTCTCCTAATCAAGGAAGACGCAGGGTTTTTCTGTCAGCAGGATGATTGAAGTCATATCTTTGATACTTTCTGTTCTTTAAATAGGCAGATGGTGTTAGAAGTAAAGAGCACAACAACATTTGATTCTAGGGACTTCTTCCATTTTTCGGTTTTGTATTGACACCGTAGTATGCCCGTAGGCCAAGCAATCAAGCAAAACATTGCACGACGTCACTACAAGGGTGAGGTTTTAAAAAAAAATTGCTAATGATCAATGAATCAACTTATAAATAGGTTTTAGTTTTTAAAAGGTCTAAATTGCTTAACCCAATAAGACTGCTAAAGTTAGAGGTGATTTCCAGTAAGGCTAATTGAAACTGGGACTTGAGTTTAGACTTAAATGTATACCTTAAATGCTTTCAGAAGCTACTACTCCTATAGATGTTAGGGTGTTAATTGTAGAAATTACTCGTCCCTCTATTAATTACCCTTACTTCATCAACAATATGTGTGCTAATTAATTTTATTTATTCATTTTCATAAAAAATAATAATTAACCACTTGGACGTTGTTAATTAGAATAGCTTAGAGCTTAATAGTTTAATATCTTTATAATAATGATTTGATGGTGGTTGCTGTTTAGATGTTCTTATCCAATTTATAAATCGACTTAAGTGGATACTCTGATAGTCATATCACATTCTAAGAAAAAATATTAAATTATCAGGAGTAAAGTAATTGTCATAATTAGAAGACATTAGTACACTCCTAATAAATTTTTTTTCAGTAAATATTTAAGTGACTATCTAGTTAGTAGTGCCTTTGTACATTGGATATCTCAGACACGATGAAAAATTCCCATAGCACTTATCGTACATAATAAAAAAGGGAGCATTCAATAATAAAGGAATTATAGGGTTTTGCACGCACTTATTAAGTTGACAAATATGTAATGAATTATAACCTCATGGTGTCAAGAGTTATTGCATACTTATATTAATCAGGAGATCTACGGATATACTATGCTTCAATCTTTACAAGTTTTCCCCATCTGGTCTAATAAATTAATATTTGTTATAATTCATTTAAATAATTAAAGTTAATAACTATCGGATTGTACAGAAAATCAGCCAAAATAATTAAGTATAATTCGAATCAGTGGTTTATATTTCTTTATTCGTTGCAAAGATCATTCCATAAAATATTTGTTACTTCCTCAAAAATGCTTTAATTGTTTTTTGATCATAATTTAAGGGTTTGGTTGTTTTTTTTGACCTAGAGAATAAATTCAATATAAAGGTTGCCCTTGATAGGTTGACGATTGGGAAAATATGGCCAACCCAATGCAAATATCTTAGGGAGCTTGAAGGTATAGTTGTGTAAATAGGGAACAAAACTAGAGAGTTGCGTTTGAGAAATGCATTAATATTTTTGATTCAATTATTTGCATTGACTTTAGAACATTTCTTAATCTAATAATAATGTCAGTAGGGACCAAATCCTATATCGTCTTATAATGGAGGACTTTATTGATAGTGAAAATGTGTTGTTGTTGGTTTCATAAAACACCAATTTTTCTCATCATAATCGTGTTTTAATTGGCAAGCGCTTTTATCAGCCCCTGTCATTCTCAGGCGCTACACAATCATTACCTCACCAGTAGAGAGAACATCGGTGTTATTTAAAACCTAAATTATAGCATCTCTTCCAATCTAACACCTCACTGTATATTGAACTGGATTTAATTTTTAATAAATTATTGTATTTGCTATTTAGTTAAAATAAAATATTCTCAAGTTAATCATCGCGATGATGACCAACAGGATAGATGAGTTTATTATGGCATCCATTTGTTAAATTTTAGATCTTTTCACCAGTGTATTTTCAGCTTCACTAACTTTCCTTAGTCCATTTGTGCGTTAATATGCTTAATCCTTTAAACTGTTCAAAGAAGGCCTGGAAGCGAGCTACTCTAGACTAATAGGGTTATGGTAGCTCCCCGCCTCTAGTTGCGAAGAGTACGCTCCACATTGTTTTATGGGCGAGATGGCAAGAAGTATTTAACTACAATTTCCCCGTATGCAAATCTGTTGTTGAAGGAACGTTCGGGAAAAACGTTTAACTAACCTAAACTCCAACCGGCCAACTTTACCAACTTATAGAGGAGTTCTCTAACAAGCAATTATTGGCATAACCTTCAGGTTCATATTTTCAGAGCTGGGGGATATAATTTCTAAAGCTAAACTTTGGAGGCAAAGCAGCTTGTTTTTTGACAGATTGTGGGCCAAGATCGAGTAAAATAGAAATAAGTAATCTTGCTTGGACAATCCTCAACAACATCACAAGATGTTTTCACAAATGTATCCTCTCTTAAATAAGCGTAGGTACAGGCCAGCCCAAAAACCTAACTATGGTTATAAATTTGGTCCATATTCAGACAAGCTAAAAACAGGGGCAGATGAACATGCTGTAAAACATGTGAAATTGTTGGTAACAGTAGACCGCATAATCAGCGGCCATGCATAATTACTGAATGATGAGACTACCTGCATTTAGGATTAATCCTCTTTCGCTTCCCTCACAATTTTTAAAGTCACGAATCTTTAACATATCGAAATATGTTGTCTAGTTGGTACTTAACAGGCAATAACTAGAAGTATGAAGATAGCAATTAAATGAATAAAAAATCGTTTTTTTTTCCACTTGATTTCTTAAGTCTCATTTCAAAAGATGTTTAGAGTATAGTTCTGAATTGCCACCATGATAAATGACACAATTAAAAGTCACGTAAAAAATTATTTCAGTATTAGAAATAAAAAAGTATTAGACTGTCAACAGCGTACAATTTGCCAATCCTGTTTGATTAGTTTATTATTTTAGCTATTTTTTCTTAGTTGAAATGATGTTTTTCAACAAACATAACGGCAACCGCGATGCTTTAACAAACATAATAAAGTATTTTTTGGAGAGGAACAATATAATTTCTAGTTAGCTTTTCAAAATATGTATTTGTTTTGAAAAGTCACAAGGTAGAAATATCCACAAAACAAAAACAACCATATTCACTTCAGCAATCAAGTCAATGTATATTCTGATAAATTGACATCAAGGCTTTATAAGTGAAAAGAAGCTTTCACTTCTAAAAGTTGTGACTAATACTTCTTAGGCCGCAGACCGAGCTCACTCATGCTTTAATGAAGCATTATAATGGTTTGAACTAGTGTAGCTCTATGAATCTACTAGTAAAGCTGTCGATCAGACACCTTCCACAGTAAAGGATTGAGAATAGCCACTGCTTTTGGTCACACCAGTTAAATGAACCAATGCATTATTTGACTACCTCTGCATTTCCTATCAAGCACTCGCTATTAAATAAGCTTTGAATAGTCTTAAAAATTAAATTATACTCATCAAATTTAACCTACTTTAACTACTACTAACGTCGTAGAGAAGAAATATAAGCACAAAACCACTATTTGGGTCAAAATGTATTAGTAATGAGGTATCCTTCAAATATCCAAAATTCTTTAGCAGAAACTTAGTTTTAATTTAACAATTTTAATCTGACATTTGATCAAACTTAGTAATTGGTAACTATTGATACGTATTTTTAATTCTTTTTTATTTTTATTCTTCCCCTGACAAATCTTGGTGGACAAAACGTGATGTGTTGGAACCTACAACCTCGTACAGAATATATACATGAGGTCTATGGAAGCTCTAAAAATCTACCCTTCAGATACAGTTTTTCCTGGTTCAGTCTAGTTTTTACTGTACTAGTCTTTTTGGATATCATCTGCTCGTCTAGATATGACAAAATGAGGTAGTCATAGTTCGTGGACGAACAAGCGAAATGCCCTGTAATTTCCCGCGTTTTAGACCAATTTCTATAGCATTAAATTAATGTTCAATAAGTTATATATAGTAAATTATTGATCGTTTTTTTCTATAAACTAACGAATCCCGTACCCTCCTCGACTTTGACCGACAACCAGCTTGTAGCATGTCTCAGCAATAGCAACTTACACAGTTCCATGGTGCTTCCCTTATTCTGCAACAAGATATAAATAAATCTCAATACACAAGAAGAGTGATCGTTCTTATAAAAAAAAAAAGAGGAACTAATGACCTCATTTTTAGTGGGACGACAACTTATCCTATAAGTTACGAGGCAATATTCTTTTCAGGTCGCTTGGAAGGTTGTTAGGAGGCTTCATGAAAAAAAAAAATTATAGCTATAAATTCTAAAGGGGCTAAAAACGAAGTTCTTAATAGAGACGGCACAAAGGCTACATCTGCCATATCTGCGGAGGTAAATTTTCAGTAAAACTTTCAGGGTCTAATAATATGAAATTCTAAGCAATCAGGGAACAGCCCACTCGTTCAATTATTTATTTATCTCATTTCTTTATATATATATAAGTTAAACTCCGGGCAGCATAAGTATCCAACCTTAATCCCCGACGTCGGGATGCAAACATCCCGAATGTAAATATACAGGATTATAGACTTGAAATAAACAGTCTAGTTCTAACGTTCATGCGTGTTGTTTCTTAGTACCTTTTCTTTTTAATTCAAAATCCAATAAACATTAACTGGTGCCGAAACTCCGTGGAGTGGGAAGAAAACTAAGAAAACTGTTCAATTTTATTCTGCTTTTTGCCGTGTTTAATCAGTGGGCAGTGAAGAAAGAATGGCGGAAGGTGGCGTGCTACGACCACCTGTTCTGAATGTAGTGGATGGCACGGAACATGTAGCAACGAGAAGGGCGGGCGTTTTGCCAGAAGCTCATGCTTAATAAGCAATAAACACTCAAACTCTGAGAAAGGCAATTTCAGAGCTGGAATGGTTCACTGGTGAATTAGGAGAACTCTACCACTTTCTGCAGAGAGGAGATCGCCTCACTGCGTTAATCATAGAAAAAACAGAGAAAAATCTTCTGGACCCCAGGGATGCAGAGTCACTAAAAGCGGCCCTGATATGTTGGGTCAAGTATTCTCAACCAGATCCAAGCGGATGAGAAAACGTCGTGGGAATCAGTGAAGATGCCGCTAAAGATAAATGGACCTCAGAAGAAGATATTTTTCAGATGTTTCGGGAGACAAGATCCTCAAAGCAGAGTAGTGGCCATTATGCCGCAGTTTTTGTTACCCGTTATGATCAAATAACGGATAAAATGAGAGAGACGATGAGCGCCGAAGATGAAGAGGGCAGAATGGGATTTCTGTCTACTATACTAAATGTACAGTTGGTAGATTGAAGGTGATATGCTAAGTGTAACGGGGAAATCAGTGCATGAAATCCCATTAAAATCGGAACGAATAACGTACGTGAAGGAGATACGCTATCCGCAGGCACCCCGCCAACATATCTGGAAAGAAATCGATAGCTTGAGACGACCGGGCACATCACCGTATTATAGTCCTCTGTGGGGAGTACGGAAGAAGGGTAAATTTTGAGAGGAGGAGGAGAAATATAGAATCGTCGTCGATTTTAGAACATTTAATGAGAATACAACGGATGAGAAGTATCCGATTCCCCAGTTTGAAAACATCCTCGACAGACTGATAGAACTAAAATCTTCAGCACTTTGGATTTAAAAGCAGGGTACGATCAAATCAAAATGAGCGGTACCGATTAACACAAAACAGCGTTTACTTACCTGCTGCGGAAGAGTGCGCGGGTAGTTATTACACCTACCATGGATCAAAACCTTCGAAGTTGCATGGCTCGACTGCAAGAGGGACCAATCCTGGCTGTCGGGCACTCACTAGAAGGCTCAGTTTATACCTGATTATCCCCAAAGTGGTGAGGAGACGCCCACCGCGGTCTAGGGTCATTACAACCTCTTGGCCTCCGTCCGGCGAGCGCCCAGAAAGAGATAGAGCGGGCGGACCTGTGGTCTTTCACCCTGGCCGCCGGCCTAGTCGGCCGGGCAGCTTAATTCGCTTTGATCTGACTCCATAAGATCGTTTAGAAAATATGTGTGCGCCGACAAAGCACTGTGTTCAGGAGAAGAGGTACAGGGTAGGTTTTAGGTAGTTTATGTGGTCTTGGAATGACCACGAATTCACACTCGGTATCTAAGCGTAGGCGAAAACGTGTGAGGTCTGACTAAGCTGGGTTAAAACATAGCGGATCAGGAAAGAGAGATGCAGAGGTAGCTGAATGAGAAGTCCATGGTTTGAGTAGAGCAGTAGGTGCCAGTGCAGAGAGAGAGAGAGGTCTTCAAGGTGCCAGTTGATTTCCGAATGATTTCTTACTCAAATCGCGAGGCTTATATAGTCGGGTCACTCTGGGGGGGGGGGGGGATGGCTCCCACCAGGCGGCTAGAGAGAAAGTGGGATGGGCCCCCTCTACTGACTCCTTCCCCTACTCTCACTGACGTGATAATCTTTATTAATAACAAAATATGGACATATATATAGGTATAATATGAGAAGAGGGGAACTTTT
Organism: Acanthosoma haemorrhoidale; assembly: GCA_930367205.1. NCBI lineage: Eukaryota > Metazoa > Arthropoda > Insecta > Hemiptera > Acanthosomatidae > Acanthosoma > Acanthosoma haemorrhoidale. The sequence goes on from OV884014.1 coordinate 53,619,741, forward strand.
AATTATTTGTGATTAAGAGGTGGCCACAACACTGGCATTTCCCGAGTTTGAGGAGTAATTCCCTATCCCTGTCGCAGGAGGGAGATGGCGGGGAGCAGCCGGTGGCGTACGCGAATTGAATACTGACCGACACAGAGACGCGGTACAGTGCCCTCGAGCGCGAACTTGGCATCATATGGGCTATTGATCATTTTCATTCATACGCCTTCGGGCGGAAATTCAGAGTACCTACGGACCACAGACCTCTTCAATGGGTGGGGAAGCTTAAGGAATCATCCGCCAGGGTGACACGCTGGAAGGAGTTATTGTTACAATACAACCTGGGCATTGTATTTAAACAAGGGAAGGACAATGTAGTGGTGGACTGGCGTGATAGCGATGGAAGCGAACACATAAAAGCGGAAGAATCTGCCGGAGAGTGACCAGGGGAAATGGGACGTTTGAGGGTATCATTAACTATAAACGGCGACCAATTATTTGGAACCAAAAACGTCCGGCCTGATGCGGGCTACGCATGGAAACTATGACAAGAGTAGTATTACGACAATCTGGTCGCAGCCAGCTGTAAGAGTGACCAAATTTACCGGGCGTTGATAGATGCATCCAGATCAGAGAAGACCTACCACCTAATTGACGGCAACGCACAGTGTGGGATCAGATCAAGAAATTATAGAGAACAACTGGGAATTAATCGATCGTTTGTTCGTTGTCTATGGTCCAGACACTTTGTGATGAGTAACGGTAGCGGGAAGTAACGCTTGCCTACCATCAAGGGAAGACGAACCACCGCGGTGCTCTGGAGACGTTGCAAGCATTACAGCGGCGGTACTTCTGATGGGATATGAAGAAGAGTATCCAGGAGATTACAGAAACCTACGATATATGTCTTAAGACTAAATACGACCGACACCCACCACAGGGGTAACAGGAGAAAACGACAATAGATACCTTCAGTAAGGTAGCTATGGCGTATGTATTCTCACATGTTTACATTTATGTATAAATTTTGTAGGAATAATTTTTAAAATATCTAGAATATTGATACATTATAAAGTACAACCTAACTGTTGAAGTGAATCTGATTTGTCAACTATGTATTACTCTTAGAAATTGATATTAGAATATTTTAAATTACTGATATTAGTATGACCGACTTGAATTTTCATCAAGATGATGTAGATATGAGTTTTTTAACAAAATAAAATATGTAGGTATATTTGTTTCTATTTTTTTTAAATAAGTTATATTTTAGTTTATGTATTAGTTGTGTAGCAACCGCTAACCACATAAGTGTTAAATCACCCTATACTCTGGTGCATATGTAATGTATTCTAATTAGACGTAAATCATGGTGAAGGTTTTAAGCAATAAATCATGCTCGGGATCGGCAGTCATAAAACTAAAAGGGTCGGCAGAGGGCAGCCATAAAACAGCCAGGTACCTACCGGCCTAAAAGCTAGATGGGCAATAATTCCACCTGACATGTCGTAAACAGTCCCTTAGGGGTCGAGAAGGCAAGTAATGGGTCGCAGGTGTGCACATTTCCTCACTTGCACGCTTTCCCCACCAAGCAGGAAAATACTATTTAATCCAGGGGCTTGTAGCCCAAAATACCACTCAGTCTTTCCACCTTCACTCGGACGCTTTACGCCCGGGCCACCAGGCCCGGGAACTCAGTCTTCTACTCTCTATCTCTCTTCATCCGCAGTTACTCGGTGTTGCTTTACGCCAGGGCCACTTGGCCCTGGATGTCAGTATATTAGACTCCTCGTCACCCACGCTCTCCTCGGCGCCTCTGCGTCTGGCACCTTGCCTTTCAGCCTCCTTGCAGACCCTCTGCCGACTTGTACCTGTGATGCTGCCGGTCTCCAGCCCGAACTCTGAAAACTGGTCTTATTCTTTATGAAACCTCTGTACCTCTTCTCTTGAACATAGTGTATTGTCGGGACACATACCTAGCATAAATGGAGTCAGATATTAACGCTGACATGGAATAATGTTCCATGTTATAAACTACAACAATCCACACTTGTCACCAGGGCTAGAGTGATTAGGCACTCCCCTAGTGGCAACCCGACAAGTTGTATTTGAGTTTTAGTTTAGAGGCATTCCGGTAACATGAATAAAGATAAATGGAAAGAGAATAGCTTTAGCCAATTTTCGGATTGTGCATTTATAATTTATAACTGGTGTGAAAGTGAGTTTGTAAAATCGATAAACCACAGATATATAGATGGTATAGATATGATACAATACATTAGGTTGCCACTCTAATTGTATATTCCTTTAAACTAATTATGAAATTAGTACATTAGTACCCTAGTTATGTTCAAGAGTTCATTTAATGACATGTTGGAGGGTTAGTTTCAAGTTGATACTGCTTTTGGTAACTGATCCTAAAATTTCAATTTCAAAAATCATACTAGGTTGAGTGGTCTTGTTGTGATCAATGATAGTTAATAAGTTAATAGCCACCGGATCAAAGGTTACGTAGTCCATAAACACGTTCAATTTTTGTTGTTTTTTAGCCTAATGAGATTTGAGACTCCTGTTTTGGACTGCGTATGGTATGTTCCAGGAACAGAGGAGTAAAGCTAATTAGGGAAAAGGGGGTGGGAGTCATGACATTAGCTAGCTCATCAACTGATGCGCTACCTATACAAACACAAATCAATTGAGTGAACTATACAACCAAAGGTAGCTAGCTCATTGAATCTGGTGTGCGAAGTGGTTGTTGATGAATAAACAACAAGGTCTTCCTAGGCACTGTAATTGACAAATAGAACGTCATTTCCCACTATCAAAGCTTATATATAACCTTTACATCCACCTTGGTGGTCGAATTCACTATTTCATTCCATTATAATAAGCAAAACAAATATAGGTCTGCCAACAGTTCGTTATGCTTAGGAAACACAAACGTGTTGGATGGTTCAAATCGTCATCGCCAGTTTCTTTATGACAACTACAGACCATATTCCGGGCAGGTCATATATTTCATAATACTCAGAAACTATCATGAGGATTTAACAATTATTTTTTTTACACAATTAACTAAGGACATAATTAATTTAAAAAAAAAATAGTCAAATTTATTTTTGAATTGAGAAAATTATTTACTGCATGAGTAATTTTTTTTGCCCACTACGAAACACTATTTTCATTTAGGTAGTTAAAATGGTTTGTCATTACATGTATAGGAATCATGTGAAATCGCTTAAATGTCCAAAGTTTGAAAACGTTCTGTAAGTTGTTTATTAAAAAAATATATTTCAGGAATTGGTTCCAGTGAATGATCAAGACGTGGAAGGCCAGTTAAAACTACTAATATAAAATATTGATAGAGTTCGTAGATCTGTAGCTGACGTCCGAAAAAATCAATTAAAAATCACAGTGTTCGGAAACATTTGACCACTACAGTATTTACATATGCACAATAAATTGCAACTAGTAAGTGATATGATTAGAAGAGAATGTCTTGATATTGACAGCACTGCTGGGTTGCGTGATATAAAGTTGTCAGGTTAATCCTTGAGCAAGTCTCTTCAGCAAGCAAAGAGGGTTTTCAGGATGTGTCTCTAAGGTTTTAATGTGCGGTATGAATAAGATTAACTTCTTGTACGGGTTAAGTGTTTACGCAGTGCTCTGATAGATATGTACCAATTAGCGTATGTGCATTTGGTTACGTGTCTGAGTATAATAGATTGTAGCTCAATTTCGGTCACCAGTTTTTTGTGATAGACTTATGTGGTGCTTGTCTATGGACTTCTAAATTTATATGCCAGTAGAATTTACTCTGTGTTCTAACCAAATTTCCCCTAAATCTTACCTTTAATATTCTTTGTACCTCCTTAACTTCTTCATGAGATTATATTAAATCAAGTAACTACTTAATTAATTCATACGTGGCTTTTGAACCCATACCACGTTTATCAACCCGGCTTAGAGATGATTTGTGAAACTGATCGTGGCCGGTATCTGACTTTTCAACATTTTATGAAACATGGAAGAAAAAAATTCTTATTATTATAAAAATTAAAATTCTTAAAAATTCTATATTCTATTGAATACTGCAGAATGGTTTACAGTATTTAATGATTGAAAACTGTTGATGATCAATGTATTGGTTAGTCAGGTTATATAATTGTTGGTTAAAATCAGGCAATACACGAAGGATTCCGTTTACTACTAAAATTACATAAAAAAAAACAATGCGATTGATATCTCTTCATAATTAATTTCCGCTCTGCTTAGCTGAGAGAGGGGGGGTATGTTTGTCTCATTTCAAGCTGACACGTTGCCTAACGTATCGATTGTACTGGCTACTTGTCAGGTACAAACCTTGTATTTTACTAATGTGTTTGAAGTGACTAATGTCTTTGCTTATCAACTAAGTCATGTTCAATTACGAGGAATAATTGTTTTCAAGAAATTTGTAATAATAGTTGTCTGCATAAGGGGCCTGAAACTGATAGGCTGTTACTCTTTAGGTGGTTTTTACTATCTTCGATTTCTAATGGTTTTGAAATATTTAACAAGTTACTTAAATACAAATACGAGCACAATAAAAAAAATATAATGCCTGAACCATGTATAGGTTCATATATTACTTTAGGTCAGGAAATAGAGAAAAACCAAGTAATTTTCCTCTTGTAGCTCAACATTTATATTTCTGCATTCAGTTAGTGAAAAGTGGCAAATGCCCTCTTGCACGACCCGTCTCAAGGATTTGAAATAAGTACTTATCTCAGAGATTGCCTTATTCAAAAATGGTGTGGAATGATTTTTCTCATCGATTCCCAAATAAATTTCCTCGATGATCTAGCGAACAATTTATATGTCAAAATTGACCTCTAAACTGAAACTAGAAACGGTGCAGTGGTCAGAATATTACATACAAGTGAGAAACTCAATAACTCTAAATAAAACTCATATTAGATGCTAAATTTCTCCAGAATGATAACTATTTTACGAACAATATCTCAATAACGTTCGAGGCTACCTCCGACAACATATTTTTTATTGATTAACAAATATTCAAAAACTCTGATAAATATTTTTGATAATGAGACATGCGTTTCCTATCAACAAGTGATTTCAGGAAATAAAAAAAAAAAAGCTCAATGTCTTTGGGACCAACACCTACTCCGTCACCTATAACGAAATCCACGACGATCTAACAAAATGTGCCGGTAAATTCTTCAGCACCCAGCATCTCAATGGAAGAATTACCACCACCACAACCTAACACATCAAAACAAACAACAACCCACGAGTCTCCATTTTTCACGCCCAACAGTTATGAGGTGTTGAAAAATATTGAATTAGAGGACATGGATTCTATTGAAACACCCACACAGCCTAAGCCACCTCCAATATTTATAACGTAATATTAGTAATTTTAAATTGCTATGTACTCAAATGAGTAAAATCGTAGGTACGGGCAAATACACGTGCCTCAATCGGCCTTGGGACACAAAAATTTCTCTGGACGCTGCCGATACATACCGAGCGATAGTTAAATACTTGAAAGAAACCAAGGCTGACTTCCATACTTACCAGTTAAAGCAGGAAAGATCACTACGAGTAGTGATCAGAAATCTTTACCCGATCCCACCGGTTGATGAAATTGAAGACAAACTTTCAACTCTCAGTTTCAAAATTCGAAAATATCAAACGTTTTACGTGAAGACAGGGGACAAGACGAAGCGATCAAGACACCATTGCCCTTGTTCTTTGTCGATCTAGAGTTAACACCAGGAGTAGAGGAAATCTACGAACTGACCCACCTGTATTACACAAAATTACAGGTTGAAAAGTCTTACCCCAAACGTGACATAGTCCAATAACATAATTGTCAGGCATATGCGCACACGAAAACATACTGTCACCACCCTCCCAGGTTGTTAAAGTGCAGTGGGCAGCACAAAAGTTAATTGTGCAAGAAGTCCCTAAAATCAGCTGCAGTTTACGTTCTCTGCAATCAAGGCCACCCAGCCAACTATAAGAGATGCAAGGCTTATAGAATCCTCAAGTCCAGCAGCAAGCAACGTCGGCCAGAAGAAGAGAAGCCAGTCACAGGTAGCTCATGAAGTGCCCCCGCCAGAAATTTGAGGCCTTCAGTTTGTTTTGCTGATGTCTTTTAGAACAGAGAGCAGTCACAGGCACTGCCTACTCTTCGTACGCAAGTTCCTCTTCCCCAGCATTCCGTACATCCCGGCAACCAGCAAACCGAATTTCATCCTCAATCACACATCTCGCATAATCCACCACCTTCAAGCTCTTCAGTTCTCACTAGCCTATTAAAATAATTCCTTACAGAGTTCAGAACCCTAATTACCCCTCTCGTTTCCCTTTTTACAAATCTTGTCTCCTAACTTATCCCCATTAAACAAAATCCATAAGTGGATCCTTCCGACTCGTTATCCATTCTCTTTTGGAATGCGACTGGTGTACGCACCCACACAAACGAACTGACAGCACTACTTCACAACAAGAATATCGACGTAGCTCTCATTACTGAAACGAGACTTATTATTGACGGCACCAGACTTATTGCACTGATCACTCAAAGCTCATGCAGGCACCGCTGTCATTGTCCATAACTCCATTTCCCATCACATAGTTCCTTTGGTAGCACCCAATTTCCTTCAGCCTACTGCAGTGTCAAACAGCACCTTCGTTTCCCCCCTCACTCTAGCATCAGTACACTGCCCTCCCAATAAATCCATTACCGATCCCCATTTCATCTCCATTCTAGACTCCATTGGGCTTCGTTTAATTGTGGGTGGGGACTTTAATGCGAAGCACCAACATTGTGGGTCAAGATCCCCGAATACACAAAGACGTGCTTTGCTGTCTGAACTCATACGGAAACATTGCTCCACTATCTTTCCTTACACAGCCACCTACACCCCATCAGATCCCAACCGAAAACCAGATCTCCTTGACTGTTTCTTCTACAATAGTTTAAGAACACTAAACTGTTCACTCACGTCCTCGATGACCTCTCCTCCGATCATAGTCCTTTAATATTAACTTTTCCTAAGCCCGATTCACAAACTGCATCGTCCTTCATTTATGAGGGGCCCAGATGACTGGGATAACTTCCACCAGCTTCTTACAGATTCCGTATGACTCCCTGTGAAATGTAACTAAAAAAATCCTAAAGTATCTTCCAAGTTCGCTCTGGTTTAGTATATTCTATCTACTCTCCCATAAAAGCAGGAGTTTCACAGGGCATTGTCTTGGGGCCTATCCTCTATAACCTATACACCGCCGATGTCCCCTCTACCCCCAATACCTTCTTGGCCACATTCGCAGATGACACATGCAGTCTTGTCATCTCACCCAGATCCCGATATAGCATCTCATAACCTTCAAAAACACCTTGATGAGATGGAGTATTGGAGCAACTAATGGTGGATCAAAGTTAATGAAGCAAAATGTTCCCACATTACCTTTACCCTCTGTCACAAGTCTTGTCCACTAGTTTATTTTAATTATATTCCTCTCGCTGTATCCGAGAGAGTACGGTACTTAGGCTTCCATCTTGACAAACGACTGACCTGGAACCCACATACGAGGCTAAGAAGACAAGAACTAAACAGAGGCTTTGGACAACTGTACAGACTACTTCAAAGGACATTCCATAACGATATTAATATACCCTACATTCTTTAACTCATCCCTTCCAACTTCATAGTAACCAAGCCAACCACCCTAATCCCGTAGCACAGTTATTGCACTGCACCACTCATATAATCCTATAAGTCTCCTTGGAGACTGAAATGGCAGTGGCCTCGTGACTTGCTATAAATGCGTGACAGTGGGAGTCCTGGCAATGGCCAGTTTCTCTAATCAAATCCTGAAAGTCTGTGGCTCTCATGCTCTTCATTAGCCTCCACTGACTGAGGACTTCCCAAGACTCCGATTCCTTTTTCGCCTGCGAGGGAGGTGACAAACATGTGGATTTGTGAGGCCTCTGAGCTGTTTATAAATATTGTATGACTGAGCGAGTGAATGATCAATTATAAATATGGTATGAATTGGGAGAACATTTATCTCAATTACTTATTGCCTAATAGGACTGTAATTTTAGCGTAATAAAGAATATTATATATATTATTATTGTATATTTATTAATGGCTCTAAATATTTAATAAACATAATTAACTAAACAGAAGAATTTTGAAAAAAAAATATCCGTTGGTGGCTGGTCGACCAACTACGCAATGGTTATATACGCCAATAGTTCTTAAATAATGGTCAAATGTGATAGGCATTTTCAACCAATAGCATTATACCTGTTCAAGTGCTCGAAATAGATTTTAATTGTAAATATACGAAATAGTCGGAAAATTGGTTTATTCTACTTTTACTAGTTAGCTCTAAAAGCTCCTGCCTATATAAATAAAACCTCCTCTACCTTGATGGAAACTGAGAAAAGGCTTACGATCGGCATCAAATATTGTAATAAAACATTAGTATTGCATCATAAATGATAAAAATATCGTATCATACATTAACATAATCACTCAGAGTCAGTCAATAATTGGTTATGACAAGACAAAGAGAGAGCTTAGTAGGCAGGGTCATTTGCACATAAATCGGGACGCCATTTAAATTCGGAATAACCCTCCCCTAAAACCTCAACCAAAAGGAACCCCTCAGACAATTACAAAGGATGAATATACATTTCCACTTCACTTTCCGTTCCTGTTTGGGGCTTGATTGCTGGGCAGATTCAATTAAGCTATTCTTTCTTGGTAAGTGGCCGTTTTTAAATTCGAAAAATGTCTTCGCTCCACTCCAAAGATAGAAATAAAAATATTTGTTGCCTAATCTTGGTAGTCGGCTTTCGCCCGAGGACTTAAACTAATGACACATAACAATGCTAATAAAGTCAATTTACTTTTAAAATATTCATAATACATAGTTAGAAATAAACTTTATTCACGTACTGCTCGATATATTATGATTAACTGTCACTAAGAGTGATAGTATAAAAAATTATTCAATTGAAGAGTGGTACATCACACAATTAAGTGTTTCTTTAAGGTTTTTAGAAAACGATGTAACAGACACATCTGATGACGTTTTGTAACATAAGTCAACAAACGCCGCATACATATATACATATAAATGTTAATATATGTATATATGAGTTACTATTAAACTGAATTTGACAAGAAAAAAGAGGAGGGTGTGAGGTAATGATCATAAGACAAGGCTAGAACTCAACTGGCTTTATTCTCTTTTATCTCCTATATATACATTTTTTATAACATGGCAGAGTGTTACGACCTGCGGTGCTAAGTGGAGCGGACGATATACCGCAGTTGCCTCAAACAACCATGGCCGCAGGTCACACGACTACATTGGCGTGGATGAAGTTTCAGGTGATCACGGCTCAGGATATGAGGAAGTCCATTTCAGATCTGGAGAGATTCGCAGGCGAGACCGGGGAACTCAATCACTTCCTTAAGGGGAGTGACCAGCTGATGATGCGGATAGAGGGAAAACGGATGGAGGACTTAATGACTGAAGGAGATGCCGATTCACTGAGAACAGCCCTAGTGTGCAGAGTATCCTGATATCCTGAACATGATCCAGGCTGACGAGGAGACCTCATGGACCGTAGTGAAGGAGCGGCTGAAAAAGCATTCGGCGGAGGAAGGTGACCCCGGAAGAGGACATTTTTCAAATGTTCCGGGAGACGAAGAGGCACCAACAAACAAACGGGCAAAACGCCAGAACACTGCTGCCTAAATATAATGGCTTCACGGAGAAGATGAGGGAGACAGTGAGCATGGCAGAAGTAGAAGCCAGGATGGCGTTTTTACCAACAACATTGAAGGTGCATCCAGCGAAGGGGACAGTAAGAAAAAAGGAGTTACCTAGAGAGGGCACGTCTAGGAATCGCCCAAGAAATGGTGGACACCAGTGTCAGAGAGGAGGAAATTACAGCTGGCGAGGAAGAAGTGGGCTGGAAAGTCGTCCATTGGAAAGTCATATATAGAAGGCCCAAAATCGCGCCGGTCATATGGAGGAAGAAGGAGGCAGAGTACGGCAGAAGATAGAGAGCAACAGTGGGAGAAAGGAGCCAAGGAAACGCAGGACGGCCCTGGAGGAGGGAAAACAGGAAGTGTTATGAGTGTGGGAAGACAGGACACCTGGGAGTGCCCTAAGTCCCACGCACTAGGTGCTTCGAGTGTGGCATGGAAGGGCACTTTTTTTTTTTATTTCAAAACCTCAAAAAGTAATACAATGAACAAATAATATAATAAAATAATTGAAATACAGATTTCTCCTCGTACTGCGATGCACTGATGCATTCGAAGGAGTGCATAAATATAATACATTTTGTTTGTGGTAAAAAGTTCATAGTAGAGGGACACGTAGCAAGACAGTGCCTATATATGAGCCGACGCAGAAACGTGATCGGCCCGAACCAATAGAAAACAAGTGCTCACAGAGTGTGGAGGAGGGAGAGACAGCAGTCGGACGCTACAGAGACTTCGGAAACCTCCGAAACGGACAACGAAAGGGAAGAATCAGGAAGCGGAGTGGGCTATGAAAGCGGCAGTGACCGCAAGAGCGGTCGACGACAGGCGACGGGCGAGAGGGGAGAACGCGAGATTTGAGCAGAGTGGCAGCGGAGAGGCGACCGCACGTTAATAAATAATAATGTAAAAGGCGCACATAGCGGTTTGCCTATGCCTAGAGTCGCGAGTGGAGTGCAGTGCTTAGTGGATACCGGGAGTACCAACACTAGAGAACATGTGTGGAGGAGGGAGGATGCTTCAAATGCAGGTATGTTCTTGTAGCTTGGTCACCCTGGGGGGCCCCTGCAGGGCTTAGCGACAATAAATTGTGGGTTCATGTGGTGGAAAAGATGCCCCGGGAATATGTAGGGATCACCGGATGTGATCTGTTAGGGAAAGTGGGAGCGAAGATTAGGAACAGGGAGGAGCATTGGGACATTCGTTTAGGTAAGAAAACATATAGGCGCCTGAGACAAGGGAGGGACGTAGGGAGAGACGGTAGGGCGTGAGTAGGGGCGATTAGGTGAGCGGAGGATTGGAGAGGGGAGCTCAAGAGAGAATATACGGACATTTTCTTTAAGGAAGGGGAGAGATTGGGGGGTCACAGGAAAAACAGTACATGAGATTCCACTCAAGCAGGACCAAGTAAGCTGCGTGAAGGAGCTCAGATTAAAAGACAGGGGATCATCGAAGACAGCACGTCGCCATATAAGAGCCCCTTATAGCCTGTTAAGAAAAAGAACGTGGAAGGTGGGGGCACAGATAAGTAAAGGGTGGTAGTAGATTACAGGAGACTCAATGAGAATACGGCAGACGAGAAGTGCCCAATTCCCAGGTTCAACGACATTCTAGACAGGCTGAGCGGGCCCAGGATCTTCAGCACCTATTATTTGAGTGGGCTATCACCCATCGATCCTAGGGACCGACAAATACAGCCTTCACTTTTGAGAGAGGTCACTACGAGTTCACCAGGATGCAGTTTAAATTGAAAAATGCACCTATCACATTCCAAAGAATGATGGATGATTTGCTACGGGGCGTAGACGAGTCCGTTGAACAGATATACACGGATGACCTCCTAGTATACAGCGCGACCGAGACCCAACATGTAGATCACTTGTGGACGGTTTTTCACCGAGTGTGACTATTTGGCCTAAAATTATTGGAGGAAAAGTCCCATCTGGGTCAGGAGATCATCAATTTTTTTGGGGCACATGATATCCAAAAAAGGAATCCGACCGGATGCACCTTGAACACTTCTCTCACTCTCTCTCTCTCTCTGTCATAGGATTGGCCGTAATAAAACACTTTCACATTGGCTGTAGTCAGGAATGATCTGCATATATAAGGCAAAATTTCTGAGCTTTTTCGGGCAGTCGGAATCTGACACTCGGCGTCCACTGCTCTCTCTCTCTCTCTCTCTCTCTCTCTCTCTCTCTCTCTCTCTCTCTCTCTCTCTCTCTCTCTCTCTCTGCACTGGTGCTTGCTGCTCTACTCATAACCATGGTCTTCTCATTCAACTACCTCTGCATCTCTCTCTCTCTCTCTCTCTCTCTCTCTCTCTCTCTCTCTCTCTCTCTCTCTCTCTCTCTCTCTCTCTCTCTCTCTCTCTCTCTCTCTCTCTCTCTCTCTCTCTCTCTCTCTCTCTCTCTCTCTCTCTCTCTCTCTCTCTCTCTCTCTCTCTCTCTGCACTGGTGCTTGCTGCTCTACTCATAACCATGGTCTTCTCATTCAACTACCTCTGCATCTCTCTCTCCTAACCGCGCTATGTTTTAGTCCGGCCTTGTCAGACCCCACACCTTCCTAGCGGGAATCTCTGCCTTCGTCTCGCTAAAACTAGCACCTTCTTGGGAGAGACCTCTCCCTCGCGGACGACGGTTGCCGTGGCCCTACAAACTTACCAGTAGCGTCTCCCACATCTATCCAGTCTGCTTCTCTCCGGTTCACACTCACCTTTGGGATCCGGACGGTTTTCGCCTACCCTTAGACACCGAGTGAGCATTCTTGGTCATACCAAGACCACATAAACTACCTATAAACCTACCCTGTACCTCTTCTCCTGGACATAGTGCATTGTCGGGGCACACATCTTCTAAAGATCTTATGGAGTCAGATCAAAACGAATTAGGCTGCCCACCGACAAGGCCGGTAGCTAGGGCGAAAGACATCTGGTCCGCCCGCCATATCTCTTTCTTGGCGCTCGCCGGACGGCGGCTAAGAGGTTGTAGCGACCCTAGTCCGTGGTGGGCGTCTCCTCTCCACTGTGGGGATACTCATTATCTGAGCACGACATATGTATATATATATTTATTACAAATTTTACAAAATTTGCAAAACATTGTATATCTTGACAGGGAAATATTCAATTTTTCACAGTTTTTTATGGCTTTACGTAATTATAGTAAATTCAAGTACAAGTATATTCCATCCATATTTCTAATCACACATGTAGCATTAATTTAATATCTTACCCTAAATTTTACGATTTTGTTTGTTACATTGACTAATTGATTAATTAATGACCCTTACTTGCGTTTTATGGAGACGGATATAATTTTCATGTCTTTCTTCTCCATATGATTCCCTTATTATGCCTCTTATTACGTCAGCAACAAAACTCTGCATAACGATCTTAATATAAGTTACCGTCTATCGGCTTCAGACGATTAAAACAAAGAGAACGAGAGTAAAAGGAACTGATGTCTGAACAACGGCTAGGTTTAAACTGTCTTTATTCCGCTTCTAATCCTCTATCTCTATTTGCAGCCTTTGTTTACATGGGGCTACGTGGTATTAGGCCTAACATTGCCATACCACGAGCCATAACTTATATTCTACATTCTTGAACTCATCCCTTCCAAGTTAATGAAATTAAATCAAAATCGAAACCTATCCAACCACCCTAAACCCCTAGCACAGTCATTACACTGCGCAACACATCTCTTTAATCCTCCTCGGAGGCTAAAGCGGCAGTGGCCTCGTGACCTAATATTAATACGTGACAGTAGGAGTCTTGGCAATGGCCAGTATCTCCAATTATGCGCCGAGCGTATGTGATTCTCACGCTCTAGGTCATCCTCCATTGCCTCGTATCCAGTGACGCGGCTGACGGAGAAGCGTGGGGGACTTCCCAAGTCTCCACTTCCTCTATCACGAGGGAGGTGACAACCATGTGGATTTGATAGATCTCTGGGCTATTTGTAAATACTATGTGAATGAGCGAGTGCATGAAGTATTGAAAATTTGGTATGAATGAGAGTATTGATCGCAATTACTTATTCTCCAATATGGCATATTGTCATTTCATCTTAATAAAGATTTGTTTTTGTAAACGTACAAGAATTTCATTTAAAAAATATAGAAATTCATAATCAGGACTTTTTCATTTATCTGTATTATTATTGCCTTATAAAAGGCAGATTGTAATTATTGCACAATAAAGATTGTTGATAAATATAAAATCAGGACTAAACACTTGCTTAAGGCTGTTTACTGTACATATTTCTAACAGAATTGCAAATTTTTAGTCGTAAAAAACGATTAGTCAATATTTGATTTAAAAAGGCGAAAAAAAAACCACAAGACGCGTGAAGCCAAATTGGGCGTAATTAATTACATAAGCCTGCAGCTTTTGATATTATATTGTATTATCCAAACTTTTGAGCTAACGCGTATTCTTGGATCTACTTTCTCATTTTTAGTAATAATTTTTGTATTCAATTTGATGTTATATTAAGTTTTAAATTGGGTAAAATTATTTTTAAAACTCGCCCTTGTCCAATTAGACTTTGAGTAGTCCAATTTAGATAAGTACGCAGAGAAAGTGATCAAAGGAGGAGGTTGGGGGGTTGTGCTTTGTCAGAACTTCGTCTTGGAGCTTGGCAAGGGAGCTTAGTTTCTCCCCTGCTCATCAATGACTTGAAAGGTTAGTGATTCTCTCTAAGAAAAAGGTTGTTTTCTTCTAACTTTATTTCAAGGTTTCTTGGTTGTTCCCTTCACATGGTACGTTCAATTTAGGGAGGTAGTGTTTTTATATTAGAGTGTACATCTAACTAAATAAAATTGTCAATTTAAGAAACTATTTGAGATTTTTTTATTTATAATTGAAATCTTAGTTTCTTTGGAAACTAGAAATAAGAAGCACAATAACTACAATTACACTGACAGATGTACAATGGCCCTTGTCTGAACGCGAAACAGTCGTCACATTACTTTGAAGGAATTCATTGACAAAAAACTATATATTACCTATAACCCCTACTATATACTATATAGCTTCTTTTTAGCTGTTATTTTGTTTAATTAAGGTTGATAATTTATAAGTATATTAATTATTTCTGACTAATTACGCTACTCATATTTTATAGCTATAACATTTTTCATCTTGCATTTTTCATATCATTCAATCAAATAATTGGATATCCCTGTGAAGGTTTTTGTCTGGCTATAACAGAACACACACAAAGACCAGGACAGATAAACGAACCATATAACGAAACCAAATAAAATTTGAATTCAGTTTTAAATGAATTATTATGGTTTTTATATCGCTTCTACCCCTTGACGATAGTTTTGATTCTCTCGGTTGATTTAACCCATCTCCTTATGCATATTCATAATATCACACTATATTTTCTGGTCACTATGGATTATGGCGTTCAAAATATTGTTTAATATGGAAGTGTATGCATACGCAGTCCGTCATTTCTGCAATTTTGTTTCTTATCATTCTCACAGCACGATACTGCTTGTGCCTTCAAGAACAATCGCAAACGAGCGTTCCGAAAAAAAAATTTTCTATCAGTAACATTTTGACTGGCACTCACTTGTTGGGTGGGGTTAATTGTTTTGCCCTTGGGCTCCTCTAACTACTACTCTTAATGCACTAACTATTATTTTCTTAAATTCTTTTAACTTTCCGTTAGATATGAGGAAGATAATTCACGAGAAAAAATATTCACATAGATATGAACCAAAATATTCTTTTAAAACTCTAGACCAAATTTTTTTTTATATAAAAATACTCTTGCGCACGAAGTTAAAACTTTTGGCAATTTCGGGAGTGAAATTAGAAGTTGTTGTTAAGAGTTGAGTGTTGCTCATATACAAATATTGGCCATTAGAAATTGTAAATATTAATTGAAGTGTTCTTAGGTTAATTACATAGAGTATACAGATTATAAAGAAAGTGGATCAATTCTAAATTATTTGCTGGTTATGTAATGTCTTGTCATATGTTAGCACTTGTTTTGATGTAGCTTGATTCTTTTATTGATTATTATTTTATTCTGTTTATGTTTAAGGCACTAATGTTAATAGTTTTCTGAATTAGAGCAATAATACCTACTTAAACAGAACAAATGCCCAAACGCTGGTCTGTAGATTACAAATAGTATGACAAATATTTTATTCATTTTACTTTTCCTTGTAATAAAAAGCCTATGTATGTAATTGATTTCGTTCATTACATTTATATATTACATTCATTGCACTTCATTTGAAATGCTGATATCTTATTATATTATTAATGATTAAAACCAATAGGTTGAAACGTTTCACTCTGTGCCGTTTAGTGGTAGTGGTGACTAAGCGCACCTTATGGTGTGTGATTATGCATAAGGGTTCCACCCTGTTAATTAAGTTTGCTGTTGAGTTCAATGCCTCTCCTCGATTCAATTAGTGGGATCTAGTGCCCGTAGCCTTTTAACTAATAATTTAATAGTTTTAGTATGTTAGCAATATAAATTATTTTAACATATTACCCTATGTGATGTTTTGGCTGTTTCAGATACTTCACCATAGTGCAGACACCCCGTGGCCCTGTTTGCCGGACGGCGCGCTGCTCCGTGGCCGCGACAATTGCGACCATCTGGAGCGTTTCCTTCCTGTTCATGGTACCGCTACTAGTGTACCAGGAAGTGGAGGTGGTCACCGCAGGGGATCTGGTGCTGTACGAGGCTTGCATCGAGCGGTGGCCGTCCAGGACTGCACAAGCCTCCTACACGATAGCGGTCTCCGTGGCCCAATTCCTGCTTCCGGTCCTCGTCCTGTCCACCATTCACGCCAGGATATCTTCCTACCTCAGCCTCCACCTCTCTAGTCCACCGGTCGACCCGACTTGCAAAAGGGGTGAGTCTCATCTATGAATGAAATATGAATAGAATTAGAAGTTAAATTAGTTCAATCAAACTTCAAATAAATTAATGTACTCAGATTCTCTAAATAACATAATGATATTTAGGTTAAAATATGATAACATACAGGCAATATGTGAGAATAAATTGTAATGAAAAACGTCTCATCCGGTTTGCTGAGTTTTAATATTTCTCAAGTGTCTCAAAGGCTGTTTTAGATTCTGTTCCACAATATGAAAACCTGACGATGCAACAGTAAATAAGTTTTACAATGCATAATAAATTCACTTATATTAATATCTGAGGGTCTAGAGCAATCTCCTAACTGTGGTAATCATCAGATGGAAATATGTTTGGAGGGGTAGCACTTCTAATGTCTGACAACACTCTAACATAAACAATAAAGTACAACTTAAACTGAAAGCACTACGTCTTGCTCTTACAAGGCCTGAGGTATTGCACAAAGACCCATGGAATCAGTAGCTATGGGCTAGCATATTAAAAAAAATGTATATCCAATGGTTAAGGATGCATTAAAGACACATAATTACAATAGCAACCCAAAAAATGAATTGTAATGTACAATTTACGATAGTTACGTTTGAACTATAAATTATTAAGTTATATTTATCGGTATGTTTATCGGAAATTAGTCAGTGTTTAAAATTCAAGTATCTCGATTGGCGAGGATATAGATCCATGGATAACTTAGTACCTGTAAGACAAACAAAGGCTACAATAAGCTATTTGGTATTATCCTCGTTAATAAAAGGAAAATAACTCGATGATTCTCCATTTGATTCTTAAAAGTAAAGGAGTGTGTTAGATATTGATTGGAATGGTGTGGCATAGATTCATAGCGTAGGCTTGTAATGAACGTTCGAGGAGTTCAAAAAAACCAGGTATAGGTATGATACTTAAGAGGGTTTTCTACTGGCGATGGTAGTGTAAAGGAAGAAATATATGTAAAAAGAAAGTATTGTGGACAGATTGAAGGGAGGGAATTCCTGGGTAGTTGTAGTTGTGCAATAAGCAAAGATCTTCAGAGATTGTTAGAGTAAATCTTAAGCCACAAGAATCATCTTTATGATCACTTATGCTCAGTGTTCATAGTGAATACATGCTTGGAGTCTAACGCAAACAATTTCTGTACATATCTGGTATACTTGAAAAGAATTCGTCTGTTTAAGATTCTGGCTTAGCATCACGAAATTCCTCTAAACGATAAACTATCTCATATTTGTTAATAATTCTTACCATCGATCATTCATATATGCTCATTGTCGGGTTGCCACTAGGGGAGTGCCTAATCACTCTAGCCCTGGTGACAAGTGCGGTTTGTTGTAGTTTATAACATGGACCAAGTTCCATGTCGGCGTTAATATCTGACTCCATTTTATGATAGGGATGTGTCCCGACAATACATTGTGTTCAAGAGAAGAGGTACAGAGGTTTTATGAAGAATAAGACAAGTTTTCAGAGTTCGGGTGGGTGCCCGGCAGCGTAACAGGTCATGGTGCCAGAGGGTCTGCAAGGCGGCTGAGAAATAGGGTGACGGGCTCAGAGGCGCTGAAGAGAGTCTAAGTGACTGCCTTCCAGGGCCAAGTGGCCCTGGTGTAAAAGTGACACCGCGTAACAGCGGGTAAAGTAGAAGACTGAGTGGATTTACTTCCAGGGCCCCGGGGCCCTGGTGTAAAGCGACCGAGTAACAGCAGCTTTGGAGATGAGGAGACTGAGAAAGAGTGGGCCAAACGCACTGGTTTAAATATAGTTCCTGCTTGGGGGGGGGGGGGGGGGGGCTAGGAAATCCGCACACCTGCGACCCATTACGTGACCCTCGACCCCTAACGGACTGTTTTACGACTCTTTATGGCATGCCAGGTGGCATTATGACCACCGGAAGGTGACCCTAGGTCAAACAGGGTATGTTTTATTACGGCCAGCTTTTAGGCCGGTGTACCTGACTTGTTTTACGAATGCCGGTCCCATCATGGTTTATTACTAGAAGCTTTTACCTTGATTTACATTAAATTACAATACATTATATATGCACCAAAGTATAGGGTAATTTAACTTAAGTAGTTAGCAGTCGCTACAGAGCTCCCCCAAATTGCACTATACTCGGTAAGGTTTGACAATTTTTTTTTTTTATATTGAATTACATTACATCATAAAAACGTACATGATACAAACATATTTCTATCAAAAATGCTTACACTTTGTGTGCATTGGAAATTATTTTCGAACAATTATTACAAATAAACACTCATATATAGCTTTATTCTACTATAAGTGGCTTCAATACGTATTTTTATTTGTTCATCAACAGTGAAACAAATTTTTGACGCTGTCTGATGACAATTATTGGTTGATTTAGCAGTAATACAATTGTTCTCGTCTCAAAAATTTCAATTTAAGTACAAGAATTAAAATAATAACAAATATGTAGTAGTTTGCAAGTAGATTTCTCAGTAATATTTTTGTCTTGCTATAAAAGTAAATTTGTATCAGAAACAAAATAAATAAAATAATAGTTGATCATCCCATCTGAACAATTAAAAATGCATTTTCTCCCAAAAATTTAATAAGAGCATCATGCATAATAATGCATGAACGTGAATTCACAACCTGAAAAAACAAAATACGGGTAGGTTAATAAACAATTTACACCAATCATAATAATAAACAAATACAAACGCATTAAAAATATATATATTTACAGAGACAAAGCCTGTACAAACTAAAAATAAATTTGTTTGATCAGCGTCCCATTCACAAAATAGGTATAGAAGGGTACTTTATCATGCTAGCGCTCATTCAATGGGGGAGCTAGAAAGATAAAGCTTCGGCGACACGCTGAAAGATGAAAGCTTTCTCAAGCTTATGCTCAAAGCCTGTCGAACCTATTTACTGTCGGCTGATTGACTTAAGTAAAGGTGCCGCTGGTAACTCCGGGTCGTGCAGGGATGCCGCATTTCATCTTGTAAAGTCGGGTGCGATAATGGAACCTGCACTTAGAAGTGCTATTTTTAGGAGATCTTTCACATATTATTATCGGTCTCTTTATAAACTAAATCTATACATGGACTAATCCTTGCCTAAGGGTTAGTGAGTTTAAATACTTTAAACTATTGGTGCATCCCTGCCTTAAACTACTCTTTTTTTATTTTATTTCATTCATTTATTTTATTTGTATAACTTACAATCTAGCAATACATTTTTACAATCTAGCTTGTATTATAGTATACTATATGTACAATGGTGCCTTCTAGCATACCACCACCATTATATAAGTGATTTTTTCAAAAGGTTCAAGAGCTAACCTCTAGTTACGTAAGTACGAGACCAGGCACTCAAACTCTGTTCAGATGATACAAACGAAAACTTACTTCTTTAACGTCATCTTCATTCTAATAAATAAAAATTAATATCTTTAAAATATATACGGCTACGTTTCTGCCCCATCAATCTTAATTTGATGCAAAATTAAGGGTAAAAATATGTTATTTTGTAAAGACAGTCTCTTAATAGTTAGTAATTGAGTGCAGCTAAAAACTATCTACGTGATAATTTGTCATCAAGTTCAGCAAGGGTAGTCCTCACAAGAGTTTTCAACAGTTCAGCTCAATAGAGACAAATCAGAATCATACAGAGTCATTCATCAAAAGCAATGTCAACCCATAGATCAGTGCGTATATTTAATAATACTTAAGCCCTTTTATCAGCTCAGGCTGCAGTTTTGAAGTTCTGATAATGCTTATTGGCAGCATTAGGACGGCGTCTGATTTTTTACTTAATAGATCTTCAAAAGTTCAAAAAACGGTGCGTAGTCAGATGAGCAAGATAATCAGCACAATGAGGCAAACGAACTGGAGCTTGTTCGCTGCGAGTTGCTCTACTAGCAACCAAGAGCGTGGGCTCTGTTATAGTATAGCGTTTCCGTGGGTAAGATGAGATATTTATTATCTTTTGTTGTATTACATTATTTCCGGTGTTTAATTATTACACTAAATTTATAATTAACTGTGTACTCGCTAGTTGAGGACTAAGTTTCCACTGGGAATTAAACGATGTAACTAAACCGTGGTAAATTGTTAAATTAATTCACTTACCACAGTGTTTGATGCTCTAGCTAATTCTTCTGCCAACGTGGGTAATTATGGGTAAAAAGGATGCTTAAAATTTAAGGAAGTGAGTACTAAATGAGCATTAGGAGCTTCTAGCATCTAAAAACCACACTTTGCTAAAACGCTAAAATCTTACCTGCACTGAGACTACACCACGTGTTGTTACTCTGATGTCCTCAGCTATTTAGTGTCAACATACCCTCACCATAATAAAAGTGATTTTTCATTTAAATTACTCCCTTGCAGTTCTAAATATTCTAAATATCCCTTTTCAGATGATTTTAACAGAAAACTCAATCCTTTAAAATAAACCAAATCTTATTATTATCCTTGTCGGGCTCAGTTTATACCGGAGTATCCCCAAAGTGGGGAGGAGACGCCCGCCGCTGGCTAGGGTCACTATAACCTCTTAGCCCCCGTCCGGCGAGCGCCCAGAAAGAGATGGAACTATGGTCTTTTACCCTGGCTACCGACCTAGTCGGTAAGCAGCCTAATTCGCTTTAATCTGACTCCATAAGATCAAGAAGGTGTGTGTGCCCTGACAATGCACTATGTTCAGGAGAAGAGGTACAGGGTAGGTTTATAGGTAGTTTATGTGGTCTTGAAATGACCACGAATTCACACTTGGTATCTACGGGTAGGCAAAAACCGTCCGGATCCCAAAGGCGGGTGTGAACCGGAGAGAGGCAAACTGGATTGTCGCGGGAGTGCTGCTAGGAAAATTTGCAGGGCCACGGCAACCGTCGTCCGCGAGGGAGAGGTCTTTAGCGAGACGAAGGCAGAGATTCCCGCTAGGAAGGCGTGGGGTCTGACAACGCTGGACTAAAACATAGCGAGGTTAGGAGAGAGAGATGCAGAGGTAGTTGAATGAGAAGTCCATGGTTTTGAGTAGAGCAGTAGGCGGCAGTGCAGAGAGAGAGAGAAGTGTTCAAGGTGCCGGTTGGTTTCTGTCTGCCCTCTGTCTGAGAATGCGAGCTTTATATAGCCAGCTAGTCTTGGTGGGGGGTCATCCCCACCAACTTCTCCCCCCACTCTCCAACTGGCGTCATAAGCTTTATTTATTAAACATATGAAAAAAATGAAAGATATGATATGATCTGATCGAGAAGAGAGTGACTTATAGTTATTTATAATTAAGAGGTGGCAATTTTAGGCAATAAAAAGGTAATTTTAGTACAATAAAGGATTGTTGAATCCTTTATTGTACTAAAATTACAATTTGCCTTATTAGGCAATACATAATTAAGATAAATGCTCTCATTCATACCATATTTACAATTCACCATCCACTCCCTCATTCATACAATATTTACAGACACCCCAGAGGCCTCCCAAATCCACATGTTTGACACCTCCCTCGCATACGAAACAGTAAGCGGAGTCTTGGGAAGTCCCCCACGCACTCCGTCACCCGCGTCACCGGATACGCGCCAAAAGAGGCTGAACAAGAGCGCGAGAGCCACAGACCCTCAGGACATGATTGAAGAAACTGGCCATTGCCAGGACTCCCACTGTGACGCATTTGTAGCAGGTCACGAGGCCACTGCTGTTTCCGTCTCCGAGGAGGATTATAGGGATGAGTGGTGCAGTGGAATGTGCTACGGGATTAAGGTGGTTGGATATGTTACTATGGAATTTTATGAACATGGAAGGGATGAGTTCAAGAATGTAGTGTATATTAAGATCGTTATGAAGGGTTTTGATGCTGACGTAATAAGGGGCATTTACTATTGTTCTCAGGACTTTTGATTGAAAGGATTGGATACGCTTGATGTTAGACTTTTTTGCTGTCCCCCATAGCTCTATTCCGTATGTCCAGATTGGTTTAAGTATAACTTTGTAGATTAGTAGTTTATTTTCTATTGAGAGATGGGGTGTCCTTTGAAGTAGTCTGTACAGTTGTCCAAAGCGTCTGTTTAGTTCTTGTCTTTTTAGTCTCGTATGTGGGTTCCAGGTCAGTCGTTTGTTGAGATGAAAGTGTAAGTACCGTACTGTCTCGGATAGAGGAAGAGGAATAGAATTAAAATAAACTAGTGGACAAGACTTGCGACAAAGGGTGAAGGTGATGTGGGAACATTTTGCTTCATTAACTTTGATCCACCATTGGTTGGTGTAGCGACCCTAACTACATAAGTGTTAAATCACCCTATACTCTGGTGCATATATAATGTATTGTAATTAGATGTAAAACATAGTAAAAGCTTTTTATAGCAAATAAACGCATCGGCCGGCAGTCGTAACAAGTCAGGTAACAGCAGGTGTACTGGCTTAAAAGCTGCCTGGCCGTCATAAAACAGACCCGGTAGACCTAGAGGCGCTTCTCATAAGCCTTAATGGGTGAGTCCCTAGCAGGCCATAAACTAAGCAACCTTTGTCCCCGGTCACGAGCCTTGTGACATAGGTGCAGGTGTGACATCGTAAACATACCCCTTTCAGGCCAGGCTCCGCCTTCCGGTGGGCGGGGGAAATAATATTTAAACCAGGGGGTTTCGCCCTGTAGGCCTACTTTCTCTCAGTCTGCGACCCACTCAGTCTGTCCACCTTCACTCGGACGCTTTACGCTCGAACTCAGTCTTCTACTCTCTATCTCTCTTCATCCGGTACTCGGTGTAGCTTTACGCCAGGGCCACTTCGCCCTGGAAGGCAGTCACTTAGACTCGTCGTCAGCCTACTCTCTCTGCAGCACCTATGAGCCTGTATAAAAGGAAGTAAACACGAAGATACCTATACCTATTTAAAAAATAAGTTATATTTATAAACTATTAGAAACAAACACTAAATAACACTTATACACATGCTATTTATAATAATACTAAATAACATAAACACTAAATGACTTTAAAACTAATTGATTAGGAGGACTAGAATAGTCAAGTGTATAAATATCTTATAGATAGGTCACACGGCTAGTTACTGCTGCAAAATCACAGCTGTGGCAAACCAGCCTCAGCTTCCTCCGAAGTCACCCTGTCACTCAGCCTCCTAGCAGACCATGGCGCCTTGTACCTGTTACGCTGCCGGGCCCCACTTGAACTCTGAAAACTAGCCTTATTCTTTATGAAACCTCTGTATCTCTTCTCTTGAACATAGTGCATTGTCGGGGCACATACCTATCATAAATGGAGTCAGTTATTAACGCCGTCCTAGAACGATTGTCCAGGTTATTAACTCGAACAATCCGCACTTGTCACCGGGGCTAGGTGATCAGGCACCTCCTAGTAGCAATCCCGACAGTTGGAAACTGCCCTGTGGAACCCCTGCATTTATAGGATAGTAGTTAGAATATTCTAAACCACAGCGGACTTGTAAGAAGCGGTTTGAAAGGTAGGACTGTAGGATTAGGAAAAGGGTCTGTGGTAAATCTTTTGAGCTTGTAGAGCAAACCTGCGTGCCAAACCCTGTCAAAAGCTTGAGCTATATCAAGAAAGACAACAGTGCAATACTGTTTGGTTTCAAGGGCTGAGGAGATGTGATCATCAACGCGAAGGCCTTGTTGAGCGGTGGAATGTGATTGATGGAAACCAAACTGGTGTGTGGGAAAAAGGTTTTTGGATTTAACAATTGGAAGAAGACGTTTTAATAAGAGTTTCTCAAATATTTTTGAGAGAATAGGGAGTAGGCTAATTGGACGGTAAGATGAGGCATCATTGAGTGGTTTACCGGGTTTGGCGAATAAGACAAAAATGGAATGTTTCAGAAGAGAGGAAAGTGCGTCGTTCGGATAATGCAATTATATATGTAGGGTAGGAAGGTTAAGGCTTTAGGAAGAAGTTATTTGAGAATTTGAGGAGTAAGGAGATCATATCCAGGGGATTTTCGGTAAGGTAAGTTTTTCAGAAGGTATTTGACCGCAGAGGGGTTAACGGCTTTTGGTAGAAGAGATAGAGGAATAGGTGAAGTGAGGAAATCTTCCACAGTTGTGCTGTTAGTATGGTTTTGATGAAAAAGGTGAGGTATGAAAGTATGGGTAAGATGCAGAGCAAATTCCTCCAACCTATCCCCATCCGAAGCCGCCCAGGACCGATCATCACGACGGAGTGGGTGTAAAACTGGATGATACTTTAGGATTTTCTTGGTTACATTCCACAAGGAGTTATCCCTGACAGACAAAGAGGAGAAGTAGGAATTGGAAGAATCGGAACGGAAGGATGCCATTCGCTGCTTTACCAATAGGCAGTACTGATTGTACGATCGGCTATCAGCATGATTCCGGGATCTTTGTCACACTGTTCTGGAGCGGCGTTTGGGTTGGATTAGATCTTTGAGATTGTGAGGTAAACGATTATGATTGTAAATTTTTTGGTGACGACGGGGTGACGATGCCTCCCAAGCCGACCTCTGGACCAGAGTATTGAAAGAATGCACTGAATCGTCTATGTTTTGGGATGTTTTCAGGGACACTTTGAGGTCTACGGACTCTGTAAGAAGCTGGCGGAAGTGGTCCCAGTCAACTGGGCCCCTAATAAATGAAGGAGGAGGCAGTTTGTGAATTGGTCTTAGGGAAATGGTTAATAATAAAGGAATATGACCAGAGGAGAGGTCATCGAGGTGCGTGAGTGAATAGTTTAGTGTTCCTAAACTATTGTAGAAGAAAAAGTCAAGGAGATCTGGATTTCGGTTGGGATCTGATGGCCAATAGGTAGCTGTGTAAGGAGTGATAGTGGGGCAATGATTCCTTGTGAGTGCAGACAGCACGTCCTCGTGAATTCGTGGATCTTGACCCACAATGTTGGTGCTTCGCATTAAAGTCCCTACCCACAAGGAAACGATGGCTGATCGAGTCTAGAAAGGAAATGAATTGGGAATCGGAAATAAATTTATTGGGAGGGATGTACATTGAGGCTAGAGTATGGGGGAAAGTAAAGGTGGTGATTGACACTGCAGTGGATTGAAGGAAATCATGTGCTACCAAAGGAACTATGTGGTGGGATATGGAGTTATGGAAAAATGACATCGGTACCTGCATGAGCTCTTCCATCTGGGTGATCAGTTCGATAAGTCTGGTACTGTCGAACGGTAAATGGTCGCTTACTCGTAAGTCTTGTTTCAGTAATAAGAGCTACTTCGATGTTTTTGTCGTGGAGTAGTGCTGTCAGTTCGTTAGTGTGGGTGCGAACACCATTCACATTAAAAGAAGAATGGATAAGGAGTCAGAAGGATCCACTTATGAGTTTTGTTTAATGGGGATAAGGTAGGAGACAAGATTTGTAAGAAGGGAAATGAGAG
Organism: Acanthosoma haemorrhoidale; assembly: GCA_930367205.1. NCBI lineage: Eukaryota > Metazoa > Arthropoda > Insecta > Hemiptera > Acanthosomatidae > Acanthosoma > Acanthosoma haemorrhoidale. The sequence continues at coordinate 53,645,775 of OV884014.1, forward strand.
GGGTAATTAGGTTTCTGAATTCTGTAAGGAATGATGTTAATAGGCTAGTGAGATCTGAAGAGCTTGAAGGTGGAGGAATATGCGAGATGCGTGGTTGAGGATGGGATTGGGTTTGCTGGTTGACGGGATGAGCGGAGTGCTGGGGAAGAAAAACTAGCGGACGAGTAGTGGGCAGTGCCTGTGGCTGCTCCCTGTTCCGAACGCATCAGCAAAAGAGACAGAAGGCCTCAAATTTCTGGTGGGGGCGCTTCTTGAGCTACCTGTGACTGGCTTATCTTCTTCTGGCCCACGACGCTGCTCGCTGCTGGACTTCAGAATTCTATAAGGCTCACAGCCATTGTAGTTGGCCGGATGGCCTTGCTGGCAGAGCACGCATACAGCAGGCGATTTCAATTATGGCATTGGACGATGTCTCGTTTGGGGTAAGGTTTTTCGACCTGTATTCTTGTGTAATACAGGTGTGTAAAGTCGTATATTTTCTCCACGCCAGATGTTTGCTCGAGATCTACAAAGAATAATGGTAACGCCATTTTGATGGATTCATCTTGTTGCCTGTCCTCACGTAAAACGTTGGTTATTTGGCCAACTTTGAATCCAAGAGCTGATAGTTCGTCTTCAATTTCATCAGCTGTGTGGTCGGGTGCAGATTTCTGATCACTACTCAAACCGAATCTAATAAACAAATCTAATTTTATCATAAAAATGCCATTAAAGCCTAAGTTAAATGTTTTTGATGAAATGTAGCTAGTATTTATAGTCACGTGAAAAACAAACATATTCGCAATATCAAGTTAGTTTCATAATCTAATATAAAAAAAATAAAGGGCTAGATAGAAGGGGCAGATCTTTGGATAAGTTAATTAATTGAATATTTAATAATAAGAAAGAGGAACAGAATTTTACCAGGGAAGGTAAGAACCACACCTTTACATGACCTTTTCCACGGGAAGCTGTCCCGTCCCCCGTCTACCAGGAATCAGGGAGACTTCCTCTGAAATAAAAGCCGGCACCCATTAGAAGAAGAGCCAGGCCGGCGGCTTGAAGATTGATGAGGACGTGAGAGCTAAGACCCCAAGATGATTGATCCATGGACTACGATTTACAAGGGCGAGATAGTCTGCTATCGTGAACGGGCTAATCCCTGCCAATATCCACCCTATGCCTACCCTCTCTACCCTAGCCTATTCAATTACCCAGCCGAGGGCTCACGACCAATATGCAGTGAAGACAGCCAACTTCAATAAATGGATTCCTCAGTAGTTAGAACAGGCTTGTGAATAAACTACCTCGAGCTAGTTGATCTATAGTGTCTATAGTAGAATCACCCGTTAACGTATTCTGTTTTTAATAAAAGGATTTTTTCATCAAAATCAAAAACCTTTTCTTTCAGTCTTGGAAAATTCATTTTCCCTATTTGTCTGATTTATCCATTTTATTGCTCTACGTCATGAAAAAACACATTCAGCTCCGTAAAATATGATTAAGGGTTAATTAATAATTACTACCGAGGTACGGAAGATTACTGGTAGAATTATTAGGTATATCATTTTCATGAGGCAATATACTTTACAGTTTTACCCTGTACAACTTCCTTTAGGTTGTATTTTTTTTTTCAGTCTTCTTTTACTTGCCTGGGCTTCAACTATATCCCATTTGTCACATGTTAGTTAGCTACAAAAGGACACAAAAATTCAGCAATAAAACACTTGCAGTTATTCAAAATATTTTCAAAATCCAAAACATACGATATTGCAACACAAAAGTTTAATATCGTTTCAGAAGGGAAGAAAGCTCATTTCTTCTAAATTCAATATACTTCTGGTTCCCACATATTGTTTAATAATTTAACATGATGAAAGTTATACCTTCAAATATTTAACGCATATCACATTCAATGCACTACTTTCTTGTAGATCGGTAACGGGCAGGACCTTATTAAGCACAACGTCCGTTACTAGTTTTTTGTCCCGCTTAAATTTCTGGCCTTAATGGTAATAAAAAAACAAAATGTAGTATAGATTAGTAATTTTATAAATAAAATTGATTTTTTTTTATATGCAACAGTATAATATACCCATATAAATTGTATGTGAGGGGGGAATTATTTAAAATATTCATTAAAATAATCCAGTGCACATACCTCCAAATTAATTGGAAGTCGAATCTTAATTTAAAATGAGAATAACAAGAAATGTTTTTAGGTCTGTGGGGGACTAAATTGATTAAACTCTATTGAAGGACAGCAGGTGTTCATTGAAAGATATGCGTGAAATTGCTTTATTCAGCCAAGTAGGAGTAAAGTTAGTCAACAATGTGAAAATTATGCAACTTATACTGGATTCTAGTCACCTGGGGTACAACTAAACAGTTCAATGCCGTGCGCCTAACAGGCTGTTGAACTGAAATAAAAAGGTAAAATGTATCTTATATTACAAACTTATTTTCCATATGACAATTGAGCTTAAATGTCCTCGCTTAGGCAGAACAAAAGATAACAATTGTAGACATCTCAATCGCATAAACAGCGTTGACAGCAGCACTTCTGAGTGCCTTTGAAAGTTAAACGTAGCTTGCCGAGTTAGTATAACGCTGGCATATAACAGTCAGGTAGTTAATAAAATAAAATAATAATTAATAAAATCTTCAACTCTTTTCAGTAAACCTACCTTAATTAACCAACTTGGGTTATTACCTTGACCTAGTAAGCATAGCAGGTCTTACTAAAAAACGACCAATGCACCAATGGCACCAAACACAGCTGAATGCAATATCGGTTAGTCAGTATGTCGATGTTTACCGAACTAAAACTACTCAGAGCCTTCCATTTTTACCCTAAACCAAATACTGAGTTCTTTTTATTATTATTAACGAAAGATTTTAATTAAGGTTGCGCCTTGATTTACTTTTCCCAGTCAGGGAAGGCCACAATTCACTGATCATCAAGAATTTATTGTCACACTATTTATTGTTTATTAATTGCTTACAGAAGCAGGAACAGTTACTCCTAGAATATTGAAAGACAGTAGCCCCCTTTGGAAAATGTTTTATTTAGGATGATGGTTTGAAGCCACCGAAACACAAATAGGTCTTATAATGGAAGGTTCTTGGTTTATATTCATTAGGTTACATTATTTCATACATGAGCTTAAAATTTTAGAGCTTTAACACTATGTTTATCACCGTATGGGTTCATCTCATTATAATTTTGGAGCCACAATAAGTAGTTTATCCTGCTTGTGGGAATATAATCTGTAGGAACTTCTGTCTCCCAGACATATGTATTTGGTTTTTACCAAAGCACAGACATATTTCAAAACCGAAAATATTTTTTTGCCTTTTTATTTGTTTTAATGACTTCATAAAATCTTTAAGCGCAGAATTGTTTTGTTTTTTACAAATTCCAAGAATATGTTTAGTTAGAAGCAAGCTTTGTTAATACCTGAGCAAAATATGAAACAATATTAATTCGCAAATCAAATTTATCGAAAATGAGTAAATTTAATGATTAAACGTATAATTATGAATAAAACCAAAGTTATAGTCAATAGAAAAGCGTCTATACCATACACCATTAATGCAATATAATATTATAAAAAAACATAAATTCACGTCGAAATATTTTCCTTTATCAAAATATAATATTATAAAAAAACATACATTTAACATTATTCTCATGAATCATCAAATATAATATACATGAATACACAAGTAATCAAGAACCGGTCACCGATTATCCAAATCAAACCACAAAAATACCCTAATCACGAGCAACACACATCGCAAATTTATTTTGAGCATTGCAAGCACACAGGCGTTTCGTGCATTTGTACGAAGTCACTGAATTTGTTTTTTTGTTGGGGGAATATCTACAAACTTTTCTTTTCTCGACACTTCTTTGAGCTCCGACTACTGGTGATGTTGCTTTAGTTACTCCCACCACCTTTGAAATTAAGCTCTTAATTTAAATTAATGAAACTAAGTAAAGTCCTTGGGAAAATTTGCTGTGGTCAATCTTTTTAGGGTCTGTTGAATAAAAACCATTTCAAGGTCCTTAAAAAAAATCTTATGTTAATATTTGTTTCGTGTCCTAAAATAAGCCGTGGAGGACAAATGAATTATTGGAAGAAAGTGATATCTAATATCTTATTTAATGTTGTATTTTTGATCTATATTATTTATTTTAACTTATATAATTATTATTGATGGTTAAATTCCAGTTTAGAGACTGTACCTCATATTTAGAAACAAAACACCTGTCTCTCAACAGCTTTATTGGTTTCTATTTGAACGTTTTTAAAAAACTATCCCATCATTCTCAAAAGGTTTGATCTGATGGTACACCAAATTGGTTGGCAATCAGCCTGAATCCTTGAGAATGAAGGCACAGTCTGGCGAAACCGTTCGTGTAGAAATCAGTAAAACTTTGAAAAGACAAAAGGTGATGATCTTTATTATCATTTTTGTTGTCCTCGGGAAACTATCGTTGAAAATTCATCTTTGTGAAATTGGAAACCGTCTTAATGGTTTTATGTTATCGCATCTATCCTGCTACTGCTTTCTGAAAAATTCTAAATTTAATATGCAATATATGTAGGTAATAGCAATAATAATAAAAACAAGTAACTGGCTAACATTGCCGAGTCGTCCCGCGCCCCCCGTTACCCCTAGTTACCCTAGCCCTAGTGACGAAGTGAAGGTTGAATAGGCTATGACCTGGACAATTGCTTCATGACGAGTGTTACTACTGTACTATCTGACTTCATATCTGATAGGTATGTGCCCCGACAGTGCACTATGTTCAGGAGAAGAGGTAAAGGGTAGGTATTTTAGGTACTTTATATGGTCTTGGAATAACCACGAATTAAAACTCGTTATAAGGGTAGGCGAAAACCGGATCCCAAAAGAAAGTGTGAACAGGATAGAGGCAGACTAGATCACTGGGGGATACGCCACTAAGTAAAGTTTGTAGGGCGCCAGGTGACCGTCGTCCGCGAGTAAGATTTCTCTTCCAAGGATGTGCTAGCTTTTTGCGAGACGGAGGCAGAGAATCACACTAGGAAGGTGTGGGGTCTGACAAGGCCGGACTAAAACATAGCGAGGTTAGGAAACAGAGATGCAGAGGTTATCATAAATGAGAAGGCTAAATCTTGAAACATCAGTGCAGCTACAAGTACCAGTCCAGAGGCGAGCCGTAGTTAGAATGAATTATCGGCTAAAACTAGGGGGTAAATATAGCCCCTAGTAGCCAATGGGATAGGGTCTTATTCTGGCCAATCGCATTGCAGGTCTGGATGCAGCTTGAATGTTCTAGACCAGGACCCAGCCCCTGTACAAGGGCCCAGGGAATACCTGAGCCCCTGCCTCTGAGCTCGTTTTGCAGTTGCGTCTTTTATTGTTTACAATATTTAACTGATATGACTTGTAGTTTCGTAATATTATTTACATTTATTTAAATTAATTTACAACAAATTATAAGCAATTTACAATAGAGTATAGGGTGATTTATCTTATGTAGTTAGCGGTCGCTACAAACATAAATACAGCAGAGTTATTCTAGTTAGAGCTTTAGTTGTCGCCTATAGGCATATTCATGTTTAAACGTTTCAATTAACAGGATGACAACTCTCAATAAAAAAAAAAAATATATACAAATATTTGTTTCGTTTTAATTTTCTGGTCCACAAAACTTTACAGACGAATTAGATTTGAAAAGGACTCTTCTGCGAACATTAGTACTGATTAGATACTTCCTTCTGAAGTGACCGCACAGCCTCATCCGAACGGTATTCGCGGTAAAACCACATAGATCCTTTGATCTTATACTGACAACTGTTGCATTGAGCTACAACTCATTGCTATGTCCTTCCTCTCTTCATCAACTAATTCTATTCCATTATGTAGCACCCATTAAATTTTCCGTTGTACGGGATACGCTATATGTCCTCACTAGTGGATTTGGCTGTATTGCGAGGCATTACTCAAGTTTAGTTGTTCCACTATTCAGTGCCTGGGGAGTCCAACAAATAAGCTAGTTTTCTTATAGTACATCTCGCCTTGTCTGTAACAAGCTAACATCACCGGCCAATTCAAGCAAAGTGCTAAATAAGTTTCATTCCTTAACATTCCAGCCTCATTGCAGAAATAGAGATCCTTTTTTACGAACTGTCATTTCCTTTTTGCCTAACCACTTGTTCTCCAACAAGAACCCGTGCCCACCAGTTAGCTGTTGTATGTTCTCTCTCGCTGTTATTTACCAGTAGTAATGGTAAAAAAAAATGGCGATCTCACAAAAATTTATTCCCAATCATTAGTATTTTGTTATTTTTCTTATTGATGTATTGCTTTGCTATCTATTCACAAGTTTCAACCCCGAAGTTTCTGTTTTGTAGCTGCACTTGTGTGTGACCGGTCTTATTAACAGACATACCAGGTCAAACCCCCCCCCCCCAGTAATTTGCGTATTTAATTGTTATTAGTGGGATCTGTACTGTAGACAGTCCATGCGCAGGGCAACAGTTATTTTTTAAGAATACTTCATAGATAAGTTTTATTTAACTTTTAAGCGATTGCCTCTTTAGATAAGTGTGTATTGTTCAGTTACGTAGGTAATGTAATGTAGTATGGCTTGTTTTTATGTTTCCTTTTATAAATTCGCAAATGTTATACCTATGTGATCATTATTCTTCAGTTGTAAAGATACACCTATGAAATACATGTTTTTCTTATAATTTCATGTTTCCATGTTATTTACTAAAGTTTTCTGTGTTTCTGTTTCAGCAAAGAGGGAGTGGCGAAGGAACAGAAGGACGATGATGATTCTGTCTTGTATTGCTGTGGTCTTCGCTCTATCCTGGCTTCCAATGACCGCCTTCACTATCATCTTCGAATTCCACCCGTTCCTTATCAGGCCTCCATCGACACTCTACATGGTGTTTGCCATCTGCCACCTGACGGCAATGTCGACGGCCGTCACGAACCCACTAATGTATGGCTGGCTTAACACTAACTTCCGCAGGGAGTTCCGAGTCCTTGGCAACACCGGTGTGGAGAAGGCTCGGGAGGCGCGGCGAAGACTCTCGACCGCCCACAGCGTCGCAATCCGCCATGACCGCAGGACCAGCGTCACTTGCTTCACCACCATGACCTCCTCAAACACAAGGCCTTCCACTTCCGTCACCCTTCTGCCCCAGGCGGCTCTCGAGACCATATAGCATCTGCGGAGGAAGCGATCCGTACACGTCTAAGGCGCTTCCTCCTAAAGACAAGTGACGACTGTTAAGTGCAGTGTTTAGTTCAAAATGGTAAAGTTACAATACTGGATTGCCTGTGCAACGCTCTTCCTGCATGATTAACTCAAACTATTATCATTATATATATTTTAAGATTAACTGTAAAGTTCTGAACCATCAACGAAAAAATATTTTTCTTATACGATGCATTTGTAGAACTGTCGTTCAATTTCTTCCTTCGGGTGCGTTTATACATAATTTCAATAATTTGGAATTATTCTGCATTATTATGCTGATTACCCAAAAAAATGGACTGGTTTCACAAATCATTTCACTACAACAAAATGAATTAAAGGGTTTTGTTCTCCATCAACAACAAAATCATGATTTAAGAAGTACAATCTCAAATTTTTATCAGGAAAGAGAAGAGAAGTAATTAATAAGCTAATTTTTTCCCCCAGATTCCATTTCGTGCTTCCATATTTTGTTATATTTATGATTACGTAAAAGCGTTCTGGTTTGGATATTTTGGTTGCTAGTATCTTAAACCAATGTGTAAATCGATACGTATGATAATACTTCATTTATTATTAAAGGATTCCAAGCTAAAATTAAACGTTAAAGAAAGATGATACCATAGTTTTCCTATATTTTAAGTTACTCTCCAGAATCTAAGTACATGTCGAAAAAGATAGTGAACATTAGATCTTTTTATTATGTTAATTACTTTTGTTTTAAATCCCTTTATTGGAAGTATTTCATTAATAATTAAATTTTATGGTATTTTATACTCCTTCGAAAGCATTTTCTTGTAACACACCGTATTGATTGGTAGAAAGATGACAAATCATGTAGTTTGACGAATAATTATTAAATTTTATCGATACATTTAAGAAATTGATACTTTCTGTTGGGTAACACTTATTTAAATCAAGATCTTCATAGGTTAATATAGTATAAGAAATGAATATTTTAACGTTTTTGATAGAAATTCTATAATGAACTATAGCAGAATATAACTTTGGATTTACATAAAATTAAAACTATAGTTTTATTGAAATAGAAAAATATGGATTTCCAGTAAGAAACATAATTAAAATCAAAAATGAAGTTGATGTGTTAAATATTCTGTCAATGTTTTTCGAAGGATCAAAAAGAAAAGTTTTTAAGTCGTAATGATTGATTGCATGATCAATAGGAACCCGGAACATAATAATTTTAATCTAAAATATTTTATTACATTTCTAAGTCACGAATTTTCACCCAGACCTCCAATATATTTTGTCAAATATGCAATTAAATGATTGATTGAATAATTATCTCTTAAGGATTATATATATATATATTTATACTATAAGACTATTTTAAAACAATTTGAACAATCATTAGAAGTGCATTCAAATAAGGCAGGTATCAGTGTTATACCGGCTTATCAAATGTGATAAGAATTATAGTTTGTCTGAACGTTTAAAACGTTCGATCGACTTTAGGGAGCGATTGTCCCTGTAGTGTTACCACCTCAATAACGTAGGATAGATTTTTCATATTTTTTTTTTTCAAAATAATTTAATTTGAGGAATGAGTTGTTGGTAGGTTGAACAGTGCGGAGGAACCGTCGGGAAAATCAGGGTTCAGGTCAGGTACTGTGTGATTTATAACAATTGCAGTGTAATCTTTATGATAATTTTCTTCTTCCCATGATTAGATTCATCATTGTAGTAATGGTTGGCATGTTCATTATGAATGATTTATTTATTTGAAAAATGTTTTATTTTGACTGGAGCTCTAATACAGGTAAATTTAGAGCTAATGTTCCTTGATTAATCTTCAAATAGAGACACATTGAGATATTGAAAATGTACCTTCCTTGCAATGTAAGTTCGAGAAGTCGTTCCGGGGACAATGTCTAAATGAATTGTTTTAATAATCAATTAAATAATGAAATAACCACAAAATCACTTTATACGGACAGAAAAAAATTCATTTTAGGTAAACTATCTATGCCACTGACAATTGCCATTTCAAAAATTAAAAAGTTACCAATAGCTATTGACATTTATAATCTATTTAAACGGAAACAATTATTATTGTTGGACCTCAAAACTTTATTTTTTAAAATATTTTTTGAATTCTTTTCGTGTCACTGAACTAAATGAGTAAGGAAAAATTTTAAATAATTTCTGATTTTCAGTTTTATTAAATGTTAAAAGTGACTTTATTTTGAATTTTTTTCAATTACTTCCAGTTAATGTGTCATCACCGAACGCTGATGTCATATTTATAATAATATAAACTTCTTTGTGGTACTTCACATTATATCATCACTTCCAAATACAGTGAGCTTTAATCTATGATGGTCCAAATCCTGTACATATGTACTTATATAACGTTCAATTAATCAGCGCATTTATATTTTTAAACAAATTGGTGATGGTACTAATGTTGAGGTTTTTGAATTATTAAAATCTGCTGCGAATACTGAGAAAACCTTTATATTTTCGAAGTATATGCTGTTCCCTCTATTTAACAGCTCATTGTTTTCAACATTTTGTGAAAACTTGAGGTAATGAAAGAAACTTTTACTGTAACAGTGAAAATAATTCAAAGCAATGGATAAACTTTAAACCTCTGAAAAACCTTCAAATTCTTAATTAAACTACAGCAGAACCGAGATAAATGTATTTCTACAAAGAAATGTTTGAAGAATTTTTCAATTCAATCTAGTAAAGATCACACAAATCAATAACGTGATTTTTTTCAATAAAACACTCTATCGGAAAATTGTATTCTTAATTTCTTGCAAAAAATGACAGTGTAAATACTTACCATATATAATTGACCATTTATATTTCTTGATTTTTGACACAAATCCTATGTTAAATTTATCTGATCAAAATTTAATTCTTGAAATGATCGTTTCACTTCGTGAACAGTTGAACTTCACGTAAACCGTTGAAATATTCATATAGCAATACTCAAGTGCTCTCGTTTATTTCAGCGATTTTATTAATTTTAATTAAAAAATTGCAGCCTCGCAGTATTTTTTAACAGTGCATATTAGCTTGGTTCTGATTCAGCGACATCATGTTAAGATATAAACAATAAGGACACTTATAATGTCCAAACTAGACTAAAATATACTTAACAAAAAAGGGCATTTGGTTATCCAGTATTTATAAGATAACTAGTGGTAAATTAAATTTAAACTAAATTTATGTTAAATTTGTCTGTATCAGATAAGCCACAGACTCACATTAACGACACATGTGATTGGATATTAATAATTGCTGTAAATATAAATTATTTGTTCTGACAACCATTCATTTTTTTTTAAGTATATACAAATGATATTGAGGTTGACAAATTTAAATGATGTTATACGTACGTGTCAGTTTTTTTAAATACTGTCAAATGGTTAAAAAAAAAACTTATTTCGTGGTCCAAGTTTATTTGCTGAAATATAATTAATTTTTTTTGTTAACGTGTTCTCAATAATAGGAAAAAATCATAAATTGCTTTTTGAATATAGCTTAAGAAATTTTTTTTTTTTTTTTTCCAAAGCTCCCATTTTTTCGAAAAGAGGATTGGGGGAACATTTACTCTAGAACCCATAAAATCTGTTATTTCGAGTAAGAGAATTTGTTATAGATTTATTAAATAAAAGAGTCGAGGTGGTATATTATAGTATAACCCATAGATTTATGGATGAGTGTATTTGATAAACGGATCGAATTGATATAATGCCGATTCAATTCGCACTATTCAATGAACATCCTTTATGTTCAGGTCATAAGTTGTTATTTCTATAATTTTCAAAAGACAAAAGTGGTAATTTAATATTTTCCAAAAGCAAAAACTTGCCACGGGATCGGAAACATGTCTAAGCTATTATATTAAAGTGGGTTTATTTCTGCTGGCAGTGGCACCGCTGTAAGAAATTCTAATATTTACGCTTAAAGGCCGCTCGGAATGGATATGGCACGTATACCGAATGTCAATGGCACGTGGGCGCCACGTGTCTTAGTCGTATATCGGCGGTCCGGAATTCATAGAGTCGTACAAACAGTTCTCATTGTGGACATCATTGGCTCGTTGAGAAAACAGCCTATTCGACAAAGGCTTTATTTGCTGGCAAAGCCAGCAACATCCCGTGTTAGGTCAAATATGCACTATATGCGACAGTAGTCAAGCCACTTTTTTAATTAAATCAGCTTAAATCCAGAGATAAAAACTTTCATAGTTGTTAACGTAACTAAAAGTGAATGGCACATATGAATTAGAGGCTCTAGCAATTCCGTGCGAAATAACTTATTACCACAAAAAGTTTATTTCGGTGTTCTGGTCTTGACAACCACCTCATTAAAGTAACTGCCTTCACGAGGCCGAGTGAAACTAAATATTTCGAGATAGCGAAGAGAATCCAATTGTATTCTCACGAAACTCCATAAAAGCGGCTTGCGAACATGGAATATCCAGCACAAATTTATTTAGCCAAGAATACTTACAGAAGAATACCATTGCCTAATTGATTTACCATTGCTAGCTAGGCATTAACATATCATTTAGCAAGAATTGCAAGCTCTTGAATAGTGATAACATATAAGCTTTTTCATCTTGAAATTAATTGTTTTCGAACGTGCCAACAGTCAAAAGTTTAGCTGGTTAGATTTTTATCTTATTATTATTTCTCCTTGTCTGTTCGTGACCTCATATGGATGTATTGATGATCGCGAATAATTTAAACACAGCGGAAAATCGACGACGATCCCGAGCGTTTCGTGCCGCATGCTACGTTATTCTGGCTTGCGAAATATTCTATCCCCAGTTAAGTTTATCACATAAATAATATAATATAACGAATGACTATAAAAATCTTCGCAAAAAGGGCATAAAATTAATTTGAACCGGTACCAGTGAGGTGCCCAACGTCAACTCCGCACACCTGAGCCCCTTTGTTCTCCCGCTATCAACGCTCTTTTCACATGTGCAACGATTTATAATTATAACTATTAATGAATAGATATACTTATATATACGCATGCACGTATGCATATACAAATATATAAATTATTATACTTCGTAAAGAGAGAAATATCACTTGTTAATATGTTTTCAATGTTGACAAAAAACTTGTATATAGATGTAATTAAGTACAATGTATTCATTCAAACTATGAAAATCTTTCGTTATCAGTCTGCAGAAGAAATTAATACAGTATAAAATAAGAACCCTTAGATTAGTTTATAAAATACTGGACCAATATTGTATCTGATTTTTTTTTAGTTTTTTGTCATATATGTAACTGTTTTCTAACCAACTATAGCATTATTAAATACTGACTCATGGTAGTGGCAAAATGTAACAATCATAATACTAGTTCATAGAATGTTAGAAATAGTGAATGAAACAAAAAGACTATCTAGTGAGTAGCAATAATGTGATTGTTTTGTGATTGGTGTCGACTTCAAATACTATTTTAATATTATGCACCAAAGACATGCACACACTTTTATTTGGTGATAACCGTAGAGTTAATTTATATATCATCAGTTTTTTTGGTTCTTCATTTGTTATATTGTTTATTAAAAATATACAAAAGAACATAAACTATGTATTTTATTTACTTTCCTTGAACTCATTGAATCCATGAAAGTATCGATAATAATATGTATCTGCCCATTTCTATCAAACACTTTAAATTTTGAAAATGTCTGGATTACTTTTTCATTGTCAATGAGAGAGTTCTGTAAAGAGAGGACTATACAAAATAATTTTTCTTTGCGTTATGGACATACTGAGACTAAATGTTCCACTGTCTTAGTAGTGCACAAAACCCACGTTGTTGGCCGCTGAAGTACGTAAATGTACGAGAATTGGCAATACGAATCTGCAATCTGCACAGTTTTTACCCCTCGTATTTTGAATTCCATGAGCTCTTCCAGCTGTGTTGTCTTTTTTAAATAATGACAGCTTTTGAGATACCTTCTGGAGTTTTTTGTTTTTAGTATTTTTCATTTGAGATTACAGCTTAGTAAACCAATCGATTTTTGTTTTTATTTGCTTCTTTATTGTAAGCAGAATAAGATTCTTGTTAACAGCTTATACAACAATGTGAAATCACGAACAAAAGTTCAAAGTTTTTATGGACCCTTCTATCGTCCTTATATAGGGGGTATTCAAAAAGTAATGCGAGTGTTGTTGAACAGTTTATTCGAGATATAGTTTCAAACGTTTAGAAATCTTCGAAGTACTGCCCTCGAGCATCTACCCATTTTCCCTGGCACGGTACGCACCCTGGAAGGCCTATAGGATACCTCGGTCACATGGTACAGCATCCTTCCTTACAGCTTTCTTCCTCTCAATGCCGTCAAATCGGTGTTCTTTGAGGGAAGCCGAGGCCAGGAACTCATGGACGCGCAGAGTGGTGTGGCAGGGAGCATTGTCATGACGAAACACCAAGGAGTGGCGATCTCCTTTTGGGCACAAGATAAATATAAATTTATTAAAGACATCGGTTTGATAGATTGCATTGAGGCTTGACCGCCTGGTAACGGTCGCTCTGAACGAGGTTTCTCATCGAGGCCTTCCAGGGAGAAAATCTGAGGAAAATCTGTATAGACTCCATAGGGGAGTACTTTGAAGTAGGTTTTTAACCGTTTGTGACTATATTTTGAATGAATTTGCTTTTATTTATTTTTTTTACTCAATGGATTATGTCTGTCACAACTTTCCAAGGTATTTAACTGTGATTACTAAAAGCTTTAAGTTTTTTTTCTTTGATATGATTCTTAGTCCTTCCTTGATTGTTGCAACCTCTCTAATGGAGTGGAGATCCCCTACCCAATACAATTACAATAATAACTCTTTAATAATAAAAACCCACACCTAGTGCAGGTGGTGATTGTGTCTTCGTTGGTTGAAGTATAAAAGCACTCCCTCAGGCTTTTAGGGTAGTAGGGGAATCTAATGTTTCATTGCTGGTGTGGATTGTGCTAAGGTTTAACACCCGAGTTAGTCGTGAACATATAAATCAATAAAGCTGTGGAGAGAAAGGGAGTGTTTGATTCCTAATCCTATGTTTATCGACTACTTGTTACCACCCATGGGAATAAGGCGGAGGGAAGAAGCTGGAAAAAGGGAAGAAAATCTCTCAACCATATGTAGGATAACTTTGTTAAAAACTGCAGTCAGAAGTTTCTTATGAATTATCAATTTTCGTAATTTGACTAAATATCGGGACAAAGTACTGCATAGCTCTCCAGATGATACTACTGCATATCATCAGCTTGAGGTGCAGTAATTAATTGGGTTCGAAAGATGTGTAAGACAGAGATTTTGTGCGAGCTTGCTTTATTTTTGTTCTGAACTGGACAGAAAAACGGAGGTCACTGTCCATCTTATACAAACGTTATTCAACAGACAATATTCAAGGCCGGGAAGTGTCGTCCTACAATGCAATATTAACAAAGCAGTTTTTTCTACTTCCAAAAATCTAATAGTAAGCAGTCGGTATTTCTGTTCGTCACAATGAGTTTTGAGATGTTGAGACTGTTTTTGTACTTCCGTTCTTATATCATCGGCGAAGACTGTTTAATTCTTTCCCTTGGCTTTACCAATTTCAGATGTATTTGTTGAACAGCACTTGGAATAGCTTACATATTTCCCATGCAAATGGAACCGCTTAAACATCCTATCGGCCATCCATAGGAATCCAAATACTAAACAAATAACCCATTTATCTTGACATTTAGCTGTATTATAATTTCAGTATGAATGAAATAACCTACCATAATAACCAATCGCCCAATTAACACAGAGGTAATTTACATGGAAAACCAAATTCCTTAAAAAAATACCAAAAACTTCAGCTGACAGTGCATTATCTACGTCAAGGTTTCGTTTATTTAGGCCTTATCATGACTACAATTAGAACAATATACATAATTACATTTAAGAGACAAGATATATGATAATTGTTTGTGCTTAAAAGTACATTAAATAGAAAAAAATATTAATCAAGTAAGAAAATCTTCAAAAGTAAGGGAAACAAAAACAAGAGTGTAGCCACAAGCTTGAGAATGGTATTGTCTATAATAAAACGTTTTTGTTCTACCAATTAGGTTACTTAATTGTAAAAACAAATGTATAAGATGTCAAATCTATTGACTGAAACAAAAATGATTAAAAGAGTCTCATATAAACTTAATTCGCTAATATATAAAAAAATATATGAGTGTTTTTAAGCAAACAAACCATTATTGTGTAGGGGGAGGTTATGTAAGCTATAGAAGAAATAGTAACCTTATCTATTCCAAAATAAATGACCAATTGAGCATTTTTAAACAATATAATATCATAAATCAGAAACATCCAGCAATATGTTTAAATATTAAGTAAACGAAAACAAAAAAAACCTAAAAAAAAATTGCTTTTTACCATACTTTTCACTGAAAATCCAGGTTATCTGCACACTTTAATAATTTGTAGAAATTATTTTAAATTTCAGCATATAAAATACTAAGGTTCCCACATTTAGTTTTTAGATAACCGCATTATTAAACCCTATTGTGTTTATTTATTATTTCATTTATTTATTGCATTTCGATTTTTTTATCACTTAAATTATATCTCATGACATTCTAATTCTTCTATTATGTTATTTTTTAAATCTATTTTTTGGATTAATTTACTTTTGACCACCATAACCTTTTTATATATCTAGGTCTGAATTTCAGTCCTGAAGACGTCAGAATAGGCCATACGTTGACTGTATGATGCAATACGATGATTCATTGTCAATAATATTTTGAAGATACTGAAGCTTAAACAACCCCTAAAACAAATAAACATATGTAAATGTGTCTTTTAAGTTTAAATAATCCGGAAAATAATCTTATTATATGTCTAAAAATGTTCCATCTAAGCTAAAGTATCTTCAAGAAACCATATCAATCTAAACTTGGAATAACCTAACTGACTGTTTTCCGATGCCTTATCACTTCAAAGCTTTCAGTCAGATTCATAAGTTTACTTGGATTCAAACTTTCAGTAAACAGGGTATCTTGTATTTGTATCCATCTAAGAGTGATTCGTTTTTGTAGGATCAACAACCTTTGGAACGTTTCCGTTCAAATTAGTAAGAATCTTTTCTAGATAAGACATGTTAAAAGAAGAACAATATAACTTTTAAATACTGTTATCATCAACCAACTGGTGCTAATGTATAGATTATATTATAGTATATTTGCTTTCAGATAAGACTACTACCATAAATTACTTTGAACAAGTTTTTGACTACATGCATCAAGAGCATTTATTAAGTACAGTTTATTAATAATATAGTAGTATCCTACAGAAAAGGAGATATGTTTATTTTGTTAAAAACTCTTATATATCCGAAATTCTACCTGTTCAACTCATGATTACAAATCAAAACCCAAACGATGTAAGCAGAATGTAAAACGATAAATTGATTGAAAAATTTGTTTGAATTTGACAATATTGAACCTCATTTCGGATATCATGATATTATACTGTTATAACTCAATAATTTATGCCTGAGTTAATATCGTTTTGATAATTGTAACTCGTGTAACATTGACAAAAGCTGTAATGAGTTATTCTAATCGACAAAAGCGGACCAAAGTTTGAAAAATAGCGATCATTTAAACACATTTACATAGTAATAGCCTATATTTTTTTGGCGTTTTTGGTTATTTTATAAACGGAAATTGGGTAAAGAGATTATATTAGCAGAGGATTGTAAGGACCGAGAAAGGTAAGGTCATACGAGTGTGTTATTAGAAAATGGATCTAGATGCATAACTACATGGGGTGTTAGTTTAGCAGGCTATCTTATAAAGGCCATTAGCTCGACAATAAAAGCTCAGCCTAATTTGAATGTTCATATACATGATAAAATTCTTATTCATTGTTGGTATTTTTTTTTTACATTAATAATTTTTGTTGTACTCTTGAATTCTGCTTTGTCCATTGGATAATGTATACTCAGCTATAATCCATCCATTCCTCTACCCAAAAGAATATCATTCACTTCAGAATTTTAGTTATTATGTTTAGAGGGGTATTTCCTCTAAATAATAAGGGTGTTTTTCTTCAAAACCAGAAACCCAGGCTTCACCCGTGTCTGCTCTGGTATTTGTAAAGCCTCTTTTCAAGAATAATTATTTGGTATTAATAATTAATATTATAATTAATAATTTTAAGTTGGGTATCCAGTTTTAGATCTTCGTGAAAGAATAAATAATTTATAGGATTATAATTAGCTAGACGAGAAAGAGGGTTTTCATAGAGCCAAAACAACTTATTAGATAAATTTACATATAATTTTAGATTCTATAATCTGTGAAAAAAACAATTACGACTGGGGCACACATTCAATGTACTTTATTCCATTTGAATAATAAATTCTCTTTAGTTCATAATTGGTGTAGCAATAATGATTAGGTTTTAAACAATTTTTGTTATAATGGGGGAGGGGGTGGACAGGTAAGTATTATCTTACATATATCATACACGTGTAGCTTCAATTTTCTGCAGCTGTGTTTGTTCTGATACGCCTTGTGTGATGTTGAGGTTGAAACCACTCACCGTGCTATACCAGGCGTGGTTTACAAGCTTACCCTTTCGTCGTCGTTCAGCACGACGAAGTAATCCTTCAAAATGTTACGTGACTTGCTGTTGGCTGAGTCTGATGACATTGCTTTGGGATTTCTTGCTTCTTCTGGGATGAGTTATTTGGCGCTCTTGAATAAAGATATGAAAGCCCTAGAACCAACTAAATTAATACCAGCCCTATTTCAGTAGATAACCCTTGCTTGCTTTCGTTGTCGAAGGCTTAGAGAAGTGGTTCTCCTCTTAAAAAGTGTTTTGTCAATCGCCTTTCTTACATCTATTTTACAATAGCCGGTATGGAAATTTTCCAATCGATCTAATTTATAAAAAAGTATGTGCATAAATAATCCGGATAATTATGTATGTCTTGATTAAAATATGGTTTTATTTCATAGGCCTTTCATGTTTCCTCCCCTTTCACCCGGCTTTGCAAATTTAAATGTGAATTCCCGAAGTAATAGATTAAGATTAACCGTATATTTAGAGTCAACGTACCGTTTTCAGGGGGGAAAAAACGTTTCTGGAGTGTTGCCAAATATAAAGTTGAAGTGCACTGATTACATATGACCACGACTACTCTTTTTGGACGTATCATGCTATATATCTGTATGAATATAAAATTTGTTTGCATACACATTACACATTGTATCATATATACTAGACTTCCAAATGGACGTGTTTGAGAGGCACCTCATTAGTCTACACAACGACCCAGGAATTCGACTTTCACGAATATTATGGATCAACAACATCAAAACATTAGCCATTCTGCTTGAAATTTGGGCATGATATCCTTCTCAAATTTGTATTAATCAGTCGTTTGTTGATACGTTTTGTACTGACATCAATCTATCCTCAGGCACCATCTACGAAACCAGGAAAAAGAAATTTAGCAGAATCACATTAAGCTACAATTTTGGTAATTTTTCTTAAATAATATAATAAACAATATTTCTAATTTTTAATTATTCAACTATATAGTTAAATATCTTCAAAGCACACAAGACTTTTTAAAAAGATTTATTTTGAATAACAAACATAAATGACATGGTAATATACAGATCTAATCTAGCATAGTGACGGGCTAATGAGATACAATAGACTGACCTCCTTCTCTGATTCTCACGGGTTTAAATAAGAGTCAGCAAAGGGGTGATTCATAGTTCTTAGAATGTTAGCACGGGTGCACTATAACTCCCCGCAGCCTTAAGTTTTGAACTCTGGTCAAAACAAACATTTAATTTTTACATTTTAAAAACTTGATTTATACAATTTACTTAAAATTACTTTATGATCATCAATAGTAATAGGTGTTGTTGAAACCTTTACATTATTTAAAGGTAAATTTGAATTTTGGATCTTTTTACAATTTCTTTTATAAATAAAAATGTTAATTAGTACAATGATTAGAATAATACATAATACAAAAGAATAATGATAAATATTAGTGTTGTCTACAAAGGACAATATTTCTAATTCTGGTATAGTATAATTATTTGTTTCTAACATAGTTGTATTTAATATTACATTTTCATAAAATGGTTGTAAAATAGTGTTAAAATCATGAGTATAAATTTTATTAAATTCTGGAAAGCAATCCTCCTTACTAATATTAATTAATCCTACATTTGGTAAAAATACAGTGTTATTATGACAATCTGTTATTTTTTTAATATTTACAGTGATATATTGCTTAATATGATCTAAATATCTTATATTATTTTGATTACTTAATACTAGTTTACATTCTTTTAAATTTCCGTTATGTACAATAGATGAAACACATTTTGATTCTGTTTTATTAAGATTTATACAGTAATAATTGTCAATAAAAATACAACTTCCTTGATAGAGAGTGGCTCCTTTTTGTAAGTAAAGATCAGTTTTTAAATCAATTTCGTAAATTGTCTGGTTTATAATTCTTGGTACTGATATCACAAAATATCCTTTATAGGATTCATCATGAATTGGTAATTTGATAAAAGTATGGATTATATTGTGATGAGTTGAACAAAAGATTTTACTATTTTCTAATAGTAATTGATCAATATTATCTAGATTAAAAGTTGTATATACTTGTCTTAATTGGTTTAATCTATCCTGTAAATTTGACATACAATAAACTTATAATTACTTATAATTACCATCAAGTATGTTGTCTTCAGTGGAAAAATCTTCTTCCTTGGTGCTGCGAAGTCTCAACAAATAGTTTTGAAACTCGGGTGATAAGATTTGAAAATCTTCAGAAAGTTGAAAGATACCTCTGTAGTCGTGGAGAATGCTTGCTATACTTGTATACGCAGTGGCAATCTTCCTCAAGACGGAGAGAAGTAGTTATGCTGCTTGATTTCGGTATTACACACGATTCTAAGCTCCGCAAAGTTACTTTAAATACCTTCAAAATTCCTCCCAAGTCCCACGTTCGGGCGCCAGTTAAATATCTTCAAAGCACACAAGACTTTTTAAAAAGATTTATTTTGAATAACAAACATAAATGACATGGTAATATACAGATCTAATCTAGCATAGTGACGGGCTAATGAGATACAATAGACTGACCTCCTTCTCTGATTCTCACGGGTTTAAATAAGAGTCAGCAAAGGGGTGATTCATAGTTCTTAGAATGTTAGCACGGGTGCACTATAACTCCCCGCAGCCTTAAGTTTTGAACTCTGGTCAAAACAAACATTTAATTTTTACATTTTAAAAACTTGATTTATACAATTTACTTAAAATTACTTTATGATCATCAATAGTAATAGGTGTTGTTGAAACCTTTACATTATTTAAAGGTAAATTTGAATTTTGGATCTTTTTACAATTTCTTTTATAAATAAAAATGTTAATTAGTACAATGATTAGAATAATACATAATACAAAAGAATAATGATAAATATTAGTGTTGTCTACAAAGGACAATATTTCTAATTCTGGTATAGTATAATTATTTGTTTCTAACATAGTTGTATTTAATATTACATTTTCATAAAATGGTTGTAAAATAGTGTTAAAATCATGAGTATAAATTTTATTAAATTCTGGAAAGCAATCCTCCTTACTAATATTAATTAATCCTACATTTGGTAAAAATACAGTGTTATTATGACAATCTGTTATTTTTTTAATATTTACAGTGATATATTGCTTAATATGATCTAAATATCTTATATTATTTTGATTACTTAATACTAGTTTACATTCTTTTAAATTTCCGTTATGTACAATAGATGAAACACATTTTGATTCTGTTTTATTAAGATTTATACAGTAATAATTGTCAATAAAAATACAACTTCCTTGATAGAGAGTGGCTCCTTTTTGTAAGTAAAGATCAGTTTTTAAATCAATTTCGTAAATTGTCTGGTTTATAATTCTTGGTACTGATATCACAAAATATCCTTTATAGGATTCATCATGAATTGGTAATTTGATAAAAGTATGGATTATATTGTGATGAGTTGAACAAAAGATTTTACTATTTGTCCATAGAATTTCAGTATTATCTGAGATTAGTTTTATGTTACTTGGTAGATTTTTTATTACATCAATCATTAAATTGGTGTGAACAATGCCAAGCTTACAAAATTCTAAAGATAAAGTTAAATCTTTAATTTTATTTAATAAATGCATGATGTGAATATATAAGTCATAAGCTTTTTCATTTTGTCCTAGCGATTCGAAATTTTGTCTATTAATTATGAAATTTTTATTAATTGTTTTGATTTCATTCTGGTAATCCTCAATCAGACGTTTATTAATATTGACAGAATTTTCGATGTTATGTTCAATCTTATAATTATTTTGTTCTACATTTGAAATTATTTTATCGTAGTATTCCTTGTCGTCATTATTCATATTACCTGTTATCCAACTAATAACATTACCTAGACCATTTATCAAGCCTCGTCTGTGACGATTTTTAATATCTCTTTGTTGCATTAATTGAAATTGTTCAAAAACTTCGTTTGTTAAATCTTTTAGCAAATGATACATTTTATGTGATCTAAAGTTAGTAACATGATCTTCAATATTTATTATTTCTACTTCTAATAAACTTAAATTATAAAAATGATAAGTTTCATAATATTGATTAACTACTCTAATATTATTTACAGAATAATGGAGAATTCCTGGAGAGTTAGTGAGATCTACTACTTTTATCGTCAGAATCTTCTGAAGATGAAGTATCAGAATTATTGACATGTAGTGAATCTTCATCTGAAACAAAATGTTTCCTCTTTTTACGTTTGTTGGGTCTCCTAACGTTATCAACATGTGTTGTTAATTGCCTAGCGCCTTGGATTAACACATTTACTTTTCTGAATTTGTCTCTACTTTTAATCTTCGATTGAGTATCTTTGATAAATTCTTGATTTATTAATTCAGGTGGATCTTCCCGATTTTTATTTAATTTTTCTGTACGCTTTATCTTTTCTTCATTAATTTTTGTGTGAGCTAATTCATGCAAAAGTTGTAAATCTTTATGATACTTTTGTACGTATAGTTCTGTTATACTAATATTTTTGTTGTTGTTATTTTCTTTTATAAATCCGAAAGTGATTTCATTGGGTGTTAATTTTAGATTGTTATTTAAGGTATTATTGTACGCAATAATTGCAAGTTTTAATTTTTGTTCAAATGAATAAGATTTTCTCTCATGCGAGATAAGTCTTAGTAATTCGCTTAGTGTTAAATGAACTCTATTTAATAATCCCAAAGAATTTGAGTGATTAGTGGATGTATAATGTAATAAAATATCATTGTGGTCACAAAATTGTTTAACTAAATTGTTTTTCATTTCTGTGCCTTGATCTAATGAGATCTGTACTGGCGTAGGATAATGAGATAAATAATTTTGTAAACAATCACAAATATTGATTGCATTGTGTGTTGGAATAACTTGTGCGAACAATCTTTTTGAGAAAGTATCAACAGCAGTAAATATTATTTTCCTTTCATACTTCAAAATGTCAATCATTAATTCTCGAAAAGGTTTTTCTGGTGTTGGGGTTTGTTGAAATTTAGTTTTGATAGGTTTTCTATCATACTTTGATTTTTTACAAATTTCACATTTATTAATGTATTCTGTAATTTTGTCTTTCATATTGGGGAAATAAACTTGTTTTTTTAATTTTTCAAAAGTTTCTAATATTCCACGATGTTTAGTTTTTCCTAAATGATAGTTTTCAATAGTTTCGCGTTGTTCATTTACATTTTCTACGTCATTGATAAAGTTAAAATAACGTTTTATTCTTACAGAAGGGAATTCGTTTTCTATTATATTTTGAATCTCTTTAAAGTATTCATCGTAAGTTTTTTCTAAAGTTTTTATGTTCGGTGAACAGAAAATTCCGTAAGTCTTGTCCGGTTCTACGATCTGGTAGAGTAGAGTTTGCAAGTCATCTTTCCTGTTAATGATGAGTTCGTATCTTCTCTTGTTTCCAAATGGCTTAGAGAACTTCATGTCTTCTTTGTTTCCTCTAATGATAATAATTTGATTTTTTTCTACATTTATACATTTATCTGGTTCACATATCCAAGTTTGTTCATTGCTGGATTCTTGTGAATGAATAGTTTCTAGATCTGATTGATTTTCTGCATTTTCCGCTGTAGATGGAATATTTATTAATTCCTCCATAATTGCTTCATATTCTGTTGTTTTTTCAGCAGCTTCTTCTTGATTTTGTAATATGTCATCAATAAATACATCAATATCAATATCTACATCATCAATATCCATATCCTCTGGTTCCGTGTGGTTTACTTCATTTATATTTC
Organism: Acanthosoma haemorrhoidale; assembly: GCA_930367205.1. Taxonomy (NCBI): domain Eukaryota; kingdom Metazoa; phylum Arthropoda; class Insecta; order Hemiptera; family Acanthosomatidae; genus Acanthosoma; species Acanthosoma haemorrhoidale. The sequence goes on from OV884014.1 coordinate 53,669,417, forward strand.
TTGATAAAGCATCTGCTACATAATTTGTTTTACCATTAACATGTTTTATGTCAAATTCGAACTCCTGCAACTTCCAAATCCATTTCATGATTCGGGTGTTACCGTTCTTCATAGAAAATATCCAAGTTAGTGGTTTATGATCGGTTTGAAGTAAAAATTTAGTTCCGTATAAGTAAGGCTTAAAGTGTTGAGTCGCCCATACAACTGCTAATAATTCTTTTTCGATAGTGCTATAATTATTTTCCGCATTTTGTAGTACTCGTGAAGCGAATGCTACAGGATGTTCAATATCATCATCGTCTTTTTGGGACAATACCGCTCCAATTGCTTTATTACTAGCATCTGTAGTTAATATGAATGATTTATTCCAATCGGGGTATTTTAAAATTGGTGCATTTGCCATTAAATCTATTAATGTCTTACAAGCCCTTTTTATCTCTTCGGTTTTATAAATTTTTGTTTTATTTTCGTCATGAGGTACTGGAAAGTTTACTATAGTTTCTATCTTTTTCGGATCTGTTTTTAAACCTTCTTCAGTTACAATATAGCCGAGAAATTTTAATTCTTTTTTGAAAAATTCAGTTTTATCTAATTGAATTGATAACTGATGTTCTTTTAATGCTTTGAAAACTTTTTCCAAATCTCTTAAATGTTCGTTTTCATTTTTTGAATAAATAATAATATCGTCAACGTAAACCATTGCATTAGGAATATTTGATATCATCATTGTCATTGCTCTCTGAAAAGTCGGCGGTCCATTACTTATTCCGAATGGCATTCGAACAAATTCGTAATGACCATTTTCAGTAGAGAATGCTGTTTTTGGAATAGATTCTTCATCCATTTCTATTTGATGAAATCCCGATGTTAAATCAATAGTCGAAAATATTTTTGCACCTCTTAATCGATTCAGCAAATCTTCGATATTGGGTAACGGGAATTTATCTTTTATGGTAGCCTGATTTAATTTTCTATAATCGATTACCATGCGAACTTTTTTTATACCCGATGCGTCCATTTTTTTTGGAACAATCCACAAAGGGGAATTATACGGCGACTTACTTGGTCTAATTATTCCGTTTTTTAATAATTTTCCAACTTCTTCGTTAATCTGTTCTTTAAATTGTTCCGGATATCTATAATTTCGTGTATAAATCGGATTTTCATTCGTAGTTATTATTCTATGTTTTAATAATTTAGTCGGTTTTAATTTTTCATTTTCTGTTTTTAATATTTCACCGTTTTCACTTAATATTTTTGTGAGTTTTTCCGTTATCTCCGAATTTATGTGTTCGTGTCTTATAACATTTTTAATTTCATTAGTATCTTCGATATGAAACATTTCGTCTCTTTCAAGTTTGTATTTTATTCCCATTATTTTTATTTCCATGTCTTCTAAATTTATATTAGTTTTTAACATTTTCATTGTTTCGTACCCAAGTAAAATATCAAACCGTGAACTAATAGGATAAACTAAGAACTTTACTTCTTGATTAATTCCTATCAGATTTTGCAGGTTGAGGTTTACACTTTGTGTTCCTTCTGCTCGTCCTGTAGGGGTTTTTATCGCGAAGTTTTCTATGTTTATTTTAGCATCTTTCGGAATTGCTTGGGGACAAATATAATTTTTTGTTGCTCCTGTGTCAATTAACCATTTATTATTTTCTTTATCCAAGAGCTGTGGTAAATTATTTAAAAAATTAACTTCGTCACTTATTTTAATTACATTCGATCCGGTGGTTCTCCTTTGTTCGGACCTTGGTCTAAAAAATTATCTTTATTAGTTTCAAGTTGTTTTACTCTTTCAGTTAATATTCTAATTTGTTCATCTCTCTCATCCTCGGCGTAATGTACGCGATTAGAAACAGTTCTCATCGAAACCGTATTTGAATCATTTTGTTGTGGTGGATCTACTTTTTGTTGATTATTTCTCCAATTTCCGGATGGAGGTTTATTAAAGAATCTATGTTGAGATTTTGGATCCCATGATTGATTATGAATAGGTTTTTGATAATTTTGTTGATTATTTGGGTAATTGTGATAATTTGGTTGTGCATTTTGATAACTTTTATAATTTTGGTTTTGTTGATGTTGATAATCTTGTTTTTGTTCATGAGGTTGTTTTTGAAATTGTTTTTCATATTTATGTTTGTAATTTGGATCGAAATTTTTGCCTTTATAATTCGATTGGTGTGGTTGGTGGTGTTTGTCTTTTCGACTACCCGGACCGTACACCCGATGCACAATGTGCGCAGCGTTATTTCTTAAGATTTCGTCAATATCTTCGATTGTCTCGAATTTAATATGATAAATAAAATCAGTAAGCGAGGGATGTAAATTATGAACGGTGTGATGTGATATCTGTTTGTCGTATCTTTCCATTTCCGACTGTTTATTCACTATTTCCGAGTCGGCATACACGCGAGCATATAAATCGCATCTTTTCTTACCTAATCTTTCTAAGTAATCATGTGGGTTTTCGTTATGGTACGATTTAGTATTGAGTATTTCTGATATTAATTGCTCTCTCGTTCGCGTATCTTGATATTTACGTTTAAGGAATGTTAAAATTTCTGTCACACTAGTGAATTCCTTATCATAGGTTGCAATTTTTGCTTTTCCTTTTAGCTTAGTTAATAAAGTTAATACTAATTTTGAATGGTTTATATCTTTATATTGGTTATCATCTTTACAATATAAGTCATACACAAATTTTGTATTTCTAATAAAATCTACTAATTGTAAAGGATCACCATCATATTCCGGAATTAATTTAAAATCATGATCTTTTATTTCCATAGCCATCTCTGAATTTGTATTTTCTAATAGTAATTGATCAATATTATCTAGATTAAAAGTTGTATATACTTGTCTTAATTGGTTTAATCTATCCTGTAAATTTGACATACAATAAACTTATAATTACTTATAATTACCATCAAGTATGTTGTCTTCAGTGGAAAAATCTTCTTCCTTGGTGCTGCGAAGTCTCAACAAATAGTTTTGAAACTCGGGTGATAAGATTTGAAAATCTTCAGAAAGTTGAAAGATACCTCTGTAGTCGTGGAGAATGCTTGCTATACTTGTATACGCAGTGGCAATCTTCCTCAAGACGGAGAGAAGTAGTTATGCTGCTTGATTTCGGTATTACACACGATTCTAAGCTCCGCAAAGTTACTTTAAATACCTTCAAAATTCCTCCCAAGTCCCACGTTCGGGCGCCAGTTAAATATCTTCAAAGCACACAAGACTTTTTAAAAAGATTTATTTTGAATAACAAACATAAATGACATGGTAATATACAGATCTAATCTAGCATAGTGACGGGCTAATGAGATACAATAGACTGACCTCCTTCTCTGATTCTCACGGGGTTTAAATAAGAGTCAGCAAAGGGGTGATTCATAGTTCTTAGAATGTTAGCACGGGTGCACTATAACTATATTGTTTAACCAAATTTTGTTATTAAATTTTAGATTGGCTCAAACACCATGTAAGCCACCAAGCCGTTCATGCCACATTGCTGTCTTCCAATTCCTTATCAAGCCACGAATTTGCTGTTGTGAGAGAATAGGATACTGGGTTATTACATGAATAATTTATCAATAGGCCATCTGCGAGAGTTTAAAATATGCTTCTCGGGTCTGTAACTATAAACAGATTGTATTTAAATAATGAAGATTATAATGTTCTTGCTATTTGTTCGGCTCTTCCGTAGCTTAATTTCCCATGGTTGTTCAAGGGAGCGCTTGATGCTGTTGAGAGGTAATACTAGTTTATAGTTTTATCATAATAGAGCGCTTAATTCGAAATTCACTTTTCCAACTATGTATAAATAGCATTACTTGAGGGCTTCAAAAGTTTCTGGGCAGGTTTAGTTGAAACTGTTTCAGCAACTACTTCAACTATTGACGTTCAAACACTAATAAGATTATAATAACCTGAAGAGTAAAATCACCAGAATAACTCTTTTACATTGCATTAACACTGCTACTTTTCAAAGAAGTTCAAGAGCACTCCTCTATATGCCCGTTGAAAAATAAACTTATTATTTTGTTCCATCAGACAAAAATACTGTTTAAAGTTGATAAGGTAATACAATAAATATGTTTATCTCAAGAATATTACAAAATTACTATAATGGTAAAGTTGTCTAAGTTTACAAGCAAATGTCCTACTAATCAGTGAGAAAGGATGATTGACGGGTTCACTAATCCTTTCCGTCATCGATCCCCGGAAATTTCAGACATAAATTATACGAAGTAGATAGGAACTCTCCACTTCCTCCAAATCTAGGTCAGAATCTATCCGAGGGTGACATTCCTTCCAATTGTCGAAGGAGAAGTTAGCGACTGAAGGTGGAAGTGATATGACCGAATTTTCACCCAATTGATGAAAAATCAATGTTTTTTTTTGCACCTCTATTTTGAAATATTTGGAATTAAAATCTGCAAGGAACCTAATAAACTAAAATTTGTCCTGGTATGTCTCATTTTCTATAGCTACGCCACATTATATTCAGTATATGAAGTTATAGAACTGATTTAATGCGTTTATATTACTCAAGAATTTTGAAATTTGAAGGTGTTGCTCATCCTCCAGCAAATGGGCTTAAATTAAAAATAAATAATTTCCCTTCTTATCAACGGTTCTTAAAATAGAGATCATGACATGTATATTAATAACATGGATTATGTATTGCGGCTTTAAACTAAATATAATAAAAAGTTATTTAAACAGCCAATTTCGGAAGAATGTCAAGAACTGTTGACTCCGAATATAGAAGGTTGCTAAATTAGGAAAATAACTCGTTAAGACTGAAAATATAACCAACACACACGTAAAATCTCTCGTTTGCGTGCGCAAAAAAAGTGGTGGTTTAAGGTTTCAGAATAAATGAATGCATATCAGCACTAGAAATACCATTCCAAGGTGACGGATACTTCTACTTTGATCATTCCCCCCTAATTTATGCTAAGCAGAAATTGCGTTTGAGTCACAAGGATATAGAAGTTATATTATTAGGACCACACGACATGCTACGAAACAGAGACATTTATAAATATAATCTTGGCGTGTGTACTTTTTATTAAACTTTCACGCGCTTATCATTCGTTCTATTCGTATAGAAATGACATTTTACTGCTAACAGTAATTCGTTACAAGCTGCTATTTATGGATCTATTCAACGTCAAATACAATATACCATAACATAAAGTATTAGCCAGCTTTTCATTTGTGTTTTTTTATTTAGTACAGAAAATCCCCACCTTGAACTTTTGAAACTAATATCATTATTGGCTAAATTTAATATCAGCCAATCGTAAAAAAAAAATATATACACTGCCGGAATCACTACAAGGTTACATCAAAGCAGGGTCCTTTGAGGTGCCTGCTGGGGTTGGAAACCAAATTGAAATTCTGTAAAATAAATAAAATGAGATCAGGTCATCCAAGCAAAAAGTTGCTCTTGTAAATGTTTGAGGTTTGCACAACATGAATTTAAGACAATGTTCGAATAATTGATGTGCTGAATCCATTTATACCTTTTTCCTTTTATCGTGAACATTTTAATTAACAAAAAGAGAAAAGAATGTATAAATAAATCAGTTGGTCTCTTGACTGTTACAGAGTGTATGGTGTTTAGATAGATTTTATATATACTTTTTTTCAGTGTTTTTTTGTTTGTTTTACTAATACACAAATTGTATGTTATTTATGAATCTCAATTCAATAACAACTTTATTATGATGAAATTACAATCTGCCTACTTAATAGGCAATAAATAATTGAGATAAGTGTTTTCATTCATACCATATTTACAATTCATCATTCGTTCGCACATTCATACAATATTTACAAACAGCCCAGGGGCCCCCCAAGTCCTCACGGTTGTTGCCTCCCTCGCAAGCGAAAGAGAAAGCGGAGTCTCGGGAAGTCCCCCACGCTCCCCACCAGCCACGTCACCGGATACGAGCCAGCGGAGGCTGACGAAGAGCGCGAGAGCCACATACGCTCAGGACATGATTGGAGAAACTGGCCATTGCCAGGACTCCCACTGTGCGCATTTATAGTAGGTCATTTATGAATCTAGTGGTGATATAATTCAACAATTCAAGTTCAAACAATATCCAACCCACTATGGATAGTCTGGATTCCCAATTAACATAAGGTCCTAATAATAAAAAAATTAAAACCTGGAAGGCACTCCACCAAATCATTAAAAAAAACTAATCAGTAAATAGCCACCATGTATACTAGCAATTTTTGTATTGCCTACCACAGATCAAAGCTGGCACTTTCGCCGGCCGTTACGAAACGTATTTCTGCACCTTGAATGAAAATGAAGGTTATTATCGGTATTCCGCTTCAACAGAAACAAAGTTGAAGATTATTTGGAAAAACCTATGTTGACTGTTCAGCTTCCATGGAGTTTACGTCATGACAGAACTTTATAAAACTCCTGAAAATTACAAAATATTGCGGCCAACGTCATATTTGATGTAACGCAAAAAACTTGAAGGAATGCTGTGGATACTCCCTGGTTCGTCAGAAGCAAACAATTTCACTAAGACTTCAAAATTGAGAGTAGGTATTCTCAGGTTATCAAACATACGGCGAGATATTCGTAGTTCTGAAGCCAGGTAAAGCATTACAAGACATAGAAAGCAATAGACCGATAATATTATTAGCTATTTTAGGAGAATTACTGGGATCATTAACAAAAAAGCGGATTTGCTCATTTATTTCATGCAAATTGTGCCATTTATGATTTCCAGTAGAAGCATTCAACTTTACACCACCGAAAAACCGAACACATTGCACATGGCTTTGAGATGAAAAAAAATAAAAGTTGCCACATTTCTCGGCTTCCAGCAAGCATTCGACAAAGTCTAGGATTCCGGGATTTCGTACAAGTTGGAAAACATGACGTTCCTCTTTTCTATTTAAAATTCAGAATTCATTTTTCAAAGAACGAACCTGTTCAATACGAGTTAACCATAGTTTCTATTTAACGGGATTTACTCATGCAGGTACTCCACCTCACTGCCAAAACTTTTATCTGGATGATATTATTCATTCAATCACATTAATATCAATGTTTGCCGATGACACCACTAAGTTTTACCAACATGTGACATATAAATACATAGATAGTTATTGCACGGAATAAGCTGGAGAACAGCCTGGACGATCTGGAAGAACACTTTACCTACTGGAAAAATATTCTTTCCTGCCCTGCACAAATGTGTAGAAACAACTTTCACCTTGTGCCCCTCTTCAAATCCACCCGTGCTAAGTCTAACCGTGAAATCGTAACTTGGTATGATTAAAATGAAACAGTAAGGTACCTGGTAGGCCTTTGACATGGATCGCTGTTTGACATGGAAGAGTCACTTCACTAAAAAAAGGCAGCGAGGCATATTCTAGGCTGGAGTGATATACCCCATTATGAATAAGAAATCGCACCAGAAACCGGAAGTTGCCATGCTAATCTTCCACCTTATCTTATCATCCTTACATCACTGCTTATTATGTACGGTTTTGAATTATGGGGCTTTGCCTGTAGTTTAAAGCTTAAAAGCCTGAAAAAGACTGAGGAATGCGTGAATGCTCCCTGGTTTGTCAGAACTAATTTTTTACAAAGAATGATATTATTACAAAATTAGATTTTGTTAGGGGTGTCTCTTATGGGACCGTTCTCCATTCTCTCTACGCTATTATTATTTTATCTGTCGTGTTCAAATATGCCTGTATCAAGACGAGCAGGAAATAAATATATACACTATAAATAAATAAATAAAATGACTTATGAGAACTCTCAATTTCTCACCCTTGTGTAAAAAGTCTTCTTTTACTCTTCCAGGTTTCTTCCGGGCTTGTCAGTTCAAAACCTTTAATCCAACTTTCTTCGCATGAAATTCGAAGTTCCCTTGAAATTACAGCAATAGGCACATAATTTAATGTTAAATACAATTTCCAAGGAGATATAGCTACAATACACAATGGCTGAATATCATGTTTTAATTATGATTGCACCGCAATATACTCTGCGTGTTGAACAACAGCTCACTAAAAATATTGATTACATACGTCAAAATAAAATGATAGTGATCCCGGTAGATTATTGAAATGTACTTTTAAATTATCTTAACGAATAACTTCGAACAGATCTTGTCTACCTTGAGTTTAATTTCTTTTTACAATGCATGTTCTAAAACCTGTTTTCAGATATTTTCATTCATAGTTAAGTATGTGTTAAATTGAAGATCTACTTGTCCTGATTAAATGATAGTTTTTGAAACTCTAGCTTTTGGAAGCTTTAGCTACAAAAAATGGAAATCATGAAGTTTTTAAAACGCCTATTTTGCCTAAAGGGATTGCCCCATTTTCATTTTTCATAACAAATAATAGCTCAGATAGAATAGAGAATAGACGGCCCTAACGAAATATAATTTTTTAATAATATCATTCTTTTTGAAAAATTAGTTGATTATATTGAATATATATAGTTATAGTGCACCCGTGCTAACATTCTAAGAACTATGAATCACCCCTTTGCTGACTCTTATTTAAACCCGTGAGAATCAGAGAAGGAGGTCAGTCTATTGTATCTCATTAGCCCGTCACTATGCTAGATTAGATCTGTATATTACCATGTCATTTATGTTTGTTATTCAAAATAAATCTTTTTAAAAAGTCTTGTGTGCTTTGAAGATATTTAACTGGCGCCCGAACGTGGGACTTGGGAGGAATTTTGAAGGTATTTAAAGTAACTTTGCGGAGCTTAGAATCGTGTGTAATACCGAAATCAAGCAGCATAACTACTTCTCTCCGTCTTGAGGAAGATTGCCACTGCGTATACAAGTATAGCAAGCATTCTCCACGACTACAGAGGTATCTTTCAACTTTCTGAAGATTTTCAAATCTTATCACCCGAGTTTCAAAACTATTTGTTGAGACTTCGCAGCACCAAGGAAGAAGATTTTTCCACTGAAGACAACATACTTGATGGTAATTATAAGTAATTATAAGTTTATTGTATGTCAAATTTACAGGATAGATTAAACCAATTAAGACAAGTATATACAACTTTTAATCTAGATAATATTGATCAATTACTATTAGAAAATACAAATTCAGAGATGGCTATGGAAATAAAAGATCATGATTTTAAATTAATTCCGGAATATGATGGTGATCCTTTACAATTAGTAGATTTTATTAGAAATACAAAATTTGTGTATGACTTATATTGTAAAGATGATAACCAATATAAAGATATAAACCATTCAAAATTAGTATTAACTTTATTAACTAAGCTAAAAGGAAAAGCAAAAATTGCAACCTATGATAAGGAATTCACTAGTGTGACAGAAATTTTAACATTCCTTAAACGTAAATATCAAGATACGCGAACGAGAGAGCAATTAATATCAGAAATACTCAATACTAAATCGTACCATAACGAAAACCCACATGATTACTTAGAAAGATTAGGTAAGAAAAGATGCGATTTATATGCTCGCGTGTATGCCGACTCGGAAATAGTGAATAAACAGTCGGAAATGGAAAGATACGACAAACAGATATCACATCACACCGTTCATAATTTACATCCCTCGCTTACTGATTTTATTTATTATATTAAATTCGAGACAATCGAAGATATTGACGAAATCTTAAGAAATAACGCTGCGCACATTGTGCATCGGGTGTACGGTCCGGGTAGTCGAAAAGACAAACACCACCAACCACACCAATCGAATTATAAAGGCAAAAATTTCGATCCAAATTACAAACATAAATATGAAAAACAATTTCAAAAACAACCTCATGAACAAAAACAAGATTATCAACATCAACAAAACCAAAATTATAAAAGTTATCAAAATGCACAACCAAATTATCACAATTACCCAAATAATCAACAAAATTATCAAAAACCTATTCATAATCAATCATGGGATCCAAAATCTCAACATAGATTCTTTAATAAACCTCCATCCGGAAATTGGAGAAATAATCAACAAAAAGTAGATCCACCACAACAAAATGATTCAAATACGGTTTCGATGAGAACTGTTTCTAATCGCGTACATTACGCCGAGGATGAGAGAGATGAACAAATTAGAATATTAACTGAAAGAGTAAAACAACTTGAAACTAATAAAGATAATTTTTTAGACCAAGGTCCGAACAAAGGAGAACCACCGGATCGAATGTAATTAAAATAAGTGACGAAGTTAATTTTTTAAATAATTTACCACAGCTCTTGGATAAAGAAAATAATAAATGGTTAATTGACACAGGAGCAACAAAAAATTATATTTGTCCCCAAGCAATTCCGAAAGATGCTAAAATAAACATAGAAAACTTCGCGATAAAAACCCCTACAGGACGAGCAGAAGGAACACAAAGTGTAAACCTCAACCTGCAAAATCTGATAGGAATTAATCAAGAAGTAAAGTTCTTAGTTTATCCTATTAGTTCACGGTTTGATATTTTACTTGGGTACGAAACAATGAAAATGTTAAAAACTAATATAAATTTAGAAGACATGGAAATAAAAATAATGGGAATAAAATACAAACTTGAAAGAGACGAAATGTTTCATATCGAAGATACTAATGAAATTAAAAATGTTATAAGACACGAACACATAAATTCGGAGATAACGGAAAAACTCACAAAAATATTAAGTGAAAACGGTGAAATATTAAAAACAGAAAATGAAAAATTAAAACCGACTAAATTATTAAAACATAGAATAATAACTACGAATGAAAATCCGATTTATACACGAAATTATAGATATCCGGAACAATTTAAAGAACAGATTAACGAAGAAGTTGGAAAATTATTAAAAAACGGAATAATTAGACCAAGTAAGTCGCCGTATAATTCCCCTTTGTGGATTGTTCCAAAAAAAATGGACGCATCGGGTATAAAAAAAGTTCGCATGGTAATCGATTATAGAAAATTAAATCAGGCTACCATAAAAGATAAATTCCCGTTACCCAATATCGAAGATTTGCTGAATCGATTAAGAGGTGCAAAAATATTTTCGACTATTGATTTAACATCGGGATTTCATCAAATAGAAATGGATGAAGAATCTATTCCAAAAACAGCATTCTCTACTGAAAATGGTCATTACGAATTTGTTCGAATGCCATTCGGAATAAGTAATGGACCGCCGACTTTTCAGAGAGCAATGACAATGATGATATCAAATATTCCTAATGCAATGGTTTACGTTGACGATATTATTATTTATTCAAAAAATGAAAACGAACATTTAAGAGATTTGGAAAAAGTTTTCAAAGCATTAAAAGAACATCAGTTATCAATTCAATTAGATAAAACTGAATTTTTCAAAAAAGAATTAAAATTTCTCGGCTATATTGTAACTGAAGAAGGTTTAAAAACAGATCCGAAAAAGATAGAAACTATAGTAAACTTTCCAGTACCTCATGACGAAAAGTCGACAAGACAGTTCTTAGGTATGACAGGATACTATAGGAAATTCATTAAAGGATATGCAAAAATAACTAAACCTATTTCAGATTCGATTAAAACAAAAATTTATAAAACCGAAGAGATAAAAAGGGCTTGTAAGACATTAATAGATTTAATGGCAAATGCACCAATTTTAAAATACCCCGATTGGAATAAATCATTCATATTAACTACAGATGCTAGTAATAAAGCAATTGGAGCGGTATTGTCCCAAAAAGACGATGATGATATTGAACATCCTTTAGCATTCGCTTCACGAGTACTACAAAATGCGGAAAATAATTATAGCACTATCGAAAAAGAATTATTAGCAGTTGTATGGGCGACTCAACACTTTAAGCCTTACTTATACGGAACTAAATTTTTACTTCAAACCGATCATAAACCACTAACTTGGATATTTTCTATGAAGAACGGTAACACCCGAATCATGAAATGGATTTGGAAGTTGCAGGAGTTCGAATTTGACATAAAACATGTTAATGGTAAAACAAATTATGTAGCAGATGCTTTATCAAGAAATATAAATGAAGTAAACCACACGGAACCAGAGGATATGGATATTGATGATGTAGATATTGATATTGATGTATTTATTGATGACATATTACAAAATCAAGAAGAAGCTGCTGAAAAAACAACAGAATATGAAGCAATTATGGAGGAATTAATAAATATTCCATCTACAGCGGAAAATGCAGAAAATCAATCAGATCTAGAAACTATTCATTCACAAGAATCCAGCAATGAACAAACTTGGATATGTGAACCAGATAAATGTATAAATGTAGAAAAAAATCAAATTATTATCATTAGAGGAAACAAAGAAGACATGAAGTTCTCTAAGCCATTTGGAAACAAGAGAAGATACGAACTCATCATTAACAGGAAAGATGACTTGCAAACTCTACTCTACCAGATCGTAGAACCGGACAAGACTTACGGAATTTTCTGTTCACCGAACATAAAAACTTTAGAAAAAACTTACGATGAATACTTTAAAGAGATTCAAAATATAATAGAAAACGAATTCCCTTCTGTAAGAATAAAACGTTATTTTAACTTTATCAATGACGTAGAAAATGTAAATGAACAACGCGAAACTATTGAAAACTATCATTTAGGAAAAACTAAACATCGTGGAATATTAGAAACTTTTGAAAAATTAAAAAAACAAGTTTATTTCCCCAATATGAAAGACAAAATTACAGAATACATTAATAAATGTGAAATTTGTAAAAAATCAAAGTATGATAGAAAACCTATCAAAACTAAATTTCAACAAACCCCAACACCAGAAAAACCTTTTCGAGAATTAATGATTGACATTTTGAAGTATGAAAGGAAAATAATATTTACTGCTGTTGATACTTTCTCAAAAAGATTGTTCGCACAAGTTATTCCAACACACAATGCAATCAATATTTGTGATTGTTTACAAAATTATTTATCTCATTATCCTACGCCAGTACAGATCTCATTAGATCAAGGCACAGAAATGAAAAACAATTTAGTTAAACAATTTTGTGACCACAATGATATTTTATTACATTATACATCCACTAATCACTCAAATTCTTTGGGATTATTAAATAGAGTTCATTTAACACTAAGCGAATTACTAAGACTTATCTCGCATGAGAGAAAATCTTATTCATTTGAACAAAAATTAAAACTTGCAATTATTGCGTACAATAATACCTTAAATAACAATCTAAAATTAACACCCAATGAAATCACTTTCGGATTTATAAAAGAAAATAACAACAACAAAAATATTAGTATAACAGAACTATACGTACAAAAGTATCATAAAGATTTACAACTTTTGCATGAATTAGCTCACACAAAAATTAATGAAGAAAAGATAAAGCGTACAGAAAAATTAAATAAAAATCGGGAAGATCCACCTGAATTAATAAATCAAGAATTTATCAAAGATACTCAATCGAAGATTAAAAGTAGAGACAAATTCAGAAAAGTAAATGTGTTAATCCAAGGCGCTAGGCAATTAACAACACATGTTGATAACGTTAGGAGACCCAACAAACGTAAAAAGAGGAAACATTTTGTTTCAGATGAAGATTCACTACATGTCAATAATTCTGATACTTCATCTTCAGAAGATTCTGACGATAAAAGTAGTAGATCTCACTAACTCTCCAGGAATTCTCCATTATTCTGTAAATAATATTAGAGTAGTTAATCAATATTATGAAACTTATCATTTTTATAATTTAAGTTTATTAGAAGTAGAAATAATAAATATTGAAGATCATGTTACTAACTTTAGATCACATAAAATGTATCATTTGCTAAAAGATTTAACAAACGAAGTTTTTGAACAATTTCAATTAATGCAACAAAGAGATATTAAAAATCGTCACAAACGAGGCTTGATAAATGGTCTAGGTAATGTTATTAGTTGGATAACAGGTAATATGAATAATGACGACAAGGAATACTACGATAAAATAATTTCAAATGTAGAACAAAATAATTATAAGATTGAACATAACATCGAAAATTCTGTCAATATTAATAAACGTCTGATTGAGGATTACCAGAATGAAATCAAAACAATTAATAAAAATTTCATAATTAATAGACAAAATTTCGAATCGCTAGGACAAAATGAAAAAGCTTATGACTTATATATTCACATCATGCATTTATTAAATAAAATTAAAGATTTAACTTTATCTTTAGAATTTTGTAAGCTTGGCATTGTTCACACCAATTTAATGATTGATGTAATAAAAAATCTACCAAGTAACATAAAACTAATCTCAGATAATACTGAAATTCTATGGACAAATAGTAAAATCTTTTGTTCAACTCATCACAATATAATCCATACTTTTATCAAATTACCAATTCATGATGAATCCTATAAAGGATATTTTGTGATATCAGTACCAAGAATTATAAACCAGACAATTTACGAAATTGATTTAAAAACTGATCTTTACTTACAAAAAGGAGCCACTCTCTATCAAGGAAGTTGTATTTTTATTGACAATTATTACTGTATAAATCTTAATAAAACAGAATCAAAATGTGTTTCATCTATTGTACATAACGGAAATTTAAAAGAATGTAAACTAGTATTAAGTAATCAAAATAATATAAGATATTTAGATCATATTAAGCAATATATCACTGTAAATATTAAAAAAATAACAGATTGTCATAATAACACTGTATTTTTACCAAATGTAGGATTAATTAATATTAGTAAGGAGGATTGCTTTCCAGAATTTAATAAAATTTATACTCATGATTTTAACACTATTTTACAACCATTTTATGAAAATGTAATATTAAATACAACTATGTTAGAAACAAATAATTATACTATACCAGAATTAGAAATATTGTCCTTTGTAGACAACGCTAATATTTATCATTATTCTTTTGTATTATGTATTATTCTAATCATTGTACTAATTAACATTTTTATTTATAAAAGAAATTGTAAAAAGATCCAAAATTCAAATTTACCTTTAAATAATGTAAAGGTTTCAACAACACCTATTACTATTGATGATCATAAAGTAATTTTAAGTAAATTGTATAAATCAAGTTTTTAAAATGTAAAAATTAAATGTTTGTTTTGACCAGAGTTCAAAACTTAAGGCTGCGGGGAGTTATAGTGCACCCGTGCTAACATTCTAAGAACTATGAATCACCCCTTTGCTGACTCTTATTTAAACCCCGTGAGAATCAGAGAAGGAGGTCAGTCTATTGTATCTCATTAGCCCGTCACTATGCTAGATTAGATCTGTATATTACCATGTCATTTATGTTTGTTATTCAAAATAAATCTTTTTAAAAAGTCTTGTGTGCTTTGAAGATATTTAACTATATAGAATACAAGGCTCTATTGAAAAACACTCAAATGAAAAGAAGAATTTCATTTCGTTGGCTATCGCTGCTGCTGCTACCTAGGAGATACAGCAGGGACGACTTCGCACATTGGACACCGTTGGAGTTTTGTCGAGACCGGTCACTATGGATCCTAGCTTCGTTGTAGTAGCATCAAAATTTGTTGAGTGCCGAGATTAACTTGTGAGATTAATTTGTCGAATCCTAAGTTATCGGTTGGAATCTGGTGGTAGTCATAACAGATACATGGTTCGGAAGTTTTTTGTATCCTTGGCCTGAAATCGAGGAAAGCAGTCAGAAGCCATCCATTAGGCCAGAAGCTCCTGCCCGAGGCTGGACCGATCGCCGGACAGGTTAAAGGGGGATTGATTCCTAAAATTTTTCTTTCAATTTCGATCTATCCGATCCCGAAAACCACCCCTTTTCCCTTACAGAGAGACGGGTCGGCGGCGACGGGGTCTGCTATTGGTGGTAAGTTTGAAATTTATCGAATCTAAAATTATTAATTTATTGATTATTAATATAATTTCTTGTTATGTTTTACTCAATTTCAGTATCTGTCATCGTTATTTGATATCACAGTCCACTATTGGTTCTCTATCAGAGAAATAACTTGAAAATTCGTTCGTTCTAATTCTGACCTAAAATTGAATAATAGTGATCTCACAGCTAATTTATCTGCGTTCACACATGGCGATTTCCGTAAGTTTTGGAAACTCCTTAAGACCACTACCAAGAAGGGCTCAGGTGTTTGTCTTCATGACGGAGACACCCTCTACACGTCAAAAGAACAGGCGAAAATACTGACCGACCACTATACTGCAGACAATGCCGCTACGACAGATAACTACCACGATCTGCAGCAGCTGGAGTAAGGTCAGAACTACATGTTTGTTTCCCTGATGCAGCAAAGGCGATTCTTCGCCGGTGTCAGGGAAACCGAGCACTAGGGTCCGACGGGGTGTAAACGTACAGACTAATAACTTGATAAATAAAATATATTTTCTATATAATTTTATTTAAATTTTACAATTTTTTTATCATAAATTGTATTTTTTTTAAAAAGGAGGAAATTTATTTGAAATATTATTAAAACAATTCAGTATACATACTTGCACAAATTAATTGGAAGTCAAATATAAATTAAATATTGTAAAAAGAAATGAAACGTTATTAGGCACAATGGGGACTACTGTAACCCAACTTAACTGAAGATCATCTTAGCTTGTTTACGGAAGAGCCTTGGAATTTCATTGATGTCTCCTAGTCGCTCGTTGGGGGCGTTATCCACAACCACGCTAGTTCTTTCAAATTTTTTTCCGATATTATTGACTACTTTCCTCATAGTCCTTTTCATATAAATTATATTATTCTCCATCACTTTCTTCTAATGGATCCTCTCTCTCGTTTTCTAATTCTGTCTTCTTTAAGTTGTTTGTACCATTTCAGCAAAACATTAGAATCGGCATTGCACTCAGTTGGTAAAAAAGAAAACCTAACATAGATTAATACTCAAATAAATGAAGTTGATTATTTTATATATATATCTGCAAATTAATTAGGAGTCAAATATAAATTTCATTTGAGAGAAAAATGAAACGTTATTTGCCGCGCGGGGACAACAGTAACTCAACTCCGTTAATCCGTCAGTAGGGGCTATTGAAATATAGAGATAAAATGGGGTTATGGAGTCGTAAAGGGGGTGAGTCAGATACTACGACCCTTACCTCTCCAAGGTGAAAACGATGTTTGTTGTCTGGTGGGGTACAACTGTGCCCCACATGCCTAACGGTGGGCTCATAGTGTGCTACGTGGACTTTTTTTTCAGAACTTCGATCACATCTAAACACGGTAGTGCAAATATATTTCCCCGCAGAGCATAAGAGAGATAAAGTGAGATTCTGTGTAATAATGGATGAGAAAGCATGTTTCTGTGATGGTGGGAGTCGAACCCAGTGTACTCTGAGCCGAGTTGAAATGTCTTGTAGAACAAGGAACTAATTTCTCCTGAGCTACACAAACGACCCTTCTCCTATACTTTACCAGCCTCCCACACAGCTTGTGGGCGGTCATAGGGTGACTGAGTTAGGCCCGCTGCCAAACTTGTGTAAAGACAATAGATGCTCTGTGAATGTGGAACGTCGTCACATGTGGGGGCTGATCCAAAGACTAAAAATTTTTCATGACAAACACGAAGAATCAAAATAAATTCCCTATTAGTATTCATGCAGTTATAGAAGTTTCAACTTTGCATGAATTGTTACAGTTAAACACACTAGTGATGAATAGGGATACATTCAAATTGATCAGTACGATAATAAAGGAGCCATAAATTGATTGCTAGCAAAAAATATTCAATCAGGTGCACAAGTGTTTTAAAAAATGGATCCTTTAAAAAGAAATAAAAAAGGTTAAAAGAAAGCCTGGCAGTCCAGGCTTAACAACTTAACTTAACTTAACAACTGAGTAACACGGCATTTGTCTATTACTAATGGAAAATACATAAATAATAATAATTAATAACCCGAGAAAAAAATACTTGGAAGATCTAGACTCTAGTACGGGACCTTCCCAATATGCAGTCGAGAGTTCTACGAAGTGACCTACCCTACCTCCCCAATATGAATTGACTTTGGCCAAATTCTGGCAAAGCCTGCACACGGTGTACACGATAACCATAGAACCAGATAGCGGAGACATATTGTGAACCCTTAGTTAATTTCCTAAGAGCCCGTTTGCCAATGTCAAAGCATCACATGAAAATATTGAAATGTATCGTTTTTAAATGATAAGTATTTACTGTGGTATCCTTCCCTCTATTTTTAAAAACCCGAACCTATCTGAATTTAAACAGCTGAAAATTTATTATTTTTTTTTTTTTTTTACTTTATTGTGATAAAATAACAAATCTGCCTTATTGGGCAATAAGTATATGTGATAGATGTTCTCATTCAGACCATATTTACAATTTCCATTCACTGGCTTATTCAGTATTTACGAACAGCCCAGAGATCTCTCAAATCCATATGGTTGTCACCTCCCTTGTAAGCGAAAGAGGAAGCGGAGCCTTGGGAAGTCCCACACGCTCCTCCGTCAGCCGCGTCACCGGATACGAGCCAGTGTAGGCTGACGAAGAGCGCGAGAGCCACATACGCTCAGAACATGACTGGAGAAACTGGTCATTGCCAGGACTCCCACTGTAACGCATTTATAGCAGGTCACGAGGCCACTGCTGTTTCAGTATCCGAGGAGGATTATAGGGTTGAGTGGAGCAGTGTAATGACTGTGCTTCGGGATTAGGGTGGTTGGATAGGTTACTATGGAATTTCATGAACTTAGAAGGGATGAGTTCAAGAATGTCGGGTATATTAAGATCGTTATGAAAGTTTTTGTTGCTAACGTAATAAAGAGCATTAACTATTGTTCTGGTTATTTTAAATAAAAACAGTTGAAATGTAGGTACTGATTACTATCTCACAATATTTTATTTAGTTCAATTATTTAAAATTTTCATGATCGCCGCAGATTTTATGGCCCGACTGCTTCGTTCGAGCACCTCAGTTAAACAGAACCCGAATACATGTCAATGAATATAAAATAAAACTCGTTAATTGAATAAAGTTCTAACAATAAACTTCCATGCACAACTATAATTATTAATAATTAATAGCCAAAAAAAAATCCTGGCAAGATCAGGGCGCCTACCCCTATATATAATCGGGGCGCTAACAACTAAGCTACCCTGCATTCAGAGACGACCTTCATAATATGAATTATCTTTAGATCGAAGATAGGCAACAGCCAGTTACTCGAATGATTTTCTGATCGTCTGTGACTTTCACGTTCTGTGCTATCCGGCAGAAGGTGGAGCGTGGGGGATCCTCTTAGCCTCATTCACATGCAAGGGAGGCGACGATCAAGCGGGGTTAGATTAATTTGTAAGGATATAACGCATGAATGAGTGAGTGAATGCTGAACTCTAAATATGGGATAAACGGGATTATTTGATGACAATTACTCATTTCTCAATTAGGTAGTCATCGAATTGCAATAAAAGGATTTTATAACAAAAAATAAAATCTATAAATTCGGTGAAAAAATTTTGATTTTAGTGCAGAAGGTTTTAACACCGTTATGTAAATAGGTACAAAATCAAAGCAAGCATATAACGGCTGTTACCAATATTTAATTAATGTAGATTCGAATGAAAGAAAACTCACTTCTTTAATTGAACAATGATTTATTCTAGAAACATTAAAATTAACTAAGGCACAAAGTGATAGCTCTAATCACACATTTATCTTTGAAAAGTTCAGTGCCCTTTACTTTGGCCTTTAAATTCTTAGAGTATTCCTCCCACAAATTCCAGGCAATTACCCACTAACTGATTCCGACTAAAGGAGTGGGCCTTTTTCTTCAACATAGGTTTACTGCATCCTGCTTAATTAAACGGAAAGCCCGCAATAAATACCCGGCCGCTGCAAAGGATAGTTTACGTCCAATCCAGGAAAAGAAATAGAAGAGAAGATATAAAGAGTAGCACTTGTAATTGGCCGGCTGCCTACTCCAGGCAGGCTCCACAGGAAGAGAAGACGTTGCCACAAGAAGACATTACCATCTAGATGAGCTAGAGGAGGCTTATGCCCCTCATTGTCGGTGAGGGTTATTGATTAATGTTGTAGCCCAGCCTCTCACAGATTACCATCAAGGCCTGTCATGAGGTTATTATCCAACGATGACACAGCAAGGGTACATGTGGGACAACGAAAATAATAATTAGTGGTCTGAATTGAGGATTAATGTCCATTTAAATACTAGTTGATCTTAGAATCAATATCCTCGCTATTTATTTTTCATTATTTAAAGGGTTTTTTTTCGATTTAATAAAACGTTTATCGAAGAATCTAGCGTAGAAATCTAATAGTGGCATAGAAACAACCTGACACTAACCACGCTAATTCCTATGGCTGCCTATTTGTTTTGTGGCTCTTAAGAGGTACCATCAGTGCCACATTGTAACTACGCCAACAAGCTTAATTTGTTTAACTGTTTATATATATATTTGCGCTATCGATTTAAATTTTTTATTAATATCTTTTTATACGTATGTTTATACTTTCAAAATATACTTTCATTAAAAAATAAATACCTTTTTCTGAAACTGAGGTTGCCTGAAATTGTCTCAATCGCATTTTTAATGACATTTTGTAATTGTAACTTAGAAGGAAACAACAAATCATTAGCAAACAATTAAACAAAAATAGCATATCATTAATCCGTAAGCCAAGAATTTCATTTAGCACCCTACTCATTGCCCTAATTCATTATCTTGTAGCATCTAATACAACTTACTTCTCACATTTCACGTTTGTAGGCTGAACCAGAGATTCACGAAGATCAAGAAAAAACATACAGCCTGAAGAAAAGAGTAGCCTTGGAAAAAAGAAAACCGAATTCCTGAAATTGGTGAAATTTTTTTGTAATATATAATATGTGAGTAAATATTACTCAAAGTTATATATTACTCAAAGCAATAGTTGATGAGTTGATATTGCTATTTTAAATATAAAATAAAACATGCATATATTCTAAAACTATTTCAAATACCTCAGTGGCTGATGCTCTAGCTTAATCTTCTACCTGTGGGTAGAAAGGATGTTTAGAAAGCAAGGAAGGTAAAAGATAGTATTAATTGAGGATTAGAAACTTCTGTTATCTGAAAACTACTGTTTTGATGAAGGGGCCTTCGTTCCCCTTATCTGCAGTTTTCCAAAAAGGTCAGAGGGTATGACCCCTCCATACCTAGTAAGAAAACCTAAAGACCCTATAAAAATGATTTAACCGATAACTTACTCCTTTAAGATCATCCTAATTATTCAATTCAATCAATCATAATCGTTATTGTGATAAAATTACAATCTGCCTTATCAGGCAGTAATTGCTATCAATGTTCCCTATCATACAACATTTAAAACTCGCTCATTCATACAGTATTTACAAACAGCCAAGACACCTCCCAAATCCACAGCTTTGTCACCATCGTCACATGCGGAAGAGAATGCGGAGTCTTTGGAAGTCTCCCGAGCTCCATCAGCTGTGTCACCGGATACGAGCCAGTGGAGACTGACCAAGAGCTCGATAGCCTCAGACGCTCAGAACATGATTGGAGAAACTGGCCATTGGCAGGACTCCGACTGTCACGTTTTTACAGCAGGCCACGAGACCGTGCCACTTTAGTCTCCGAGGAGGATTATAGGGATGCCCAAGGGAATTAGGGTGGTTGGAGAGGTTTCGATGGAATTGCATAAACGTAGAATGTATGAGTTCAAATATGTAGGGTGTATTAAGATCGTTATGAATTAATATCTTTTTCATGTCACATTAATTAGGAACTAAATCGTAGTTATGTTTTAATGTGATAATCGAAATAATGGAGAGTAACTATACCAAGATTCTTATTAAATGATTGTGAAAAAAAAAATATTCCTAATGTTTCATTCATTTTATTCGCTAAGCCATCTTCCCTTTCAACAAATAAAAATAAATTATGAGCACTTAACCAATTGACCGGAATACCTAATTGGTACTATGCCTAGTGTAGTAATTTTTGAATATAAAATTAAACGATGCAACAATAAAAAAAGTTAAACTGTATCAAATTAATTTGCTTACCTTATCATCAGAGGATCTAGCGTAATCTTCTTCCTATCTGTGGTAATCGTTGGTCATAAATCTTTAGCAAACGAGGAGATGGCTTCTGATGTCTGATTAATAAACCACCCATAAATAAAATAAACTCTGAAGTCTAACTTGTGCTGATAGACCAACATCTTCCGTTGGGGAGGTCTGAGATCAGTCCAACTTAAAGTGAACTATCTAACCGAGGAGGGAGCACCTCCTAGTCCAACAAACTGTCACTAGTCCCGGATATTAAACAAACGATAACTACTGGCTCTAATTTTTTTTGGATTTTTTCTCAAAGGTATGTTTTTTAATGAAGATTTGACCATAGGAATACTATCGACAATTTAAATCTTAAGGCTTGTCTTAATTTTTTTTTTTTTTTATTACTGCTTCATAACTAAAGACTAATTAGCATATTTAGAGGTGTTGCTAAATATACCTTCAAACCGATGATTTTTATGACTCCTCATATCTTGCCAGGCCATTATTAGTTCGGGATTTCATTATTTTACAGCTTCAATTTTAAAGTAGGAAGAGGTAAAAAGAATAAATGTTCAGTTCAATACTGATATTATTTTCAATAATCACAATGTCCACCCAAATGTTAGCATACATTTTTAATTAAATTCATCAGTACTATCAACTTATATGTTCCAATTGTATTATTATATGTTGTAATCAACTGTTTACAATCTCCAAATCATATATTAATATTAAGTAGGATTAAAAGTATGAAAAGTTATATAGATAAATGTTTCGTTTTATGTTATGTTTATAAATAAATCGTTCCTTTCTAGGGATGCTAGATGATGAAAAAATGAAAACGTAGTTGATCTCAATAAATTGACAGGCTGGGTTGCAAATCATACGCTATTATTTATGAAGAATGTTTTTTTCATGACGATTATCATTGATATCGAGTTATAGTAGCTTGTCATTGTTTTATGGCGTTCGGGGTGGGGAAGGATCTATGATTTAAAATGTAAAATTTCACTAGCAACTTCGATGGGGCCATTATCAGTATCAATTTATCAAATTTTATACCAATGAACAGCAAGGAGTAATTAAAAGTTCAGATTGATGCGGAGCACAAACCCAGCACTATATCGATTTCATACTTTTATTTATTGCTAACGGCACTGAAAAATAATTTATAAAATACAATACAGCCTTTTGTTTTATTTCTAACCTTTGTAATTCATGCCTGCAATTCTCAATTGCAGCTTCTTATATTTCAAGCACTAATTTAAATCCTATACAGCGTGGGTTAATACGATAAATTTACCATTTTTGCAAGCTGAATTTCCCCCGATTCCAAATTCACCATTATTATCCAACCCATCGATTTCTAGTTTCTATAAAGTTATTAGGTTATCGGTGTTATGTCTGGTAGGGGTTTATTTATATACGGGGAGAAACAAAAAAAAACGAGGTGAGAATTGTCAAAGATTTTTTTGACACCACAGCCGAAGCGTTTCACTGACCGCGACGTCTTTTTAGTTAATTATTAAAAAAGTCCTTGGGAATAATCTTTGAAAATATCAAATATGCAGTACCCTTTCGGCTTTCGTAAAAAAAAAGTCTTCGTGACGATTCTCACCCCACATGCGGTAAACATGGAAAGTGTGATAAAGATTACTATTTTACAGGTGTTTTTCGTGAAATCATTTCGTTAACAGTCATTTTCATTCTATCGTAGTATTCGTTCTCCAAATCGGGTTATTTAAATAATAATTAAACACATTGGGTTGAATAAGAATGAAATAGTAATATATTTTCTCATGCATCCATAAACCTGGGTGAGAATCAGGTCCTAAAATATATTTATGTATATATTAGAAGTGCTTATGCTTTCTTAGTATATTATATATTATTAATGCCACTTAATCGTTAAAATTCTTTAGTTAGTAGCTAATCGATATAAAATTAGCCAACTAAAACAAACGAGTTTATTAGTGGTTTATATTCCTTATGTTGTACAATATTATTAACATTGGAACATTTTATTTCATTACCGAACATCTGTTGAGAATTTATTGTTTAAATATCAACAAGTCAAAACGGAGGAGGGAAACTCCACGGTCTATGCATATGCATTCATCACTGGCAATTTGCCAGTCAATTCAACAGTCCAGGTCAGATTAGAAATTTAGATTTTGTTTTGTTCTTCGTCAACTGCTCACACAAGCTTTACGGCCCATCTGAAAGTTCGGAAAATCCGTTTGAGCATTGTTTATCAGCCAAAAAGTACCATTCAATTTTTTTTCTCATATATTTATATATATTAGCCAAAAATGTTTTTGTCCCACTGCACAAGATCTAGTGGATTCTCAACACTGTCCCTAGATATCAACTCCCTAGGTCCCCCAAACTTCTAAATTCCTTCACCCAACACTCAAGTAGGTCCGACCTAGAAAAGGAATCCATTCGCCCTAATTATTAATTGAAGCTTTTGAATCTAACTACATCAACCGAATCAATTCTCTACCAAACACCTCAGATGCAAGCTCGATTTTGCATACCAACAGCTCTTCGACGGTAAACCTTTGATTCTCTGCATCATCATGGTCATTTTCTTGGCAGTCAACATGGAATTCTACATGTGGAGTGGATACGGAATTCAATTCCAACAAAGTTAATTGGAAAAACAGTTGACAGGGAATCTAAATATTAACTAAATAAAAGTAATAACTATTTTCATATTTATATATCATATTGCATATTTAAGAAATTGAAAAAAAAAATTAAACATCACAACTACAGTTTACCTTAGTGAAGAAGTTAAACCTGAAATAGTAATTAAAGGAATTTCACCTTCCAGAGATTTCACCCTCGGGGAATTTAAAAAAAAAAAAAGGTTTTTTAATCAATAACATCAATCAAATGATAAAAAAAAACTGAAGGACTATAAATTAGATTACCAATACAGATAGTAACGTCATGAAACAACAAATAAAGCTCGTCAAAACAAATCGAAGCAGTCTGCAATGTAATTACTAATTTTGACAACTATATGTAGGTCTCAAACAACAATTTTATTTATATTATTTTACTTTATTATTTATATTAAAAAAGGTAACATAATTCCTAAAATTAAAAGACTAACGTCAATGATGAACATAGTAGCATCGGTATAATTTGTTTACTACTTGAAGGTGTATTATTAATATTTAAATGAAGGAAAAAACCAACTCAAAAAATTAGATTATCAATTAGATATTAGATGTACCACAGTCATACAAATTTGCTCCCTTTAGACCATATCAAATGTAATTTGAAAATTTTAGGCCTTATAAAATCTTAAAAACTCATTAACACTCACAAAATACTATAAGATTACTTACAGCAATTAGTTTTCAAAGACATTGAAATGAAATTTTTCCTATATAATAACAAAAGCGGGATTTTGTTTGGCATTTCCATTATCTTTAAATATGAAGAAACAGAAACTATTCGTTGCACATTATTTAATAACATGGATTTTAACCCCAACTGTAAATTAAACAGTTTATCGTAGAACGCACGGTAGATCAGAAATAAGATACTCACTCTAATAGCAAAGAAACAAGAACTGCTATAATAAATAATTTATAGTCATTTCGGTCTTAATAAGTACAAGGCTTCTATTAAGATACAATTAATTATAGCCGCAGATGCAATATTTAGTAGCTAGAGGAATACGCGACTGGCCCGGCCAATTGGCGGTTCTGATTGGCTAAATTAGTCCCCGTCACGCAGACAACAGCCAATGGCATGCTCAAATTCAACAATATAACAATTAAACAGGTGTGATTAAGTATTCCTGTAACATCAGAGGTGGTCTTTCCAAGGGAAATTCACAACGAACTATTCGTCAATTCATAATTTAAACTACGACTAAGTAAAAGCAATATTAAATTGTTCACTATTAAGATAAACTTCATCTGTACAAGTACATGTTCTATGTTAAGTATTTGCACCGAATTCGTTATCTTTTCTTTCATGTGAATCGCTCTGAAACTTTTAGTAAATAATCGAAGAAGAAATATTAACTCCCAAGAAATTATGTACGAATACTGCTTGTTTAAACAGGAAACAATACCGAACTTAATATGATAAATTATACTCAAAATAAAATTAAAATGTATAAAATTACCGATAATTTTATCTTGACACGTTGCACTATTGTAATAAAATAAGTATGGTCCTCTTATGGATGTAAATTTCTTATTTCATTAATTACCATATTTATGGAGTTAAGGGAAATGTGAAAAATACTTTAAGTTTGAGGGTAGCTTGAGGATATCGAGTATTGGTGCAACAAATGGCTCATCAAAGTTAATGAAACAAAATGTGCCAACATTACTTTTACCCTCGGCTACAAGTCCTGTCCACAAGTGTTTTTTTAATTCCATCTCTCTTCCTGTATCTAAGACCGTACGGTATTTAGGCTCATTCTGGTCATACGGAATAGAGCTATGGGGGACAGGAAAAAAGCTTATCAAACGTTAATTTCCCTTATTACGTCAGCAACAAAACCCTTCAAAACGATCGTAATATACCCTACATACTTGAATTCATACCTTCCAAGTCTGTGGAATTCCATCGAAACCTATCCAACCACCCTATTTCCCTAATCCAGTCATTACACTGTGCCACACATCCCTATAATCCTCCTCGGAGACTAAAGTGGCAGTAGCCTCGTGACTTGCTATAAATGCGTGGCAGTGGGAGTCCTGACAATGACCAGTAAATCTCTCTGAAAGTTTTATTAATAATTGAAGAAGGAAATGTTAACCCTCAAGTCTTCAGTACGAATACTGCTTGTTTAAACAGGGAACAATACCAATCTTAATATTAGCTTTGTGGGAGTCCTGCCATTCTGAGGAGCACCTCTGAGGATATCGAGCTCTGAGGCAGCCTCCACTGGCTCGTATCTGGTGACAGGCTGAAGGTGCGTGAGACTCCGCATCCTCTTCCGCATGCGAGGGTGGTGACAAAGATGTGGATTTAGGAGGTGTCTTGGCTTTTTGTAAAGACTGTATGAATGAGTGAGTGATTGAAGAATTGTAAATATGTTATGAATGATCGCATTCCTTATTGCCAAATATTGTAAATTTTATCACAATAATGATTTGATAACCTGTAAGAAAAAGGTGTGAGGGTACATGAGTGATTCAATGAAAGACAAATTCGTACAAGATTAAGCTGTTGTTTTTTTTGTTGTTTTTTTTTGGAAAAATTAAAAAAAATTAGTTATAAGGCGTCCCCGGTGACGCGGCTGACGGAGGAGCGTGGGGGACTTCCCAAGACTCCGCTTTTGAGGATTTGCGAGGTCTCTGGGCTGTCTGTAAGTATTGTATGAATGAGCGAGTGAATGATGAACTGTAAATATGATATGAATGAGATCATTTATCTTAATTATTATTGCCTTATAAAAGGCAGATTGTAATTATAGCACAATAAAGAAATATAATATAAGTAAGGCGTCCCTCTACACCTGCGCTCATCAGTGGTTTTCTAGAACGTTTGACCAATATGTATTTTAGCTCTTGTGGCGTATAAATAAATATAGATTTTCTTAATTGTTTTTAGACATGGTAACAAACACATGCATTAAAATAAACAGATAAAGGCTAACCGGCTCAAGAGATATTTCTCTTTTGTGAACAATCATCTGAGAAACATTAATGCATAAAAATAAATTGCTTGAAGAAAGAGGTGAGGAAATAAACATTTATGAGTGTGTGCCAAGGCTATTAAGTCCGGTCTGAGGCGCAGATAGCGAACGAAGGAGTCCCTGGGAACCGACCACCCTTGAAATTACAGTTTATCTTTCTAAGGCTATTTTAGCGGGGCCCTTTAGGGCCTAGCCATTAAAAAATATTTTATATTACCCTTGCCTGAAAAGATTAATAGGCTAAGGTTCGCAGAATGGCCAACCAAACGGCTTCATTCCAATGAGCTAAAATAGATTATGTCTTCTTACAAAAGAAACGATCTCTTCGATTCGTCGCTTATATCAGGAAATCCTGTTTGGCTTACCGCTAAAAATTATCGGTTTAAGAGTATCAAGTTATACTTTCATTAAAAAATACATACCTTTTTCTAAAACTGAGGTTGCCTGAAACGTTTTCAATCGCATTTTTAATTGTAACTTAGAAGGAAACAACAAATCATTAGCAAACAATTAAACAAAAATAGCATATCATTAATCCCTAAGCCAAGAATTTCATTTAGCACCCTACTCATTGCCCTAATTCATTATCTTGTAGCATCTAATACAACCTACCTCTCACATTTCGCGTTTGTAGTCTGAACCAGAGACTCACGAAGACCAAGAAAAAACATACAGCCTTGGAAAAAAGAAAACCGAATTCCTGAAATTGGTGAAATTTTTTTGTAATATATAATATGTAAGTAAATATTACTCAAAGTTATATATTACTGAAAGCAATAGTTGAGGAGTTAATATTGCTATTTTAAATATAAAATAAAACATGCATATATTCTAAAACTATTTCAAATACCTCAGTGGCTGATGCTCTAGCTTAATCTTCTACCTGTGAGTAGAAAGGATGTTTAGAAAGCAAGGAAGGTAAAAGATAGTATTAATTGAGGATTAGAAACTTCTGTTATCTGAAAACTACTGTTTTGATGAAGGGGCCTTCGTTCCCCTTATCTGCAGTTTTCCAAAAAGGTCAGAGGGTATGACCCCTCCATACCTAGTAAGAAAACCTAGAGACCCTATAAAAATGATTTAACCGATAACTTACTCCTTTAAAATCATCCTAATTATTCAATTCAATCAATCAAAATCGTTATTGTGATAAAATTACAATCTGCCTTATCAGGCAGTAATTGCTATCAATGTTCCCTACCATACAACATTTACAACTCGCTCATTCATACAGTATTTACAAACAGCCAAGACACCTCCCAAATCCACATCTTTGTCACCATCGTCACATGCGGAAGAGAATGCGGAGTCTTTGGAAGTCTCCCGAGCTCCATCAGCTGTGTCACAGGATACGAGCCAGTGGAGACTGACCAAGAGCTCGATAGCCTCAGACGCTCAGAACATGATTGGAGAAACTGGCCATTGGCAGGACTCCGACTGTCACGTTTTGACACTGCCGCATTTAGTCTCCGAGGAGGATTATAGGGATGCCCAAGGGAATTAAGGTGGTTTGAGAGGTTTCGATGGAATGGCATAAACTTAGAATGTATGAGTTCAAATATGTATGGTGTATTAAGATCGGTATGAAGGGTTTTTTTGCTGACGTAATAAACGGATGTGGCTTAAATACTCGGTTAACAAATTTAAATAATACAAATTTTTTTCTAGACTTGAAAACTGTGCTCTGATGTTCAAGATTCACATTGAAGTTTCTGAGGGATAAACGTATCAGCATAAAACACCAGTTTACGCTGCAGCTCTTGCGGATCTCCAATTGATTGCGGATCCTCAGTGGAGTAGGAAGCAGTAAAATTTATATCCCAACCAAGTAGAGTTAAGTCTTAACGACTCGCGGAATGCGACTGTCTCCTGTGAGGAATTATAGTTGTCCTTGTTATTCACTTCGAGAGCAATATAAATCTTTTAGCTGCGATATAATAATCCAAAAAGTTGTGTGTTATTATCAATATTTCTATAGCACGTCAATTGTTTCTCAATCGGATGTGGTGATTTTTTATCTACGTTCACTAATCTCTAGTATAACATATACTTATATAAATATATATGTATAATTACCTAGTTAAAACCTTTTCGTGCCTTTCAGTCTGTTTTGATCATGGTGACCAATTAGCATGCTCTTCATTGATGTTTATAGCGTCCTCTTTACCAACTTTCTCGCATGACTCTATTGCAATGTTATGGTTTAATTCAGCGAAATGTTAAACTTAGTGCAGTGAGCGAATGTTTAGTGTCACCATCTAAAAGTTACCCCCCGGTTGTAGATGCTCCACAAAGTTCCCGAGCGTCGCATCTCCAAGAGAGCTGCAATCTCCTCATGCCGAAAAATACCACCTTCACAAAACACACACGAGTTTCAACACAAACACTTTTGAAATCACAATAGCGATTAGAACACATCGCGGAGTTAAAACGATCCCGCACACTGCCTTCACCAGATAATACTGGCAGCCAAACGAATAATTATTATTCATATCTAGTTTTAGTGTATGAAAACCATTCGGTAAGTAAAGAAATCTTCCTTTTGCAATTAATTGTTTCCAGCCAACCTTTTTCAAAACTCAGATAATATCAGACAGATCGTTATAAAGTAAAAAGTCTCCTCTATTTAATACAGACAATTTCTATTTGGGAATAAGGTTGAATACATAGCTGGCAAGATAAAAAAGTTAATTTATTTAAAAAAAAAAAATTAGTTGCCTCACGTGTCGTTTAATCCGAACACTCTTTAGCTCCCGGGTTTTGGCTCCTAGTTATCGTCTCTCGGCTGTAGACGATCAAAAAAGAGAGAATAAGGACAGTAATATTATACACTGGTAGGATTGTTAACTGGCTTTATTATCTTCTCACCCTCTATCTATACACAGACATTGTTTACATTAGGCCCTGTGGTATTAGGCTTAACAATGTCTTGCCACTAGCCATAATAGATATATACATATATATATATATATATATCTTCATTATCCTGGGAGTTCTCTTAAGAACGAATTTGCTTAAAGTTACTTAAAATTAATGAGCGGGGGAAAAAATGGTAAAAACCTGCGTTTAACAAAAACTAATTAGGTGGCTTCGGATGGAGATAGGTCGGAAGAATTCACTCTTCATCTTTCCCATACTTTCACACCTCACCTTTCTCATCAAAACCATACTCATAGCACAACTGTTGAAGATTTCCTCACTTCCACCAAAAGCCGTTAACACCTCTTAGGTCAAATACCTTCTGAAAAACTTACCTTACAGAAAATCCCCTGGAAATGATCTCCTTACTCCTCAAATTCTCAACCAACTCCATCCTAAAGCCATAACCTTCCTAACCTACATATACAATTGCATTATCCGAACGACGCTCTTTCCTCTCCTCTGGAAACATTCCATTATTGTCTGTCCTATTCGGTAAACCCCCCAATGACACCTCATCTTACCTCCCGATGAGCCTACTCCCTATCCTCTCTACAATATTCGATAAACTCCTATTAAAACGTCTACTTCCTATTGTTGAATCCAAAACCTTTTTCCTACCAGGTTTCCATCAACGACATTCCACTGCTCAACAAGGCCTTTGCATTGTTAATCACATCTCCTCAGCCCTTGAAACCAAACAGTATTGCACTGCTGCCTTTCTTGATATAGCTCAAGCTTTTGACAGGGTTTGGCACGCAGGTTTGCTCTACAAGCTCAAAAGGTATTTACCACACACCCTTTCCCTAATCCTACAGTCCTACATTTCAAACCACTTCTTCCAAGTTCGCTGTGGTTTAGAGTATTCTAACTACTATCCCATAAAATAAGGAGTGCCACAGGGCAGTCCTGGGAGCTGGGTCCCTTCCTCCACAACATATAAACCGCCGATGTCCCCTCTACCAGCAGGTCTTGTCACCAGACCCCGCTAGCATCCCATAAACTTCAAAAACACCTTGATGAGATCAAGTATTGGTTTTTACTCTCTTTCCGTTTTTTTTTTCTTTGTCATCCTCCTAATCAGGAAAAATGGTAGAGTTACGGCCGGCAGCCTTCGAAGTGCCACCTCCGTTACCGAGCGAAACGTTGCCGGATGTTCATGCAAACTCCCTCGGCTGGCTGAAGGTGCGAGCAGCGACGTAACAGGACCTGAGGAGGACGATATTCACCCTGGAAAAATTCTCAGGAGAGCTGGGTAAGTTAAATCACTTCATTAAAGGCGGTGATAGAATTATGGATAGATTAGAAGCGAAGATAAACGAAGGCCTACTCGACCCAGGGGTTGCGAAATCTATAAAAGCAGACCTAAAGCAGGTGTGTCGCATTGACAGAAAAGTATTGAACCTGATACAGGTGGATGAGGACACCCCATGGGCAGTGGTGTAGAAACGATTGAAGAAGGCTTACGGAGGAGGCCGTTGGACACCAGAAGAGGATATCTTTTAAATGTTTAGGGAAACGCGACATCCGGGTCAAACGAAAGGCCAATACGCCGGGGAACTTTTGGCACGTTTCAACAATATTACCCAAAAGACGAGGGAAACAATTAACCTGGCGTAAGTAGAAGCCAGGATGGCCTTCTTGTCGACCATTCTAAAAGTACAGCTAGCCAGGGGAACGGGCAAGCGGGATAACTTACCGGGGGACTGATCGTTCGTGGAATGCGCCTAAGATATGATGGATGCTAGCGCTCGTGAAAAGGAAGGCATGCAGGGAGCGGAGGAAAGAGGTTGGTCCAAGGTAACGTACTGTAGACCTAAAATGCCGCTGCAGATTTGGAAAAGAAGTGAGCCACCGAACATTGAAAGAAAAAGGACAATGGCAGAAGGGATGAGGCCAGTCCAAGGAATACCTAGAACCGGAGTAAGGAGGGAGGAACACCGATTTCACGGATGTGGGAGAGTCGGACACCTGGTAGCGCAGTGTCCGCGCACGAAATGCTTCGAATGTGGGATGGAAGGGCACCTCGCCAGGCAGTACCTTTACCGAAGAGCGGAGAGCTATCGGCCTGAACCTATGGAAGTAAATGCACATGGGGTGTGGAGAAAAATTAGGGCCCCCTCCGAATCATCAAAAACGTCAGTAGCCTCAGAGATGGAGGAAGAAGAGGATGAACCCGGGATCAGCAGGGGCGACAGAGGAGAGGACAGCAGGGGCCACGGAAGAGGAAAGAAAAAGGCAAGCGGCGGCCTGAGAAGCGGGTGGGCAGAGGGGTGACTGCACGTTAACAAATTATAGTGTGAGTGGAAATAACGGCGGTATACCCATTATCCGAGTGGTGAGAGGGGTGAGGTGGTTGACACAGGGAGCTCCTGTACTATCCTAAACAGAACGGGGGCGAGAAAATTATGCGCCGAGGGGAGGGCGTCGCAGATCCGACCGTGTGCCTGTAAACTAGTCACCCTGGGAGTGCCTTGCGAAGTAGAAGGCGAATTAGCGATGGGGTTGGGTAGATGGACGGATAAGGAGAGGAAAATGACGATACATGTGGTGGAAAATATGCCGTAGGAATACGAGGGGATAATAGGGTGTGACCTCCTGGGAAAGGTAGGAGCAAAGGTGAGGTGCAGAGAGGGGGTGTGGTCGATCAGGATAGGAAGAAAACCGTGCCGAGGTATGAGGACCCTGGAGGTCGGAAATGACCAAATAGGAGCAGTCAAGCGAGAGGAAGACTGGGAAAAGGACATTAGGCAGGAATACGCCGACATTTTCTTTAAAGAGGGAAATAAACTTGGCGTAACGGGGGAGACGGTACACGAGATACCACTCAAACAGGACCGTGTGACGTATGTTAAGGAAAGGTACCCGCAAGCGCTGAGACATCATATCAGGGGGAGATAGAGGAGTTGAAGAGACAGGGAATGGTAGTTGACAGCACATCTCCATACAATAGCCCTCTGTGGGCCGTAAAAAAGAAAGGAGTAGTCGGAGAAGAAAAGTACCGAGTAGTCATCGACTACAGGAAACTGAATGAGAATACCGTCGACGATTCCCCATTGCTCGATTCGAGGACATTCTTGACCGACTAAGTGGAGCAACGATATTCAGCACGCTCGACCTTAAGGCGGGATATCATTAAATACAGATGCATCAGAGAGATCAGCACAAGACGGCGTTCACATTTGAGCGCGGGCACGGTGAGTTCACCAGAATGCCTTTCGGGCTAAAGAATGCGCCGGTCACGTTCCAAAGATTAATGGACGAACTCTTGAGAGGCATCGAGGAATCGTACTGTCAGATGTATTTGGACGATCTCCTAGCTTTCAGCCGAAGCAAGAAAGAACATCAAAAGCACTTGAGACAGGTGTTCTATAGGATCAAGAATTTCGGGCTGAAATTATCGGCGGAAAAATCACTTGTTGGCCAAGCACAAGTAAGATTTTTGGGCCATATCATCTCAAGAGAGGGAGTGCAACCCGATCGGAGCAAAGTTCGCTTGAACGGGAACTGCTGGGAATCGTATGGGTGATAGAGCACTTCCGTCCCTACGTCTTTGGAAGGCAATTTAGGGTCCAAACGGACCATCTACCCCTACAATGGGTGGGGAAGCTGAAGGAGTCGTCGGCGTGCATAACCCGATGGAACGAATTCCTTAGCCAGTATTCGATGGATATCGTATACAAGCCACGGCGAGAGAATGTGATAGCGGATTGGCTGTCACGTGCAATCATCGTCAACGCCATTGAACAGGAGCCGGCGGGACCATCGCAAGATATCCGGCACATAAAGGTGATTTTTTTTTATTTTTTTTTTTTTTAGTTAAATTCCTTTATTGTGCAATAATTACAATCTGCCTTTTATAAGGCAATAAGTAATTAAGATATATGCTCTCATTCATACAACATAAATTAAATTAATATATGTTATTTTGAACGATGTGAGATTTTATTATGATTAAAACATGTGCATAATATCTTTCTAAATCGTATTAATTATTAGTTCCTTGCAACGTTTCGATATCACCTCATCCTTAGAAAACACACTCTACACTACCAAAACTAAAAAGCTTAGTTAGAATAACATCAAGTTACAATTTTGCCAATGAAATGGTTTTTAGAAAAATACTTCACACAAAGTAAAACATATGCCTATATATTACATATTGTGCCATTCAAATAAATTTGTCGTCAAAAAAAATATTTTTTAAATATTTCTTGGTCGGTAAATCGCCATGTTTGTTAAAATCCATTTATTTTATCTAGAACAGACTTCAATGGGAATGAGTTATAGTGGGCGTTTACCAAGGTTCTCAATGAGTTTGTAATCTTGATAAACTTTTTTCAGGTAAACCCAACTCATGCTCGGCCTAAGACCGATTCTCACGTAATATATTATGATTGTTTCACACTCGTCAGGGAATGCAGGCAATGATGGAAATTGCCTTCCTATGAGTAGAATTTTTTTTTTTTTTTCAGAAGAGTGTATGTTTTGTTTTCTTTTTGAGAATTATTTTACGCATATTCATTTGAACTAAAAAGTTTAATATTATCAGATGTCTTGTCCAGAATGTGGCTTTGTATTTAAAAACATATATGTCATTCTTAGCAGGATGATGATGGACTGATGTCCAGTAATAAAGTATGTTTTTTCTTTGTAATATATCAGTTATGTCTGATTAAACAAAC
This sequence comes from Acanthosoma haemorrhoidale, assembly GCA_930367205.1. NCBI lineage: Eukaryota > Metazoa > Arthropoda > Insecta > Hemiptera > Acanthosomatidae > Acanthosoma > Acanthosoma haemorrhoidale. Next base: position 53,704,775 of record OV884014.1, read on the forward strand.
AAAAACATACGCCTATTAGTATGTAATTAATAACTGATTTAATTAACTATTTAATAATCCTTTATTTGGGTATTGTGGGGGTGGCCTGCATATCAAATTTCATGTTTTAGTTTGAAAAGAGGAGGACTTAGAAGTGTATACTTTATTATTATTAAAGGAATTATACTTTTAATATCAGCAAACATTAGTAAAAAAAGGAAAGAGTACTGTGTTTTATTTAGGCTGAATGGGAATATTTTTCTATTTAATTGAAGATCAAGTTCTTTTGTATTATAACCCTAAGGTATTGTCAGGGAATATTAAGATATTCTGGCAGTTGAGCGACTGGTTATATTTAGCCTAAATTTTGGACAATAATGATAAAATAAATGAAAGCACATAGCTCGGCAATAAACTAAAGATAGTATAAGCCCTATGCTACACTGAAGGATATAGAGATGTTGCTTCAAGCATGCATACATGCCTCTATTTAGGTACATACACAAGGATATCTTACATTATATACACAACGTAATGCTAAAATGGAAGAGAATATGAACTAAATAAAAAGAGAAAAAGTACAATTACAGCATTTAGCACATTTACAACCCAATTTTCTAATGTCGGGTGATTGTCAGGTTGTTGCCAACAATTTAATCACAGAATTAAACAATTTGGTTTGAACACCCAGCCGGAGTTTTTCGGATCACACTATGCTTTCCAAGATATTCATAATTTTAGTAAATTTTTTGTTAAAGATGTCAGATGATTCGGACAAGATATTTTAAATTGTTGATCTGAGAAATATGATTACTTCAACTTAAAAGACTGAATGAGGCTAGATCAGTTGGGCTAGACATAATTGTTTTTTAATAAATACTTTTAACTAACTTTAAGTAATATTTAAATCGTAATTATAAATTCCTAGGGGTTCCGAAATCGTACTCTTCGCTTCAGGTGGTTCTATACATGTTCAATAGGATTTAAGTCTGGACTCCATGGTGGCCACACTAAGCACTCAATCAGGTAATCACAGCCATTCGTGACTCGGTGGGGTCAGGCATTATCATTCATTAACATGAATCCCTCACCGATGTAAGGAAAGGAGCAAACGGCACTACATGTTCTTCGATCATCTCTCTCCAGCATGGAAGTACCCCAGAGACGTTAGGGACCTTCCCTGCACAATAACCAATTCAGTATGAGTATCGAAGAAAATAGCACCCAGAACATCTGTGAGCCACCACCAAATGCCACTTGGGAATACACACCATGGCATATACAGCATGGTACGTACCACTCCTAACAATCTTCCATGTAAACTTTCAGTCATCTGAAGACTTGAGACCAACTCTTATCTCATCTATAAAGAGAACTCTCTTCCATTTTTCCAAAGTCCCATTCACATGTTCACGTGCAAACTGAAGTCTGGCCATTTTGTAAGCTGTGGTGAAGAGTGGTTCACGGGCAGGATGTCGAGCCCTAAGGTTATTTTCATTAAACCTTCTTCTTACAGTCCTGCCGGAAATGGAAACATTTCCGACTTGCCTTGTAAAACTTTTATCTCATTTCCGATGATGCTCCGGATTCACAAAGCCATAAGACGGATGAACCTATCCTCACTTTCTGCTACACATCTAGGCCAACCCTGAACCTTTCTTCTTGGGTGACGCTCTGTTTCCCTAAATCTCTTTAGAGCCCAGCCTATGGATGAGTGATCTACAACCAGTCTCCTGGCGACGTTGGGTGTATCATTCCTCTAAAATTAATTGGCCTTACGGGGACCATTAAACAAAATTAAAAAGGTTTACAAAGAGTTTATAAAAAGAAAGGATAAGTAAAAACGAATTTTTAGTGTATAGATTGGATGTACAAATGCTACTGCTTCTGAGATTTAGGAGTAAACAATATTCCCGGTTTATATTTACACTGATATCACCTTAAGACCAATAGCTAATCAATATAAAAGCGAAAGATAATTAATTTAGTTTTAAGCAAAAAAACATTGAGTGATTTCATTTTGTCCATCAGTGGTTTATGCTACGATTTTAAAATAAGTTTGGCTCGAACCGAATGGAAATTTTTTCCCAAAGTAAAGGGACATTAAACTATCAGGTTTGTGTCTATTTTTAAACCTCAATACCTTGGAAAATAATATGATATAAGGAAATGGTTCACAAAAGATCGTACAGCCTACAGCTTGTTAAGCGTGGATAAAAGGCTCGTTAGAATACTTCCAAGAATGTAATGTGCACAACTCGCATGACATAACCTGTCAAATTAAATGAGATACCCGTTATTGAACTCAGAAATCCGAAGGGATGTCTCACTTGTAGCTGCCAGGAATTCAAAATAAAAAACCACTTCGAAGTTGATTGGTGCTCGCCGAAACGTTTATAAAGGAACACCGTTCCATTTTCATGTTTGTCTTTATGTGCCCGATGCTCTTCTGAACTATATAAAACCTCTCTGTGAGCTGATATATTCCTCTATACATGTGTGCGTGGTAGTTTAGGCACAGCGCAATATAGTGGGATCAGGATCTTCCGGTTCCTAATTCATATTGACACGAACAGGTAAACTACAACGTGTTGAAATATTTCTGTATAAAAACACCTGCTTCTCAAACGTCTGCAGTATGCTATTTTATTTTTAGCTTTTTTTTGTTCTCGAGGCATAGCTAGTTTTAGATTTTCTCTTTTTTTTTCTTTTAATGAGAAGCCTTAATTTTTTACCCATGTCCTCCTCTTTTCAAACTAAAACATGAAATTTGATAAGCAGGCCACCCCCACAATACCCAAATAAAGGATTATTAAATAGTTGTTAATTAAATCAGTTATAGATTACATAAACCATAAATATTTTACTATAATTTTGAGTAGGGTATCACGTCTTTATTAAAGAAATGTAATCTGTCTTTTTTTTACCTTAAAGTATAATTACGAAGTCATTAAAAATATTATTAACTTCATTTTCACAAATTACAATTCAATAATTTATTTTTTTTCTAAGCATTATATTTTGCATATTACTATTATTCGATAGCCCCAACAAGTTAAACTAACCCGATGAAGACTCCTTCATAAAATAATTAGTGATACAAAAATTAACATTGCTTCGTTATATTGAGTTGGATATCATGCTAAATATCTCGATATCCTGATAACATGTTGTGCCTACTTACCCCAGCCCTAGTGACGAAGTGAGGGTTGATTAGGCTATGACCTGGACAATTACTTCATGACGGGTCTTACTACTGTACTATCTGACTCCATATTTGATACGTATGTGCCCTGACTGGGAACATAGTGCACTATGTTCAGGAGAAGAGGTATAGGTTTGTAATATAGTACAGGTAAATGAGAAAGCCAAATCTTGAAATATCAATGCAGCTGCAAGTTCCAGTCAGAGAGCCACAGTTAGAATGATTTATCGGCTAAAACTAGGGAGTATATATAGCCCCCAGTAACCCAAGCTGGGGTCTTATTCTGACCAACCACACCGCAGGACGCCAACCAGGAGCAGGTGACGCTAGACTGTTCTAGACCGGGACCAACCCAGGCCTGGGTCACTACCTGACCCTTCCTTCATGGCCTCTGACTAGTTTTTTGCAGCTGAGTCTTTTATGGTTTACAATATTTACACTGGTACTACTTATGGTTTGGTAATGTTATTTATATTTGTTTAAATTAATTTAAAATTTTATGACCAATTTACAATATATATATACACAATGAGTATAGGGTGATTTATCTTATGTACTTTAGTTAGCGGTCGCTACACATGTGTTATGGACTGGAGCTTAAGTTAACTTTAATTGCACTGTATCGATAACTATCATCGGAAGTGTATTTAAAATTTTTAAGTCCTGCATCATAAATCCTTCATTTCTTTTTAACCTACTGATAAAAAGTAATTTCATTCCAAATAATCTTTTAATGTTGAAAATTAATGAAGGAGTAATGATGAAATACATGAACGTAAAAACATTAACACTGATCTTGTAAGATTGTAAGTTTGTAAAAATAAAAAAAAACTTGTGTAACGTTTTATTATTAAAAGAGTCAATTATTATTACATAACTTGAAATTGCCAAATAGATCATATCAAGACGACATCGAATTGATGATCTCGTCGCCCTTATTAAAAATATATTTTTTGTGTTCCGTGTTAAATATTAGTACTAAAGGTCATTAGAATTGTCAATAAAATTTTACCAGTATCAGTCAGTGCGTAATGCATTACGCTTGACTTCAAGTTTTATTTCTAATACATCCCCGTGTTACAAAATTAGCATATGTTACAAAATATAGACTCTACAAACTAATCTATTTACAATTTCTTCATTATATTTCCTGTAGCTTGGCTACATTTTATACAAATTTTGTTTTCTACTAATAGTGATCTGCATTGTACAAAAGTATAATGATGCACATTATACACTATTGGAATGAATATATTAAAAGTGATGGGGCTCAGCTTATTTATCACAGACTTAAAACTAACTTACATCTAACAATAAAAACTTAAACTTAATCTTAACCTAGTTTTCCCCGACAGTCTGTTGCCGTCGATGTGAAAGGGTGGTGGGGTCATAGTGTTAACCTCTGGGTTCGTGAGGTGCTGCAACGAGTACATTTGCTATTGGAAAAATTCAAAATTCTTTGTAGCCTTCATCGTAACATGCGGGAATAGCGAAACAACAAATGAGTCAACAAAATTTCAATTTCAATAATACTTGGACCACTTTGGCAAGAGGCAAACTTGGAATAAGATCTCCAGGCTTATAAGGTAACTGTTGCTGGATTCTGTGTAAATGAAAACTATTTTTATCATAGACCCATAGCTGAAAAATAATTAGTGGTTTTAGGGTAAAAGGGGATAAGCAGCTTACCACAGAAATATCAAATGATCCTGATCCATCCAATCAAAAATGTTGGCATCCGACTAGGTAAAAATAAATCATACCATAAGTGAAATTGCAATACTGAGACTTATTTCCCTTCTTCTTTTTTTTTATTCAGCAAAAAAAATCTACTAAATCCAAACAAGTCATTATAAAGTATCTCAATTGAAAAGGTTTCAATAAATTATTTCATTATCTTTATTGAAGTGATAATTTATTTTTTTAAATAGAATGAAAACTGTATCAAATATCATTTAAATAACTATTTCACTGTATTCTCTGTATTATTAAGGATACTTCCATGTTGGTCCACGGTATACATTTTATGAACCTCAGCTTTCACACATGATATTTTGCTAGTCCGTCTCGCATTCTCCACGAGCAGAAAGTTTATGATTCCTAAGTAGACAACATTCGATTATTTTCTATTTAAACAATTAAGTAAAATACTACCACGACCTAGGGATTAGTTACAAAAATGAATCTCGTGCCAACGCAGTTTTAGGATTTTTTACAATATACAATCTGTAAAATGTTATAGGCTTAACAAAGATATATATTACAATTATAAAATAAGTTCAAATTTCAATGTCAATGAAAAGTTATTTAAGAATATTAAAAAATTGATAACTATCATTGAAAGTGTATCATCGATTGTGTTTCCTTGTCGGTTTTTTTACAAACGTTTTTGACTTTGTGTTTTTAATGAAAAATACTTTACATTACAAAACAAGATAAATTTTGAAGGAATGAAATATGTTGTATGTAGAATTAATTTTATTTTTAAAAATATTATGAAATTGTTTTATTATCGTTGGTCCAAGCCATGGGGAAATATGATTATTATTTAAATGGGGTTATTGTAAAATGTATTCTGCGTACTTATTGTATGGTACATACTGAAAAACTAAACTTTCTCAATGTGCCCCTGAAGCACTGGAAGGTGAAAGTTTTTTTTTTTTAACCATAACTGTAAATAGTGGAGCTAAGATGAAAAAATCATAACTTTAAGTATCATAACTCCTCCGAGTTGGTACTTTAGAGTTCTTAAAATTTACCGAAATTTTAACGCGTATTATTGTTTTTTTCGTACTTTCTTCCCATTATTGTATGTTTACCAAAGATCAGGATCAGATAATGTGCCATGAACATTGCATTCATACTACCCTGTAAATTAACTTGAACAATGTATAAAATGTTGGCCCACTACAGCATATATATATATATATAGAGAGAGAGATAGAGAGAGAGAGAGAGAGAGAGAACGAGAGAGAGAGAGAAAGAGAGAGAGAGAGAGAGAGAGAGAGAGAGAGAGAGAGAGAGAGAGAGAGAGAGAGAGAGAGAGAGAGAGAGAGGGAGAAGCAAAAAGTGCATTTATAGTAAATAGGTTCATATGATTAGAATTTATATTCTGTATGGAATAAAGGGGATACGAAAACAAAAAAATACAGGTATATATAACAAAATAAAATTTATTTATTATAATTAGGTTGATTTTAATGGATTCGATATTTGGTTGAAATCATCTAAATAGAGTTTTTAGGACCTCGTCTAAAATGGAATTGGAAAATTTTATAGGGTTTTTATAGTATTTGTATTAGAAATTTTAAAAGTATGTCAAACATCTTAGATGTAAACACGTTTGGACCAGTTGGCTGTTGTCTGTAACGTGATAATGGATACTGTGAATTTTATTTACATATCGGATGATTATTATAATTTGTATATTTCGGGTAGTAATTTTATGTGTTATTAACATTATGTATATTATGTCATGTATATTAAAGGCCATTCATAGACGAGGCCAAGTAACCACCCTACACAAAACAAATTATACGCAAACAATGCAACGACACTTTAAAACGTAATGGATCACTTGTTATGTTTTAATTACTTTCAATATCTTGTGGTAACACAATATTTGAAATCTCAAATGGGTTGCAATAGTATTTGTTGCTGATATAATATACTCACAGCAGAAATTTTGTAATTTTCAGGGAGTCGTTAAACATTTTTGGAAATTTTAACTTATTAGAAATTGTAGATCTGTTTTTAATATTTTTATGGTCTTTAAAAAATATTGTATGTTTTAATTGTATATTTGTAATTTTTTTTTTTACATGTTATAAATTACATGCCTTTTGAATACTTGATAAGGGGGGGTGCAGCCACCAAAAGCGCTTGCATCAGTACAAAATGAATTGTGGGTAGACCAGAAAGTTGTGTACATTGATTTATTACTTCAAAACTATAAGATGAGATGTCTTCGAGAGATGGCTAGCCTCCTGATGACGGGGTAGATGTGATGCAGCTGCTCGGAGTAAGAAGTGTGAGTTACTTCTCCGAAATCCGGTTTCTGCTTTTTTGCAGCTCCACCGTAATCTGGGACTCTGACGGGATATCCGAAGTGCTGGAACACTTTCACTTGAACCGGCTCTTTAGCAAAAGATACATCTTCATCGACGTGGCGTTCCTCCCGGAGGTCAAACCCGACACACCAGCACACCGACGTCCAACAGAGGATCAGGACCGTCAAATACAAGTACATTCTTCGAGCAATATTGCGCGAATGACGTCTTGAGGGATTTGCAACTTGTATATATCGGAGGCGACGGATCAAGATGGCGGCTTGATAGCTGTTGTAACTGTGGCTATGTCCTTTGTATTTACTGTCAAGGATTGATATAGTCTCAGATTGAAGATATCTATGACCTACTCGTGCGCCTCTGGAAGGAAAAAAAGGTGTCAATGAAATTCATGGTTGGTGCTATTAGTGTAAGCGTTATTATCATCACGCTACCGTGGGTTATTATATACTAATAGCAGGTACTGTAACAGCCAATATATTATAGCATTCATGATATTTGAGAATAGGCAACCTTTCCCTAATCAACTATAAATTGATTAAATTAACAAGCCAAATTGATTAATTAACATAATGATTTAATTATAAGTCATTAAATTTGACGATGAAGAAATTTACGTCCTTTTAAATTCAACTAAATGTTAGTCAACAATCAGGAATACAAGGATTAATTGATAAGTATAAATCAGTCTTAGCACAGCCGTCAAGAAGAACGTATCTGGCAAGCTCCCGTATTACCAAATTATAGAAATATTGAGTTTAAAAGTGAATTAAAGTAAATATTAAAGTGTTAAATAAGAAGTATTGAAGAATGCATAACGGAAAACAAACGATTTATTGAATTATTTGGAAAATTATTAATTGGATCTAAAAGGAAAAAGCGGGAAGATGCTACAATCTTCAAGGCAATCTACTGGGTGAAACAATCATCTCTAAACATCAATTGAATATAACTCGAAATCTTGGAACACTGGATTGGCGTGGGGACGCCAAGGAACAGAAGGCAACATGGCGGAAAATAAAACAAGTATTTTTTTTATTAAATACCATGGTATATTGAAAAAGATAGGCAAACGAAATTATAAATAAGTGTTATCAACATTTATTAACTAAAGTAAATTCATTCATAATAAATGAGCTCAATTTTATTTTTGTAATTATAAGTTCTAGCATAATTTAAAACAATTTGAAAACATTCTTGTGTTGTCAATATTTTATTGTTTAATTATAATTATTAATCATAACCATTTTTTATTTGAATATATTTCCCAATTCCTGGTTTCTCAATTTTATTAATAAACATAACATTAGCCTTGAGATTGGGCGATTCAAATGAGTAAAGTTTAAGTCAAAGACATAAAATAACTTGATAAAACACTAATTAAAACCACTTGTTATCAAGTGGTTGGGGGCCGCTTTAATTTTAATTAACACATTCAATTCTTGAATCAAAGATCTCATGATGGACCTGCCAAATTGATTAAATAAAGTAAAAACGACGGTAAAAATAAGGTAGGTTACAATATATAAACAAATATTGTACACGCTACTGTATTCTGAGTAGCGTAGTATAGCGAGTAGCAAGTCATCAGAAAAAAAAAATTCTCAATATTATCACTTGGACACGGTACCGAGTAAACGAGAACATGCACTGAAGCGTAGATCGAAAATGATGCTTTAGCCTTCTGAGGATTCTCATTGCAGGTTTTATTTTAGATTTTGTTGTTCTTATCTATGCTTAATTTGTTTACATCCAGCATCTAATTTATAAGCAAATCGTTATCAAATTATTGATAAGAAACAAATATTAACCATCTAGAGGAAAACACGAATGTACTTGTAAAAATCTGGAATTGCTAATGAGTGAAATTACGAACTTTCAGTGCATTATTTTTCGGAGATTCATTGTCTTTTTTTTTTCATTAATAATTACTTACCAAAAGAGAACTGATCAGAAAAAATTGTCTTCATGCTGTGGCTTTATGTAAAATATTTTATATCTAAAAGTTAGTTTCCGGTGAAAATATGATCATATTTATGAGAGTAGTTAGTACAGGAGAAACTTATAAGAAAGATTATTTAGTTATTTGATATAACCAAAAAATAGGTAGTTACATAAGGTGCTGACTAATAAAAGGTTGTTAGTTTTTATAACATCCTAATTTTATATATAATTTGGGTTACTATTATGCGTGAATGAGTGTATGTATTTGTGTAGATTTTTTTTTTAATTTTTCTAGCAAGTTCTTTTTCATCATATTGTTGTGGTTTGCAGTTATTTCAATTATATTTATGGTGCCTGATAAATGTGTGTCATTTGTAGGTATGTGTGTGTTTAATTATAATATATTTTTTCTTATTTCATATTATGTTATTTTATCATATATACCGATTGTATGACCGTCTTCCGCGTTTTCCCCAGATGCACATGCGCATTCACAACCCAATCCGCCATCCCTTCATCTGCTACCGTCTCCAAACAGTTGCGCGTTCGCGCGCATAACCCGAAAGGCACTTCAAACGGCGCCAAGTCTGTTGTATGTATTGAGTGATTGTAGGCCCCCACTGCCATCGGCATTGCGTCCGTCACCTGCAGCCCCTTCTCCACTCGGATAATAGTGCGGAGATAGTCAATATCATAGATGGTATTGTGGAAGCGCTCAATGGTTCCTCTACTCTTGGGATGACCAGGGGTATTTACGTGCCTCGTGACGTTTTACTTTACCATCGCCGAAGAACCTTCCGTTGTCAAATACCCACCCTCCGTCCGAGGAGATCCACTCCGGCAGGCCGTAAAATTGGAATTAGAGCTATAACGCGCGTAATATCGTGTCCGACTACTTGTCCGGTACTTCGTGTGCCGCGGCTACCTTGCTGTATGTGTCTATAATTGTGACCCACTTGACGCCGCGCCACGTGAAAGTATCTTCCAGTAGATCTTCCAGGGTTGCTTCCGCCGTCAGTGACTCTTCCTGGTGACCTTGGGGGGGGGAGGGGGTGACGATCATATTTCGTCCGTAGGCAGACTATTTTCCTTGTCCAAATGATCCGGCGACGTTTGTCATTCAACATTCCTTCTATCCTCTCCAATTCCCATGACGTAGGGTTTTCTTTTCCGGTTTTACCTTCCTGTTCCCTATCCCCCTCGGTTCCTCTTGGCGTCCATTCTTCTATGAACCGACTTATACCGGTCGATGGTTCTCCCTCTTCCACAGCATTTACCATCATGGCTCGTGAAATCCAATCGGCCACTATGTTCTCTGTCCCGAGCTTATATACAATGTCGATGTTGAACCGCACTAGGAACTCCTTCCACCTAGTCACCCTAGTGGACGATTCTTTCATTTTGCCGATGCATTGCTGCGGTCTGTGGTTCGTAATCACCCTAAATTTTTGCCGAACACGTACGGACGAAAATGCCCTTACGCCCACACTATACGGTGAAACTCTCTCTCTAACGCACTTTATCTCGCCTCCGTATCCGTTAGGCGTCTGCTGGCGTATGGCACCAGCCTCTCACCACCAACTCCCTCCTGAGACAGTACTGCCCCCAAGCATATTCACTAGCATCCGTGGTGATAGCAAATTCCACCTCGAAGTTAGGGAACACTAGAATAGGTGCCTCCTACAGCCGATCAATGCAACGTTGGATGATTCGTTTCATGTTCCCTATTATGTTGATCCGCGCCCCCTTTCGTAACAAGTTATTTATGTGTAACAGGCACTCCGTCATGTCCGGCACAAACTGGCGATAGTAATTTAATGTACCTAGTAATCTCCTAATACTTGACATCCCGCGGTATCTCCATGCTCCAGATGGCCTCTATCTTAGCTGGATCGGGTTGAATCCGCTCTTGCGAGATCGTGTGGCCCAAAAATTCGATCTTATCCCACCCCAGTAACGATTTTTCTGCTGACAATTTCAGTTCAAACTCCCTTATTCTCCTGAATACTCTCCGTAGATGTTCAATATGGTCTTCTTCGGTTCGGCTGAACAGTAACAAATCGTCCATATAGATCTGGCACATGTCGGCATCCGTCCCTCGAAGGAGTTTATCCATCAACCTCTGGAATGTAATTGGGACATTCTTTAATCCAAAAGGCATCCACGTGAATTCAAAGTGGCCTCTTTCAAACGAGAACACTGTCTTCTGCCTGTCCTGAGCAATAATCGGATTTGGTGGTATCCCGCCTTCAGATCCAAGAAGCTAAAGATTTTAGCTCCATTTAACCTATCGATGATATCCTTAAATCTTCGGACGGGATACTTCTATCAGAACTCTGTACCGCTTCTTCTTCTCCCCTGGTCTATTATTTACTGCCCACAAGGGACTGTTATACGGCGAGGTACTATCTCTGACTATTCCCTGCCTTAACAGCTCATCAATTTCCTTTCGGATATGCTTGTGTGTATCTTCGCCCCTTCACATATGTTATGCGCTCTGTCTTTAGTGGAATTTCGTGCACCGTTCTCCCAGTTGCCCTTAGCATGTCTCCAACTACGAAGAAGATATCCCGGAAATCCTGCCATAGTTTCTCCCTCCAGCCCTCTACCTTGTTCACCCCTCCGATTTCTACCCTCTCGCCCCGGGTGGTTCCCAAGCTCCGATAAATTGCTTTCCCTACTATAATTCTCCACTTCCTCCCTTCATTCTTAATTCGCGCTCACACCTTTCCCAACAGATCACAACCCGCAATCACCTGGTACTCCCGTGGCATGGTCTCTACCACTTGCACCGTTATCTCGCCTACTACGCTATCCTCGTTACCCCCACGACCGCTTCCCTTATTATCTCGCACGCCCCCCCCCCCAGAGTAAGTAATCTACATACCTGATATACCTGATACAAGACACTCCCATACCTGAATCTGGTGTGCTCTCTCTCCACCCCTCAGCCTTCCTTGTGCAGTACGCGAGACAATGGTGCTCGTACACCTTACTTCCTTCTCGAATTCGATGATCGGCAACTCACACATCCTCTCTTGAATTGTGTAGCACCTTGGGATGCGATCACCTCTCTGCTGGCCTTCTCCTCAGGCTTCAACGTGTTGTTACCGTCTGCGTGGCTCGTCCTCGGCCCCGTTGGTCTTCCTCTACGTCCTGGTGCACTTTGACTCCTCTACTTCGGTACCAACGTCCCAGAGGATTCGTCTCCTGACGATCCACTTTCTCGAAGAATCCTACTTCGCCTTGCCTTCTGGTCGATGAAATTCCCTCCTTCGGAAAATATATGGGCAATGTCTTGCTATGTGCTCTTCCTCACCACATTCGAAACACTTAGTACAAGGACACTTTGCTTCCAGATGTCCTGCCTTACCACATCCATGACATCTTCTTTCTCCTCTGCGCGGGGCATATCTGGGTCTTGCCCCTCGGAACTTTCTTTCCTCCTTAGCCCCCCTGTTTCTACCGCCCGATGACACTTCGGGTCTTCTCCATACTGGTTTCGGGGTTTAGATTCCTTTATACGTAACCCAGCTCTAATCGTTATCTATGTCTCGTACCCTCACTTCCTTTTCTTTGGCACAGGGGTCTATCATTGTTTGCGCGCATTCCAGGAACACGAGCTTCACGAGGAATCCTTCTTTCCGTCCAGTCTCTTTGGCCAATGGCACTTTTAGGAACGTGTATAGAAAACCCATTCTCTCTTCAACTTCTTCCATGCTTAACGATCCCCTCATTTTTTCTGTCACTTCGTTGAATCTCATCACCAAGCCTGCCGCGTATTGACCATTGCTTCATCTGAAGGACTTCATTTCCCTAAACATCTGGAATATGTCCTCATCGGGAGTCCATTTTTCTCCTCCATAGGCTTTATTCAAACGAAATTTTACCACTTTCCATGGAGTATCTTCGTCTGCTTGAATCTGGTTGAGAATACTCCTCTTAAATCGGCTTGTCAGGGCCGCCTAAAAAGATTCCGCTTCCCTGGTCAAATTTTCCTCCGTCTTTTCTTCGATCAACGCTATGAGGCGGTCTCCCCCTTTTAGAAAGTGGTTCAGTTTTCCTAGTTCTCAAGTGAGCCTCTCCAGCTCTGCAACGGCTTTCCTCAAGTCTTGGGTGTTCATAGCCTTTACTCTCATCAGCGTGAGTGCTCCTACTCATCAGGCATAGTTCCTACTTGTCTGAAGTCAGATCCCTCCATGAGATTTGAGACCGGCTGTCTACGTATTCCTCCTTCCGTCAACTCCCTTCTATTGCAAACGAACAATAGAAAAGCAGAAAAATAATTTCTATATTTGCAATCTATTGTTCACTCTCTCCACAGTCCCGGGTTTTGGCTCTAGTTAAAGATTATGAACTCTGAAACTCAAAAAAAAAAAAAGGAAAAAGGTGGATGAAATAAGCACGCACGAAAGTTGTCATAAGCTTCATTTCCAGCTTTGGCCCTTAGTGAACTGAAATTATAGACTGGATATAACCCTACTTAGCCAAGGGAGATCTGCTCCGCTCGTCTGACCTTTCCGACAGAATTGCCTGACAGGTAGCTGACATCCAACCTGTGACGTTAACCCGGTGGCAATAGATCGCTGGAGTGGTCGTAATTCCAGGAGTCGTTACCATTGGTTGCATGGGTTTAATCAACCGCGGCCCTTCCCAACAATGGCGAGGGCAACTCTTTTTTTTGTAGGCATAACTAAGCCCTACTCTCAAGGCCTTTATAAATTAAAGCCCTTACTATTATTATTAGAGCAGCCGTTTTATTATTTATGTCGTTCGCAAAAAACATATCCATGATATATAGGAGGTTTCTTCTTTTGTGACTGTTGAGCAACGATTTAAAACAGACTGCACATACAAATAAAAGGAGTTAAATTGAGAGGACTTCTGGGTTTTGTTTTCTAAACAATAATTATTATTTTAAAGCTTTTCGATTTTTATTACATTAATTAATATAATTGTCTCTGCAATAGTTCCAAAGCTTCATTAAAGCCTAATTTGTGAAGAGAGTTTGTTCAGTCTCCTCGAATTTATTTCACATACTTCCCACTATTATATTTTACCAATACACTTACGGAATGGAGGAGCAACGATCTGTACGTTATTTGTAAAAAAAGTGAAAAAAGAGTCTTAATTTGAGAAACTAAGTAAACCTAAGTAGCATTAACTAAGTAAGCATTCAGTAGCTTTTGTAATTTTTATTACCGTGAACTGTGCTGTAGGTAGAATGATGGGTAGAAACGTACTTCTATTCGAAAAAATATTTTGTAGCGAAACAATTCACACATTCATACACAGAAGAGCAGAGTTCTGAATCCAATCTACTTATCTAAAATATAGTTCGCTGTGCTATATTGTGTTAAATAACATACAGAATTAAATCATCGAGAAATCACTAACAAATACATATCAAATGGGAATGATGTAAAGCTGGTTTAGAAGCATTGTCTATAAAATTGGATATATTGATATATATATAAGGTCCTTTTTGGGGTACTAAAATTTTACGTATCTAACATGAATCATTCTGATAATAATGTTGGTTCTAGCCCATTTATGACTAAAGGGCGTACCTGGTTGCAATGGATAATAAGCCTATAAGACACACATAGGTTGTTTTGTGATGGAATAATTTATCACTTTCAAAAGGAAATGTGTTTTATGTAAAACGAAATCAAAATATAGTTAATAACTAATGATTTAACGTTATACAACACTGTACTGCATTTCAATGGTTAATCTAACGGAACTCAAAAATCTTACTTATCATTTTATTGGGTCGGCCTGGGAGGCATCGTCACCCCGCCGTCCCCTGAAAATTTTAATAGTATAATTCCTTTATTGTGCAATAATTACAATCTGCCTTTTATAAGGCAATAAGTAATTAAGATATATGCTCTCATTCATACAATATTTACAGTTCATCATTCACTCGCTCATTCATACAATATTTACAGACAGCCCAGAGACCCCCCAAATCCACCGCAAAGAGAAAGCGGAGTCTTGGAAAGTCCCCCACGCTCCTCCATCAGCCGCTTCACCGGATACTAGCCAGTGGAGGCTGACCAAGAGCGCGAGAGCCACAGACGCTCAGGACATGATTGGAGAGACTGGCCATTGCCAGGACTCCCACTGTCACGCGTTTATAGCAGGTCACGAGGCCACTGCCGTTTCAGTCTCCGAGCAGACCTGAAAATTCACAATCAAAATCCTTTACCTCAGTATCTCAAAGACCTAATCCAATCCAAACGCCACTCAATAACAGTGCGGCAAAGATCCCGACATCCTGCTAATCGTCGCTCATACAATCAGTACTGCAGGCTGGTAAAGCGGCAATTGGCATCCTTCCGTTCCGGTTCTTTCAAATCCTATCTCTCCTCCCGGTCTACCAGGGATAACTCCTTGTAGAATGTAACTAAGAAAATCCTAAAATATCATATATATATATATAAGTTAACGATCGTCAACGAAAAACGAGAAGAAAAAGGAAAGAGGTTGAATGTAGTTACTGAACGAGAGTTGTCACAAGACTGTTTTTATTTGAGCCTTTTAAAGCCTCTCTAAATACATTCGGGATGTTTACATCCCGATGACTTAAGGATTAGGCTGGCTGCCTACGACGTCCGAACCTTAACTCCCCCCTGCCAGTTTACGCATATCCTTCGTAAACTCCAAGGTCCGCCGCACGCAGCACACAGCCTGTAATCCCTTACATCACGTTTACGGTCTAATATATTCATAGTCCACACAAAAAACCAGGACACAAAGAAAAGAGATAATACAGAAATAAAACAAAAATAATAATAACAAAAAATACATTCGCCCTGGACCCGGTGGCTGCCAGGTAAAAAAAAAATGGAACATCCACAATATAAATAATGAAAACAAAAGCTCTCTCTGAGCAGCACATGTGAAGTATATGATTCCGGATCAGTTGCTCCGTATCGGATCGAGGGCACACCATCTTACGCACATTCAACACCCTCCCCCCTGTCTTGGGAGTTTCAACTGTTCAATGTGAACGGTTCGCCTCTTCTTTGGGGTGGTAATACTCTCGATGGTCACGAGATTATGTTCCCGAATTATGATGACCTTAAAGGGCCCCTCATACCGAACAAGTTCCTTACTACGATTTGACACGACTTTTCTGTACACAACGGTCCCCATCGATATGCTCCTATGCGATCCCGCACCTTCAAATTTGCCCGTGCCACGCGCTTGGATTTTTCGCGCATAATCTTATCGCGTACTTTGTACCACATCTTTCCGAGCTGTATGTGGGTGTTATGGAGCTGTGCCACCATTCCCTCATCCGCCACCGTCTCTGGCCAGTTCCTCGGTCTCACTCGTAATCCGAACAAAATTTCGAAGGGTGCTAACCCCGTCGTGGCATGTATCGAGTGGTTGTATGCCGCCACCGCCATTGGCATCGCTACGTTCGCCGACAGGCCTTTATCCACCTGGTACACGCGTAAGTGGTCGCTGAGGGTGCTGTGTAACCTTTCGATGGTTCCCCTGCTCTTGGGATGCCCGGGGGTATTAAAATGCCATGCCACATCCCGTTTTTGCATTTCGGCTCTCACGGTTGCATTGTCAAACTCCCGTCCCCCGTCCGACGAGATCCTCTCTGGTATGCCGTAGAATTGAAACCATGTGTTGAGGGCTTGTAATATGGAATCTGATGACTTGTCTCCCACCGCGTAGGCCATAGCCACTTTGCTAAATGGGTCGATGATAGTGACCCACTTAAAACCCCGCCACGTGAAGGTGTCCACTTGAATCTCCGTCAGTGGTGCTTCTGCCGTGGGTGATTCCTCCTGGAGTCCCTGCGGGGGATGTCTATCATATTTCGTCTTCTGACAAACTTCGCATGCTCCGATTACCTCCTGAATAGTCCGCTGCATCCCCCACCAAAAATAGCGCCTTCGTAGTGCTTGTGCCGTCTCCTGCCCACCGCGGTGGTTGGTTTTTCCTTGGTGATACGCCAGTGTTACCTCGCGTTGCTGCTCCTCGTCCCGCAGGGTTCGGACCACGGAAAGACACCGAATGAACGAACGATCCACCCCCAACAGCTCTTTCTGCCACAGCTTTTTAATTTTGTCCCACACAGTCTCGTTGCCCACGAATAAATGGTGTTTTTTGCCGGGTTTGGACACGTCCTTGAGAGCCTGAGAAATTTGATCTCCTCGAACTCCCGGTGGTGACCAAATCGTCGCGATCTGACTCCTGCCGTACGTACTATGGAGTATTTTCAGAGCACCCGATGTTTGAGTTTTCCAAATGATCTGCCTCCGCTTATCATTGATAATTTCGTCCGTCGTCTCCATATCACGCGGTCTCTCTCCTATAGACTCGTCTGAGGGTGTGTCCGCACTCCTGTCACTATCTTTCCGCGTGCTGCTCCTGCCCGCTTCTCCAGGCGTCCATTCCTCAATGAACTGCCTCATACCACTCGATGTTTCCCCTTCTTCTATGGCGTTCACCATAATAGCGCGCGACAGCCAATCTGCCACGACGTTGTCTTTGCCTGGCTTATATACAATATCCAGATTGTATTGGGCTAAGAATTCCTTCCACCTTGTTACCCTTGAGGAGGATTCTTTGAGTTTTCCGACCCATTGAAGATGTCGGCGATCCGTATGTATTCGAAACCTTCTGCCAAATACATACGGACGGAAGTGCCCAATGGCCCACACTATCCCGAGGAGTTCTCGTTCCAGAGCGCTGTACCGCGCCTCCGTGTCCGTCAGGCGTCTGCTCGCGTAAGCCACCGGTCTTTCCCCGTCTTCGCCTTCCTGTGACAATACTGCCCCCAAGGCATAGTCGCTTGCGTCGGTGGTGATCGTGAAATCCTTCTCAAAGTTAGGGAAAGCCAAAATCGGCGCCTCCTGCAAACGTGCCAAGCATTTGCGGATATTCTGCTCTATCAGCGGCGTGATCATTATCCGTGCTCCTTTCCGTAGTAAATTGTTAATGGGTACCATATATTCTGCCATGTCCGGCACGAAACGGCGGTAGTAATTGAGCGTGCCCAGTAATCTCCGAATCCCTTTTATATCTTTTGGCACCTCCATTCTCTGGATCGCTTCTACTTTCGTCGAGTCTGGTTGAACCCCTTCCTGTGAGATTGTGTGCCCTAAAAAACTAATCTGCTCCTGCCCCAGTGACGATTTGTCTATTGACAGTTTCAACCCGAAATCCCTTAATCTCTCAAATACGTTCCGGAGGTGTTGAATATGTTCCGA
The DNA here is from genome assembly GCA_930367205.1 of Acanthosoma haemorrhoidale. Taxonomy (NCBI): domain Eukaryota; kingdom Metazoa; phylum Arthropoda; class Insecta; order Hemiptera; family Acanthosomatidae; genus Acanthosoma; species Acanthosoma haemorrhoidale. Next base: position 53,723,212 of record OV884014.1, read on the forward strand.
TTCCGTTCGGCTGAAGATCAGCAGGTCATCCATGTAAATTTGGCACATATTTTCGTCCATTCCTCTCAGAAGTTCGTCCATGAGACGCTGAAAGGTTATTGGAGCATTTTTGAGACCGAACGGCATTCTCGTGAACTCAAAATGCCCTCTTTCAAACGAAAACTCCGTTTTATGTTGGTCATGCGCAGCTAGTTTGATCTGATGGTACCCTGCTTTTAGGTCCAATGTGCTAAAAATTTTTGCACCGTTTAGTCTGTCTAGGATGTCTTCGAACCGCGGGATCGGATATTTTTCGTCCAGGGTATTATCGTTAAGTTTCCGAAAATCCACCACGACTCGGTATTTTTCCTCACATTCTCCCGGTCGACTTTTCTTTTTCACTGCCCACAAAGGGCTATTATACGGAGACGTGCTATCTCTGATAATACCTTGGCGCTTGAGATCCTCGATCTCCTTTCTAATGTGTTGTCTGAGCGCTTGCGGATACCGCCTCTCCTTCACATACGTCACCCGCTCTACTTTTAACGGGATCTCATGTAGCGTTTTCCCCGTTGCTCCTAGCTTGTCCCCTTCAGCGAAAAAAATATCCCTAAACTCGCTCCTCAGACTCTCCCTCCAATCCTCCACTCTCTTAACCACTCCTATTTGCTCCGTCTCGCCCCTTACGCCCCCCCGGCTTCGATAGGTTCGCTTCCCTATTTTGATCCTCCAGTTCTCACCCTCGTTTTCGATGCGCGCGCCTACTTTTCCCAGTAAATCACACCCCACTATTATCTGGTATTCCCGTGGCATGTCTTCCACGACGTGTACTTTTATGTCACCCATTACTTTCACCCATTCTTCCAGCCCCACGACCGCTTCTCCCATTACTTCGCAGGGTCCCCCAAGAGTAAGTAATTTACACTTACATACCTTGATCTGGTGTGCCCTCTCTCCTCCACGCAACCTCTCTAACGCACCGCGAGATATTATTGTATTGGTGCTGCCAGTATCAATGAGGCACCTCTCCCCCTTCCCGAACTCGATAATTGGCAAACCACACATCCTTTCCCGCACTGTATTGCACCTTAGGATGCGGTCGCCTCTCTGCTGCCACTCTCCTCAGGCCTCCGTACGCCGCTCCCATCTGCGCGAGGGATTCTTCTGCCACTCTCGTCGTCTGCTCCCGCTGCGCTTCGACTCCTCTCCGTCTGTCTCCGACGTCCCTGATGACTCGTCGCCCGATGATCCAATTTCTCTTGGTGTCGCGCTCCGCCTCTCCCGGATTTCCTGGTTATTCACCTCCATTGGTTCTGCTTTGTGAAATTCCCTTCTACGAAACAAGTATGGACATTGTCTTGCTATGTGTCCTTCTTCCCCACACTCAAAGCACTTAGTGCGAGGGCACTGAGCTACCAGATGGACCGTTTTTCCACAACCATGACATTTCCTTTCTTCTTTCCGAGGTGCGTACCTAGGCCTCGTCACTCCCAATCTTCTCTCTCTTGTCGCTCCCCTGTCTCTACCGGCAAACGGCGTTTCCTGTCTCCTCCACACTGCTTTTGGGGTCCTGTTTCTCCTATATGGGATCTGGCTCCAATCGTTGTCATCTTCGTTCATTTTTACTTCTTCTTCCCTTGCGCTAGCATCTATCATCGCCTGGGCGCATTCGAGGAACGATCGCTCATTAGGGAACCCTTCCTTCCTTCCCGTCTCCTTCGCTAATTGTACCTTTAAGATTGTTGACAGGAATCCCATCCTGCCCTCCACTTCATCGGCGCTAGTTGTCTCCCTCATTTTCTCATTTATTTTATTGTAGCGGACAACCAGGACTGCAGCATACTGTCCACTATTCTGTCTCGGAGATTTCATTTCTCGAAACATTTGGAATATATCCTCCTCTGGGGTCCATCGTCCCCCCCCCCATATGCTTTTTTCAGTCTCGTCTTTACTATCTCCCATGGGGTTTCCTCGTCCGCCAGTATCAGGTTCAGCACCTTCCTTTTCACCCTGCACACCAGGTCTGCCTTTATTGACTTAGCGTCACCTGGGTCGAGTAACCCTTCGTCCATCTTGGCTTGTATCCTCTCCATAATCCTATCTCCACCTTTGAGAAAATGATTTAACTCACCTATTTCCCCAGAAAATTTTTCGAGGCCTGAGATCATTTTCCTCATGTCCTGTGACGTCACTGCCCGCACCTTCATCCATGCCAGTGAGTTCGCATGGGCTTCAGCCATGGTTTCTTTAGGTAACTGTGGAACTTCAAACGCTGCCGGCCGCAATTCCACCATTACCTACTTTAATTAAATCACACGAAAGTGAATGAGAAGGAAAAAAAAACAAAAACCAACTCGCACCCACTCCGCTCCCGGGTTTCGGCACCAGTTAACGATCGTCAACGAAAAACGAGAAGAAAAAGGAAAGAGGTTGAATGTAGTTACTGAACGAGAGTTGTCACAAGACTGTTTTTATTTGAGCCTTTTAAAGCCTCTCTAAATACATTCGGGATGTTTACATCCCGATGACTTAAGGATTAGGCTGGCTGCCTACGACGTCCAAACCTTAACTTATATACATATATAAGTTAAGTCCAGGCGCCGCTAGTGCCCAGCCTTAATCCCCAAACATATGTTATCTGTATATGTTTACAGGTAATACCTATAGATAGAGGTATCTTGGTCTAAATAAAGCAGTCTTGTTATAACGTTCTACGTGTTCTTATTACCAACCTTTCTTAGCTTGTAATTCAATAAACATTAACTGGTGCCGAAACCCGGGAACCGTGGAGAAAGAGAGTTATCGAGTGCGAGCGTAATTTGTTTTTGTTTTTTTTTCTTCTATACGCGAAAGAGAGAAGATGACTGAAGGAGGAGTTTTGAGACAGCCCGTCTTGAATCTCGTAGAGGGAGCAGATATTAGAAGAGTGGGAACTATGCCAGAAGTTCATGCCACGGCGCTCGCGCTGATGAGGGTAAAAGCGATGAATACCCAGGATCTGAGGAAGGCTGTTGCGGAGCTGGAGAGATTCACTGGGGAACTGGGTGAGCTGAACCATTTCCTAAAAGGAGGAGACCGTCTCACAGCTTTAATTGGAGCTAAAGCAGAAGAAAATTTAATAGATCCCAGAGACGCGGAATCGTTGAAGGCGGCCCTGATATGTCGGGTCAAGAGAAGTATACTGAATCAAATTCAGGCAGATGAAGAAACCCCGTGGGAATTAATTAAGATGAGATTGAAGAAGGCGTACGGAGGAGGACGATGGACTCCCGAGGAGGACATATTCCAAATGTTTAGGGAGACAAATTCCCCAAGACAAAGTAACGGGCAATATGCAATACGAGTTGGATACAAAAGAACCCGGACCCTGAAACCAACCTGGAGGAGACCAGAAACGTCCGTTATTGGCAGAGACAAGGGAACGACAGGAGAAAGAAGATTTAGAGGAACGAGACCGAGGTATGCCCCGCCCAGGGAAGAAAGAAAATGCCACGGATGTAGGAAGGCAGGACATTTAGTGGCACAGTGTCCTCGAACAAAATGTTTTGAGTGTGGCGAGGAAGGACACATCGCGAGGCATTGCCCGTATATCTTCCGGAGGAGAGAATACCAACGACCAGAACCAATGGAGGTAAACACTCAAGAAGTAAGAGAGAGACGGAGCATGACACATGGGGAGAGTGGATCATCAGAAGATGAGTCATCAGGGACTTCGGGAACTGAAGGAGAAGAAGCGAGGCGCAGCAGAAACAGGAGACAGACAGGGCAGAAGGTCGAGTCACGTAGATGGGAGCAACGTGATGAAGCCTGAGGAGCGTGTCGGCAGAGAGGCGACCGCATCCTGAGATGTAATGCAATTCGGGAGAGGATGTGTGCGTTGCCAATAATTAGGGTCAAAGGAGGAGAGATGTGTCTGGTGGACACGGGAAGCACCAACACCATCATGTTCCGCGGAGCGCTGGAGAGGCTGTATGGCGGAGAGAGGGCACTCCAGATTCAGGTATGTAATTGTAGTTTAATCACCCTGGGAGGCCCTTGCGAGGTAGTGGGAGAGTTAGTCATAGGGCTAAATAGGTGGGCGAAGAAAGGGGGAGATATAAAGATACATATCGTAGGAAACCTGCCGCGGGAGTACCAGGTGATAGTTGGGTGCGACATGTTGGGGAAGGTAGGCGCGCGTGTGGAGAATATCGGGGAAAAATGGAACATTAAGTTGGGGAAAGTGGAATATAAATGTCAAGGGACTATATGGGACGGAAGAGCGCGGATAGGGGCGGTTAATAAAATAGAGGGCTGGAGGGAAGGCCTACAGAGGGAGTTTGAGGATATTTTTTACGTAGAGGGAGACACGCTAGGAGCGACTGGGAAGACGGTCCACGAGATCCAGTTAAAGAAAGAACGCGTCACATACGTGAAAGAGAGACGATATCCGCAGGCACTACGTAGGCATATTAGAGAGGAGCTAGAGAGTCTCAAACGGCGAGGGATTATAATTGATAGCACTTCGCCATATAACAGTCCTCTATGGGCGGTGAGGAAGAAAAATAGACCTGGGGACGAGATGGAGAAATACAGGGTAGTTATCGATTATCGGAAGTTAAACGAGAACACGACGGACGAGAAGTATCCTATTCCCCGATTTGAGGACATATTAGACAGATTGAACGGGGCGACAATATTTAGTACCCTAGATCTAAAGGCAGGCTATCACCAGATCAAGATGAGTGCGAACGACCAAGGCAAAACGGCCTTTACATTTGAGAGGGGGCATTATCAATTTACCAGGATGCCATTTGGACTGAAAAACGCCCCGATTACCTTTCAACGCCTAATGGATGAATTTTTGAGGTGAATAGACGAAGCGGTATGCCAGGTCTACATGGACGATCTGTTAGTTTTCAGCAGAACGGAGGCAGAGCACGTTGAGCACCTAAGAAGTGTATTTCAAAGAGTCCGCGAATTCGGATTAAAATTGTCCATGGAGAAGTCTCTGTTGGGGAAGAAAAAAATCAATTTTTTGGGCCACACCATCTCACAGGAGGGGGTTAAGCCAGACTCTACGAAGGTCGAGGCGATTAGAAGGATGGTGGTGCCCACAGATGTAAAGGGGATCCGTCGACTTCTGGGGACGCTTAATTATTACAGAAGATTTGTGCCGGACATGGCGGCATACCTGGTGCCTATTAATAATTTACTGCGAAAGGGAGCGAGGGTGGTAATTACCCCAATCATGGAGCAGAACATCTGGAAATGTATGTCTAGCTTACAAGAGGAACCAATATTAGCATTTCCCGATTTCCAACATCCCTTCACAATCACCACTGATGCCAGCGAATACGCACTGGGGGCATTGTTGTCGCAGGAGAGAGACGGTGGGGAGCGCCCGGTGGCGTACGCTAGTCGACGGCTCACAGAAACAGAAGCGCGGTATAGTGCTCTAGAGAGAGAGCTCCTAGGTATCGTCTGGGCTATAGACCATTTCCGCCCATATGTCTTCGGCAGAAAATTCCGTGTTCACACCGACCACAGACCCCTACAATGGGTAGGAAAGTTAAAGGAGTCCTCGGCGCGGGTCACGAGGTGGAAAGAGTTTTTGTCCCAGTACAATATGGAGATCATATATAAACCCGGGAAAGAGAACGTAGTGGCAGACTGGCTGTCCAGAGCCATTACTGTGAATGCATTGGAAGAAGGGGAACCATCCGGGGAAAACCAACAGTTTATCCGGGAATGGACACCCGGGGAGGATGGAAGCCTCGGTACGCGAGGAGATAGCGAAGGTGAGGAAACCCTTGAAGAGGAATGTTCCGCCGCCGAAAGACCTGTTGAAATGGAAGTAACAGAGGGGATCGTGAACGACAAAAGACAGCAGATCATTTGGAAATCCAAGACCTCAGGGCGGCTGCAGATCGCATATGACAGTTATGGGAGAAGTAAAATCGCGACGATTTGGTCGCCACCAGGGGTTAGGAACGACCAAATTTGCCGTGCATTGAAAGATGCCTCGGAACCCGGAAAGACCCATCATGTATTTTTAGGGAATGCCACTATTTGGGAGAAAATTCGTAGACTCTGGTGAACGGAACAACTTGGAGTGGATAGGATATTTATTCGGTGCACGTCGATGGTGGAGACACTCAAAGACAGAGAACAGCAGCTGGAAGTGACGCTGGCCTATCACCAAGGAAAAACGAACCACCGTGGAGTTCAGGAAACGTTGCAAGCGTTGCGGCGGAGGTACTTTTGGTGGGGAATGAAAAAGAGCATACAAGAAATGATAGGGGCATGTGCAGTTTGTCTCACTACGAAGTATGACAGACATCCGCCACGGGGGCTACAAGAAGAATCGCCCACCGCCGAGACACCGTTGGGTGACTTACAAGTGGATACCTTCACTTGGAGGGGGTATAAGTGGGTTACCACAATCGACAGCTTTAGCAAAGTGGCCATGGCGCACCCGGTGCAAGATCGGTCATCAGACGCGGTAATGCTGGCATTAAATACCTGGTTCCAGTTTTACGGAGTACCAGACCGGATCTCGTCGGATGGGGGCAGAGAATTTGACAATGCCAACATCCGAAAAGAAATGAAGACTCTCGATGTCTCTTGGCATCTTAATACCCCAGGGCACCCTAAGAGTAGGGGAGGGATAGAAAGATTGCACAGCACCCTGAGTGACCACCTGCGGGTATATCACGCGGAAAAGGGTCTGCCGGCGAATGAGGCAATGCCGAAGGCGGTGGCCGCTTACAATCATTCGATCCACACCACGACGGGGTTCTCCCCGTTCGAGATCCTCTTTGGGCTGCGCGAAAGACGGAGAAATGGGGCAGAGACGGTAACAGACAAGGGAATGGCGGGGAAAATGGCGAGTAATACTGTCGGTTTGAGGAAAATATACGACAAAGTCCGTGAAAGGATAACGAGGGACAAAGCGAGACGAGTGGAACGGGAAAACCTCAAAGTCCGGGATCGAATGGGGGAACTTAAAATCGGGACTATCGTCTATAAAAAACTAGGGTCAAATAGGAGCAAAGAGCTGGTGCGATATGAGGGCCCATTTAAAGTGGTCGTGATTAGGGAACACAACGTCGTGACAATTGAGAGTATACGACCCCCTAAGAAGCGGCGAAATGTCCACATAGAACAGTTAAAGCTTCCACCAGGGGGGGAGGTTGTAGATCAGGAATGAGCTGGAGTGTCCTCGCAGCATACACGCAAGGAACATTGTAAATAGTTATAGTTATGTGATTTTTCCCACAGAAGTATTGTTTTTTTTTAAAAGTCAAAGTTTTCTTTTATGTTTTTTGTTTACAAGTGACAGTTGGTTTTTACGTTTTATAGGATTAGAGCTTAATGTGAGGGATTACTGGCTGTGTACGGGCGGGGCTGGCCTTTGCTCCTTTGTAACATTAGCGGAGCATTATTTGAATGGACTAAGACGTCCGAGTGTTGGACTTCAAAGTTTGCGAATGGGTGTTCGTAAACTGGTGGGGGGGAGTTAAGTCCAGGCGCCGCTAGTGCCCAGCCTTAATCCCCAAACATATGTTATCTGTATATGTTTACAGGTAATACCTATAGATAGAGGTATCTTGGTCTAAATAAAGCAGTCTTGTTATAAGGTTCTACGTGTTCTTATTACCAACCTTTCTTAGCTTGTAATTCAATAAACATTAACTTATATATATAGTTAAATCACAAGCAAAGCGAGAGACGTTTTTAAAAAGCTTCTTTATTCAAAGTACACTACACTGGGTTTAGAAGAAATATAATAAACAACTGTAAAGACTTAAGTGAATCGCATGACTGACAAAGAAAGAATGAGAGCGAGATCCATAGGCTCAGGCTATATATAGGGTGAGTCTAATCCAATGTTTGGGATTAAATGTTGACCTTTAACTCCTCCCTCCCGAAGATTAAGCATTACTCCGGAAATGCAAAAAAAAAGAAAGAATCTAATCTTATTTTCAAAGATTTTGACATACCCAGAGTATTCATAGTTGTTCTTACAGAGGTATAATAATTTTTACAAAAGGGCATAAAGTGAACATAAAATTTTATCAAAAGTAACTTAAAATGTAAGAGGAATTTATACTTAACATAGTATTTTTATTGGTTCCTCGATTTGACAAAGTATTAAAGAAACTCTCTTATATAAACTGTATCAAAAGTTTTAGTAAATGGCACATTACAGTATTTAATATGGCATTACTAAGATAGACAATATGAAATGAAAATTACTATTATCAGTTCGTAGTCTTAATGAATCAAAATTATAAATACAAAAATTAAAATAACATTTTCTTATTAAATCAATATTAATATGCTTTATTCTTATAACATTGGTAAACGCTTAAATACTAGAAAATAACTCCATTAATTATTCAATCATTTATACGTAGACAAGAATAATTAAAATTATTAGTTCCTTAAATTATATCTCAATTAATATATAAAATATTAATTACAAGTTAACTTGTTGCTCAGAATATATTCTAGAAATATTTCATGGTTACATTGTAATGGAAAAGTTTGTTCCACTTATAATTAATAGTTCTTACTTAATTATACATATGGATAATTATTCTTTTATTATAGTTAGATTATACGAAGAATAAACAATTACCAATTAGTTCCATGCTTAATAGCTGTTGACTTGGGTAATAATCCTTCAAACTACAAGTAAATATTTAATTCCAAAAAGCTGATTAGATGTAAAGGCTTAAACATCTCCCAGTTTGATCCTCGAGGATTGCAATGATTTGATTTTTAATTCTTAAGCGGTAAACAACTTAATCCTTAAAAATAAAAAATAGCTTAATTCTAAATTTGCTATAATCCATAAATAACAGATTCTTTGTACTTTTAAGGATCTGTAGGCAGTTATTTTAAATGGAATTAAAGTAATCCCTTCTGACGTATACGTGAGTGAAATGAAAAGCACACAACTAACTTAAGAATTTTAAAGCAACTTCATACTTTCATTCCGATCTACAGCTATCCTCAAAGAACGGTTAAACAATCTTGAACACCTTGAATCATCTAGTGGTAAAGCCAGTAGTTTAAATGTTCTCATCATTATATCAATTATAAACCAATACAGTGAATAATAAATATTAAAGCATATACTAAATTTGCCTTTTAGATACTACTGCGGCTACTGGGACCTGGATCTCGATGAGTGTCCGTGTCATTGTCGCTTTCCGCAATAAAATATTTTTTCCTCTGTTTATTAGGTCTTTTGACATTGTTGATGTGGGTGTTGCCTACTTTTATTCTATTATACAACGGATACCTTTTTGGTTTTATCCTGGGTGTCTTAATAAATTCTTCTGAGTTAAGCTCGGGAGGTTCCTCACGACTCTGATTCAGTTTTTCGTTTCTTGTTCCTTTTATGTATTCTATCTTTTCCTTGACTGTGTTGTGCAAGTTCTTTAATTGTTGGAAATAATCATTGATATATGTTGCCTGTATGTCGTCAGTTTCATATGTATCTTTTGTTTTTCCAAAAGTGATTTCGTTTGGAGTTAGTTTTAAATTTTGGTTTAGGGTGTTGTTATAGGCTATCATACTTGTTTGTACAATCCTTTCAAATTTAATTTTCTTATTCTGTTTAATATTTATTCGCATAATTTCGTTTAGCGTTGCGTGACATTTATTCAGGATTCCTAGTGAATTCGAATGATTTGTGTTGGTATAATGAATCGTTATGTCCGTGGCTTTGCAAAATTGCTGGACCAAAATATTATTAAATTCCTTACCGTGGTCTGCGCAAATACGCTCCGGTATAGGATAAAGACTGATATATTGTTCTAAGCTTTGGCAAATGGTTAAGGCATTCTTGTTATTAATAACCTGGGCGTATAGGCGTTTCGAGAATGTATCGATGGTTGTAAATATTATCCTATTATCAAACTGTAACAAATCCATCATTATTTCCTGGAATGGTTTATTAGGAGTTGGTGTTAGCATCAATTTGCATTGTATCGGGTTTCTGTCATACTTATTTGTTTTACAAATATCGCATTGGTTTATGATTTCTGTTATCTTGTCCTTCATGTTTGGAAAGTAAATCTTTTCAATTTTCAATCTTTTCAATCTTTCAATTGGTTATAAGTTTCCAAAATACCACGATGACAAGTCTTACCGTAGTGGTAATCCAAGATCGCTTGTTGTTGGTCACTTAACTCGGTAATGTCTTCACACAACAGGAAATACCTCTTAAGTTTCACTGTTTTATATTCCTTTTCAATTAATTTTTGTATTCGTTTAAAGTAGTCTTCATAAATTTCGTTCAATGTTTTAAAATCTGTTTGGCAGTATATACCGTATACCTTGTCCGGTTGTAATACCTCCAGTAATAATTCATCTAATCTTTCAACATTATTAATTTGTAATATGTATCTATTTTTCTCAAATATTTTTTTATAAGTGATTCCATGGGTTCCTCTTTTTATTACTATTTGATTTTTCTCGACGTTTAAGCATTTGTCGTTATCCACCAGCCATACCTGTTCATTATTGCTGGCCTGTGAATGCTGTGTTACCAAGCTATCTAATTCCTCGTTACTCAGTATCGGCAGTTCTTCTGCTGGTCCTGGGGTAGCTTGATCATACGTTTCTTCGAGTTCTAAAAGTTGGTCGAGAAAATCATCATACTCCTGCGTTCCTTCCTCTGGAATGCTAATATTAATTTCTACTTCACCCTCCAACGCGTGGATTTCATTTCTTTTTGAAAGACAATCGGCGACGTAATTTGTTTTACCCTGTATGTGTTTTATGTCGAATTCGAACTCCTGCAGCCTCCATATCCACTTCATAATCCTGCTGTTTCCGTTCTTTATTGTGAAGACCCACGTTAGAGGCTTGTGGTCCGTTAATAGGAGAAACTTTGTTCCATAAAGGTATGGTTTGAAATGTTGGGTGAAATGTACTATAGACAATAGTTCCTTCTCTATCGTACTATATTTTTCCTCCGCTTTAGATAGCACCCTTGAGGCAAATGCTATTGGATGTTCTTTATTGTCTGTTATTTGGCTGAGCACCGCGCCTATTGCTTGGTTACTCGCGTCTGTAGTTAGGACGAACTGTTTATTCCAATCGGGGTACGCCAGAATTGGTGTGTTCGTCATCTGTTCGATTAGGTGATGAAAACTGTTTTTAAATTCTTTGGATTGGTAATCTTTCGAGTTAATGGCTGCACTAAGGGGTCTGGTTATTTTTGCGTAGTTCCTGATAAATTTCCTATAATACCCAGTCATTCCCAAAAATCTTCTAAGGGATTTCTCGTCGTTGGGTTGTTCGAATTCTGTTATTGTTTTTATTTTATCTGGGTCCGTCTTTAACCCGTTTTGCGTTACTATGTACCCTAAGAACTTTAATTCCCTCTTGAAAAACTCTGTTTTATCCAGTTGAATACTCAAGTTGTTCCTTTTTAGTGTTTGTAACACCCTTTCGATATCTTCTAGATGCTCTTCCTCGCTTTTTGAATAGATTATAATGTCATCTATATACGCCATGGTTCTTGGCAAATTTTCAATCGCCATGTTTATCATGCGCTGAAAGGTAGGTGGCGCATTACACAAACCGAAAGGCATTCTTACGAATTCATAGTGCCCATCGTCTGTGCTAAATGCTGTTTTCGGAATCGACCCTTCATCCATCGGGATCTGATGGAATCCTGATTTTAAGTCGATTGTTGTGAAGTACTTCGCTCCTTTGAGTCTGTTTAGTACGTCTTCGATATTTGGTAAGGGGAATTTATCATTCGTGGTTTGCTGATTAAGTTTGCGGTAGTCTATGACCATTCTCACTTTCTTAATCCCACTAGCATCCACCTTTTTCGGCACTATCCATAGTGGCGAGTTGTAAGGTGAATTGCTTTTCCTGATTATTCCATCCCTTAACAATTTTCGTACTTCCTCTTTGATTTGAACCTTAAACTGCTCGGGGTACCTGTAATTCCTTGTATATATTGGGTCATTATTTTTGGTACTAATCCGATGTTTTATTAGGTTGGTTGCTTGAAGCCTTTCGTCTTCTTTCTTTATTATTTCCCCATTGTCGGAGATTATTTTTACCAATTTATTTTCCAATTCTATTGGTATATGTTTCGTTCTTAATGCATCTTTTATTTCTTTTTCGTTATGCATAAGGTTTAATTCATTTTTAGAGTCCTTAAATTTGAATATGTTGTCCCCGATCACTATGTGATTTTCCGTACAGCATATTTTCATTTTTAAGTCTCTCATTGTTTCGAATCCCAACAAGATGTCGAACCTATTTGAAAAGGGGTAAACCAAAAATTCGATCATTTGATCTACGCCTAATGCATTTTAATGTTTACCTTTACGCTCGAATTGCCTTCGTCGTAACCCGTAGGTGTCTTTATGGAAAATTATTTTTTTATTAATTTGAACCCATGTTTCTTCACCGCTTCTGGGTGTATATAATTCTTCGTCGCCCCTGTATCAACTAGCCACCTGTTGTTCTTGAAATCCAAAATATAAGGTAGGTCATTTGCATAATGCAATTCTTCACATTGCTTGGTCGCTTTATTTTGTTTGTTACCTGAACCTTTATTTTTATTATCTATAGTTTTTTTGTTTTTGTCTAGAATTGTTCCCTGTCTTCTAAGGGGGGTGGATCGTCTGGTAACTGTCCTGGATCTAAAAAATGATTCTCTAGACGATCTATTTTCTCTTGGAGTTCTTGTATTACCCTATCCTTGTCATCCTCTACATGATGCGCTCTGTCACTAGCTGTCCGCATGGACACCGTTTGCGGGTAATTCGGAATTTGTTGGTTGCTTTTGTTGCGGTTGGTTAAAATAGTTTTGTTGTGCCTGAGGCGTCCATTGTTGTTGGTAGTTATAATATTGTTGGGGTCGTTAAGCGTAGTTATTATGATTATGATTATAATGATTATTATAACGCTGTTGATATTGTGGTTGCGGCGCATATTGCTGTCTCTGATAGTTGGGATTGAAATTATTTCCCTTATAATTGCCATGAGGTTTCTGTTGATATTGTGGTCTTTTAATTGGTCTATTATATTGTCTTTTTTCTTCGTTCGATTCTTTATTAAACACTTGGTTTCCATAAACCGACTCTACCACAAAAGAAGCTTCTTTTCTCAAGAGGTTATATAAATCATTCAATGTTCGGTAATGACTGTACTGTAGGAATATAGCTACTGTTGGGTGCAGGTTTTTTACAGCCTCCTGGCTTATATCATTATCATAACGCGCCATTTCTTGCTCCTTGTCCCTTATCTCACTATCCGTATATATTCGGGAATAAAGGTCGCACCGTTTTATCTGCAGTCTTTCTATATAGTCAATGGGGTTCTCATTATGTTTAGGTTTTATGTTGGATATTTCCCTTGCTAATTGACAAATGGACCGGTTATCTTGATAATGTAGCCTAAGGAATCCCAGCAATTCTGAAACCGCGGTGAATTGTTTATCGAACGTAGCGATTTTTGCGTTTCCCTCTAGTTTCATTTTAGCACACATGAGTATGAGATCCTCATTTCTTAACCTATTCGGGTTCTCATATTGGCAAAACCTCGTCATCAGGTAAGTTACATTATCGATATATAATATGAGGTTCTCTGTCTTTCCGTTATAGATCGGAATGAACGTACAGTCACTATTCTTTGCCTTTTCGTGCTCCATTTCTGTGTTAGTCTCGTCAGAGTTAATTTGTCTAATAGTATTAAGTCTGTCTACTAGAGACATAAATATATATAAAAATAAAAATTAAAAAAATTAAAATTAAATATAATACAAAGGTGTCTTCCTACCCTGATGTAGAGTCCTTCGTCCAAAGCGTCCTTTTAAGGCCTCTGTAGCTCTGGCAGGTGACAACGTTCAATGGCTTGAGCGTAGGATGTTTGGCAACACCAGCGGTTCCTCCTCTGAAGTCGGTATGATGTCAGTGACGTTCTTCTCGGAGTAGAAAGATGGTTGAATTCTACGGATTTTCTATAATCGGATAGAATTCGGTTATCTTGAACAGCCCTCAAGTTCCAAGTTCGGGCGCCAGTTAAATCACAAGCAAAGCGAGAGACGTTTTTAAAAAGCTTCTTTATTCAAAGTACACTACACTGGGTTTAGAAGAAATATAATGAACAACTGTGAAGACTTAAGTGAATCGCATGACTGACAAAGAAAGAATGAGAGCGAGAGCCATAGGCTCAGGCTATATATAGGGGGAGTCTAATCCAATGTTTGGGATTAAATGTTGACCTTTAACTATATATAATCTCCTTACTCCTCAAATCCTCCAACAACTTCCTCCTAAAGCCATAATCTTCCTAACCTACATTTATAATTGCATTATCCGAACTACGCACTTTCCTCTCCTCTGGAAATACTCCATTATAGTCCTATTCGCCAAGCCCGGTCAACCGCCCAATGACGCCCCATCTTACCGTCCAATTAGCCTACTTCCTATCCTCTCACAAATATTTGAAAAACTCCTATTAAAACGCCTACTTCTAATTGTTGAATCCAAAACCTTTACCCTACTCACCAGTTTGGTTTCCGCCAACGACATTCCACAGCTCAACAAGACCTTCGCGTTGTTGATCACATATCCTCAGCCCTTGAAACCAAACAGTATTGCACTGCTGCCTTCCTGGACATAGCTCAAGCTTTTGACAGGGTCTGGCACGCAGGTTTGCTTTACAAGCTCAAAGGATATTTACCGCAGACCCTATTCCTAATGCTACGATCCTACCTTTCAAACCGTTTCTTCCAAGGCCGCTGTGGCTTAGAATATTCTAACTACTATCCCATTAAAGCAGGAGTTCCACAGGGAAGCGTCCTGGGTCCCTTCCTCTATAATCTAAAGCTAAAGCTAAAGTTAATGAAGCAAAATGTTCCCACATAACCTTAACCTCTGCCGCAAGTCCTGTCCGCCAGTCTTTTTAAATTCAATTCCTCTCCCTGTGACTGAGGCAGTACTTACTAAAAGAAAAAACTTAACAGACGCTTTGGACAACTGTACAGACTACTTCGAAGGACATCCCATCTCTCAATATAAAACTAACTACTAATTTACAAAGTTATACTTAAGCCAATCTGGACATGCGGAATAGAGCTATGGGGGACAGCAAAAAAGTCGAACATCAAGCGCATCCAATCCTTTCAATCAAAAGTCCTAAGAACAATAGTAAATGCCCCTTATTAGGTCAGCAACAAAACCCTTTACAATGATCTGAATACCCTATATTCTTGAATTCATTCCTTACAAGTTCATGAAATTCCATAGTAACCTATCCAACCACCCTAATTCCCTAGCACAGTCATTAAACTGCACCATTCACCCCTATAATCCTCCTCGGAGATTAAAACGACAATGGCCTCGTGGCCTGCTATAACTAGGCATAGTGGGAGTCCTGGCAATGGCCAGTTTCTCTAATCATGTCCTGAGCGTCTGTGGCTTTCGCGCTCTTGGTCAGCCTCCACTGGCTCTTATCCAGTGACGCGGCTGACGTAGGAGCGTGGGGGACTCCCCAAGACTCCGCTTCCTCCTTCACATGTGAGGGAGGTGACAACCTTGTAGACTTGGGGGGCCTCTGGGCTGTTTGTAAATATTGTATGAAGGAGCGAGTGAATGAAGAATTGTAAATATGGTATGAATGAAAACATTTATGTCTATTACTTATTGCCTAATAAAAGGCAGATTGTAATTTTATCTTAATAAAAATTGTTTTAATAATCATTATATTGGCCTGCTGAGCTGATGGAAGTTGTTGAGAACTAGGAAGGGATAAGCCATGATAAGCGATTTTCCATGAGAAAGTCAGATAAAAAAGAAACTCTATACTCCAATATTAGGGTTGTTATATTCCTCACCCCTGTTTGCGGACCACCCTGTGTTTTAACGTCCAAATCCCCAAATCCGTTTACTTTTTTTAAAGTTTCACCTTACCCCCAGCTATACTGCCTACAGGTGCCTACAACTACGAGTTCCGCCAGTGTGGTACTGTGTCCAATTGATTTTCCATCTAATTATTTGTGGCTTCGAAAATCAGTGCAGCTTTGCGTAACCGCTCTAATAAGTGTCAAGTGATTCGGCTCAGACAAGTCTGTGTCAGCTAACAGATTTTTGTTCAAGGAAAAATTTGGGAAATGAAGCGAAATATTGGGCCTGCACGTTTGAAAAATGAAAAAAATTGCAATTAATAACTTGAAAGAAGGTACAAAATGTTTCTATGAATGTATAATTTCTTAAATGTAATTTCCTCTTAAATTAAGGAGAGTTATTAGAGAATATGAAATTCCCAGAATAAGAAACCGGGAAACCCAGGGTTAGGGTTACTGCCTTCTCAATCCACAAAGTATTTGTTTTTTTTATTCAAGCCGATGTCAGTCATAAATGATATTAATTCCAAAACAGGCTGTGGACTGTTTATCAGCACGACAGTTCTGCGCCGAGGGACTGAGCTGGATTTGTTCTTTTCCATGATTTTTTTAAAAATTTATGCACTAACGCATTATTTGTGAGCTCTAAAATCCTTTTGTACCACAGTCAAATATGATGCCTTGTGGAAAAACAAAATATTTCATCAACACAATTAAAAACGCTTAGTCCGCAAAATAATTAGTTTTTTCATGATTTTGTATTTCTACCCTCACTTTCCCATATTTTACCTCTACCTGAAATAATGGGCAAATTATAATTTTTACTACGAGAAAAAGCTTCATTTAATTAAACACTATATGAAACGTTAACTGACAACTGACAACAAGGTAACTCTGATTAAGTGACAATATATTTGTGCGAGTATCTGCTTATATAGTAGAATTTATAATAGTAATAAATACTGGAAATGTGAAACTAGAGTGTACACGTTATCGTATAAATAGTAATTAAAAGTGTTGAAAAATACCTTGGATTCTTCGGATCATCGTGGGAAAGGAAGATTATCATTGTTGATTATGAGTGATATCTAACATAATCTGTTTCTTAGTGGAACAGTCTGATTTTAATACCGACAACAGCCAATTTATCTGTGCCTGTATCAATATAAATTTTTTACGTTCATGCCCAGCAATAATGAAATAGTTTGAGAAGGAAATCTTAAGGAAGTTTAAAACCGTCTCACATAAAAGGAACTTTGATACAATTTTCAATTCTCTTTTTTTTTTTCAGATGTCTCCTCGCAGGAATTGGCACCAAAGAGGAAACTACCCGAGAGAAGAGGGTATCGTTCTGAGAAGAGGTCGGGTTTTATATCCCCGCCCATGGTCCCCGGCACTACAGCCGAGGAGAATCAAAAGCAGTGGCGTAATCAAATCATTTATGACCGACTTCCTAAGGCATACCACGCTCCACGGACTTAGCTACCTTGTCATGCCCAACTTTAATAAGTTTGAAAGGTAGATCGGAGAGATGTTATGTTGATTGAATAATAGCATTAAACAAAAAATCTATTCTAACTTTAAATCCCTATAAACACGCAATTCGGGTCAATCATGTATATAAAAACTGCATAAACTAATATACATAACATTTAGTCAACAAAAACAAAAATTGTTGTGTCAAATTTGGCCAATAACACATGCTAATAAGTTATAGTTTAGCATTTGTGCAAAAGTTGTTTATGTGGAGTTTTATAGTATTACTGTGACTATGATTATTGTGAGTGTTGTTTTGTTCAATTTTCTGTCAAAAAAAAATTGTTTTCTTCTTCAAGGGAACTTTAATTTTTGTTTTATTTATAAGCTTTATATTTTATAATTCTTACAGAAAAAGAAAAACAAGCGAATATTTTTTTGTAGAGGAATAACGATTTTAGTTTGTATAATAGGTTTTTGCGTTCTTATGCGTCAAGTATCATCCTGTTTCACACCCACTCCGTCGTGAAGATGGGTTCTGGGCGGCTACGGATAGCGAAAGATCGGAAGAATTCGCACTGCATCTTTCCCGTACTTTCACGCCTCACCTTACTCCTTAAATCCATACTCACAGCAAAACTGTTTAAGATTTCCTCACTTCACCTAAACCTCTCTCACTTTCACCAAAAGCCGTTAACCCCTCTGAGGTCAAATACCCCCTGAAAAACTTACCTAACCGAAAATCCCCTGGATATGATCTACTTACTCCTCAATTTCTCAAAAAACTCCCTCCTAAACCCATAATCTTCCTAACCTACATATACAATTGCATTATCCGTACGACACACCTTCCTCTCCTCTGGAAACATTCCGTTATTGTCCTATTCGTCAAACCCGGTAAACCACCCAATGACGCCTCATCTTACCGTCCAATTAGCCTACGTTTAAGTTCGCTGTGGTTTAGAATATTCTAACAACTGTCCCATAAAAGCAGGGGTTCCACAGGGCAGTGTCCTGGGTCCCATCCTCTATAACACCGCTGATGTCCCCTCTACTCCCAATACCTTCTTGGCCACATTTGCAGATGACATTGCAGTCTTGTCATCCCACCCAGACTCCGATATAGCATCCCATAACCTTCAAAAACACCTTGATAAAATCGAGTATTGGTGCAACCAATGGTGGATCAAAGTTAATGAAGCAAAATATTCTCACATTACCTTTGCCCTTTGTCGCAAGTCTTGTCCACTAGTTTATTTTAATTCGATTCCTCTCCCAGTATCCAAGACAGTACGGAACTTAGGCTTCCATCTCGACAAACAACTGACCTGGAACCCACATACGAGGCTAACAAGACAAGAACTAAACAGACGCTTTGGACAACTGTACAGACTACTTCAAAGGACATCCCATATCTCAACAGAAAATTAATTACTAATCCACAAAGTTATACTTAAGCCAATCTGGACATACGGAATAGAGCCATGGGGGACAACCAAAAAGTCGAACATCAAGCGTATCCAATCCTTCCAAATAAAAGTCCTGAGAACAATAGTAAATGCCCCGTATTTACAACAATGTAAATTAAATACACGTTTTAAATTACAACAGTTTAAAGCAACAAAACCCTTCACAACGATCTTAACATACCAAACATTCTTGAATTCATCCCTTCCAAGTTTATGAAATTCCATAGTAGCCTATCCAACTACCCTAATCCCGTAGCACAGTCATCCACTGCACCACTCATCCCTATAATCCTGGACTGAAACGACAGTGGCCTCGTGACCTACTATAAATGCGCGACAGCCCTAGCAATGGCCAGTTTCTCCAATTATGTTCTCAGCGTCTGTGGCTCTCGCGCTCTTCGTCAGCCTCCACTGGCTCGTATTCGGTGACGGAGGAGCGTGGGGGACTTTCCAAGACTCCGCTTCCTCTTTCGCATGCGAAATATGTGGATTTGGGAGGCCTCTGGGCTTTTTGTAAATATTGTATGCATGAGCGAGTGAATGATGAATTGTAAATATTTGATGAATGAGAACATTTATCTCAATTACTTACTGCCTAATGAGGCAGGTTGTAATTTTAGCACAATAAAGAATTATATATAAAAAAAAATGCAGTCTAATATTGGAATATCGTACTATTGAGACTGCATTTCACACAAACTGCATATTATTAAACTGACGATCAAATATGCTCTAGATGTATAAATTACATTCCCTTTCTAATGTCATTTAGAATTCAAATAAACAGAACTGTGAGCTATGAATATAGTTAGGGCCCAAATCAGATATTAAATAACTGCAACACCTTATTAAGACAAATTGTCTGATGTTTCGGTTATGTACCTATCACAATTCATCATTTTTTCATAATGGAAGAGGTTTTTTCATTAAGGAACAGTTGTTTTCTTCGGCCTGTTCATTACTGATTTTGATTACTGTCACACCCCAGCAATAATTCTGGCATGGCGGTACCTATCTCCTGGCCGTCTCCTTGTGAAATTGCGGCCATCTGAAGACTTGAGACCATCTGTCATCTCAGTTGTACAGAGAACTCTCTTCCAGTTTCCTAAAGTCCACATTGTTCACATGCAAAACGAAGCCTGGCCATTTTGTGAGCTGGTGTAAGGAGAGGTCCACGGGCAGGATGTCAAACACTAAGGTTATTTTCATTAAGCCTTCTCCTTAAAG
Organism: Acanthosoma haemorrhoidale; assembly: GCA_930367205.1. Taxonomy (NCBI): domain Eukaryota; kingdom Metazoa; phylum Arthropoda; class Insecta; order Hemiptera; family Acanthosomatidae; genus Acanthosoma; species Acanthosoma haemorrhoidale. The sequence goes on from OV884014.1 coordinate 53,743,237, forward strand.
TCCTGCTGGAAATGGAAATATTTTGGACTTGCCTAATGAGACTTCTCTCTCAGAAATCTCATTTCCTATGATGCTCCGGTTTCGCAAAGCCCCAGGTGCCGGATGTACCTATCGACTCTTTCTGCTGTACATCAAGGCTAACTCTGCCCCTTTCTCCTTGGGTGGCGCTCTGGCGCTCCTGGGGACTTAACGCTGTCTGTATATTTCTTCCATCAATAGAACAGATAACGCAAGATTTACTCCTTTAAGATCCTAACGCAAATTGGCTTACTAGGGTCATTGAACAAATTTTAAAAAATTTACTAAGAGTTTATCTAGAGAGTATGTACGAATTTTATTATGTGTAGATTAGCTGGACCAGATACTACTTACTTTTTGTGAAAAAGCGATTTAAAATCATTAAAGCATTATTCACGGTTTATATTTACACTAATATCACCTCAATACCAATGGTTATTCAAAATGACCGCGGAAGATAATTAATTAAAATTAAATAATTTTTAAAAAAAGTGGTGCTTTAATTTTGTACGTCAGTGGTTTATGCCACGATTTTAAAATAAGATTGGCTCGAGCCGAATGGAAAAGTTTATCCCAAAGTAAAGGGACATTAAACCATCAGTTTTTCAACCTCTACTGAAAGGATTTCCTTCAGCCGGAAAGATATAAGGAACCTCTATTTAGCAACGCCCCATCTCATCACCTGCCCTTGGGACGTGAATGTGAAATGACGTGAATACATGTCATTCATAATGCCAGCGTTCAATAATTTTGGACGATTTCAATTACTGATGAATTGGTAAGGTTTTATATACAGCGTTTCAGAATAGACTAGGATATAAGAAAAGGGCGAAATTTGAATGAAGTCTAATGGACTCTTTTGAAGCGGTATTCCGTATATTTCATTTTTAATATTCATGTTTCGCAATAAGCAGTCTAATTTGGTTTACTAAGATCACATTCAAACGTTTTGAGATAAGAATTTTATCAGTCAATAACGAGGTATTTCAAACAATTTTAGGCACTTGACCCAATGCAATTGTCAGTTTTTTATGTAAGTTTATGTTTTTCTCTCAGCATAAATGCCTAATATCTCGTATATCTACTTCGTGATTAAAAGGTGGCTTGATGATCAGTCAATTTATTTTATTATACTGTTGGAACCCATAACAACAAGATCGATTAGCCCACCAAAACAACGAATCATTTTGTTTTCAAAATCACCACATAGTCCAAAATCATCCCTTAAGGCTTAGTACAGTTTGGGAGTAATAAGAACGCGCAGAGGATCATGCTGCAGACCCCCATGAATTCCTCCCGCTCCTCTGAGACCTTTACTCAAACCTCATACTTAAATTGATCATAAGATCATTATTATTACAACCTTAACAATAAGAGGATAGCAAGGATTAGTAATATTTCATAGGTACCTAAATATAAAAAAAACGAAAAATTTAATGCTTTTTTTGTTTCGAACATATAATTTACCACCAAATATAACTAATAATAATTAATACCCTTCTTTTAGGCATTGCTCAGAAAGTAGAGAGATTATTCCGCCTAGAAACAACTGTATACATTTGACAGCAGACATTTCATTATTCTTCAAAAGAAGATTTGATTTTCTTGTTGTTCTTCATGTTAACTACTGAACTTAATTGCAAATTCAAAACAAAAATACCAAACCCATGTTGTTCCCATTTTTCCTTCTTTTGTAACTCATGGTTTCAGTTAATTCCCATTGAACTGAAAAGTAATGTTAGTTATGGTAAGAGTGTATTATATATATCCCCAACATCTACATCTACACTGTAAGATTGGTAAACAACGGGCAGTTCATATCTGTTGCAGAGCAGGCCGACATACTCGCTGACCACTTGAGAGGAGATAGAGAAAGTGATCCAATCACAGCGCCCGACCGGCGGACCTCCACCCAAACTTCCATATATACCTCCTACCACCAAGTTTCGGCGATCATTCGTCGCACCAGCGGCAACAGAGCACCAGGAGATGACAACGTCCAGAACATCCTTCTGAAACAGCTACCACGGAAGGGGATATCCCACATAGTGAACATCTTAAACTCCTCACTGCGACTTCACTATTTTCCCCAGACGTGGAAGCATGCCGTTGTCGTCCCACTGTTGAAACCGGCCAAGAATGGGTATGAGCCAGCTCACTACAGGCCCATCAGTCTGCTGACCCAGTTGTCAAAAATCTACGAGAGGATTCTCTATTCTATCATCTCACCAGGCACTGTGACGCTCAAGACATCATTCCACCTCAACAGACCGGCTTCACCAAAGAACATAGCTCGGACTGCAACCTTGAAAACTGCAGGGGCACGTTGCAACGAACATGCGCCACAGCAGAATCACTGCCATGATCTCCTTTGACTGCACGAAGGCATTTGACTCCGTAGATCATTGTACACTCCTGCGACGCCTGAACGAGCACGAGTTTCCTGCGCAACTCCCGAACATCATGTCCTCCTACCTAGCAGGTAGAACATTTTCTGTGCGAATAGGAGCCATCTTAACCACCAGAAGAGATTTCGTGGTCGGAGTTCCCCAAGGGTCAGTGCTGGGACCCTACTCTTCAACATATACACCGCGCATATAGTAGGAGTAACCCAGCCAAGACTCAGGGGATCATCTTCTTTTTCCAGCATGGGAAAAAGAAGCGTCCATTCAGCTTTACCTTAGACGGGACTCAATGTAAATTAGCCAACAGTATCTGCTACCTGGGCATCAACCTAGGCAGGCACATGACGTTCGGCACACACTAGCAAAAGAAATTAAAACGAGTCCGCAGAACATACTAATCTCTCCAGCATCTCATTACCAGCCAGGCCATATCCCTTCGACTAAAACTCCTCATATACAAGAGCGTCCTGAGGCCAGCTCTACTGTTTGGGACACCACTCTTTAGATTCCTACATGCCAGCACCATAACTCCAGAGCTTACAGAACAACATCCTGCGAACGGCACTGTGGCATACCCCTTTTCGTGAAATGAAGGCTTCCGACATGCACGAAAAGTTCGAACTCCCCACCATCACCAAAGCCATCAGGCGACGTCACATCAAGTTTTTCGACTCGATGAAGCACAGTCTAAACCCTCTCTTCCGAGACATGACACCACCACCGCTACCGGCACTATGGCAACTCACAAGATCGAGAAAAGCAGAAGAAATGGTTGACAACAAGCCTCTAAGGGGCACCCTCACTGATATCAGACTAACTATGACTGCACTACATGCCTAGAGAAGACTCTAGGCCCAGCCACCAGTGTACTCTCACCACTGTACCGTAACAATCAACCTTCACCGAGGATTCCCATACTCCTTACTCCTCTCACACCACCTTCAAGCAGGTCCTCCTAGTACAAGGATCCGATCACCCTAAATATTTTATATTTCTCCCTCATCCTCAAATTCTAACTAAAGAGCTTAGAAAAAAAAAATCTACACCGCGCACATAGTAGGAGTATCATACTCCAACTGTGAGGTAGCGGTGTATGCGGACGGCATAGGGGTCTACAGCACTAGCCTCAACCCAGCGAAAGCACTAAAGGCTGCAGAGGGCGCCAGTCAGTTAATCACCGACACGGCTACGAGCTGTCCCCATTCGGGTAAACCCAGCCAAGACGCAAGGAATCATTTCCTCGTTCCAGCACGGGAAAAGAAAGCTTCCACCCAGCTTCAACATAGACGGGACTGATTGCAAACTTGCCAATAGCATATGCTACCTAGGCATCAACCTAGGCAGACATATGACGTTCGGCACACACCTGCAGAAGAAGCTGAAAAGAGTACGTAGGACTTACTACTCTCTCCAGCATCTCATAACAAGCCCGGCTATATCCTTGAGTCTGAAACTGCTCATATATCAGAGCGTCCTGAGGCCAGAACTACCTTTTGAAACTCCGCTTTTCCGTTTTCTCCACACGAGCACCATAACTAGACTCCAGAGCTTCCAGAACAACATCCTGCGCACGGCACTATAGCATACCCCTTTTCGTGAAATGAAGGCTCCTGACATCCACGAAAAGTTCGAGGTACCTACCATCAACGAAGCCATCAGAAGAAGACACATCAAATTCTTCGACTCAATGAAACATTGCCAAAACCCCCTATTCCAAGACCTGACACCCCCACCACTACCAAGATGGCAAATCTCTAGATCTGGGAAAGCAGACCAAATGGTGTACATTACGGCCCTTGGCTAACCAACAACAAGCCTCTGACGGGCACCCATCACTGCTTTCCAACTGCATGAGCTTCCACTACATGCCTAGAGAGACTCTAGGCTCAGCCTTCAGTGGACTCTCACCACTGCACCGCAACATTTCCACCTCTACCGAGGCTTCCCACAATCCACCTTCAAACAGGTACTCCTAGTAAAAGGATCCGCTCACTCCAAATCCCTTTATTTTCCCCTTATCTATAATCTTAAAAATTTGAGAGCTGAGGAAAAAAGAAAAAAAAAAACTATCCCTATACTATCGACGAAAAACATTCAAAAAGGTTATCTTCTCTAGAAATTAACCTAGCTCTCGTTGTGTTAAAACTGAATGCGTACTTTCTGAACAACAAGAGACGCTCTCCAGCTTCTATTGTGGCAAGAGCTCAAATCTGGTAAAGTTTTGATACTTTAGTCAATGGCACTTTGTTCCCGTGAAGATAGGTGAGTACATTAACTATTTAAGTGAGCCTCTCCCCCTTAACTGGACGTGGCTTACAGGCAGAACTTTTTCGGTTCGTATAGGCACTACGTCTACGACCCAAAGAAATTACACTGCCGGTGTCCCCCAAGGATCGGTGCTAGGCCCCTGCTTTTCAACATTTACACCGCCCACATCGTAGGAGCCTCGTACCCCAACTGCGAGGTATCGGCGTATGCAGACGACATTGGTGTTTACAGCACTAGCATCAATCCCACCAGAGCCCTGAAATTCGCTGAGAGCGCCAGTCAACAGATCGCCGAGAAACTCGATGCCGTCCACATTAAAGTCAACCCGGCCAAGACGCAAGGAATTATATTCAGCTATAAATCCGGAAGAAAGAAGCTCCCGAAATCCTTCGTCTTAGACGGCAAAGAGTACCATGTAAGCAACAAGCTATACTACCTTGGGATTACCCTCGGTAGACACTTGTCGTTCACAACACATCTCGGCAAAAAGTTAAAAAGTGTTAGGAAGAAATTCTTCAGCCTCGGACACCTACTTCACAGCCCGGCTTTATCGGTACGCCTCAAGCTGCTGATATACCAGAGCGTTCTAAGACCTGCTCTGATGTATGGGACCCCTCTCTTCAAGTATCTGACTCCTAACACTCTCAAAACGCTCCAGCAATTTCAGAACAGAGTTCTCCGCACCTCCCTCAAACATACCCCGTTCGACCGAATGAAGGCAGACGAGATGCATAAAAAATTTGAAGTGCTCACCATTCAAGATTTTATCAAGAGAAGACACATCAAATTTTTCGACTCGCTCCGACACAGCCACAACCCACTATTCTCCGACCTTCAACCACCACCAATGCCCGTCAGATGGAAGCACTGCTGGACCGCCGAAGCCTGGAGACAGATGGACGTGATTCGACCCTAGCCCCCTGACGGAGACTGAAGATCTACACCCAGCCGAGAGATCGAGGCCGATCTCCGAAGCTACAAGACCCCATCTACCTGTTTAAGCAGGGTCAACCTTCCGGCCGAGAGGCCGACTTATTTCAGGCCCCTGCCGGGGCTGGCCAGGCTTGACCTGGCCGACTACAAACCCTTGCCTAGGTACCCCTAGGCTCCACCCTCGGTAGACTCTCACTACCTTCCTGATTCCACCCGCCTCCTTTAGGCATACCCCACCCTATATCCTTCTCATACATCCTTCAAATGGGGGACTCCCCTTAGTGAAAGGCACTCATTAGCCCAAAATAATTTTCCCACATCCTATTTTATAAGTTTGAGAGCTAAGAAAAAAAAAAAAAATTAACTGGACGTGCGTCGCACGGACCTTCATAGAGTAATGACAAGCCGTAGGGACCCCAGAAAAGTCACATATGACTTACGTGATTCCCCCAAAAACAAAATTTCATACCATGTTGAGGGATTCCAACAGCCCAAACGACACTGTTGACCCAGAACAGTGCCCCAGACCACGACCCATGTCACAAACTCATTCGAACCACTAAACACGGTTCAACAACGTGCTCCACAAACCGAGACCACGACTACTAAGCCCAAGCCAATACCTCCACTAATCATGGGGAACTTAAATAGTTATGACCTTACACGCCTGCTAACCGAACTCAAAATTGCGGGATACCGAGTAGTACAAGGGCAACAGGACACTAAAGTGTTTTGTGGCACGGAGCAAGACCTAATATCAACAGTCGCTGCTCTTAAAGCAGCTAAAATACCTTTCCACACCTACGCCCCGAGGGGAACAAAACCGAATAAAAAGTTTCTATTACACGAATTCGATTTAACTCATCCCATCGAAGAAATACAAAACCACATCATTCCTGCAGGTGGTATAATATCGGTCTACAGAATGAGAAAAAGTGACCACAATGGTGCCAAAACTGAAATTGAGCCAGTTCTCGTTATAGAGGACGCCACACTTACTGCAGACAAACTTAAACAAATCCACCATATAAACAATGTGCTCTTCAGAGTAAGCACATATAACGAGAAACGAGGCATCCCCATGTGCCTAAATTGCCAAGAATGTGGCCATACTAGGCGATATTGTTTTAAATCCCCAAATGCCTGAGGTGTAGCCAGCCTCACGAAACAAAGGAATGCCCACGTGACCCACGTGCAGTGCCCCTACGCTGTGCCAACTATGAGGAGGGCCATGTTGCTTCGTTTCAACAATGCCCCTTCAGACTAAATCTGATGCAGGCAATGGAGGTTAGACGCCAGGCCCAGCACAAAACAATTGCATCACCTAGGGACGCTAGATACGCTCCGGCACCCACACCTCCAAAACAAACGGCTTCATATTCTCAGTTGACCTCTGGGCAGCAGCTAATAACGGAAGGGTTTCCAGCGCCCTCGGCTCCGCCCAATTCAAACATGGACGCCATGTTCAACATGTTAGGTGCCATGATCACATCCATGAACCAGCTGACGTCACAGCTGACTGGTCTCATTGAAAGAGTGCTGGCTAGACTCGAAAGCACAGCAACTCCATGATTGGGCACAATATTCTCAATTATAACGCTTGCGGCCTTAGGCCCAAACAAGGCGATGTCGAAGCTATCTTACGTTTTCATAATCCGGATGTAGCAGTTCTAACAGACACCAGACTGAAGAAGGACTGCTACTGTCGTTTTCCAGGATACTCTACCTACCGGCAGGACACAGAAACAATCTCAGGGGGTGTGGCTATTCTAGTCAGGCAGGGAGTGGCATGCAAACGTTTAGGCCCAGTGGTGCCACCTGACGGGAACCACTACGTAGTCACCCTCCAACTCCGATTGAAGCAATATCGTTGTAACTGGGATTTTCAGAAGGCCAAGAACAAATCTGACGACAGCCAGGCTCCTAATCACCCAGAGCAGCAAAGACTAAAGGCACGTCATTATTGGAGACCTCAATGCCAATCAAAGCTGGTGGAGTGGAACGAAAGCTAACGCCCTCGGCAGACATATTATCAAGACGCCGTTCACAGTGATCCGCCCAGGCGTACCGACATTTAAACAATATGGAAACCCAGATAGGACCTCCACACCGGACTTATTTCTGATCCAACAACCTCATCGGGTCACCGGCTGCTCGGCGCTTGACTTTGAATCTTCAGACCATAGGCCTATTCTCTGTGAGCTAGACGGCAATATTCCGGAGCCACCTGCTACAAGATATGATTACCGAGAGGTCAATTGGGCCCAATATAAGCATCTCATTAGTGCCGAATTGCCCCCAATTGCGCCTCTGAGAAATACTTGTGATATTAACAGCGCCATCTATCACATTGCAGGCCACCATAATCCGAGCAGCTGATGCATCCATACCGAAGTTTGCCCCGGTACCGACTTCCCTGAGGAAGCCACCGGAACACATCATGCAACTGATACGGCAACGTAATAATATCAATAACAGGTGGTTCCGGACGAAAAACAAAGACCTGAGGCCTGTGCTAAACACTCTAACTAGCCAGATTACATCTCTGATGATCCAGTGGAAGAGCTCTATATGGGGTGACCGTCTCCGCAGTTTACATAGTGACTACAAAGCATTCTGGCGGTTGTTAAAAACCAATGTAACCAAAAAAAATGCAGTAAGACTGGTAGACAACGGGCATTTCATCTCGGTTCCAGAGCAGACAGACATACTAGCCAACCACTTGAGAGGAGATAGTGACAGCAAGCGAATCACAGTACCCGACCGGCAAACCCCAACCCTCACCACTATATATACCTCCTACCACCAGGTTACAGCAATCATTCCTCGCACCAGAGGCAACAAAGCACCAGGGGATGATGACATCCAAAACATCCTTCTGAAGCAGCTGCCACGGAAGTGGATATCTCACATAGTGAACATCGTCAACTCTTCTCTGAGACTACACTATTGTCCCCAGACGTGGAAGCACGACGTCGTCGTCCCACTTCTGAATTTAATTTTAGAAGCTTAAATTCACTTAAAAATTTGAGAGCTAAGGAAAAAAAAAACACTTTATACTTAATAGCTCAAGTTTAAAAAAATCATCTTTAAAAAAAAAAAAAAAATAAATCAAACAGTTCAATTGAAAATTATACGTTAAAATTCACTCATATTTAAATATTAAGAAGTTATATTTGCCTTCATGGCTATAATAATTTGGATAGCACGTGCAACCGTGATAATTTGGATAACACGTGGATCGAATCAAGTTTTATTACACTTCGCTTTATGTGTTTTGAGTCATAACTGAGGGTAATTAAACCTGAAGATAATTTAACTTAAAGCAATTCCCAACGGACACCCGACAGCACTAGGTAATCATTCTTAAATTTATTCGAAAATATACATATATATGATATTATTAATAAGCATTAACTAAGACGTTTGTAAAAATAAATTAAGAAAATATCTGTCATAGAGGTATATTATTTGGTATTTGGTTATATTTTCTTAATATTTTCCATTCCAAGGAATCATGTTATGAGCTATCCTTCTCCGTTTACGGAAATGAAATGAAATTAAATTACCTACCAGAGATTGGAACACAAACGTCTCATATAAGTGAACTATGACAACCTTATCATAGCCACTAAAACTATGAAATATCATCATATCTTATTGAAGTAAATGTGCTACACACAACGTTAATTATAGAATAATCCATAGAATAATCTCAGCTCTCTAGTTCTGGATACAAATGAGATGGAAACTTTAATCCTTCTTTTGCTTACGATTTCGCAAGTCAGACGTTGCGGAACATCCTAAACGTCTGATACTCGTTCTGAGAATCTATAATCTTCTGGTACATCTATAAAACAACAACAATGTGGGTGTTTTAGGGGGGCAAGAGTATTAAGGATAGTTAGGAGGTTGGCAGTGAGGCGGCGATGAGGATGGATGGGGTCAATTCTAGAGCAGGGGTAATTTGTATTTAATGAAACGCTTAAGGGCTAGTTTTACACGAAAAATATGAAGTGTAAATATTTTATATTGGAATTATTTTATGAGAGGGAATACTCATAAATAAAAGCTGAGAGAAGAGAGGTAATTTGCCAGGAAGAAGATAAATTTAAGAATGGTTTGGACCTAAAGTGTGGTGAGAGGAAGTGAAAGGCACAGTTGAATAGACAGAGTGAAAATAATAGGTTTTCTACATAGCTGGGGGGGGGGGAGGTTACTACAGCATACTGTGCGATAAGGAACTCGATGTGCGGATATTCAGATGGTGGTAAGAGATCGAGGATTCGGGTCTTCAGGTGGTCATGCTCATGCATACCAACAGCGTGGTCAGCCCGACCAACTTTGTCATGGTGGAAAAGGGCTTAGTTAACACAGATGTGAGGATCTTACTTTACAATCTGGCAAGTTGTTCGTCATTAACTAAAAAAGTAAAAAAAGCAATTCTTTAAAGGCAATCAATTTTAAAATAAATAAAAAAAGTAGTGTGTTAGACTATTTAGAAATATTAGTTGTTTTTTTCAGAACGTTTTGGGCAGTGATATTCCTCATTGGTCTGTTCGGGATCGGATACACCAGCTTGGAGACTTGGAGACGATACGGTGGAACGGTCACTTACATAGAGACTACCAGACACCCCAATTCTCTGGTCCCTTTTCCTTCGGTGTCCATCTGTGATCCTACCATGGTCGACTGGCAGCGAGCACTTCAGCTCAACGAAAGGTTAGACCGATAATCTAGTACTTAACATCATATTTTTCACGATAATATTTTTAAATAGAATGAGGTATTAGATTATAATATAGGGTAAAAGTTTTGTTTTAAATAACACTGTAGTGACCCTAACTTCATAAGTGTTAAATGACCCTATACTCTGGTGCATATATAATGTATTGTAATTAGATGTTAAACATGGTAAAAGCTTTTTCTGGTAATGAATCATGGAGGGGCCGGCAGTCGTAAAACAAGTTACAGAGGGTCGAAGGTCGTCAGCAATAAACCTGAGAGGGTAAGCCACCTGCCACCTCATAAAACAGACCCGGTAGACCTAGGGTCACCTTCTGGTGGTCCTAAAATCTAAAAGCCATGCCATAAAACAGTCCTTTAGGGGACGAGGGATCACGAACCTCGGTGCAGGTGTGACATTATAAACATACCTCTTTCAAGTCAGGCTCCGCCTTCCGGTAGGGAGGGGAAATAATATTTAAACCAGGGGGTTTCGCCCTGTAGGTCTACTCTTTCTCAGTCTCCTCATCTCCACAGCCGCTATCACTCGGTCTCGTTACCCCAGGGCCTCTGGTCCCTGGAAGTAAGTCCAATCAGTCTTCTACTACTCTCTCTCTCTGCCACACTTCTGCGCTGTCACCCTGTCTCACAGCCCTTGCAGACCTTCTTACGCCTCGCTCCTGTTACACTGCTGTGCTCCGCTCGAACTCTGAAAACAAACCTTATTCTTTATGAAACCTCTGTACCTCTTCTCTTGAACATAGTGTATTGTCGGGACACATAGCTATCATAAATGGAGTCAGATATTGAACTCCAACATGGAACAATGGTCCATGTTATAAACTACAACAAACCGCACTTGTCACCAGGGCTAGAGTGATTAGGCACTCCCCTAGTGATAAACCCGACAAACACCAATGCTCGTTCTCGTCATAAGCTTTTTTTTAATTTTCAAGCCTTTTAAGCTCTCCCATAGGTTGTGGTGGTGGACCGAAAGATAAACAGCCTGGCCTGGAAAAAGTATGCCACCTAAAGAAAAGCTTAGTAACGAACACCGGTGTAATCTAAAACATCTTTATATGTAGAATATGTGTACAGTATTCCCAGTTTCCAACTCACAAAATTTATGTTTATCTTTTAATGAAGGTTTGGAACCAGGCTGCATGTATGTGCACATTTAAGTTCAAACATTGCTAATGGATTCGAGTTGTCTCACTCTCATTATTCCCTATTGATCAAAACATTTTAATCATAGTGACCAAAATGTCTTAACATGTATTATGGCCTGAATTGCCTTTTTGAAATATATGCTCTCAAAAACCCGGCTTAAAATGATTACATACGCAATCTATTGTTCGTTTTTAAAACTAATTAAAAAATATCAACAATTTATTTTTTAAAATGAAGTCTTTACTTAGTTGATTGTGCCGGAATGAGAACACATGTCCTTCCTGTCAAACAAGTGGATTCTAGCTATCGTGCTCAATCGGATCCATTAGATATATATTTACGGTTTTTTATAGTATAAAACACCCACAACACTTCAACGGATCTACATTACAAGGACTGTAAAATAATAATAAAAGTTAGAATAATTAAAAAAGAGCAGATGTAATAGATTATAATAGTATGATGAAAAAGTCACAATTCTCAGGTGCCTTTTCCTTTGAGCCTAAAATATTTTAGGTTTTCTGAAAAGTTTTTAGTTTCTAGGGTATGACATCTTGTGAAATTCATCTTTTAAATTCGTACAAAACCATTTCTGAATTAAAATTAAAATGATGTTGTTCCAACTAAGTACAAATAAATGTAACCTAAAAAAAAATTATTTACATTGACTTTTGTCCCAATAGATTGTGTAGACATCCCAGTATGACAGTATTCAGTATTCCCCTTATCTGTCCGAAGCGTCTGCGACTCTGGCACCTCTCTCAGTCTGTGCTGGTACTGTATGGCAGTAATGTAGGTGCAGGAGCAGTGGGATCTCCCTGATCCCTGGCTCCTTTTATTATGCTGGGGAGGTAAGGATTCCTGGGCATTGTATATATATGTCTATATTTCATGGCTGTTGGTTATAAATACTTTTTGAATGAAAGAGTGAATTCAATATTGTATATATGATATGGATGACATTTAAATTATTACCCTTTTAGAGCAGCTTGTAATTGTTTTTCCTTAAAAATATTTTTGAAGGAATTAAAATCTTATGACATAGTAATAATTAGTGGAAGTAATGATTTTAATTAAGTTGCCCTGTTATTATTCATCGACATATAAAATTATCCATTAAGTATAATTAGACTTGATCTAAAGTCTTATAAATCCCCATTTATAAAGCTGGGTAGTAAAGAAAAGCTTCTGTCACGAGCAGTGATCCCCATGAAAACATTTGTTGTCTCCTTAATCCCTCCCCCTTACAAATCGTAGGCATCTATCTTCATCTGGCCGTTTTTATACGCCTTGTATTTTCTCCATAAAAAGTTTAAAACGTTATCAAATCTTCGTAACAATGCATTTTTTGTGCGATAATTAAATGGCCTAGGCTATACAGTTGTAAAAGTATGGGTTAAATTAATTAAATACTTAACACCACTTACATAGACACTGTAAAACCCTTCCTCCAAAGGGCGTTATGGTGGTTGCTGACTACTTGATGTAGCCACTAGCGTCAATACACATTCATCCATTTTAATATTTGTAGCACTTTGGGAATGAATAATAAAAATGTCAGATAAAAAAAAAGCATTTATTCGATACTCTATAATAATCTCTTTTCAGTTTCAAGATTCAGCTTCAAGCATGATAGAACATTACCATGAATATATGTACGTAAGAAAAAATAAAAAACAATATGGGAAGAACAATAAACAACAAGAATTTTTTTAATGAAATAAAAAAAAAAACATTATAGATTTAGAAGAATAACCCAACACGTAGGAAAAAGATTTATTCACCATTCTCTACCAACAAAGAATATGAAAACGAAAATATTCTTACATTCAAAAAAATATTACTGGTTGATGATATATGTAAACACACTTATAACTACTTGAGCTAAACTATGGGTTATTGTTTTATCCATAAATGAGCTGTTTTTCAATTTGGGATGAAGCCACGAAAATGGGGCTAGTCCCTATCTCTTTGACATTATGGAAAATAAACTACAAAGGTTCATATTCTCAGATTTTACGTACAGATTTGTTTTATTTTTTTAAACAATAACATACACTAAATATATACATACGTGGAGAAAGAAAATGTGGTTTGCGTTTGGCCAACTAAACATTCAAATCCGTTTACCTCTTCGAGAAAATTGTCTATAATTTGATCTGATATTTTTTATAAACATCTCCAGCCCTCTTATAAAATTTTCCTTATTGTTAACATATTCTAACTTTTGAAACGTCCATTGTACTTAAAATTGTTTTCTCTTTCTAAAGATATAATACATCTTCTACCACGGTAATTATTAACCAAACTACAAATTTACAATTAAAAATCTTCTTCAATTCTACACAAGATATGGGAACATATATTTCCATATATAGTAGTTAAATAGCTTTAACCCTAAATTTTAGATAGACATTTTCAACTATGACTAGGCTATGACCTGGACAATGGCTTCATGACGGGTCTTACTACTGTACTATCTGACTCCATATCTAATAGGTATGTGGCACGACAGTGCACTTCAGGAGAAGAGGAACAGGGTAGGTATTATAGGTAGTTTATGTGATTTTGGAATGGCCACGAATTCACACTCGGTATCTAAGGGTAGGCGAAAACCGTCCGGGTCCCAAAGGCGAGTATGAACCGGAGAGAGGCAGTCTGGATCACGGAGGGAGACACTACTAGGTAATGGGCCCCAGGTGACCGTTGTCCGCAAGGAAGAAATCTCTTCCAAGGAGGTGCTAGTTTTAGCGAGACGAAGGCAGAAGGCAGAGAATCCCACTAGGAAGGTGTGGTGTCTGACAAGGCCGGACTAAAACATAGCGTGGTTAGGAAAGAGAGAAGCGGAGGTTTTTTTCATAAATGAGAAGGCCAAATCTAGAAACACCATTGCAGCTGCAAGTACCAGTCCAGAGAGCTATAGTTAAAATGACATCGGTTTTTTTTTCTTCCCCAAAACCCCTTCTATTTAATATTTTTACAAACATATGCAATAATATTTACAGAATTTCTCCTCTTGCTGCATACGCAGATGCATTTGAAGGAGGTTAGAATTATAAAAAAAAAAAACATTTCTTTTTGAAGTTAAAAGTACAGAATCGAAATAAACAGGACTCACCTTTGGATTACAAGAAAGGGAAACTTACAAACTAAAACCTAATTTTTAGAACCTAAAGACTAAAGCGTTCCTACCTCGACAGCGTCCTGCGATCGACAGGGGAACGGAGCGGGAGTTATCGTGTTAAACCCCGGGTTTGTCAAGTACTTTAGTAAGTCAAAAAATTAATATGTCTTCGTTGAATGAATTCATTCACCTCGTGAAGCTCACTCTTGCTCTGTTGCTCGAATAAAGTATGTCTGACCACCTTCATCAGTATACCGTTTTGGAATTTTTCCAGTCGCCGAGCTGTCGTATACGTCAGATAACGAAATAGCGTTGCACCATACAGCAGAGTAGGCCTGAGTACACTCTTATATATCATGAGCTTTAGACGCAGTGATAGATTGGGGGAAGTCAATAAATGCGTAAGCCGGTAAGACTTCGTACGGGTTTGCTTCAACTTCCTCGCAAAATGGTTACTAAAACGGAGGCGTCTGTCCATTTTAATGCCCAGATATACAGGTTTAGGGCTCCTATTGGTTTTAAGTCCCTGTTTCTGGTTCAAAACATCGAATGTGCTCTTTAGAGTGAGTGAGACTCATATTGGTGTTATGACGGACTTATCTGTTCCGCCGTTAGAGTATGGTCTCCGATGACCAGGATTGGTTCGATCTCAGTTTTTCCTCCGTTGGGATTGGATCGACGTAATCGATATACATCGATTATTCCACCTACGGTTGTTATATTGCCTTTTATCTCCCCAATTGTGTAAGTGAGATCGAAGCCATGTAATAAAAACTTTTTATTAGGCTTTTTTCCTCGGGGGGCGAAGAAGTGGAATGGGATATTCAAATCCCGGATTGGAGTAATTGTTTGCTGTTGGTCATGCACGCTGTGACAGAACACCTTTGTGTCCTGCTGCGTTTGAACTACCCTGTAGTTCTGTACGATATTTTCGGCTAATAGCCTTGTTAGGTCGTAGCTGTTTATACGACCTAATATTGGGGGGGGGGCGATTTAGGGGCAAAGGGAGCAGTGGATGTGCTAGCCTCTGTCTGGGCATCCAAGTTGAGGGGGGTGAACGAATTGGAGGTTTCAACACCAGGGGCTTGTGTGAGAGTACGCTTTCGGCATACTCCCTTGGGATGTTGAAATTCAACTTGGGATGGCTTGGGAGCGGGGCTCTCTGGAGATTCCATTTCCTCGTGGGAAATCACCATTAATTGAGTCCTGGGGTTTTTCACTTTCACCATGTCTGGACCGTGGTCCCATTATTAATTATTCACCAATAATTGTCTTTGTTCTATTACCTTATAACTGCTCAGCTGGTGTGGTCTTCACAGCGTCTCTTCTCACTCATTGTTTCACTGAGGCTATGCACTATCATTGTCTAAAAGTTAATGAGCACATACACTTTGAAAAGCTAAAGTTTAAGTTTAAAAATCGCAGAGTGCACAAAAGACACGACCTTCCACAACGAAGACTAGAACGTGAATATTTTTTATGGATTTTTCCGACTTATCGGCTAAAACTAGGGGGTATATAAAGCCCCAAGTAGCCAATAGGCTATGGTTTTATTCTGGCCAATCGCGTTCAGCCAATAGAATGAGGTTTTATTCTGACCACCCGCATTTCAGGGTTAGATGACGCTTGAATGTTTTAGACCAGGACCCAACCAGCCCCAGGAGCTATCTAACTCCCTCTGCAGGGGCCTCTGAAATAGTTTTTTGCAGTTGTGTCTTTTTTTGTTTACAATATTTACACAGATATGACTTTTGATATGCAATAGAGTATAGGGTGATTTATCTTATGTAGTTAGCGGTCACTACAACAACTAAATATAATTATTCAGTAATCCACAAAAGATATTCAAAACATTGAGAAACATGCTTATGCACAGATATTTTGAACATTTATTTTCGCAGATTCCTCTCATTCAATACACACCAGTGGAAAGTTAAATTACATTCATTAACAAAATTACATCTGTAAATCCAAGCTCATTTTTGGCAACAAACTGCAGACCAATCTCTGTCATTAAAGTCTTTTACTAAATTATTTCCTCGATATTCACAAAATTTTGCATCCAAAGATGATTCTGCGGAATCCACTCAACATTGTATATTTGGCTCGATTCGGAAAGCGTTCACTATTTTTTTTTGTATAGTAATCACAATTGATGAATTCAGCATAATAAAAATGACTTATTAATCTAACAAAAACGTCCTCACTGTCAGGGGGTTAGTAAAGTCTAATTTTGGAGACCGGGGTTCGCTCCTTCAGTCATCAGTCTATAAGTTCAGGATTCAACACGCCTCTTGGGGATAAATTAGTAGCTGCTTGATTGCAGCGAATCCGGTTGGGAAAACTAAAATTATGCTTGAGAACGCCTTTGTGCTACCAATCGACATCCTTCGGTCGCAACCTTTCTTTTCATTAGGTTTTCTCCTTAATTTATTTTATTTTAATGTAACAACATCACACCTTAAATATGTACTTAGCTTCATTATTATAACGTATCAATTATAATTTAAGTTAGAACCAAACAGGTAATG
The DNA here is from genome assembly GCA_930367205.1 of Acanthosoma haemorrhoidale. Classification (NCBI taxonomy): domain Eukaryota; kingdom Metazoa; phylum Arthropoda; class Insecta; order Hemiptera; family Acanthosomatidae; genus Acanthosoma; species Acanthosoma haemorrhoidale. The sequence goes on from OV884014.1 coordinate 53,760,411, forward strand.
ATTTCCTTGATCATTGTACAAACGTTTGTATAAATTTTTAGTTTTTAGAGTATTCAAACCTTTCTTTGGATGTGGAGACGTAAGCAATCGACTATTTCCCCCAATTTGTTTAGGTTTTGTTTTAAGCAGTATTTTTTGTTAACTTTTATTCCAGCTAATTCATTATTTTCAATAGTTTTTAGGCACGTTCGCTTTAAGTTAATATTATTTCAAGTACGAAATGATGTGAACAGCACTATGCACTTTTTCACCCCTTTGTTTGAACGATAATTTATTTCTGAATTCCTGTCAAGTTGGTGTCGTTTATCATTTTCTCAATTGCGTTAGGGGGGTGGTTTCTCGCATGGTCCCGCTCCCCTTTGTAGAGGAAGGATTTTTTTGTTACTGTCATCAAGGTATTTATACTTTCTTCTTCAACATTCATTTAGGTTAGGATAAAACAGAAGACCTTGTATTTTATAGCAGTGAGACTACTAGGATTTTTATAAACAAGTTTTCAAATAGTTCGCTTTTAAACATACGTAGGTATAATTTCTATGTTAGGTAATGTAACCTAACAAACAATAAATGATTCGAATAGAAACAATACCTTAGCACATTTTTTTACCAGCTAATTTATTCTGCATTGTGCCGCTTTTGATATAATTTTATATATATATGTTATGGCTAGTGGTAAGACATTGTTAAGCCTAATACCACGGGGCCTAGTGTAAACAAAGCCTGTGTATAGATAGAGGATGAGAAGATAATAAAGCCAGTTAACAATCGAACCTCTGTGTAGTATTACCATCCTTATTCTCTCTTTTTTTTTATTGTCTGCAGCCGGGAGACGATAACCTATATACATAAGTTATCGTCTGTAGACGATCAAAAAAAATTAATAAATAAAGAGGTTAAGAATAATACATACTGGTTCGGTTTATAACTGACTTTATTCTCCTTCTGATTCTCTTTATATACATTACGGGTTTGTTTACATTAGGATATGTGGAACTAGGCTTAACATTGCCGTACCACTAGCCATAATTTATATACATATATATATATATTTTTTATATATAAACATTTATATAAGAATTTTTTTTTTTTTTTCACCGCACAATTAGTATGCAGCACACTAATCACATTTTTGATACATTTTGCATACCACATATTTATTCAAGAAAAATTTTAACTAGGAGATGGGAATGGTGATACAAAACAATGTACATTTGGTTCAAGAAAAATACAGTAAATGACTATTTTATCTAAAAATAAAGAGAAGAAAACCCGCTTATAACCACAAAAATCGATAGTCGTGATAAATAATCCTTAACAAAGAATATTTTTTAAGAAATTATTGATATGTACACTGTGCCTAACATAGTTTGACGGCATTAAAGAAAAGGTTTGCTCTTTCATCTGTCGAAATATTAACGTTGTGGCAGAATTGCCGTCATGTCGAACGAGTGCGACCTTTAAATCCATTAGTTCTGTCTCATTTTTAGCTATTATCTCGGTAGATGCCAAGGCATAATTAACCAAATGATTTTAAATATTTTAACCATGAATTATATTACCATAATTAGCATGTTCATGGCGATCGTCTTACGTCCAGTTGACTGACTGCCTGTGTTCTGCCATAGCAGCAGTACCGAACTAAAACTGAAACTGACACCGTGGAAAAGTCAAAATTTAATTCTACTTATTTTACGAAATAAAAAAATACTACAGGGAAGAGATGGATAACCATAAAAGGAACAAGAGCACGAAATAAATGGGATAAGAAAGAAGGAAGAATGGAAATAAATAAAAAATACGGAATACGGAAGAAGTTGAACGATTCAGAAGATATGAATAACGATAGAAGAAATAAGAACATGGAATAAATAGAAAAAGAAAGAAGGAAGGGTAACAGGAAATAGATGGGATACGGAAGAAATAAGAACAAGGAATACCTGTATGGAAAACGAAATAACACTATGACGTAGTTGGAATTATTACGAGGCACCCATAACAAATAAAAGTGGTTAAATAAATGCCATGTAAATAAATACAAAAATAAAATATTCAAAACGGTATAGCTCAAATTGAAAAAAAAGATTATGAAAGAATCAACATAACTTTCAAACAAATGTTGTCCATGATCTTCCGAGTAAAATTTCATATTTTTTGGTTACTTTTTAAGACACGTCACTGTTCCTGTTTTCTCCCTGGACTACTTATTACCCAAACCACTATATTAACCAACGCGACCGCACTTACGCTTAAAGTGGCGCAGTAAACACAGTAATATTCAATTTTAAATGACGTCGATGATTTTAAGGTAAAAGGTCTGAGGCTTTTAAGGCTGTAAATATCGTTAGGGGGGCTAATGGATATTCTTAAGTTCAGCGGGCTTTCACCAACCACCCGAGTGCAAATAATAAACCTAAACCTCAAGTAAGTAACTTTTGATTTTATGGCATAAAACGATTTGATTGTAATAATTCGACATAGTTATTTTAAAAGTGTTTTTTTTTAATTGGGTGCAGCTCCACTAATATTAATGATTATGATGGCCAACGAAAAAAGTTAGTGTCATGGTACTTGAACCCGGGACATCCCTAACATCTAGTCTACACCAACTGTCACCCTGCGATCGTCCCAATCCTCATTGGCTTAGCTCTCACAGTAACTAACGTAAGAATCGTGTTTGTAGCTTCCCTAGGCTCCATGGGCGATACTTCAGTGTTAACGATGCATTAAAGATCTTAGATCTTCCTCATTATACAAGAAGCTATTCATAAGTCTTTTTAAATTATACTCGCAACAGATAAAAGTAAATAAACAAGTAAAATACCACTAATAATTTAATAAATTCAAACCGGAAACCCAAGCTCCACTGTTACGATCAAGGGATGGGTTCAACAGCTCAAGGAACAAGACCATAACTAATACAGCCCTTTGACTATGAACTTAGATTAATAGTTGGTTGAGTTATGAAACGCCGCTACAGCTGTATCTATTGCCACAGGCAAATCTCATTAAGAATTTCAGCGATCGTGTCATAACTAATATTCCTGCCAGCAGCGGCTGTCTACGCAAACTCTCTCATCAACAACTTAACGATGGAATAGAAATGTTACTTCAGCTCCCTGTATCCATTGTAGTCAGTTATTATTCAAAATTAAAACTGTTCGTATTTTTTTTCTACTCATTATTCAATTGCACTTTTGGCTATTTGTTATAATTAGTATCGGCATTTATGCAGTATGACGTTTTTATATAGAACAAAATAGCGTCTTTTTTTTTCTTCATATCCCCTTGTTATTAAAATTTATGGAATTCATTATAGATTCTATAAAAATGAATTTACAGTAGGTCAATATTATATATACTGGAGCTTTGCTACATTTCATACAATTTCTAACAATTCCACACTGTGATTTGCGTTTTTTACAAAAGTAGAATGCATTAGTCTTTACATGTTCAAAAATTGATGGGGCTCACCTTATGAATCATAAAACTGAAAACTAACTTAAATCTAACAATCTAAATCTTAACTTAAAATCCGCTACAGTCTGTTGTCATCGATGTGGATGGTGGGGCCATAGCGTTAAACACTGGGTTTGTTAGGTGCTGCAATGAGTCAAAAAACTTGATGTGTCCCCGGTGGATGAACTCACCGACCGACGGCACAACAATCAACGATTGCAGGTCGACGTTCTTGTGCCTTATAACAGGAATTTTTTTATTGCTCGTATGAATGTATATTTATTCACTTGATAAAGCAGTTTCTCAGAGTTGACTTCTCAAGTTACCTAATTGAACGATCACATTTCTCTACTCGTGCGAAAAATTTGTAACAGGTCACGAGGCCACTGCCGTTTTAGTCTCAGAGTTAGATTATATTCATCCCTATAATTCTCTTCGGAGACTAAAACGGCAGTGGCGTCGTGACCTGCTATAATTTTTCGTATGAGTAGAGAAATGGGATCGTTCATTTAAGTAACTTGAGAAGTCAACTCATTCATTCATTCTTTTATACCATTTTGGCAGCTAATCCCTTTCCATGCAAAGCCTATACTAATGTCTAATGAGGTTATTGTATTATACTAAAGCATTAAGCAAGTAGTTTCTTAAAGCTTTTTTATACGTTGTTGTCATTTGGCCTCTGGGCTTTCAAGGTCAAGAAGTGACCCATTCTACATTTGGCACATATTAGATTAAATAGGTCGGTCACACTACCCTAACAAGTGATTTCAAGTTGTTTGAAGGGTCTTACTCTAGGGTTCGTTAAGCGACAAGGAGAGTACTTACCCATCAAAGCACTAAGGTTGCTTAAAATGATTAAGGCAGCGGATAGCCAGTGGGCTGCTGAGGATGCCAGTAGATTAGCTTTACAAGGGATGTTTCACTATTTTTAAATATTAGAAGTACATTAAAAGGCTTACCCAGATTCAGATGAACTATCTTTATACTCCAATTAAAACTAAACGAAATCCGTAGCGTATCATCTTAGGAAGGAAAAAGGCCGACTGTATAATTCCGAAATAAAAATGAGGGTGTCGCTGTAGTTTGTAAGCGCCAAGGAAGGATTAGCCTCTTCTTTATGTAAGAAACTACGTGTTTTCTCCCAAATGCTTAGTGACTTGTGTCTGAACCCATCACATCAAGGAAACCCTTCATGCAGGAGTCGAATAGTTAGTGGTTTTGAGGGCCGACAGCTAGGTTACTGGGAGCGCAATTAAGAACCTGAAGAATAACTGTGCCTACAAATTCCTAGCCTTTAGCAGCCGTTAAGAGGAAACTTAAACTGCACCATTTCACCTTAGTAAAACCATTATTCTGAGCAAAGTGTTGTTTTGCCCGATGGGCTGAGTTTAAAGTTGTTTTATGGTTACTGGTAAATGTTCACGTGTCGCTTCGAACATCAAACCACCTCAAACTGCCAAGCAACTCACTTTATGGATGAGCAATAAAAACATAGCCGACTGTCGGCAGAATATTCTGGTACGTTATTCATCGCCACTTTAAGCTAAGAAATTCTCCATTGCAGTATGAGGATGTGTTATATTATCAAAATTTATTGAGGCCACAGTCATTTATAATAATATTTTTAGGATCATACTAAATTTCTTATAAATAAAGAATGAGTTTGATTCTAAGAAAGTCACTCTGTGGTTGAAAGCCCCTGTGAGTGTTTATTTTTTATGTAATTACGTTAGGGGTTATTCTCAGGCCTTCTAGAGATACCACTTTGCTGGGGGGGGGGGGGTGTGCCATTAATGGCAGTATAGCCGTAAAAACCTTGAGTCACTTCAGATCTCCGTCCAGTACACGTGTTTGAGCTCAGTGCATCTTAGACATTAGTGCTTATTGTAGAATGATTCTCAGATATAAAAAGCACCTTATCTTATTTTAATATTTACATTACTCACTTCCTAAATACTCATATCCTAAGATAACCACATACAGGGGAATAGGCTTTATCAGCTGCTTACGTAAACATCATTTAATTAAATGTTAGAAAATTATTCCTCAAACTAGCATAGTAGACCAGTATTGAGTGAATGAGTGTTCAACATGTTTAGATTTGCAGTTATGAATTTGCAGAAGCTGGAATTTAATCTAAAAATTTGGGAAAACATGTGCCAGTTGATCTTCGAAAAACATTAGAGGATGCGCTTCCTTCGTCTTTTACCACCTGGATCATACGCACTCAGAGATCAAGAAGAGCGGTGCCGCATGATTCCCTTTGTTAACAAACCACCCCCACCCCTATAGCACGTGTCAATTTAAGTTTACCAAAACCAACATTTGGGGGCTTGTTATGCGTTAAGGGAATAAACTTGAATATAATAATAATAATGGGTGGGTTGGCGTTGGCCACTCAAAAGGTGGGTCGCGAATTTGCCACACCTACGCTAATACAACGACGCTGAACCTTTTATGGCCCATTGCCTACTTTCAGACAATCTGTCTAATAATCTTCCGCCCCCCCCCCCAAAAAAAAGCTCATTTGGGACCTTGTCATTGTTACTGATATATATTGATTTCCACGAGCGATTTTGTAAAAAACAAAATCACCCTGGGACAAACTATTCTTCAGCTGCTACACTTTAATTATCAAGTGCCCAAAATGATGCTTAAATTTGGCGTGTACGACTTAATACTCGGCTAATTAGTGAAAGATTAGAAAGTCTGACACGACGAATTTAAGCAACATTTTTAGCACTTGATAACGGCAGTCTACCTTCCAAAAGTGCAACTGAAAAAAAAATAAAAACTTGTAGGAAGGGAAAATATTACGTTATTTTCTAAACCTTAACCCACAACTGGAGAACAAATCGTTAGGTGGAATAACCTTATATTTTGAATTTAAATCAAGCCAAAATAAATCGTTCCTCTTGCAATTATATAATAGAAAATAATATATTACATTGTTTAGGATGAGGTTTGGGGACGGACTTCAGTCACAGCACATTGCTAGACCGATAGGTATCTCGCTGTCGCGCTAGATAGAGTATAAGCACTACAAGCCGAAAGGTGGCTTATCGATCGGAACATTGAAGCGATAGTACAAGCATTAAAATAGACACGACTCACCGATGCTTTGCAATCACAGTAATATATCACCACACTGAAAGAACGAACGATATTAGTAGTTATTAAAGCAAGTAGAGCGAAATTATTGATTTCGACAACCCAGAAAACCCGACAATTTGCATTTTGTCCTGTCAAACTAAAAAATGTAAATTGTTCTCTCGCAAGATTTTGGACTTCTTTCACAATTTTTGGAAAGGAAACGAACGGAAAGGAGAAGCACAAACCATTAGAATAGTGCACCGAAAATTCCAAAATTGGTAGTCAATTCTCCTGTCTTGGCAACTCAAAACTCTTTCGACTAGAGCCATGGACGAAACCGGATTAAAAGTAAGGCGTGCGGGCAGTTTGCCAGTCAGATTTTTCCAAGTAGAGTGCAGGTTCTCTCGGAGCCATTCTTCCAAATATTATTTTAAAGCCAGTCGTACTGCGTAAACAGTGGTATTTCATTTTTTTATGAATATGGACACTTTTAATGTTTTTCAAATCACATGTGCCAACTGAACATGTATTAGTGGGCTTTAGTAGTAGCGCTGTACATATCCCTTTTTCATCAATAGCAATGAAACGTCTTTATTTATAAACTTAATTCATAAAAATTAAAAAAAAGTTTATTCTATAAAATTAGTTGAAAAATAAAAAACACCATCTTTAGTTGGATATTGACTGGGAAAATAATTTAAACTAAAATATAAATACTCATGAATGGGAAAAAATATGATTCATTTCTATACACATTGTAGACAAAGAGCAAACACTGGTAAGTGTGGCGGAAGTGTACCTGGAAGGGAACTAGCCTACTTCTTGGTTTGCCACAGGTGTGGGGCTTAACGGTCGTGTCAACAAAAGGGCGGGAAATGTTTTTTCCCGTTAAAGCTAGAGTATTTTCTACTAACAACTTAACACCACCAAAGGTGATTTAGAACCCTTTTCGTTCCGGGGGGACTGCACAAACAACGTATAGTGCCATTGGCAGTATTACTCCATAGTACATTAACCCTACAAACCACTAGAACCACAGGTCAAATCCCGAATTTCCAAATTCTTTGAATAGCCCAAACTTCACGATCATTTCCAATCCGGTTTCTGTCACGGTTACTCCATGTAATTTGCAGAATTTAATACCACTACAGTCCGTTCGCTAAGAGAATGCCTCTGAGTAGTGGGACACAACTATCCAATGCTCCCCTGCATCTTACCCCCCCCCCCCCCCCGCCTTACTAACTAATCTTGAACCGACCTACCGACGTCACCTCTATAAGAACGGTCCTGGAATATATTTTTGTTCTTTTCTATTAAATCCTACATGATTATATTTAACACGCGAATTCTGTTGGGGGCTCTCAAAACCTTTTTGAATATCTTTAAATTGTTCGTTGATCTGGGATGTGTCACGGGGAAGAATCAGGAATTTAAATCTTTAATGTCTTCTAGCTAGAACTTGAGAAATCTTAACAATATCGAAACAAGGCATATATCGATGTATAAATCAATTTATTATAATATATATAATAATTTCGTTACCTCCGTAATATTTGCGTTATATTTTTTTTAATATAGTCGTTTCTCGGAAAATAGAACAAACGGATCTTAATCCATGTGGCTGTGATTTGATTGGTACTGTGTCTATAATAATTAATTAGTATTCGAGTTGTACTAGGGACTGAACTGTGCTAATCAAGAGTCCTCCCCATGCCTAGGCCAAGAGCTGGGAGGAATAAACTTGAGGACTTCGGTATAACGAGCCATGTCAGCTCGAACTTCAATGATGGAAATGTAGGAGCTGTTCTGGAGTTCGAGTTCAATCATAGACCAACTCTAGATTTATTTAAATAATAATTGATTGTATTACTGCTATAGTTATATAAATAATCATTTAAAATCAGGTCAACTAGGAGCGCTGGTGTGATGTAGTGTTTAATTTGGTCCCAGTTTTTATATTTAGTTTTTTCATCGGGCAGTAAAAGACTCATCATTTTTATGTACTCGACTGTCGACGAGGATGTGTTGTTTCGTGGAGTTACCTATTCTGAAAACAATCTAATCATTAATCAATAACCTATAGAATCTATTTATATTTATATATTTTTACAATTTAACTTTCATCACATTATATTTCTTAAAAGTATTACAAATCTGTTCTGCACTATTTAATTTTCAAGCCACCAGTCTGCTTATTTATTTTAAACGAATAGTTATGAATATATTAAAACATTGTTCCAGTCAAAGCATGATTACTGTTTGTAGAATAAGATGGAATGGAAGGCTGAATCAGTATTTTTCAGGCAACAAGGAGAACTCAGAGCACTAAATTTGATCATATTTATCAGTAACTGTGTATTTTACCAAATATCTAAAAAATATATTTTTATTGAGGTGAAATCTATGGACATTCCTGGTAGAAAAATTTGTTGAGTTTGAGTATGAAGGTAAAACTTACTTAAAAACGAATTTTGTTCTAATATGCTACTATATTAGTTTTATATGTTTACATTATTATAATAAATCTATCTTTACATCTTGATATAATACATCAATTATTTAGAAAAATATTTGTTATTGAGGACAAAGCTAAAATTAAGATAAAATTAAATATACATAATATTTCCCGATATAACTATGTTTTAAATACACCTGATTAGGTGATAGACGACTGCTCCTTTCTCTGAATTGTAATGACTCAATTGGCATAGTTCATGAGATATTTAGTTTTAAGAATAAGAAAGCTATTAATAATGATACACTTAATATGGATTAAGGAAATTAATTACATTAAAGTTAATTTTGTCCTTACAATTCGTGTGAACGGTTCTTTTCGTGAGAGGCTACGAACGCAAGCTAACTGGTGTGCCTCACGCCCCGTGGGAACCTAGCATATAGCATTCGTATAAATATTCCGGATTAACTAAGTGTGGGCTCAACATTTAGCAGGTAACAACCCGAATGGTATAAAATTGTTTATATCATCCTGAAAAACATTGCTTTCATGACCGAGTGGTTGGTGAACCAACAAAGATTATCTAAGACATCATCCTCTTGAGGGAATATGAGTTGCTAATCGAATAAGAAACTAAAGAATACGGTTTAGAGTATTAAAATAATAGTAAAGAGGGTTTGGTGCTAGTTCCTCGTCTCCACCTCAAAGTACGGTTGAAACATCGGCACCCTTTATCTCTGGGGTTGTTGGGATTTATTTTTTTTTACATTTTTCGTATCATTAATTCGTTGGCGAAAATGTGAACTGAATGTGCTATGAAAAGAACCGATTCCCTTTAGAAATCGGAAGCTGTCAAATTAAATTTGAGTGCAATCTCTTTTTACACATTTGATTGGAAGATTGGACAGCCGCCCTCAAAAATTTTCAGAGCGTATTTACCTTATGAAAGAAATTCCATTTCCGCTTAAAGAGGAAAAAATGCTTTAAGCGTGGGCAAATACAGAAAGAGCTCGTTGATTGGCGATGTACAGAATTTAAAACTCGGGCATAAAGCTGCAATCAAAGACTCCTTAATCTCGAGGAAAGGAATTATTTCAGCAAAAAATATTCAGTCTACAAAGCTATATTTAGTCAATAATTGTCTGAATATTTTCAATCTTTTTTCATTCGATTCCCTTCAAAAAAATTTCCCACAAATCTACAAACATGACGTTTTAATAAACAAATAAAATATTTTTTAAATAATATTTTTTTCGCTAAATAGGAGCCTTTCTTTACATTTTTGACGATTGTCTTTCTTCTGAGTATCTTTATTTCTATTATTATACGAAAGCAGTTGCAAAAACGAAAATCAATGTGAATTTTTTTTATTTTACTGCAGCTTGAAATATTCGTATTACTTTTTGAATTAAATATAATAACGGTAATTAAAAAACTAAACATAAAAAAAAGTCGGACTTCTTTTCACTAACTTTTTATGTTCAGTTCCAGCTAAGAAAATATTAACTATTAAATGTAAAGATTTTTTTTTCCTGGGGTTAAATACGCTTCAAAAACGATAATACATTTTATTATTATGTTTTATTACCATGCAGTTTCTTAAGGATTATTGTTTTGTTTTTTTTTTCGCTCACGAGAATGATGTCGCATAAAAGGTGAAAAAAACAAAAACAATTTTTCTACATTTTTGAAGCTACTAGTGGACTTATTAATGTATTTTGAATACATAAGCGTTGATCACAATTACTTATTCCCCAATAAGGCAGATTGTAATTTTATCACAATAAAGAATTTCTATGAATACATAATAGTTAAGTAATACATACACATGATGACGCTGTTTAGATTATTTGTAAGATTAAAAAATTTGTCACTTATGTACCAAAAATATTTTTGTGTAATCACGCATCTCATATTCTACAACACAATTATGTAGTAAAACAAATTAATAATTTTTTTTTCTGTTTTTACACCATGCTTAAAAAACGGAAAACACTATCTTAATTTTCATTTTGTTGTTTACAACCAATTATAGATTTTTTAAGTAGATGCTCAAAGAATCAGCGTTTACGAATGATTACCAAACTATTGAACTCCATACGGCTCCAGTTTTATTCTATCATCATATAGTATTTATACTCTCATCTGAAATATCTGACAGTTTTGAGATGCTCCAACTTGCCTCTGTTGTTTTCAATACTATTAACTCAAAGTAGTTAAATAAACTAATTCATTCAGCAAAAAATATATTTATTTATTTTCCTCAGTCTCTCATCACTGATTACTTAGACAAGCTCTCATCCAGATCAAAGGATGAAAGATGGAAAATTTTCAATGCACATGTCGGGAATTGTCCCCAAGGGGGGAGGACGCCCGTCGCGGGCTAGGGTCACTACAACCCGGCCACTGTCCGGCGAGCGCCAAGAATGAGATGAAATGGGTGGTCCTGTGGTCTTTGAGCTTTGCTGGTGGCCTAGTCAGCGGGCAGCTTTATTCGTATTGATCTGACTCCATAATTTTAGAAGGTGTGCCCCGACAGTGCACTATGTGCAGGAGAAGAGAAACAGGATAGTTATTTATAGGTAGTTTATGTGGAATTAGAATGACTACGAATTCACACTCGGTATCTAAGGGTAGACGAAAACCGTCCGGATCCCATAGATAAAGTTTGTAGGACCACGGACCGTCGTCCGCGAGGAAGAGGTGTCTTTCAAGGAAGTGCTGGTTTTAGTGAGACAAAGGCAGATAATCCCACAAGGTAGGTGTGGGGTCTGACATTGTCGGACTAAAACATAGCTAGGTTAGAAAAGCGAGATGGAGAGGTAGTTGAATAAGAAAGCCATGATTCGAGTAGGGCAGCAAGCGCCAGTGCAGAGGGAAAGAGAGAGAGATCAGTGTTCTCTAGGTGCCGGGTTCCGAGAAAAGCTTTTTAGTTTATTTTTCCTTAGCTCTCCAACTTGTAAGATTAACGATAAGGGTAAAAAGAAGGAAAATTTATTTGGAGTGAGTGGATCCACTTACTAGGAGGACCTGTTTGAAGGTGGGGTGAAGGAATTAAGGAGTTTGGGAGACCTCGGTAGAGGTGTAAATGTGGAGAGTCCACTGAAGGTTGTGTCTCAAAGCCCCTAATCTGGCCCCTTATTTGGCAGGTCAGAGGCAGGGCGTTGCCCCGACACGACCCCTAGCGGCTTCAGCTGTTTTTTACACTAGTTTTCCCCTCTCTTACTGACGCTTCAAGGTTTTTATTATTAAAACATGGAAACATAGGTGGTTATTTTTTGGGCCTAGAAGAGAGGAACTTCTTATTATTCGTGGTGAAGAAGTTGACACAACATCACATATCGGTAAATAGTAAACAGAATTTTAGCCAGTGACCGTGATGTGAAGCGGGTCAAAAAATTGAAAGTTATTTCTCTTACCTAACTCCTGCACCTGGATGGAAGCTAGCAGGTGTTTAAAAAAAAATTATCGCCTATCAATCGTAGATGGATAGGATATGATAAATCAAACTTACGACCGCTTCCTTAAAAAAACATAAAGATTAGCTGAAAAAAAAACACGCACCATAAGTAATATTGATACACTAGAAGTTCTAAAAACCTGAAGGGAAATGGCCTGAAAAGGCTTTCGAAGAGTATGGCATACGAAGTCGACAATCGAAAATGAAACACTTAAAAGAAACTTTTTCAGACCGGTTGATTACATCAGGAGCCAAGCCAATAAAGCCAGACGAAGAAAATCCTGAAAGCTTTCTCGCTATTAATGGCTGCATCTCTTTCGAAGATCGAATATAAAATTCGGAGACAATCTGCAAAAGAAGAAGGGTTTAACATATGTATCCTTCGCACAATAAGAAAACTGGAAGCCAAAATGAGAGTTGGCCCAATGTAAGTTTACAATCGCTCAGCAATTCAAGACAATGAAATAGAATTTTGACCAATGAAGATGTCCACCGCATGCTCTTTGTGACTTCTTTAGTTGCGTACATTAATAAATTTCGCAGCGAAACCAAAGGTAGATTAGATTTACCTCAAGAAGTAAAAATACTTTTACTATTTAAATAAATAAATTTTGATATATACAAATCTTGCAAATAATTATGCATAAACCAATGTAAAATGTACACAAACCTGGTATATATCAAGGAGACATTACTGAGCATTTATTTATAACTAATTCACGAAAAAGAAAAAAGTAATAGTTCAGTATTTATCACTGTGCGGCGTGAGCTGCAGAAAGTGCTTGTGCAACTTTTGTCATAACTGTAGCCATCATAAAAATTGACTCTTTCTGTATAATGTTATGTACTTCATCAGATGTGAATAAAATAGTTGGGTTATAATATTTTTTTTTCGTTTTATTTGGCATGCAGTTGATCAATATTATCGATAAATCATTAAGGTCGTCACACAATCAAATCTAATGTAATTCTCGTTTGCGTTTTAACTTCCACTTGACCTAAAATCGATGTAATTTCATGTCTGGATGAGATAAACGTAAAACTGCAAACTACCTGTATTATTACACTCTACATTGAACAAACCTGTATTATCGTGACATCTTGCAAAATTTACCATAAACTCAAAGCCCTTTAACATCAGCATAAAAAGTATTGTGATTTCATTTTGTTCTTTATAAGCTACTCTACCAGTTTGTTAATTAACACTACTATGCTACTAACACTACTATAATAAAATACTATACTATACTAATATTTAAAAAATCCTCCCCCTAGTCTAATAATTAGTATCTAGCTTCAGAGACACGAATTGAGAGATATGGTTTTAATTCCGAGCTCACATGAGGATTTTTTCTTAGCAGCATAAGTGGCCAGCTACTTATTTAAAAGGAAATAGTGAATCCAATTAAAACAACACATTTAAGGTTGTGAGGTAACAAGCATGGATCAACCACGCTCGTACCTCAGCGCTTGCTATGGAAAAAAACTTCGGTCGGTCCTACCTCTTTAAAAGGTGTTGTTTTGTTTTTTTTCCCCTAAGCTCTCAAACTTAAAAATAAGGAATCTCCCAGGAATGAGGAAGGAAAAAGGGTAAAATAAAGAAGAAATTATTTAGAATGAGTGGATCCTTGTACTAGGAGGGACCTATTTGAAGGATGGGTGCAGAGAATGAGGAGTGAAGGGGACCTCGGGAGAGGCGTAGAATTTTCGGGATAGTGGTGAGAGTCCAGCGAGGGTAGTGCATTGAGAAGGCTGGTGAGTTCTCTTGGCCTCCTGTACTATTATATACGATTTTGGCAAGAATTCTTCCCCCTTTTGGAAGGAGAAGATTACGCAGTCAGTCTTCCCGGCGTTTACGCTGACGTTTAACATGCCCAGTCTGTCACTGATAACGTTACGGAATGATAGCGTTTTCTGAACAGAACTCCTTCAGTTAGTTCAGTACTATTTTTTCGAGAATCTTCCCCATGTGAGGGAGGAGACTGATCGGGTGATAGTGGGCTGGGTGATCGCCTCTCTTTGTGGGCTTGCGAAGCGGGAACAAGATAGCTTGTTTCCACGCTGTCGGGAAGTATCGCAACCTGATACATGAATTGTACAGGTTAACGAGTTGGGCAATCCCTCTCCTCGGCAGCTGTTTCAGCAATACCGTTTGCACCCTGTCGCCTTCTGGTGCTCGGTTCCCCTGACACCGGCAAAGAATCGCCTTGAGCTGCTTCGGGGAGACTAACATATAGTTCTGACCTGTCCTCAGCTGCTGAGGTTCGTGGTAGTTACCTGTCCTAGCGGCGTTGTCTGCGGTATAGTGGTCGGCCAATATTTCAGCCTGTTCTTCCGATGTGTACAGGGTGTCTCCGTCATGAAGACGGACACCTGAGTCCTTCTTTGTAGTAGTCTTTAGGAGCTTCAAAAACTTACGGAAATCGCCATGTAAGCCATGAAGCCGATCGTGCCACGTTGCCGTCTTCCAATTCCTCATCAAGCCACGAATTTGTGTTGTAAGAGAGTTTAAAACTTTCTTGGCCTGACGATTCCTTGTTCTATACCAGTTATTTTTCCAATTATTGCGTAATGCAATAAGTCGAAGAATATGGTCTGGTGGTTATTGTAGCATGGGAGGCTTCGGGCTAAACTTTGGGGCAGCAGTGTTTGCTGCCTCGACGATAACCTCGGTCAGGAAAACTACCTGTCGATCCACTTCCTCTGTAGTGTGGAGAACAGGAACCGTATGCAATTGGTGGTAAAGTTGCGATCGATATAGGTCCCAGTCAGCTCGGCGATAGTCGTACTTCTTGGGACGCGGGATCACAACTCTACCGTCAATGGAATACAATACTGGTAGGTGGTCGGTCCAGGATCTCACAATTGTTTATCCTGTGTGGCTGGTTTGTGAGTAAAAGATTTAGGGCGGAGGTCTGTTACCTCTATGGTGAAAGGTGTAGTTTACCAAGGCTCTCCCCGCTGGGTTGGCGGTGCGAAAAGGTGTTACCATGGATTACATGGATTTACTTATTAAATAACTACCATTTAATGTCTATAGGGTTCTACCACCGGTCATCCTCCCAACTTTGTCTTTCTTGCCCTCTCGATTGTCTTCACCTGAACGGTCACTGAGGGAGGTGGTTTCGGAATTGCTTTGGGAGTCAGGGGGGGGGGGAGTTCTTGGACAGAAGGTGTGTTTATTTATCGTATAAGTGTGAACTTTACAGTATGAATTTTTACAGCCCAATTAATCGATAATGATAAGAAAGCAAATTGTAATATCTCAATCGCAGATTTTTTAAAAATTAATATTATAACATCTAAAATATTTCAATTTCCGTCACGTATTAATCATCTCAGATTAATATAAATAAATTAAAGCGTTGTAGAAAAATATTAATCAATTTTTGATTTATGTGTTCAAATAATAAATCCTATCGAGATGTCTAAAATCCAGAATGGAATCAGGTCACTATGAGCCTTAATGCAAAAACAAGTCCTGATGAACCGTTTCTCTTCATCAAACAAAAACTGAATTAATCTTAATTAAAGGAACACAGTTCTGTTATTTGAACTGGATAATTTAGGGAGCCATCTCTTAGGTTTCAGCAGTGGCAAATATTTAATTCTGTTCCGTCCAGCTCTAAGATACTGTTAATTACTTCAAGGCCCGTTTGAAAATTTTGCATTACATTTCGAAAGGATAATTTATATGGGTACCTTAAAGTGTAAGCAATGTCAATAAACAATAACGAGTTTAGTTTTAATCGGCCGTCATTTAATTTTAATGAGAAAAGACTAAACCCGATTCTACATCGGGCCTGGATAATCGGATATTCGCTCATTTCGCCTGTGGTGCGGGGAAAGTCACATGACCTACTTCAACCTGTTTCAATTGTGGGTGGACATATAATAGGCGTATCGTACATTAAAACTGATTTGTCGTCAGATGATTATGTTTTAAAAGAACTGTTTCAACAATTAATTTATTTTCATAAATTTATAATAGTCCTCAAAATACAAAATACTGACGTATCCTCTCGCCCTTATTATCAAACCATACAAAACAGCATATCCAACGCGTGTTACCTGATCGTCAGTCTGCAGCCCAGGTACTCTGGGATTTGTTCTCACTCTATCACACTCTTTGATCCATAGATTTTTGTAATTATTAATTTTTTTCCTTGAAAACTTTAAAAGTTGAATGTTTGGATACAGTTGGATGCCATAAGAAACGTGCCAATTCATTAGTACTTTCTTGGTATATGTCTAATAAACACCATTAAACTTCCAGAATTTAACCAATTTTATTACCGCTGTAGTAGACCATGCATACATACAGACGAAAGACCAATTCAATTATTCAATACCTAACCCGTATGGAAAATTAACCTTAGGTCTGGCGAATATATTAAGAAACAAGCCTGTATTGTTTAATATGTAATATGTTGTATTATTTTGAGTAAAATTAAAACCATACTACCTCATTTAGCTTTTTGCTAATACCGTAAATAATTTTTTTTCTTTTCAAACTACATCTACAAGTCTTTAAAACTTTCATTAAAAGCAAAAGCATGTTCGCCTCTTTAACTCAACCAGTGTTTTATTTTTATAGGCATGCTATTTTTCATGGTAGTTTTATTTTTGATACTTCTACATTTTTAAAAATAAAACCAGCCCCGTGAAAAAAAAATGAAGGGTCATTTATAAATTAATGAGTAATAAATAAATAGTTGTCTCTAATATTGAGGATTGCATGAAATGAAAGCAAGGTCTTTACATCTAGATTAATATTGTGGAATTGGTATTCAGGCTTAGAGTGAACTATAATCTAAGAAAAAGTGCTGTGGGAATACCATTAATGTTAAAGGAAAGAAACTCAACTATTCAGATCAAGAAGAACAATTTTTTATTGAAACTCGTTTGTTTTAAAACTAACAAGAGACTGTCCAAATTAAATTGGGATGCCAACACAGAAAATAAAGCAATCAAACGAAAAAAAAACTACAAATAAACAAAAATGATAACAAATATTTTTTGATTTGCCATTGACCTAAGAATGTTTTTATCTTTTACTACATGTTAGCTTGAGATGATCTAATTCTTCCTCTCCCGCTGCAACATTACTTTGTCCTTATGTCCTGGCATGGAATATAGTCCCCTAGAAAGGAAAATTTCACAGGTCAGCTACAATTAATAAATAATAATAATGAATTACTAATAATAATTAATTATAATTAATTAATAATTACTCATTATTAAAACAAAAAATTTCTTATAAAACGTGATTTAAAATTAAAACTAACATGGTGAGACAATATTTCTTAAGTTTCAAAAAATGGGTAATATTCAATTTTCTTCAATGGGTACAATTGACGCTAGTATTGCTGTTCAATACTATTCAATGAAAGCAATTGCAATCTACAGCTATTTCCATTAATACTATAAACGATATTACAAATTCAAAAATAGTTTTATATTTAAACAAGAGAAAATCAAAAGTCAGCGTATACAGTAGAATATTGAAATCATGGAATATGAAATTTTAGGGTAATGAGGTAAGAAAAAAATTCAAGGATAACCTGATTTTTGAAAGCGGATAACAGGAACGATGAAGTTGTTGTTTGTTTTTGGGTCCTGGTCTAGAAAATTCAAGCTTCATCCAGGCCTGCAGTGTGGTTGCCCAGAATAAAACCTCACCTTATTGGACATCTTCCTAGTGGGATTCTCTGCCTTCGTCTTGCTAAAACTAGCACCTCCTTGGAAGAGATCTCTTCTTTGTGGACGACGGTCACCTGGGGCCCTACAAACTTTACCTAGTAGCGTCTCCCCCAGCGATCCAGTCTGCCTCTCTCCGGTTCACACTCGCCTTTGGGATCCGATGGTTTTCGCCTACCCTTAGACACCGAGTGTGAATTCGTGGTCATTCCAAGACCACATAAACTAGCTATAATACCTACACTCCACCTCTTCTCCTGAACATAGTGCACTGTCGGGGCACATACATATCAGATATGGAGTCAAATAGTTCAGTAGAAAGACCCATCATGTGCAATTTTCCAGGTCATAGCCTAATCAACCCTCACTTCGTCACTAGGGCTAGGGTAACGAGGCACCCCCTCGTGACAACCAACACCATCAAAACATTTAACTTCATTCAATGGATTCATCAGAACAATCCATCAACGATGAGGTAGTTCAGTACGTGTCTGATCCTGAATATTCAAGTTTACTCAACCACGCCTGTAAATTCTTCGCTTCGTTTTTGATTTCTGTTAAAAAAAAAGTTAAATCTTTGCGAGCAAAAAATATTAGACGTTGGAAGTTGGCGCTAAAGGAACTTTTACTTGAAAAAAGTACAGTTTTACAGATCTCCTGTAAAATACCATTTTTCTTTCTTATAATTTTTATTATTGAAATTTGGATTTTATTTAAAATATGTGCTGATTCTATCAAAATTTTTATATAATCCATATATTCATTCGTACCTCCGTTGCATTTATTCTCTCTCTCCATTACGCAAGGATTAGAAAATTCTTTCTTTTCTACTTTTACTTGCATTCCACAAATCGGGTTATAATCGTGTGTACAAGCAAGCTTGCATTCTTCTGTTGTGTATGCCATGCTGAAACCCACAAGGCCTAAAACAAATCAGTAAACATGTGGTTAAGAAAAATACAACCATACAAACATATTCAATGGATCAAATATTTACGATATTTAAAAGTTTTGTATTAATCTTGCCCCACTTCCGAAAGAAAAAAGGAGGTTTTGGTACGATTTTGCTAAAATAGAGCATTTCACGTTGTTTTTTTCGAAAATTGTTTTTCGTACCACTACCATGCACATTTCAGATACCTGAGGTCGCGGCATATACATATATACATATGAAAAGACGTTAGGGGTAGGTATCTTTGTGCCACTACTGTTGGATAAGGGTTGAACTTGCTCTGAAGTCAATAGTTCAGTGCAATCGTGTAAAACGTTGAGCCAAACAGGGTCTTTTGTACAAGGAACCGGAAGCATGGTCATTCGAAAGAATCCTTAGTATTATTTTGAAAATCTTTTCTCTTGAAATTCATAGTTTTGAGTTTATTTTAGGTTGGTTCACGAGTTTTATGGCTTGACGTGGATACTTTCCTATTTTCTCTTCTATAATTAACGTTTAGAATAATTAATCTAATAGAATTAATAAGATGTTCTGACTGTGAATTGAAAGAACTTTTTCCTGCCACAGATTTTTATTATTTCTAATGCTTTCGATGGCTTAAACCGAATTTTAACGTTTGTAGATGTGTCACCCCATCATGTAAGGTGTGCATATATTTATGTTTTCATATAATTAAATTGTGGACTGTACATAAAATAAATCAACGTGATTGACCAGACCAATAGCAATAATTGTTTGCCACCAGAGGATAGTTAAAACAACATCCATTTCGCACACGCATGGTAGATGCGATATTCTAAGGAATGATCATTTTTCGTTTATTTGTTTAAATTATAGCTTCAAATTAGGTGTATTTTAAAATAATATAGTTCTATGAGCACTTACAAGTTAGAACTGCTAACACGATAGCAACCTTCATCCTAGCTAATAGCCAACTAGACTGGAAGTGTGTTGAAAGAATTACTGAGTAAGCACAGCGTATACTTGCACATTTATATATTGGAGTGTGAAGATTTTTGCATATCTGAAGACCATTGTTATGCTTCTATCAGACTTCGTAGAGCGTTCGTATTGTCAGTAAAATGACATACCTATCAGATAATATTGTACAAGGCAGCGGTATGTTCTAAATTGTAGCTGCTAGCCCTAACTTATATTATATATTGCCAATTTGGCAACTAAAATTGGAACTATTCCCTTTTTTTTCTTCTTTTTAATTATTTATAAAACGCGATATATTTTAGATGATACCAATTCAAAATGTTGAAGTAAACTGGCTGTCATCTTCATGAGTATAAATTTCTTTTGTGCAGTAGTCTTGCCACGTTTAACCTACTTCAACTCATTTAATCTGAAATATCATTCAGTTTATGGCATGATTTATATTATTAGTTACAGAAAAATAACTAGAAATATCCGAAAAATATTATATTAGTTTGCTGTAAAACCGTATCTTCTACAGTTTTTTTTTTATATATAAACCAACTTTATTATGATGAAATTACAATCTGGCTTAATACCTAATAGGCAATAAGCAATTGAGATAAATGTTATCATTCATACCATATTTACAATTCATCATTCACTCGCTCATTCATACAATATTTACAAACAGCCAAGAGGCCCCCCAAGTCCACATGGTTGTCACCTCCCTCGCGTGCGAAGGAGGAAGCGGAGTCTTGGGAAGTACCCCCACGCTCCTACGTCAGCCGCGTCACTGGATAAGAGCCAGCGGAGGCTGGCCAAGAGCGCGAGAGCCACAGACGCTCAAGACATGATTAGAGAAACTGGCCATTGCCAGGACTCCCACTATCACTTAATTATAGCAGGTCACGAGGCCACTGCCGTTTTAATCTCCAAGGAGGATTATAGGGATGAGTGGTGCAGTGCAATGACTGTAGGGAATTAGGGTGGTTGGATAGGTTACTATGGAATTTTATGAACTTGTAAGGGATGAGTTCAAGAATATAGGGTATATTCAGATCTTTGTGAAGGGCTTTGTTGCTGACGTAATAAGGGGCATTTACTATTGCTCTTAAATAAAGTAGTTTATTTTCTATTGAGAGAACAGACTCCTTCGAAGTAGTCTGTACAGTTGTCCAAAGCGTCTGTTGAGTTCTTGTCTTTTTAGCTTCGTGTGTGGGTTCCATGTCAGTCTTTTGTCGAGATGGAAGCCTAAATACCTTACTGTCTCAGTCACGGGAAGAGGAATCGAACTGAAAAAGACTAGCGTCTACAGTTTTAAAAGAAAATATGTAGTAAAAAATTTAAATTGGAATCCCAAAACGATCATTATATGACTAAATTTTAAACATATTATTGAGTCACGATTCATAGTCAGTTCAAAGTAATCAAGGTTTATCAGGCTGAATTATGCTCTATGTTTAGATTAATTAACTTATGAACGTTAATTGATACAACTTATGTATGCAAGTTCTTTCGATGGCTTAAACCGTAATTTTTAGGGGCTACAGCATGAAAAATCAGTCACATACCAACATGATTGATGATTTGAATGTTCGAAAATTCAACTACTACATACAAGTGGGCAAGATACGTTGTCATTTACAATTAAAACAGGTCATATAATTAAAATTAAACACTTAAACTAAAGGTTAAAATAATACAAATAGTCATGTAAAAAAGTAATTAGTAAATAGCAGTAAATTCTAAAATCATAGAAATAGTTGAAATCACAACACAAATTGTAATACATTATAAATAGTTAAAAATACCAAGAGATCAACCTAAAATGTTAAAAACTAAAATACCTATTGGCCTAAAGTTGGAAATTCCAAAATGTTTACTCTCAAACCTAACTAAAACTTAAGCTTATTAAATAAATTAGGGCAATAAAATAGGGCAACTGATAGTTAAATGCACATCAGTGAATATTCAAAAATAAGTTATGATAAATTAAAACTCTAATTCGTATAAAAAATATTTATATTTCTAGGGTCAGACAAATGTTTTTACGCTCCAGAAAATTCGGAGATGGTAAGGGTACAATTTTTCTTTATGGTTTTCATAGCATGTATCGTGTTTTGAAATCCAGGAATGCTGGTGGCCAGTTGTGGGAGAATTGTATTGTGAATCAAAACACGCCCTTATGTTTTACCCCATTTCTTTCTAAGCAATCTGGATTGACCTAAAAACTAATTGGGCTATGCAATTTTAGGTAGAAATTCTATTTGATGGCATGAAATTTATACTAGTATGCCTATTCCAATTAATATAATTGTTTCATTAATCTTGTTTCCATTCTATTTACTAAGGTATTTCATGAAAGGTCTTTAGATGTTTATAATTAATTTGCATCTACATCTCTATAATCATTTAATCTACATCTAAAAGCGCACGCTGCTAGCTGCTACAACGATGTAAACATCAGGGTTTCTAGCTTTGGGAACAGCAATGTATTCCTAAAAATGAAGATATTTAATCCTAATATTGTTCAAGTAATGGTCTTTACAAAAGTGGTAATGCTAGAATCTTCAAATCGCGGCCACATATACCATTGCAGGTTTATCTCAAGTATCCGAGTTCTTAAATCCCAGATACTTAAGCCGCCAAAGCAGTTCTGGAGCACATCCCATCTCACGTAAATGGTTATCCAATACACCTTTTCTCCTTGCAAGTTGATTACGGTTGAGGCAGTATCGATTTAAAACTGAAGCTTATATTTCTTGAATCTCAAGCTTCTTACTGGAATCATTAGCCGAGGCATTGTACAATGACATTAAAAAAGCTGTACTTTAACAGTTCCAATGATATGAAGATAACTAACTGCTGGAAGGATAGCCATAATGGAGTTGGACCGATTTTTCGGGTTTTCTTTCTAAAACCATGAACCCCTTTTTATCTTCAATCCCCGTAACCATCTATCTGTAAAAAAGTCTGTCCTGGTAATTGTGAGTCACCTGTTCGTCTTGTAAACATGCAATTTGACATGTAAGATTAATATTTTTCTGACCTGATGTCATGAAAGAATATTCAGCTCAATATAACGTATTCACTAGATGAGAAATAATTTTAAACAATGCAATTACAACAGTTGAAAACTGAAGTCTCTTACCTTGGCCCATGATGCTCCAGCTTAATTTCTAACATGTGGTAATCATTGGATAGACGGATGTTTAGAAAGCAAAAAAATAAATATCAAAAACGATTAGACACTTTGCAATTTCTTAAAACCACTCTAAAATAAAACACTAAAATCTAACTTGTATATAATCGTAAATAATCGCTGGGTATAATGAAAAAAATCAACAGGACGATTGTTTTTCTTTTATTTAATCTTATACATGATAAAGTTACTAATCACTCTGTAGCGATCGCCAACCATATATGTAAATTACCCTATACTCTGGTGCAAATAATGTATTATAATATAAATGTAAATCTTAGTAAAAGCTTCTAGTAATAAACCAGGTGGGTTCATGCGGCAGTTGTAGCAAGGTAGGTAACAGAGGGGTCACCGGCATAAACAGCACTTGACTGTCATAAAACATAACCGGGCAGACCTAGGGTCGCCTCTAGGCGGTCATAAAACTTAAGTGGGTGAGTCCCTAGCGGCCATAAAACACACCCTTTTAGACCAACAGTCATAAACCTAAGGGGGATTGGCCACCTGGGCATCATAAAACATACCCCTTTCAGCCGACTCCACCTTCCACTAGGAAGGGGAAATAGTATTTAAACCAGGAGATTCGGCCCTGTAGGTCTACTCTCTCTCTCTCTGCCACACCTCTGCGCCGTCACCCTGTCTCACAGCCCTTGCAGACCCTATGGCGCCTCGCTGCTGTGACACTGCCGTGCCCCGTTCGAACTCTGTACTTTATGAAACCTCTGTACCTCTTCTTTTGAACGTAGTGTATTGTCGGGACACGTACCTATCATAAATGGAGTCAGATATTTAACGCCAACATGGAACAATGGTCCATGTTATAAACTACAACAATCCGCACTTGTCACCATGGCTAGAGTAATTAGGCACTCCCCTAGTGGCAACCCGACACACTCCAACAGTGAAAAATAAAGATGTATTATAAAATAAATAAATTTAAATCACATTGCTTGTCAAAGATTCAAATTCGCGTTGTTATGTGAATGTGTTTGAAACTGAATATTTTTAAATTAAGTTAATAATAATAGTGACGATGAGAGAACCACGATAGTTAGAAGTAGGAACTACCTACGCTTGTTCCTTGGAGAGTAACTAGTCACATGTATGAGAGTAACATGTTACACATCACAGGCACTAGTGAATTTAGTTCAACACTAGGTAATATGGGGTCAAAATATATTCCTGGCACAGTTCAGAGTATCTCTATCTTAATGTAGGCTTTTTAATAGTTTTCTCTCAGTTGTTGGCAATCTATTTATCTGATATGAAGGCTGATTTGCCTTAAATTAATCTTAGAGCAATTAAAGTATTATAAAACGTACACCTCTCTCTGGTCTACCCACAATTTATTTCATACTGATAGGGTGCCACCATTCCCAGGTGTCTTATAGCTAAAATTATAGAAAAAGTTAAAAAAATCAAAGTGAAAATTTTAAATAATGTCTCCTATTCTATGATAAACTTTTTTATTAGAAAAATTACAATTTGCTTGTACATCAATATTGATTCATACTTACTATTCACATTTGTACCCACATTCATACAATATGTTATGTTTATTTGTATGAATAAACAAATCTGTTACTACATGTAGCACACGTACTAGTGTTATATTTATCAATATGAATAGCTTACAACTGGCCTTCCAGCACAACTAAATTGTTGTATTTTATTTTGTTCTGAATCTATTTTAATTTCGTTCATTTGTCATTTTCATCAGATGTTGTATACTTCGATTTTGTCTTATATATAAAATTATCCCACTACGTCTTTTAAATTAATGCACCTTTTTTTTAATCTGTATAACGTAATATTAATAGAAAATAAACAACATGCAGCAAGAAAACATTTGCATTATGTAAAACTAAATTTTATTTTTTACTGATCATGGTATTATTAGTTTAATTTAACAAGTACGGATTCGATCATTAACATTTATAGGCTCAGCATGAGGTAGTAAATCATTAATAGTGCTCGCACATATCAAATAAAAGTCGTGTTTTCACATAAACGATGAAATAATGAATATTTCAGTCAGCTAAATAACTGATAATGCACTATTGTAAACAGATACAAGCTTTGGGGATTTGGGAAACCTAGCACTATCTCCATCAATTGAATTATAATAAAACATATTGTTTTCACAATTTTATTTCACATGACAATTTTAAAATTTAGCGTTTATTAACTCAAACAATGTTGACATGTATTCCTCTTGATATTTTTCTTCGTGATGATGTTACAAATCATAATTCTCACAGGCTACATAATGACCTATAAAAACAAAAACATATTATAACAATGCGAAATAGAAAACAGGCTAAATTGGTATTTGTAAATAGGAATTTAAAAATAATTATGTTATTTAGTGTTTCACGCTTGATGAATTTAAACGGAGAAGCTCCACCCATATTTGTAAAAATGTCGGTTTAGTTCACAGACGCTGAAGTCGTATGTTTAACATCAATAAATTTGTTGAGTTTCAATGACACATCATTCAACAAAATTAAATTGACATGAGGAAGCCAAATTCTCAACCATAAACTACAGTAATTGATGCTAGCCATATTTCTTCTATACGTAAGTAGCGTGGTATTAACAGTAGTAGTTCCACCGAGCAGAGATATGAATTTGATGGAACTATTTAAGGTTATCACAGAAGGTAATAAACAGGAACAAAGTGTAAGAAATGTGGCAGAAGAGAAAAGAGAAAGAAGAGATAAGTTAGCTAAAAGTTGAAAGTCGATAAGGTTAAAGAGGAAATTAGGAAGAAGATCAAGAGATTCTCATAACCAGAAGTAAAATACTATAAGTTTTGATTAATTTTCCAGTCATTTAGTTAGTAATTTATTTAACCCATTAAGTGCTTGTGTCAATAAAGCATGACTTGAGTTTGCCATCAGAGTCTTTTGTCGTGAGTCAAGTCAAGACATCACTTTTATTCGGAATTGACGAGAATGAATAAATACTCAGGTCTGTAGGAGATAAATGTGGGTTGTTGACTCATTAATAAAAGGGAAATGTAAAATTGACAAATTAGGGCTAGACTGTGATCAAGCGGTTTTGCTAAAATTCATTTGAACAACACTCTCTGGGTCGCTAGTGGAACGATCGAGAACCATGAATTATTGTCCGAATCCATGTAATGGACTGCATGCTATCGTTGCTTATTTAACAGTGGAATGAGTTGAGTGTGTCCGGGTCTTAAATTGTTAAGTCTGTATTGAGCTAAAATTTCCGGATCTCTAAACCACCCAATTTCGTTATTTATGTTGAGGTACTAAATGTACTGTAATGGTCAAGAAATGTTTAGTAAAGCCTGTCATTGCTTTTAGATGGTCTAGCCTAAAATGGTATATAGAAATCCCAGTTAAATAGAAATTAAGAATAAAATTACAACGATCCAGCATGACGAACTAGGTTGATGGCTTAAAATATCTCTCTATATAATCTCTCTCTATGACCATTTTGAATAAATTTCGTTTTTGAAGTGGAAATATAATACGGGTGAGAGACAAGCTCTCCAATATTCTTTCCATTCAGACTTTGCAATCAAGAATCCTCCGCATGAAAGCTAACTTACTTTCTATTTCAAGGATCATACCCTTCACGCTGATTTCAATATCAGATTCATTCAAGATCTAGTCACATCACGCTACTAGAACTTCTATTCCTTCCTTCCTGACATCATAATCCGCCTGATAATGCTCTTTATTCTTATCTCATTCCCGGCAATCTAGGGTCTTCTTAACCAGCTAGCTTTTCATTTAGAATGGTTAATTTAAAGCCATGTAAAATGGTTCCCCCTAAAATATACATTAAGAATGCGGATATCATTACATTACCCCCCTAATTCTATTCCGTTAATTCTACTCGTTAAGATTCTAAGCCTTAAACTTTCAAATCCTCTTTGCAATTTTACCTCCATTACAATCGTTTTCTTTGAACATGACGCATTGATTCATAAATTCCCTTTTTGCTGCCTTCACTTCTATCCCGCAAACAGGTTTGTACTCATTTGGGCATGGAGTTGTACATTCCTTCATTTTATCATTGTACGAAACAGTATTGTAAGTCCACCCTAGTTGAACAACGCCTGAAAATTATTAACGTAGCATTAGTGAATCGAATAACTCTAACTGTTGGAAATTCTGCAATAGCCCTCCTCACTGCCTGAAATATAATTGCACACTCACATAGCAGAGCTGTTAAAAAAATGGCAATCTTCATCGTGGGGAAACTTCCGTTGAAAGGATACGACTGCCGATGAAAAATACGTTCCGTGTTATATAGTTAGTGAGAATATTTGAATATCTTCACACAATGTAGGCATTTATTAAATATGCAGCTACCTTTTGAAAATTACATATTTATCAGATAATAATGTAGCAACTGACAGGAAGTGTTCAGATATGACGTATTTTGAATGTTTTTGAGTCCGATGGCGTGACAGCTAAATGATAAAATGGATTTTTCAAAAAAAGCTTCAGGTTGGTTATGCGTACATTTTGGCGTTATTTATCTTTAATTTTAATTTGTGATTTAATTTTAAACTTCAAATATAACAGTTTGTTTGTAGCTGTGAAATAAAAAAAAAAAACTTAAAGAACGTTGCCGTTTCTTGGTAACACAAAGCTGAAGTAAGAAGATTAAGCAGTGATTTACATTTCCAAGCAGTAGAGCCCCTTGAATGAAGTGGAAACTCTTCCCAAAAAAAAAAAAAAAAATTCCTAACAATGTTGCAAATAGATCCATTGAAAATGAATGAAGCCAGCAAAAAGTCTATTCACTAAAACGAAACATCAGTCATATTATGCAATAACTATTTCTTAAGCTTTTAATTGACTTTTTCAATCCAGCAAGTTGATGTTTTAATAATAAAATTTTATTAGATGAATTATTAGCTAACTTTTATTACTTCAATAGCTTATTATCGAAACTACAGACATGGGAAGTGACAGAACAACATCAAGAGATAGTAGAGTAAGTGAAACATTGTAATAGAGCAGTTAAAACAGTAATTCAATTATTGTTATGAAATGCTAGATATGTTTGCCAAACAAATATTCAAATTTATTTTCAAAACAATCTTAGTTGTTTAAGTGTTTTATGAGAGTTAGGCACTTCGATTTGTCAAGATCGGTTAATATTCAATATTTTATATTGCAATAAGTAATTGTGATAAATGTTCTCATTTATTATTATTATGAATAAACGACTGAGTGAATGAAAATTGTAAATATGGTATGAATGCAGTCCATTACATGGATTCGGACAATAATAACATATCCAGGAGATCTTCAGCAGTTTTGCCATTAGTATGGTTTTGATGAGAAAGGTGAGGAGTGAAAGTATGGGAAGGATGCAGAGCAAATACCTCCGACCTATCCCTATCTGAAGCCACCCAGGACCCATCACGACAGAGTGGGTGTGAAAAAGGATGATTTTTTTAGTTAGATTTAACAAGGAGTTACCCCTGGTAGACAGAGAAGAGAGGTGGGAATTAAAATAATAGGACGGAAGGATCCCACTTGCCGCTTTACCTCCGCTTTGCGATGGAGTCTAGAAAGGAAATGAATTATGAATCGGAAATGGATTTATTGGGATGCTAGAGTAAGGGGGGAAGTGAAGGTGCTTATTGACACTTGACAGTGGACTGAAGGAAATCATGTGCTACCAAAGGAACTATGTGATGGGAAATGGAGTTATGTACAATGACAGCGGTACCTGCATGAGTTAGATGCTTCCATCTACCTAGATCAGTTCGATAAGTGTGGTACTGTATATGCTCGTTTACTCGTAAGTCTTTTTTCAGTAATGAGAGCTACGTCAACGTTTTTGTCGTGGAGTAGTGCCATTAGTTCGTTTGTGTGGTTGCGAACACCATTCGCATTCCAAAGGAGAATAGATTAAGAGTCAGAAGGATCCACATATAGAGTTTGTTTAACGGGGATTATGTAGCAGATAAGATTTAATATTTTGTACTTTAAAAAGTATGTTTACTATCCATTATTGTTTATTATTATTCAAATATGTGGATTCTTAAAATTATGTGGTTGTAGGCCTGTAGACCCCCATGACATATATATACATAGCTATACCTACTACTATACAATCGCTATTGGACGTCTATACTTGGTCTATACTTAGGCACAAGTATATAGTTAAGGTAAGTACTAAAAGAATGAACTCCAAAAAACTGCAAGGAAAGAAAATGAACTGTAAGAATAGCTATTGAAACCTTATGAAAAATAGTATAACGATGACAAAGAATAAATCAGCACTTCTCAAAAAAAATGATCTTTGGAAGAAGAAACAATCCAAAAAAAGTAAAGTTCAATAACAAAGAGGAGATCAATAATTGGATCTTTACTAGAAAATTACTATTAGCTTATTCATACAAAACAAATTCATGTGTTCTTTTTAACAACAACAGTAGGGTTCCTAATTTAAATGTTTACATGCTATCAATAAATAGTAAGAACTGCAGTTTTTCACGTCCTGATTCTTTTTGATAGAAAAAAGGTCCTTAGACAAAACCTCTCTACGAAGCTCACTAAGCTCTATCAACGAAATGCTAGTTGGTTTGGAGGTCACCATAGGCGTCGCTCTTGGTTTCCGGGGATGAGATGGGAGCATAGAGCACTGGCATAGGGATCAAGATGACCAGGGAGTTGCAGTAATATACCAATGGGATTTTGAGACCAGCGAGAAGGGTACAGTTATTGATAAAGAAGGAAGCTTTGGCTATTGGATTCTAGATTGCAGCGACTGAATGCAAAGAATATTGGAAAGTTTTGCACTCCCCAAGTATTAAGAAACGAAACAGTTATTACTGCTAAACGCAACATCAGACCGTGGACTGTTCCCATTCATGTATTATATACATATGTAAGACAATTATTGAAGGTGGGGTGAATAAACTGAAATCAGTTTCACTGTAAACAAAGTAAGCAATTTTATTCACTATATTTTATATTATAACAATTATTCATACTAATTACACAATCTTGCCTGTAAAAAAAGAAACTGCAATTACAGTTTATAAATACCACTTCTCTATTCATAACTTTAGGTACTTAATATAACCTTCTGTATATCATCTAACTTTTAGAATATTGCTGATGGCTCCTTCTAGTAGAGACCAGGCAAATTTAAATATTCAAATTAAAGAGATAATACTTTCTTTACACATATATGCAAACTAGGGCCCTAAAAAAGAAATCAACTTTCAATTTTTCCACCATTGACCATTAAATAGTAACTTAAAATTAAAAAATTCCAAAACAAAATCAGGGCCCGTCGATTGATTTAAATTCAGACCCTATAGGATAATATTTATTAATTTAATTTACGGTTTCATGTGCAACCGCGCCTTGCTCTGTTATATTATTATAGTTATGTTAATATGTATAATTATGATCAAATAATTAAGTAGATGAAGTGGTTATCGGTTTAGATGGTAACATGTCTGTTACCATGGGTGTGGGTTTGTGGCATTTTGGCTCTAAGAAATTCACTATGAACCAATATAAGATGCACACACTGACTATTGCTAAGTTTTTCCATAATTCTTTTTGAATAGAATGTGCTAACAATTTGGGACATCTCATATCGTATGCGCACCACTAAAAAGTTACGGACTCTAATAATTCATTTACAATTTCCGTTCAATCAATAAACTTATTGGTTCTACAATGTCACTTTTTTCCAAAATATCCTCTAGCTTAACCTAATACGTGTGGTATTCATTTGTTAAAAGGTTGTTTAGAAGGCGTGAGGATTAGAAATTTCGATTTCTTAAAACCATTCTAAAATAAAACATTAAAATCTGACTTGTACTGAGAATACACATATGGCTTTAGATAGCCAGTGGTGGTCCTAGATGATTTTACATTCAATAGTTTTTTTAATTGTATGATAAAATTACAATCTGCCTGATTTTGCTATAAGCAATTGTGATAAATGATCTCATTCATACCAATTTACAATTTTCATTCACTCGCTCATTCATACTTTATATACAAACAGTCTAGAGCCCCCCCCCCCCCAAGTCCACATGGTTGTCAGCTCCCTCGCGTGCGAAGGAGGAAGCGGAGTCTTGGGACGTCCCCAACGCTCCTTCGTCAGCCGCGTCACTGGATAAGAGCCAGCGGAGGCTGACCAAGAGCACTAGAGCCACAGACGCCCAGGACATGATTAGAAAAACTGGCCATTGCCAGGACTCCCACTGTCACGTAATTAAAGCAGGTCACGAGGCCACTGCCGTATCCGAGGAGGATTATAGGGATGAGTGGTGCAGTCCAATGACTGAGCTAGGGAATTAGGGTGGTTGGATAGGTTACCATGGAATTTTATGAACTTGGAAGGGATGAGTTCAAGAATGTAGGGTATATTCAAATCATTATGAAGGGTTTTGTTGCTGACGTAATAACGCACATTTACTATTGTTCTCAGCAATTTTGATTGAAAGGATTGGATGCGCTTGATGTTCGACCTTTTTTCTGTCCCCCATAGCTCTACTCCGTATGTCCAGATTGGCTTAAGTATAACTTTGTAGATAAGTAGTTTATTTTCTATTGAGGCATGGGATGTCCTTCGAAGTAGTCTGTACAGTTGTCCAAAGTGTCTGTTTAGTTCTTGTTTTTTTAGCCTCATGTGAGGGTTCCATGTCAGTACTTTGTCGAGATGGAAGCCTAAATACCTTACTGTCTCGGACACAGGGAGAGGAATATAATTAAAATAAACTAGTGGGCAAGACTTGCAACAGAGGGCGAAGGTAATGTGGGAACATTTTGCTTCATTAACTTTGATCCGCCATTGATTGCACCAATACTCGATCTTATCAAGGTGTTTTTGAAGGTGTTGGGATGCTATATCAGTGTCTGAATGGGATGACAGGACTGCAGTATCACCTGCGAATGTCGGCAAAAAGGTATTGGTGGTTGAGGGGACATCAGCGGTGTATAAATTATAGAGGATGGTACCCAGGATGCTGCCCTGTGGAACTCCTGCAACCTTCATTAACACCCTCGTACCTACCGGGAAATAGGAAATTTTCCTTTGGAAGAGGTTGAGAAATCAGGGAACGGGAAGTTAGGAACCTGGAAAGAATTATGGAAGACTTATCAGCTAGCACGCACCAATTTATAACCGGGAGAAATGGTTGGGAAGGATACAAATAAGAACGATACATAAACTCCTTTTTCTACGCCAAAACTACTGGTTTATTAAATTTAATAACTCCTTTTAAACAATTTCTATAACACATAATACTAATTGAATGTCCTAAGCTCCCACGGTGATTAATGTCCCACACACTAAGTGAATTTGCTCGAGTTACCTTTCATACAGTTGTATATCCGTCTATCGTTCCTCCTTTAGATCACTCACTATTTCTCACAGGTATCTCAGTATACTCAATCGAAGCTTACACACGAGATGACCTTCCTAGTTTTTTTCCCTTTTTGTTACAACATGTGTTGTTATTTTTTATTCTTTCAATGCTGATGTCAAAGGCACGCGTTTATCCTCTTCCAGCCGTCTAAGAAGTGCAGATACCAGTCGGCGCCGGTAATCTACTCTCTCCTAAGCGTTGCGGAATGGTACATACTCAACGCTGTTTTGTTACACTTCAATAGTTAACTCCTAAGTAACTTAAAGACTTAAACTTAAGTAAAAAAGAAAAAAATCAAATGAGATCTTCCTTGTTTTTTATTTAATCTATACTAAATTTGAGGTACTAATCACTCTGATAGTGAAAAATAATAATGTATTTTAAATTAATGAATAAATTTAAATTGCATTTCTGCTCTCGTCATTAGCCTGAGGTAATCCTTTGTATTCACCCACGAGGAAAAATTCATGGCTAAATGGATAAATAAACTATACCATACCTAGGGGTTTTTTTTATGCCTTACAAATTCTCTTGTTTATTATTTGTGTCTAGAAAGTTGAAGAAACCAAAATAGTTGTTTTGTTATTTTTAACATTGAGTTATGTTATTAGTTTTACATTTCAGAGGCGTATACCTAATGATCAGCAGCTCTTATCATATAATTAAAAATATTTAGTAATCTATCAACCCATAACTTTACTGTAATTAATGAACTCTTAATTATTCTATCAAGACGGAACCATAATTGATCACCAACTTTATGAGAGAGAGAAAGATCAAACCCTTTTCGGTTCTGCGTGGCTAGATTGATTTCTTATTTTATGCCTTCCTCTTAACCAGACAAGCCATTTCATCAGAATTTTTTTCTGTTTTGTCACTGATGAGCAATGTTTCAGTTAAACGTTGGCATATAGTTCTCATTATAAATCATTTGGTTATAAATACGTATAACCTATCGTTGTCCTCATGGTCACAGTAAAATAATGCCTTTCGTTTAAACAATGCAGTCAGAGCCAAAAACCAAGATATACTAATCTTAAAGTTCATCATTTTTTTATCTAAAACAACTCCTTGAATTGAGAAGGGAATTCTATTCAAAACCACAGGTTTTAGCAATAGCTGAACATGCGATAAAGTCGACGTTTTCTTTACAAAACACCCTAAACGGATAGAAATGAACTTCTTTGTACCTTTTCCTGTTCTTTGCCAACTCAAAAAGTGCTTGAGTAATACTTAAATAAAATGTATCCAGAATTACTGTTAACGAAACGGTTTCTGGATACGGCTAGATGGTTGAAATAAATCTGCATGATACGTATCCATGTCAATTTCTAGGCTGAAGGCTAAATAAAATAGTGAAGTTTTTGTATATATTGTCTGATGACTCGAAAATAAAGCAATGGCTTCATAATGCGGTAAATTTATTTCATCCAAGTTGAGATCATTATCTTGTAAAGGTCCAATTCCAAACCTTTACTGTGTGATAATGAATTTTAAATCATGCTCGAACCACACGATGCATTTGGGGTATTCCAAAAGCAGCTGCAAAACGTTAATAAATACGCGATACACATTATTCTGGGACTAAAATAAAATAATAAAATGCGAGTTATTACATAAACGTTGCAACAACAACTCTATAAGCCATTGAATCAAGTTAATATTTCACTTTTAGTCGGAATTGACATTTGGTGAAGCTTACAAAATACTCATATCAAAACAAGTGCGAGTTGTTACATAAACGATGCAATAACAACTCTATAAGCCATTGAATCAAGTTAATATTTCACTTTTAGTCAGAATTGACATTTGGTGAAGCTTACAAAATACTCATATCAAAACAAGAGCGAGTTGTTACATAAACGATGCAATAACAACTCTATAAGCCATTGAATCAAGTTAATATTTCACTTTTAGTCGGAATTGACATTTGGTGATGCTTACAAAATACTCATATCAAATAAAGTGCGAGTTATTACATAAACGATGCAATAACAACTCTATAAGCCATTGAATCAAGTTAATATTTCACTTTCAGTTGGAATTGACATTTGGTGAAGCTTACAAAATACTCATATCTCAATACTCATATCAAATAAAATGGCAGTTGTTACATAAACGTTGCAATAACAACTCTATAAGCCATTGAATCAAGTTAATATTTCACTTTTAGTCGGAATTGACATTTGGTGAAGCTTACAAAATACTCATATCATATAAAATGCGAGTTATTACATAAACGATGCAACAACAACTCTATAAGCCATTGAATCAAGTTAATATTTCTCTTTTAATCGGAATTGACATTTGGTGAAGCTAACAAAATACTCATATCATATAAAATGCGACTTTTTACATAAACAATTAAATAACAACTCTATAAGCCAGTAAAATAATTAATAATGTACTACTCTAAACAGGATTTGGGAAACCTAACACTATCTCCATTATTTGAAGTAATATTAAAACAAAACTTAGTGTGTTCACAATTTTATTTCACAACAATTTTAAAACTTAGCATTTATTAACTCAAACAATACTGACATGTATTCTTCTTGGTATTTTTCAGCGTAATGATGTTATAGGTCATAATTCTCACAGCCTACATAATGACCTATAAAAACAAAAAAATATTATAACAATGCCAAATGGAAAAAAGGACAAATTTTATTTATTATTATTATTATTTATTTTCGTTTATTTTTAACTATTGTGGATAAGATTATATAAAAGTATAATTATAAATAAGGGAATTTAAAACAAAGTTATCGTAATTGGTTTCTAAACCTTTATTTATTAGGATTAGGTGCTTTCATATTTACAAAATTTTCGGTTAAGTTCTCACTGTTCTCAGTCAAGTTAAGAAGTATGTCTAACATCAATAAATTTGTACACGCCATTCAACAAAATTGTATTATTCCCCATGCCAGATTCACAATCATTGTCAATACAATCAAAATTATCGAAGTAGGTGAATCTATATTTGTAAAAGTTTCAGGTAAATTTTCACAACTATAGAGTAGTGAATCTAAATTTGTTCAGGTTCAATGACACGTTATTCAACAAAATTGCGTCATTCCCCATGTCAAATTCACAGTCATAAAGTACAATAATTGCTAGAAGTCATTATCATATTTCTTCTATAAGAATGTGTGTATTGTATTGACATACAATTGACAGATTGACAATTGACTATTAACAGATGTAGTTTTGCCCGGCAAAGAGTTGAATTTGACCGAAGGAACTTCTTAAGTTTAAGACAGAAGAGAATAAGAAATGAGAAAAGAGTTTTTTTTATTTTATGTTAACTAAAAGATGTCAGTTGAAGGTGGATATGGTAAAAAAGGAAATTAGGAAGAGGCTGACGTTTAATCAAGGAATTCTCATAGCCAGAAGTGGAAATTAGTAAATTGAGGTGTCTACTTTTTATTATAATTGGAGTGAGAAATAGTATACTTAGTTCGTAGTAAAGCATAGTACCTTATCAATTTTGCAAAGATTAAAGGCCTTGGAAATAGGATAAATGTTTTAGACGAACCAACCACTTCTATGTCGCACTCACCTTTGACCAGGCATCTCTCTCGCAAGCATTATATGATACAAATGAACAAACTGTCAAACTTTTCGTGAAATGAATCATCGTCCCAACGTGTACACGCACCTATTTCTGTTATTTGGTTTTAACATTGACACTACGTTTTCATATGTAAATATACAACCATGTTTTTTACCACACATGTTTTATGTACCTCACACTTCAATTTGGCACTCCAACAAAATACAGAAATTGACACAAAATACAGACTTTCCTCAGGCGGTTTTGCTTGAAATTCACTTGACATCCACTCTCTGGACTTACTAGGCTAATTTTTTTTTAAATTTCTAACCATGATTAAAAAAATAGACAATATTTTAATGAATTTTGTTTCTAAGTGTAAATATAATACTGGGCCAGTGACAAACCCTCCAATATTCTTCCCATTCGGTCCTTGTAATCAAAAGTTTTCCACAAGAAAGCAAATTCTCCATTCTATTTCATGAATCCGTAGGGTACGCGTTGATCTCGAAATCCCACTCATCAAGATCTAGCCACATCCCGCTACCAGAACTTCCATTCCTGCCTCCCTAACATCCTCTACACTCTAGAAGTACGGCAAAGTTACCCTCACGCTCTCCTCTTAACCAGCCAGCTTTCCCTTCATAGTGAGTTACCTAGAATG
Organism: Acanthosoma haemorrhoidale; assembly: GCA_930367205.1. Taxonomy (NCBI): domain Eukaryota; kingdom Metazoa; phylum Arthropoda; class Insecta; order Hemiptera; family Acanthosomatidae; genus Acanthosoma; species Acanthosoma haemorrhoidale. Next base: position 53,797,270 of record OV884014.1, read on the forward strand.
GTTAATTTAAAGCCATGTTAAATGGTTCCCCCTAAAATATACATTAAGAATGTGGATATCATTACAGTACCCCCCTAATTCTATTCCGTTAATTCTACTCGTTAAGGTTCTAAGCCTTAAACTTTCAAATCCTCTTTGCAATTTTACCTCCATTACAAGCGTTTTCTTTGAACATGACGCATTGATTCATAAATTCCCTTTTGGCTGCCTTCACTTCGATCCCGCAAACAGGTTTGTACTCATTTGGGCATGGAGTTGTACATTCCTTCATTTTATCATTGTACGAAACAGAATTGTAAGTCCACCCTAGTTGAACAACGCCTGAAAATTATTAACGTAGCATTAGTGAATCGAATAACTCTAACTGTTGGAAATTCTGCAATAGCCCTCCTCACTGCCTGAAATATAATTGCACACTCACATAGCAGAGCTGTTAAAAAAATGGCAATCTTCATCATGGTGAAACTTCCGTTGAAAGGATACGACTGCCGATGAAAAATACGTTCCGTGTTTTATAGTGAATGAAAATATTTGCATATCTTCACCATTTGAAAAATTACATATTTATCAGATAATATTGTAGCAACTGACGGGAAGTGCTCAGATATGACGTCTTTTGAAAGTACTTGAGTCCAAAGGCCTGACAGCTAAATGATAAAATGGCTTGTTCAAAAAATCTTCAAAAAAAAAATTTTAAAAAAAGCGGGTTATGCGTTATGGGTTATACATTTTGGTGTTCTGTCATGACTTCTTTGATTTTCCTCAACAGACCTTATAAGGTTCTAGATTTATTATGTACACCTTTGCCATTAAAGCTTCATTATTAAAACGTTATTATGTGAAAGGTATTAAAAAACCACAGGAAACAAGTAAATATTTAATTATGCAATGAAGTCTCCAGTGGGTACAAGTACATTAAAACTCCTCTTCAGATTTATATCAATGTTTTTTTTATATGGCTCTCGTCCCTGGGCATATTTCAAGACATACATGAGTTTAAATTACGTCGTGATTTAATTTTAAACTTCAATTATAAAAATTTGTTGATAGCTATGAAATAAAATAAGACACAAGGATCGTCTTTGTTACGCAAAGCTGAAGTAAGAAGATTAATTAAGCAGCCATCTACATTTCAATGCAGTAGACCCTCGAATGAAGAAGGAAATCTTTAAAAAAAATGGAAAAAAAAGGGAGGAGATATAATGCGCTTTAATTTAAAAGCTATTTATTCTAAAAGAGATTTCCTAACAATGTTACAAATAGAGCCATTGTAAATATTAAATAATGAAGGCAGCAAAATGTCTATTCACTAAAAAGAAACAGTCATATTATGCACTAAGTATTTCTTAATGTATTAATTTACTTTTTCACTCCATCAAGATGCTTTTTTATTAATTAAATTTTATTAGATCAATTGTGTGCTATTTTTTACTATTTCAAATGCTTATTATTAAACTAAAGATGTAGGAAGTAATATAGCAACATCGAGAGATAGTAAAGTAAGTGAAAAACTATAACAGTGTACTTAAAACAGTTATTAATTTTTTTTCAAAAAATGCTTGATATTTTTGACAAACAAATACTCAATTTTATTTTCAAAACAATCGTAACCAACAAATAAAAAAATGTAATTAATAAATTACTGACCCTCTCCCCCGCCTCCAAAAAAAAACCTGCTTGCATGATATATGTTCTATACATTCTTGGTTCTCAAAACATTATACTGTATAATATCTCTTGAAATATATCTATAAGTTGACGTTGAATAATTTTAAATGTTGGTCAGGAGGGTTTGTTGAGCATTGCGCACTTTGATTTGTCAAGATCGGTTAATTTTGTACTTAAAAATGATATTTACTATCCATTATTGTTTATTATTGTACAAGACAGCGGATTCTTGAGATTTTGTGGTTGTCGACATTATATTATACATACATCAGCAAACTATATATACATTGCCTTTTAGCTATTGAACTACTTCACAGTAAGATGGTATGGTCATGACCTTGTAAATAGTGTAAATACTTGCAGTAACCGATCTATGATTACGTACAGGTTTTTAGGTATTAATTGAGTGAGCTGAAGAATCTCCAATAAAAGATAATGAAACACAAAAAATAACAACTCTCTAGTAAGAATATAACTCTTGAAACCTTATGAAAAATAGTAGAAAGGAGATGGAAAAACAACGAAGAAGAATAAATAAGCAATATTCCAAGAAATGAACTCTAGAAGTAGAAACAATCCGAAAAATAACAATTCAATAACGAACAGTAGAATAACAATGACCTAATCGTCCTGTCCTGACATAGGAAATAAATAAATACAATTTTTGACTTTTGAATAATGACTTTCCTAGCGAAAAATTCTTTGTTATAAAAAAATCTTAAAAACCTCATAAATGGTGTTTAGGATAGCAGGATATTTTCGGATACCATACAAACTGATATACGTATAGTGAGATAAGTTGATAAAATTTTATTGCATGGAATCGAGGAAGCCAAGAGAATCACCTGGTCCCAAAATATTCTGACTTATGGATGTCTCACGTAAGTATCTACGATCCGTCTAGGGAAAAGCTTTTAGTAAGATGAAAAACAACATCTAAATATTTTCATACTAATATAAAAAAACACGAGGTATCAATATTCCAAAAGGGATTCGAGTGTGTTGGTGACTGACACTTGTATATTTTCACTGCTAGTAAATATAGCTGTACAAGTATTCCAGCGAGTCCAACGTTGTACAATTGATGTTTGTTGTCCCATGTCCAAGCGATCCCCCACCAAAATAATTTTCAATACGTTATCCTATGAGGACAGCAAACTGCCACAATATTGGAACGCTTCAATATTAGCCCGATATTGGAGAGTGGAGGAAAAGAGACAGAAAACTCCATAAAGAGAGAAAGGTTCTAATATAGGTCTGTGAAAAGGTTCCATTATTAGAGCCTAACGATTTTCTAGGAAAGACTTAATTAAAGCAGAAAAGGGGCTATAAATTATCTATTGAAGTTCATTTCTGCTCATTTGATTCAAATAAGGAACATGTATTGCAGTTACTTAACCAAAGCGACACCGAAACGAATTCGTGTGTTTATATGATAATTTTTAAACAGGAGCAGTAGGGTTCATAATTGAAATGTTTACATGCAATCAGTACATAGTATTTTAAGCACTGCTGAGAACTGCAGTTTTTCACGTCCTTATTCTTTTTGATAGAAAAAAGGTTTGTAGTGACCCTAACTACATAAGTGTTAAATCACCCTATACCCTGGTGCATATATAATGTATTGTAATTAGATGTAAAACATGGTGAAAGCTTTTTCTAGTAATAAACATGCGGGACCGGCAGTCGTAAAACAAGTCAAGAGGGTCGAGAGGCGTCAGCAATAAACCTGAGAGGGTAAGCTACACGGCCGTAATAAAACCGACCCGGTAGACCTAGGGTCACCTTCCGGCGGTCATAAAATCTAAAAGCAGTCCTTTAGGGGACGATGGGTCACGTACTGCGGGGCAGGTGTGACATCATAAACATACACCTTTCAAGCCAGGCTCCGCCTTCCGGTGGGAAGGGGAAATAATATTTAAACCAGGGGGTTTCGCCCTGTAACACCACTCTTTCTCAGTCTCCTCATCTCCACAGCCATTATCACTCGGTCACTTTACGCCAGGGCCTCGGGGCCCTGGAAGTAAGTCCACTCAGTCTTCTACTAGTCTACTCTCGCTGCAGCACCTATGAGCCTGTCACCCTGTCACTCAGCCTCCTAGCAGACCCTCTGACGACTTGTATCTATTACGCTGCCGGTCTCCCGCCCGAACTCTGAAAACTGGTCTTATTCTTTATGAAACATCTGTACCTTTTCTCCTGAACACAGTGTATTATCGGGACACATCCCTATCATAAAATGGAGTCAGATATTAACGCCGACATGGAACATGGTCCATGTTATAAACTACAACAATCCACCCTTGTCACCAGGGCTATAGTGATTAGGCACTCCCCTAGTGGCAACCCGACAAGGTTCTTAGCCAAAACCTCTCTACGAAGCTCACTAAGTTCTATAAACGAAATGCTAGTTGGCATGGAGGTGATCACGAGGTCACCATATGAGTCGCTCTTGGTTTTTCGGGGATGAGATGGGAGCAAAGAGCACTGGCATAAGGATCAGGATGACCAGGGACTTCCAGTACTGCGTGGTGGCTAGATCTTAAATAAATAGGATTTTGAGATGACCGTGAAGAGTACAGTTATTGATAAAGATGGGAGCCTTTGCTATCTGGCAGATAGCCTCCTGGACTGCAGCGACTGAATGCAAAGAATATTGGAAAGCTTTGCACTCCCTCATTATTCAATTTAGGCTTCAAAAACAAAACTTGTTCAAATATTGTCTAGTTTTCACAATCCACCTAGTACGCAAATTACCAAACTAGTACTTCGTAGTTGTTTGGCATACAGTCTACAAAAAATCTATTTTAAAACAAAATAGTGATTAGGTGCATCCCATCCATTTACTGATTGAAGGCTGAAAATAATCACAAAAAAGGTTACAAGTTGTACGTAAGTTACCGAAGGTATGTGTGTACTACCAATCTGAAAAAACATGTACCTATAGCCATGCGGCCATAACTGTATAATGTGTAAGGAGCCTATTTGTTTGTAAAAATTCTACTTGATAAATTCATAATTGTGAATGATAACTAATATTTTTATCTTTTTATCAAATTTACTCATGGGCAGCATTTACACGTATTATAGTATAGGAACGGGGTCTTGAATGAAGGAAATCAGGGGGAAGTAATATGTACAAGGCTAATAAGTTCGGGAACTAAATATATTAAATCAAATGCCATTTGTCTTGATGGAGACCTATATTTGTCAAAATGTCGTCGATAAATGAACCTGACGACAATCGTACAACTTTCTTTCCTCAATCTAAGCCAATATAACAAATACACCAGCTCAAATCATAATCTATTGTTTTAATTATCACCTGTGTTTCTTTACTTACCTGGTGTTTTCTATTTTTTTATTTTATACATGTGGGAATTATAATCTAGTCATAATCCAAATACATACTGATTATATTCTTTCTGAGCTTCAGATGTAACAGTTGCAAAATAGAGCAGGTGAGATCCTTACCATAATATTTATTGATTCAATTTATAGTTATACCACGGGTTCTGAGGCACTTTGGTTAGTTATAGTATGTTAATTGACTGCACTTATGTTCAAAATGAAAAAAAAACAGGCGTATTTCTTGGCATCTATTAAAATGTCAAGTATGTATTAAAATCGTACTTGATAGTTTCATAATTGTGAAGGAGAACACGAACAAAGCTCTTGAAAATTGTTTTATATTATTTTTCTGAAAAATGTATATTTATCAGAATATTTCAGTTAAAACTGTTACTTTAAGTTTTGTTTACTGATTACAGTGTTTATCTGTTTTGTCCACGGGTTTATCTGCTCCTGCTCAAACTGCTACAACTATTACGCTGCTTACTCATTCAGTAACACTCGGGATTCTATTTTTTTACCAACTCTCATAAGTTAAAACTAAAAAAATAACAAACTTTTTTTAATAATTAACCTTTATTCACTTTTATTTTCACTGTTCTATTCAGTATAAATGATAAAATTGATAAACGAACATAAAACATTTAGTATAGAATCTTGTATATCTCCATACATACCCCATCACCTCTGATGGAAGAGATTTTTGAGACATCACCACCTCCCTAAAATAATTACTGTCACTTCAAGAGTCAAACTTACTGTCTCGGTCCGGTTATCACCGGATACTTATGCAAAAATATATTCAATTTAAATGTGGAGGTTTATACAGTGGTTATATTTCTTATATCACGTGACATGACAGCCGAATTTAAACAATTTTTAAAGACTTAAGTAAATAAATTGGTCATCTGTTCAGTTGGTAAAGCATTTATTACCATAGGTTGGCGGGGGGGGGGGAGTTGTAGCATTTGTAGCAGTTTGGCTCCAGAGAATCCAATATGAACCATTATGAAATATATATGTTAACTATTCCTAAGTAAGTACGGAAATCCGACACGTTGGTTTTCGAAAATTTAGTCTTTTCTATAATAGTGACATATTAACAGTTCTGACATATTATGCACACTATTTAAAAGTTACATACTCTGATAATTCCTTTACAATTTCTAACAATAGACTTAGTTGTACCACAGTGCCCATTTTCCCCCAAATATCCCGGTCACTCTTCTGAAATCGATATTTTATTTTTTTTTTCCCATATACTTTTTTGAGTTCTCGTAAGCTTACGTCTTAAATGTGTAGAAATAATTGGATTTTCAGGGTATTTATATTTTTTGATCTGACACTACCAATAATCTAAACGTCCGATTTCTTTCCTTATTATTTATTATTATATGGGGATTTTTGAACTATTGCATCAATGTAATATTTAACTTAAATCTGTGTTGCAGACATGTTTCAAAATAGGTTTTATCTATTACGAAAGTATCAAATAACGAATTAAAACTAAGATTCCTACCACTGATGATACTAGCGTTGGGTGAAAAATGGGCGGACTGTGTCGGTTTTCAAGTCATCTAAGTGGATTTCTTACCTTTCATACACTTCATATAAATAAAGTGAAGAAAATGTAAACCAGACGACGAAGCCAGATCGGTTCAAACGTTTTGGGCTCGAAGGAACCTCAAAGGCTTGATAAATTAATTGATTAGATAGTTTTGATAACATGGTTAAATGTTCTAAGCATCTTTTCATATTTATTTATTTAATTTTTTTTTATTTATCCATTCATTCTTCTTTTCAATAACAACTTAAAATTTTTTTTTATTTTCAAAAACTTTATAATGATAATATCTGGCTTATTAGGCAATAACTAATTGTGATAAATGTTCTCATTCATACCATATTTATAATTTGCATTCATCCAATGTTTACAAACATCTCCTAAATCCACATGGTTGTCACCTCACTCGCATGCGAAAGAGGAAGTGGAGTCTTGGAAAGTCCCCCACGCGGCTCCTCCGTCGGCCGCGTCACTGGATACGAGACAGGTGACCATGATCGAGAGAGCCACATACGCTCAGAAAATGATAAAAGAAACTGGGCATTGCCAGGACTCCGACTGTCACCTATTTATAGCAGTTCACTGCCACTTTAGTCTCTGAGGAAGATTATAGTGATGACTGTGATAGGGGTTTGGGGTGGTTGGTAGGTTAACTTAATTATTATAGAATAAATATTTTCATACTTTGAGTATGGTTCAAATCAGCACCCTAATAAATAATGTCCTGTATTAGTTGCGATTTTAGTGCACTTTAATTGCAAGCCGTAGTCTAGTGGTCAGATTCCTGACTTCTATTTGTTCAATCCCAGGTTCGTCCTAGGATTTTTTCTTTGGGGGTTGGATCAGGTCGGGGTTAACTCGTGATGATAAGTAAGTAGCTACTTGAATAAATAAAAGTGGCGAATCAGGAAACCCGAGTTCAAGGATGTAGGAGCAGACATCTAGTAATAGAACCTGGGGACAACCTTCGTTCGGCCTTACCTCGTATGAAGGTATTACCCGGTATTATTATGACGGTATGAAGGTATTATTTTTTTTTTTTTTTATTGTTACTGTGTAAGATAAATATATTTTGTATTCTCTTACGCCACTGATTAATACTTCTCCTCTGTGCGTTAATTAAAGACTGGTACACATACACACTATGAATTTTTTAACATGTAGTGGGGTTACAAGTGTCAAACCACTCAATTCAAATTTATTGTTTACCTCAAGTCCAAAAATATGATTTTGAGAAAACGCTCATCAAAGAGTTTTTTTTTTAACTTCTTTGGGAATAATATTACTTAGTAAAATCTGCTTGTTTTATATTATTATCCCTAAATGTTTTGCCTGTAACAACTACTAGGCTAGAGTACTTAACGTAATCACAAAACTTAAAAAAAAAAATAGATGTGACCTACTGAGTTTCCCAACAGAAATATCTTTTTTGTTCTGGTCAAGAAAAGCTGAAAACTTTTGACTTAGAGGGTTTCACTTGTAGCCTAACTGATATTAACTTCTGTGACGGCCGTGAGGGCTTTTGAAACAGAAAGCCTAATTTGCCGTTCGTCTTTAAAGTATTCGCCGGTTGCAACAGGGTGTAAATGAATAACAATTTTATGTTGGACACCCTATTATGTTTTGTGTTAATAAGAAAAATGTTATTTTTAAAACTAATTATGAAATGGCTTATGCAAGGATACAGCGAGGCAAAAATGTTTAAAAATGGCACTTTTTTATTAAATATAAAGTCTAGAGTCCAATGGTCCCTTGATGATTCACGCTAAACTGGCTAAAAAATACCAGAACTACTTATGGCAACTTACGAGTCGAGCATAGTAACGTTAAATAGTTTGGTGAGGTTTTTCAAAGGGACACCCCCAGCACCTGATGCAAACTCAACATCCGCCACCGCCACTCATGTGCCCATGAGTAAGAGAGATTGAAGGTCGGAGCTGGCCGACTAAACACGAGAAATAGCTTCACATCTGGTGATGTTCTAGTCAAAGACTGCAGGTTGCCCAGACAACAGACCGCTTGAGAGGTCACATATCTAGGCCTGACACTCGTTACTAATTCACAAGTAAGACTAATGAAGTGTGGCCGAAACAATTTTTTTTTTATAAACTAACGTCTTCATTTATACTTCAATTGAGCTTGTATTATTACCGTAATTAATAAGCTAATATTGAGTTACATCAATACACTATATTTTAGCATCTTCACATATTTATTGTATAAATAGTTTTTCTTCAGCCACGTATTAACTTTCATATCTATTGTTATAACATGAACTCATGACTTTGTATATTTGTTTCCACCGAGGAAGGGAGAGGTGGACAATCCATTCGGATGACTCATACTTTTTTTTATAGAAATCTTATAGAAGAGAAATCTAAGGCCATGCCTGAACTCTCATAATCATAATATTATTAATAACTATCCCACCATAACCATAACCAAATGATTGTTATAGTTTTAGATTTCCGGAGTCTCCATTGGCGGTGATGGATTTCCTTCCCTCGATGAAAAGATGCCTGTGCATGTGTTCCCTCGACTTGGCTTCAGCTGCAATAGCAATCGCTGTGGAAATATACGCTGTTGTGAACCTCTTACTAATCACTACCATAGCTCTAGGTTTTCACAGAATCAAAGGCGAGCTGAACGTTCATTGGGGAACGTCCACTATTTTGATGTTGACCGTACATTTCGTTGACTCCGCCATACTTCTTGTAACCAACGTGTTCATAATGACCGGGGTAGTTTTTAAGAATTTGAGAGTAATGGGTTATGGGATCTGGGGCTACGTTTTCTATGTAGGGTTCAGCGTATTTACTATTTTTGTATCGATCATAACCGATCTGTATTCGGGAAGTTATAATATTATTCATTTGTTCATTTTTTCTTACTTTATATTGGTTTTTAATAGTTACTATCAAGACTTAAGCTACCCTTCAAATGTATATGTAAAAAAAAATAAAGAATTTATTAAATAAATGTGTGTGTATAAAATGTTTTTCATTAATGTTCAACGCCCTCCAATTGAAGACAAGAAGGATTTTCTAACGTTGATTATTAAAGTTTGAAACTTTCAGTACCCAGATTGGGAATTTTGAATTTATTGCAATAGTTTCCAACCAGTTTAATTATTGTTAGTATATTTATTACAACGGTACACCGCCTTTATCTCATTAACAATATTTAAATAATTGATAAAATAATTATTATTAATAATATCGGTTACATCGAGCGAATAAAATTCTTCTGCAGTATATTAGATAACAGAAGTGCCCATCAGACAACTGGTCAGACGCAATATAGTTCAAATAAGTGTGATATAAATTAATACAGTAATGTTTACTTATGACATTGTCGGGTCGTCACTAGGGAGGAGCCTGGTCATCCTAGTCCTGGTGACAAGTGAGGATTGTTTGAGTTTATAACCTGGACAATCGTTTCATGACGGTGTTACTATCATACTCTATTTTTGATAGGTATGTGCCCCGACAATGCACTTTGTTCAAGAGAAGAGGTACAGAGGTTTTTATATGAAGAATTAGTCAAGTTTTCAGAGGTTGAGCGGAAGCCACGCGTCACGAGTAGAGGTCACGAGAGACTGATTTATATGGGGCTAGGAGCCCGCTTTAAGTACCCTCCTCAGCCTTGTCTACTGGGGGAGTCTGGGCTGGCAAGGGTTGCTTAGGCCTGCGGGTGGTTCCCACATGTGATGAGGTACCCTCGACCGACGCCTAATTACCCGGCCAGCCCTGTCCCCTGGGAGAGGCTGCAAAAGGGTTACTTCGTACCTGCGGTTTCCCTCATATGATGAGGTACCTGCGACTGACAGCTGGTGACCCCTCTAGTGTGACTATTTGGCCCCCGCCTGTTTTATTGCTTTCCACATTTACAATGATTTATATTTGTTCATGTTATTTACATTTGTCTATAACACATTTAGTTCGTGTTATTTACGTTTGCTTACAATATATACACAATAGAGTATAGGGTGATTTATCTTATGTAGTGAGCGGTCGCTACAGACATTTTGTTTATTTATTTTCTATCCCATAAAACGTTTCATTCTTTCAGATGGTGAAACTATGCAAGTGTTTGTATCGATAATAACCGCCCTGTATTTGGGAAGTTTTAATGTTATTCATTTGTTGATTTTTTCTTACTTTATATTGATTTTTAATAGTTACTTTCGTACTATAGTATTTGCCTTCCCAGAAAAACGTCTTTTTTGGCTTCAAAAATCCTTTTTGGGCAACTGTAAGGAACGATTCCTGTATAGTTTATCCTTTATTCATTCATTCATTTGTTACCAAATCTATTCTTACCAATTCAGCACACACCAGTATCTCCAAAACTGTCGTCGCTGTAGATGGGATACTCCATGCATGAACGTCTGCAATTCCAAGAATATAAATTTTCTTTTGTATCTGCTTTCCTCTAATCTAAACACTTAATTCTCTGACATGACAAACAAACAAACTAGCCATATAGGCACAAATTGTACCTGTTCCATTTAGCGCAAAGATTTTTATGAAGTTTTGACGGCCCGGCCATTATAATTTTAGATGAGGCTGTAATCAGAACCGTCTTTACATATTCCTGTGAGAAATGACTGCTCGCTCACACCGGAACGCCCTTGATTCCTGGGAGAGAATCTTGTTGTCCACAAGATACGAGCATGTGGTCCTATTTGTGTGAATGAGATATGGTGGAATATATTGTCTAGTCAGAAATGTCTCAATCTCGCAAGAATGACCTTGACGGTATTATTCTGAATACGTGAAAGATCTCCCCGCTTGGATTAGAGTGGAACAATGGAGTGGTACAGCCACAAATAGCTGTTGGAGTATCACTGAGGAAACCGGCCAGGTTCGATTAAGGACTGTAGTGCCAATTATATATAAATTTGTTTTGCTTATCACTAAAAACATAACAATCAATCTATACCTGTTTGTATGAAGCCAATGATCTCATTCGACATTTCGAATTTCTTCCATCGACCGTAAACCATTTCACCCACCCCCTAAAAACATAGCCTCAATTAACCATAGCGTCCCCGAAGAGATACATATTAATCTACTAATTTTCTGCTTATGTACAAGACATTTCTAGCAATGGGCAATAGAGATACGTGTACATTATCTTGTACATACAATTAGCATGTAATTTATATGTAAAGATAATAATTAGCCTAAATTTTCCATAGCACTCAGCCTATCATTCATGATTACACGTTAATTTATTACAACGTTCTAGGTGTCAAACATGTATAATGTAATGTATAGTTATGTAAATAAAATAAAATAAAATATATAATTTTTTGGGTATAAATTTTATTAATAATTTTCGGTATTAGTAAGTGGCTTATGATAGGATTGTCCTCCTTTATCCCAAAATTAGAGTACTCATTGGCGTAAAACCACAATATAAAATAATATCGTCATGTAACCAACAATTAAGGGCTTATTATGGCTGGTAATACGGTTTAATCACTTTTTTTAATCATAGTCCACTAAAATCTTGGCACATAAATAATAAAGTTGTAAAAAAAAAAAAAAAGAAGATATGTTCTACCACTTGAAATAGCTAATTCCTAAGCAAGATTTATTTTAATACGAACTTTTTTTTTATTTGTAATAAAATGATACAATAAAATTGGTTCCCTGGAAACCTTGGAAACCTGGATGTATGGTTTCCCATCCAGATAGAATCAATCGTATAATTTTATAAATAACATTCGATAGAGGTACACATAGTTTTTTGTCCTGATTCCACCCGCCTCCTTTAGGCATTCCACACCCTATATCCTTCTCATACATCCTTCAAATGGGGGACTCCCCTTAGTGAAAGGCACTCATTAGCCCAAAATAATTTTCCTTTATTTTTCCCATATCCTATTTTTATAAGTTTGAGAGCTAAGAAAAAAAAGAAAAAAAAAAACAGTTTTTATTTACATCCTCCGATCACACTCTGACTCTTATAAAACACTACCTGCAATGTGAGACTGGGGTCCCACCGGAGCATGGCCGGTTCCCTACTTTTTCTCCTTTACTCCAAATTACCTTCCCGAACACTGTGTGCCCTATATATTGAAATATATTTCAAAAATTCTATATCCCTCAATTAGATGTATAATAAAGCACCATTTTCAGTTGTCCTGCCAATTAAGCATCACAAGGCATATAAGTTAACGATGTGCTTATCGTTTCCTACCTAATTTATGGGACTGGTGTTTAGTGACTTGCCGGCTCCTTTTGAGAAGTCTAAACCAGAAGTGCTCCTACTGCTTAAGAGGCTGGGCTTCGTTGGTTATGGAGACTTTGACTACATGGATCAGTTAAGACTTCAGCACGCCAACTTCAGCACACTCAAATCAATCAACCTCTCAGAACTATTGTTAAAGGTAAACAAGTGCTTACAGTTTTGTTTAGTTTGAGATTTATTGCATATGTTTTGAAACGAATATGTGTATTATATTTTTTATTAATGTTTAACTAAATTTCAATGAACTGCAATAATTCTTGTCATAAGTAGTTCTCTCCTTCTCAATGTAACCATTCAAAATCTTAAAAGGATACTAAAAAACAACAAATACAATTATAAAATAAACGATCTATCCGTCTCTCCATAGTATCGTTTATTTAAACAAAAAGTTTTTCGACAGCTTTAAACTGTCACTAAGATTTTTATTTATTGTTGCTTTTATAAAATGAATCACAGTCGATGTTTTTATCATATGACTTTTCATTCAGTCTAGAACTTAAAAAAAAAAATTTCTGAGTGGTTCCTCAAAGATTGGTTTGGTTGGTATCCGGTTTTTGTACACGTCTGACATTGTTGGGACATACTACAAAAAAAAACTACTGTAATTGCTTCCGCTGACGAAATTAATGTTTCGAGCAACACCATGAATGCACAAAGAGCTCTTACACAGGCTGAGTCAGTTTGTAACGTAATCAGTGACTAACTGGGATAGGTCAATAATCAGTGTGAACGCCGGAAAGGACGAATGCGTAATCTTTTCTTTCCTAAAAGGGATAAAATCCTTACCAAAGAACTATTCTATAAGCGGCAAGAGAACACGCCGGCTTTCTCAATGTACTATCTGGGTATAAGAATACATGGGCATCGCCATTTGTCTACCTATTATAGAAACAAAATGGAAAAATTTCAACACAAGTCTTACCGGCTTATGTAATTGTTAACTTCACCCAACTTGTCATTGCGTCTCAAATTGATGACATATAAACGTGGTATCCGGCCACCTTTGCCGTATGGTGCCCTACTATATACTCACGTAGCGGACAGTAGAGCAACAGCCTCAATTTCAGAATGGTATCATGAGAAAAATGGTCAGACATACCTCTCCTCAGGGGTTAAAGAACGCCGACCTACACCCGTAGCTTGGTGTCGTGTCGGTGGGTGAGTTCATCTACCATCACGCATCAAGATTTTTGACTCGCTGCACCAGCACCCAAGTGTTAAACACTATGATCCCACCCCCTTTACCGTATCGATGGCAACAGATGCTGTCCGGAAAAACTAGGATAAGTTTATTTAGATTTAGGTTAGTATTAGCACAACTCATTCTTGAGGCGAGCCGTATCACTTTCTATGTTCACACACCTAGTATTATATACATCAGCCTACTAAAGTAAAATTATTTTAAACTTCAGACATTATATAAAAATTAGCTACGCTTTAGCAAATGTAATAAGGACGGTGTGCAAATATGGAAATATTCCTTCTTGTGGATTCTGTAAATCAAACTGTATATATTGAATAAAGGGTTTTGAAAAAATAATGAATTTCTGAAAGGGAAACTAAAACCAATATACCTTACTAATACTGCACGAATACTTTAATATCATGGAATATTTTCGGGTTTTTTATTATGTTCGTGATCATTTGAAGTTTTTAAAATTGTTAAAATTTAAGTATTTTCTTTGGACAATTTAATTACGTTTTATAATTACAAACTGGCGACAGCACTTCTGCTTGTAATAATATACTGTGAACAATAGTTCTCTATTTTGTTAAGCCACAATCAGCGTTACTAAACAATTAGCTCAGTAGGGTTGAAAAAGCGGTACTTGCGTTTACAAACATTATGTGATTATAGTAATGAAACCGAAATAACTACATACAACCACCCACTAGTAGTATATATTTTCAAATATAGATCAGTGAAATTTTTCAAGAGAAGAAATCGTTATTTTCGCGTTAATATGATGTGTGTAATATTTATGTAAATAATATATTTGCGCATTAATATGAAACGTTATTGCGATACAATAACGGCATGTACACAGGTGGTCTGAAAAAATTTCCGACCTCAACATGAAGATGATAATAAAATAAATAAAAGCTAGTGAAACAAAAGCTTTGTTAGGTCGGAAACTTTTCAGCCACCCTCGTATGTGTTAAATAACTTCGACCAGCTCTCTTCAACTCCCATTCTTCAGCCAGGGACAATTATATTAAAAAAAAATGACAAATGGCTAATAAAAGGGAGTAATGGCCCTTGAAAGAAACTGATATCCGCACAGATATCGTCCGAACCGTTTTCCGAGCGATGAATTCCCTTTGGGTCATTCACTTCAACGTGTTGAATAAACTTCCAGCAAAGTTACTGTGTGAAGTAATTTTACCAGTTAAATACGCTTTAGTCTAATTGCAACGTAATAATTGTTCAAATACTAAAATAGGATAAAATTAAAAATGAAAGACCCAACTAACAAAACGTGAAAATAAATATAAATACATTTAATGGAAAATAAGGAGAGAAATGATAAGAGCCCTTGCCATTTTTTAAATTTATTTATATAACTATATTTTTATGTAAATAAATCAAATTATCATTTTGATAAAATTATTATCTGCCTTATTGGGTAATAAGTAATTGTGTTCAATGTTCTCACCACATTTACAATTGTAATATCATATTTACAATTCTTCATTCAATCACTCATACTTATAGTATTTACAAACAGCTCAGATACCTTCCAAATCCACGTAGTTGTTAACCCCCTCGCATGTGAAAGAGGAAGCGGAGTCTTGGGAAGTCCCCCCACGCTCCTACGTCAGCCGTATAACATGTCAATGGAGCACGACCTAGAGCGTGAGAGTCACACATACTCAGGACATGATTGGAGAACCTGGCCATTGTTACGACTCCCACTGTCACATATTTATATCAGGTCACGAGGCCCATGCCGCATTAGTCTTCCAGGAGGATTGTAGGGATGAGTGGCGCTGTGTAATGACAAGAAGATGGATAGGTTACGATAGTATTTCGTGAGCTTGGAAGGGATGAATTCAAGAATGTAGGATGTATTAAGATCTTTATGAACGGTTTTGTTGCGGACGTAATAAGGGGCATTAACAATTGTTCTTAGGACTTTTAATTGAAAGAAATGGATACGCTTGATGTTCGACTTTTTTGCTGTCCCCCCTAGCCCTGGTCCTGATTGGCTTGTATTTATAAATTTTGTAAATTAGTAATTTATTTTCTATTGAGATATGGGATATTTATTAAAGTAGTCTGTTAAGTTGTCCAAAGCGTTTGTTTTGTTCTTGTCTTTTTAGTCTCGTATGTGGGTTTCATTTCAGCCTTTTGTCGAGATGGAAGCCTAAATACTGACTGTCTCGGATACAGGAAGAGGAATGGAATTTATGAAACCACTGTAAAAGACTATTTTTGTTTATTTAATGGTTGTATTTAAAGATGTTTCAAGTCTATTATTTATCGTATCTATGCAAATATATCGATGTGTCTTCGATCATTACGAAGTAGAAGTGGTGATTTGTGAGGTAGGAATATGTTATTTATCTTGCAAGTCCGAGATATCGAATGCTGTTAATTTATGGATAAGCCACTCTATCCGTTATAAAACAAACACTCTATCTTAGTCTATAATTGTCATACCTATATGTTTCTTATTCTTATAAGTGCGGGTAACCAGCAGTTAAACCTTAATATTTTACTTTTATTTTTACCTAGTAAAATTTGTTTGTAAGCCAGCGTGTATTGTCTCCTTGGGAACGCAGTACGGTGCGTTAGCATCTGAAGATTGTTTGCTTACCGATAAGTCCTAACTGCATTATCAATGAGTTTCTAGTCATTCTTTTGTGCGTGATAGAAGGCTTGAATCTTCTGTCAAGTCATAATTCTATGTTTCCTACTGCGTTCGATGTCAGTGGTTCGTCGTTAAGGTGTACCAGCTGGAGTGTGTTACGTCTAAGTGTGGATATAATTTAGTTTGACTTTTGCTGAATGGATTTTATTTTTCATCTATGTGACCATGATTATAGAGACAAAAGTGACATGATTGTTTGTGTTGATGACGCGTAGTGAAGTGTGTGATGTACTTATTTCAGTCAAATTTAATTTGGTTTCATTAAACGCGCTCCCTAATTCATTGTATTTACGATATCTTCATTTAAATAAGTTAATTTTCTTAGTCAATTAGATAATCCCATCGAACTGGAGAAATCTGTTAGCAGTGAACCAACCGTGTAGGTTAGGTTCTCTTAACAATCTAAAATACTGTAAACATTAACTTGAATCTTACTCGGCAGCGAAGCAATTAAAAGTTGGCTAAGTGGTCCACCAATTAATGTTGATGTTCTTTTTTTTTTTTTTTTACTCCTTTTAAGAAACTTTATAAGTATAATTATTAATAAAAATGTAGAGGCAATCTTCTAAAATAATTTAAAGCTGTATGCTCGCTAATTAACGATCATTATAAGTTAGTAAATGTAAAATTTGTTCACTTATCTCTGTCTATAAGTCTTATTAAGTGGCTTGATCTCCTACTTGTAATTATTGGACAAAAATTGGTGTTTATGAAGCAAAGAAGTGAATATTAAACGAGTATTAGACGCCTCTGGTGTCTGAAAACCACTATAAAGTCCAACTTGTACTGATAGCACACAAAATGTTGCTATGGCGAATTTCCGATCTAATCTCAACAAATTCCACAGCAACATTGGGCAGGCGCTGGAATAGTACCAACAAAACCTATTTCTGGCACCCTCAGGTAAAATAGGTCCTGAAGGCCTCATTAACTCCTGGCAAATAATAAATAAAAATACATGCGTGGGTACGGGCTAAACAAGAGCAAAACCATCAATTGTTACACGAGTATAAATATTTCATCGGCGATAGTTCGTTCGAAAAGAACTCTGGCCTAGGCGCGCAGGCATACTTTATATTTTGGTTACTGCAAATAAACCTAGATTTTTCTGCTTAGTGTTAGATAACTAACCATTCTCAGTTTTAACCTAAGTTATAGTGAACACCATCGTTGAATAAACAAACAACAACTTTATTATGATAAAATTACAATCTGCCTCATTGGGAAATAAGTAATTGTGATAAATGTTGTCATCCATACCATATTTACAATTTTCATTTACTCGCTCATTCATACAGTATTTACAAACAGCCCAGAGACCTGAGAAATCCACATGGTTGTCACCTCCCTCGCATGTGAAAGAGTAAGCGGAGTCTTGAGAAGTCCCCTACGCTCCTCCGTCAGCCGCGTCACCGGATACGAGCCATCGGAGGCTGACCAAAACCACGAGAGCCACATACGCTCAGGGCATGGTTGGAGAAGGTGGCCATTGCCGTTTTAGTCTCCAAGGAGGATTGTAGGGATGAGTGGTGCAGTGCAATGACTGTGCTAGGGATTAGGGTGGTTGGATAGGTTACTTTGGAATTTCATGAACTTGGAAGGGATGAATTCGAGAATTTAAGGCAACGTTGTAAAAAAAAATAAAAATAAATCAGCTATGAAATAGATTTGCTCAGAAGTAGGGGTTATTGTAGAGAACTAATAGAAAAATCCACAGGTTTTTTATGCCTAAATATCAGCAACACAACATAAATAATCACAAAAAAATGGTTAAAATACAGTTTTCAAGATCTTTTACTATTTTTAATTTGTTTTTTATTATCATGTCACGCGTGACTAATTTTGTCGCAGTGATGGTAGATTTATTCTTCTGATTAAACAATTCAAAATTGATTGACCCTACGAATTCTATTTAACTGGAAAATGAGACACTTTTTTCAAACCCTAATAGCAAAAGAATTAAAGCTCTTAACTGTTCTTGCGTAAAACTTGAAAAGGTAATCGCTTTTTCTTTTTTTTTTTCAAAATCCTTTCAGACATTAATTATGGGGCAAACCATTTCGTGACATTTTTTTTATTTCTTCCTTCTCCCTCGCTTAAAGGAAAGATGAATGAAGGCGTACTCATAACGAATTCAAATCATTTTTTATTTACTGGCTCATCGTCTTCATTTGTATATTTTTTGTTATCTTAATTTTATACTAAAATTTTCAACAGGTTTTATGCCCTGTTGTTGTGTAAGATAAAGCAATAATGTTAAAAACTGTTAGTTATTACATTCATCATTAGTCTCTGATGTTTTTGTTATCTTAACGTAATGGAAAAAGGGAAGTTAATTTAATTTTACGAAATTCGCGCCAAATAAGATTTTTTTATATTTCCGCTCGCCTCTTCCCTACGTTGTTGCGTATTTTTTTGTTAAAATTAATTAATTTCGTTCCCTTTAAGCATTGCTTATTACCTATTGTTGCTCTGTTTCATATTGCAAAATTACAACTTAACTAAAGCCTAAAAACTACTATTTATGACACGATGATCGGAAGCTTACTAAATAGCAAGTTTTTCCAATTTTTTAGGAGTTGATTACTCTATATTATTTCATCGCTCTGCTACAACATGAAAAGTTGTTTCCAGTTCGGTGGAAAGCGAGTATGGCGACCCGAGAGTAAACTAAGATTACAGTATTGTATATTTATCAAACCTATGACTGAATAGCAAAACAAATCACCGGTAGTTAATTTTCGAAACAAGTACTGAGAGCATGAAAGGGAACGAACAATTACTAACTACGATTGTAAAAAAAAAGTTTTATAAATTATGCCACCAACAGCGCCTTGAAATGTTCAGAGTATTCTAGTCATTAATCCTGCATGACCGAACGGTTGTGCAGGCCAAGCATCTTCTTGGCAGTCAAGTGCACGCAGTTTTTCTAAACCAAAGAGTGGGGAGTTCCCTATCACCCACATCTTACTATCCAAACCATTGTATTGTAGTATGCTAAGCTTAATTTAATATATTTAATGCATATCACCACGAAGGAACTTGAACGTCCCCCACGTCAGAAAATTTATGATGGTCATTTGCTCATTTTTGCCCCTTGGTTGATTTCTTTTCTTAAGAAAATATTTACTAAAATAGGTAATGGTAAAAATGATAATAAACTATTCGTAGTCCCTATTTGTAGTTTTGTATCAGATGCCAAATTATAGATGTGAATGATACGCCTGACAAAAGTACTATTTTCACTGAAAATTGTAAAAAGCTTCTGTTTGATTATGATTAAAATATGTGCAAAACATCGTTCCAATTTTATTAATTATTAGCTTGTCTCATTGTTGTGGGCTAAAATTTATGCATCATCGGGTAACATTTAGACGAACATAAAAAAAAATAATAGTAGATTATCTTTGCTAATCATTTTACTCAATGTAAAACATATGCTTATTGCACGCCTCACATGTTGTGTCATTCAAATAAAAAACTTAAGTAAATTAAACCTGTAATTAGAAAAATATTTTTGTCATATCCAGGCCAGGAAATCTTTATGTCAATTTAAAATAAATTATTTTATCTATTGTATACTTCAGTGGGACTGAGTTACAATTGGAAGTTATCATGGGTTTTCACTGCAATGTTTCAATTAATATATTTTGTCAAATCTGTTTTATTGCCAAGTATTGACATAAATCAAATATTGCTATTGAATTAAATTTAATAATTAAGGTTGTTTTCTATATCGATATGCTTTGATGTAATGATGCTAACATAAACTATTATTTATTTTTTTTATTATTCCGTTTGGAGTAAACCTTCTAACGTAGTTTTTAGAAGTCATTCAAATTAAAGTCAACTTTTAATGATATATTTAGGTAAAGAATGAATAATTAAAAAAATAATAATTAATAAGTTGAACTAAGACAATTTTATAAATCAACTAAACCTAAGTAGAAAAATATGCTGAAAAAACAGTAAACCATAAGAAATATATAACTAGCAAAAAGTAATCTATGGTAAAAATCTCTATAAGTAATTTATGGAGAAAAAATCTCTCTCTCTCTCTCTCTCTCTCTCTCTCTCTCTCTCTCTCTCTCTCTCTCTCTCTCTCTCTCTCTCTCTCTCTCTCTCTCTCTCTCTCTCTCTCTCTCTCTCTCTCTCTCTCTCTCTCTCTCTCTCTCTCTCTCTCTCTCTCTCTCTCTCTCTCTCTCTCTCCCTCATGTAAATATTTGGGTAGTTTATTGTCACCACTCAGTTAACAGTTTATACTATAATGAAAATAATAAATTACTATCATCACAAAATCATCTATATTGTAAAATTTGTATGCAACAAACTGAATAATGAGTATTTAATTTGGAAAATGTGGTCTGAATTGAATAATAATTGCCGATGGACGTTACTTAAGCGGGAAAAATGGGATTCACAAACAGCCTTCAGTGTGATGAAGGCCTGAAGACAAATGTTCCCTCACGAACCACCTCGAATGTATTAAACAACGAAATATGCCCTGCTTTACATCTGTTATGGCTAGCGACAAGACAATGTTAAGCCTAATACCACAGGGCCTAATGTAAACAAAGCCTGGGTGAGAAGATAATAACAGCCAGTTAACAATCGTACCTGTGTGTAATATTACTATCCTTATTCTCTCTTTTTTGATCGTCTACAGCCGAGAGACGATAACTCATAAAACACAAGCTATAATCATATTTTTTTTTTATTATTAAACCAAGTATTAGTTTGACATTATTTTTCATTGATGCCAATTATTATTTTATTCATTGTAATTTCCTTCAAGACCGAAAGAATATCTGTGCTGAATAAACCAGATCCAGATTTGGAAATAAAAGAATGGATGTGTCAAAAATGCTTAAATTTATAAAAACTATAGTTATGTTATGTAAGAGGTCTGGTTGTGAGCTATTTATTTTTTTTTTCAAATGAAAAAGTTTCTCTATGCACAAGCATTAATTTATAAAAAACTATTTTTTATGGCAATTAAAAAAAATTACCAATGTAGTAAGTAATAGTAGAAGACAATAAACCATGCTTTTGAAAAATTATATCATTTATAGTTCTTAAGATGCCTGAATTGGTGAAAAGTATTTTTTTCTTTTTTTTTGCATAGTGTGGTTTTAAATACTGGTCTCAGTTTTAGAGTTATAGTTCTTTAGAATGTATTAAATTTCATTACGACCTCCCACAATCGATAAATGAAAGCATATCCCAGATTTTCTGTGTCATACATAGCTCATAGTCTCACGCCTTATTCACTGTACACACCTTGAAATTATTATAAATGCGAATTAAAAAAGAGATTAAGTTGTACAGGCATTTGATTCTGTTATTCAATATTTTTTTATTTTATTTTATACTTTAGTAAAATTAAACTTTACAGGTTCGAAGACCTTGCGAAGAGATGTTTACTGGATTTTGTTGGTGGAAAGACAAGGAAGTCGACTGTTGTACCCTATTTGAGCTCCAGAAAACTGACCGAGGTTTCTGTTGGGCATTCAACTCTGATACTTCAGAAGAAAGCAAAAGGTAATGGATGTATCTAGTGGGCAACTTGTTTTATAACAATCACTAAAGCATATTCATAAATCATTTTCCTAGAAGATAAATAATCAGTATCAAATAATAATAAATAAAGCAAAACTTCAGGATCTAATTGATAAGTGCATTCATATAAAAAATATTGGTATGTAGTGCATCACACAATTAAAGTCTTCGTTAAAGTATTTAATATTTAAAATCATTTTTTTTGTAATTAAATTGAGATCTAAACAAGCTTTAAGGAGTGTGATACCCTTCTCTGATTAAATTAGTTTAGAATTATGAATTTAATTCACTTACTTCCTCGAGGCCTTTAATGACCTTATCAGAGAAATCATGCTTAGCGATAATTCACAACTAATTAATTAATTAGTACTCACACTCCGTTGGCTTAAGAACTTAAAGATCTACTGCCACCTTCAGCGGGTCCTCACCATCTGTATCTGTTTGGGTGATATAGGAGTGGAAGAAAAAATGTGTCAATATTATTTTTTTTTTTTTAGGTGCATCTTTTCACTTACAGAAGATAAAATTGCATTCTAGTGAAAATAACCCTGAGTTATTATTTCTTTCATCGACCAAAGCACTTAAAAACTAATTTGGGAGCTTAGTGTGGGATATAAATTTATTCAATGTACGATTACTTTTAAATTCCACACTAATACAAGCATTTTTCTTATATATTCCTGAAACTTGCCGAAAGTAGTGCCTAACTATTAAATTGAGCAACATTTTTGTAATCATCCACCATAGGTATTTCAACCCCTCTTCATTTTCTCGAATGACGTTCGCCGGATAACCAGATACTCAGGAGTTGTTTAAATATTTTACATCCACAACCAAAAGCAGCCAAATATTGAGAGATGTCCGGATTTAGGCCAAAGTCCCCGTGTCAGTTTCATATAATCTTATTACATAAGAATGCTACGTATTCTTTATTTTATATTTAAACCAAGACTCTTTAAGTCTATCCACAATATAGTTTATTAAGCTATGACGTTTTCAACAGCTCAAAACCTGTATATAATGTAGTGATGCTACAGGAAATACAAAATAATTTGTAAATAGATTCGCCTGAGGATCTAAAATTATATATAATTATCTGTAAATTTAAAGGGGCTAGGAAGGAAAAAAAAAAAAAACTCAAAATTGTCAACATGAGTTGCGAGCAAAAAGTCAAATTATAAAAATATTCATCGCATATATGGAGGCAGTCCACAAATGAAACCTATATTTAAAAATTTAGTCAGTAATGAACCATCTATTTTAAGTATATCACAATAACAATCGACAGGTAAATGATACCACAATCACACATCCCACTTATGGCTTTTAATGGACCATATAATTAATAGAGCATGTAAATTTAGGTATGAAATAGAACAGTTATTAAAGTTACTGACTTCATTCTACAACTTACTGGCTTTATTTATGAGGTATTTGAGGTAATAATGAGGTACGGAGTAGTGTGTTACTTGGGATTGTGTTCACTATCTCTTTTCTATTATTATTGTCCGATGAAATCTAATTTTATTTCTACGCTTAAGGCTGTTTTATAAGTGTGTGGTTTTGCAATGCTTTTGGGAGATACCCTTCTTTAGGTACTTTTTATGATACTATGTTTTTGTTTTTTTAACCGTAAATATTACTAAAAATCTTAGTTTTGACAGTAAAAATAATGTAAATAACTTTAAAAAAATGATTATATTGAATCTTCTTCATTATAACATTACAATCGGCTTTTTAATAATAAGCATGCATTACAATACAAAACATATAGTGCATGTTTACTACTAATTAGTGGTTTGCACTGATACAATAACATTAAATTAAAAAAAAACTCTCTTAGATACAGGAAGAGGAATGGAATTTTAAAAAAAAAGTGGTGGGCAGAGGGTAAAGGTAACGTGGGAACATTTTCCTTCATTAACTTTGATCGGCCATTGATTGCACCGAACTCATCAAGGTGAAATAGTTAAAATAATGACATGAAATACCTTTATGATTCTTGGATTTTCTGAACTATTTTTTGGTAGTCTTTCGCCTGCTTAAAATCTTGAATAACTTTTTAACTTGTACTTGAAAAATCTTAAAAGTTAGCAAGACAGACCAAATTTTTTTTGTTTAATATCACGTCCTTCCCATGAATATTTCCATTCGTTGAACGACTTCCATTGAAAATGCAGGCTCACGTCAGTTCATGAATGTGAGGCCTTGTCGGTGTTAATTAGAGCAGGAAACTTTCCACGGTCACCGGCTGCTAGAGTGCGCGCTTCGCCTGACGTGAATCCGAGTCTATCGCCTATTTGTTACGTCAGAGCTCACAGCCAGGCATTCCTTACAACTTTCGCTATTCGCATTGGCATTCTCATCGCTCACACCAGTATTAGTTCATTAAACTGACCATGGCTGCTGTATGTAGCCATTGGTAGATCTTCTTCCGAGGATCAGTTTCCTCTGATTCTTATAGCCACAAAAATTTACTTTCATTATTTAAGCCCTAAATTGGTAAATTTTAAAATGTAAGTTGTAGGCTATTTATATTAACCTTTCTGGTCTGCCCACAATTATTGTACTGATACAAGCGCTATCGGCGGCTACACCACCATTCTCCAGTATCTTATAATGATAGAATAGGACATAAAAGCTGAAATTGAAGTGAAATGTTTAAGCAATGTCTCCTATTACAACGCAGTAGTATTTTTCACTCCGTTAATACGTGTAACGTTATTTTAAACTGTCGGGTCGTCACGAGGGGGTGCCTAGTTACCCTAGCCCTGGTGACGAAGTGAGGGTTGATTAAGTTTATAACCTGGACAAACGTTTCATGACGGTCTTACTATCTGACTCCATTTTTGATAGGTATGTGCCCCGACAATGCACTATGTTCAGGAGAAGAGGTATAGGGTAGGTGGTGTAGGTAGTTTGTGTGGTCTTGGAATGACCACGAATTCACACTCGGTATCTCAGGGTAGGCGAAATCCGTTCGGATCCCAAAGGCGAGTGTGAACCGGAGAGAGGCAGACTGAATTGCCGTGTAGAACACTGCTTGGTAAGTTTTCAGGGCCACGACAACCGTTGTCCACTAGAGAAAAGTCTCTCCCAAGGAGGTGCTAGATTTAGCGAGACGAAGGCAAAGATTTCCACTAGGAAGGTGTGGGGTCTGACAACGCCGGACTAAAACGTAGCGAGGTGAGGAGAGGGAGATTTAGAGGTTTTCATAAAGAAGAAGCCAAGTTTCAGAGTTTAAAGCAGAGCAGCCACGAGCCAGTTAGTTCCCAGGAGAATGATATACAGGCCCCAAACCTCCAGTCTTAAATACCCAGCTGGCTTCGTCAGTAGCCAATCAGCACTGTTTTTGTAGTACCCACTGAGGGTTGAGTATGTGGTTTTCTTTGTCCTCTGACAAAGAGACGTGAACCGGGTAAGGGTTACTCGGCGGGTTGGTCTAGTACCTGCCCCTGGCAGCTGGCACCCCAGCTCATATAACTAATTGGCTCCTAGTTGCATGTTTATTGTTTACCATATTTACAATGATTTATATTTTGGTTATGTTATTTACATTTGTTTACAATAGATATACAATAGAGTATAGGGTGATTTCTCTTATGTAGTTAGCGGTCGCTACATAAACTTTTCAATTTATGAAATTGTATACACATTTTTCCAGAACAAGTTCCCCCAGAATCCTATATCCTGAACAATTTATAAGTGCCACATGATTATTTGTAATAACAATTTATAAGTGCCAAGCTGTTTCCAGGCTATTAATCTTTTATGTTTAGTATGGTGTAGCAATGCAACTTAATGTGGTTGCTATTGCCCTTCTTCCTGTAGGTGTTGGTAAAATTGGCTTGTTTTTGTTTCAATCATCTAATTGATAATTGATAATTTTCTATTCTTTCTACAATCGCAATAAATCGTGTGTTGGTGGAACGAATAGAAAATTATCAAATATCAATTACATGCAAAGAACATCTGACACAAAAATCAATACCATGACCTAAGATAAAAGATTAATTAATAGCCTGGAAAATGTGGAAATAAAGTTAGATTTGTTAATGTCAGACATAAAAGAATAAAAAGAAAGAAACAGCAAACATGCGTATGCTAAGAAACCCGCCCCCTCCATACCTCCCGGACAAATCCAGTAGTTAAGTGAGGAGCATTGATGTAGCAACCTTAGTTAAATAAATAAAAATATACCATTGTTTTGGATGAGTTATAAATCCCACATAACCAAGTGGGTGAGTAGCCATAAGATTTATCTATAGTGGTGTTCTATAATTTTATGACAACTTGTTAACACTTTTTCAATAATGTTTTATGGTTTTAATGCTTATTTGATAGTTTTTAGTTTTGTTTTTCGAATTGTTATTATTTACTACATACGTGTAGTATTTTTGAATTTTTAATTATAATAGAATAGAAGGGCAATTTCAAAAGAAGGATTTATTGTTACGTACAGGAATAGTAATGAGTTCGTATCCACAGGCACATGTAAACTTTATTATCATTTGATTTTTTATGTTATTGTAGAAATAACTGAAGATGACAGCTGAGAGCTGTCGAAAGCACTACTACATTAAAGGAGAGATTTTAAGTTGTGGAAAGACAATATAAATATTTTATAATAGATAAATAGGTTTAATAATAGATATATAGTATTATATATAACTTTTTTTTTTTAATACTATAACAACCAACTGAGCGAGTGAATGAAAATTGTAAATATGGAATGAATGAGATCATTTATCACAATTACTTATTGCCCAATGAGGCAGATTGTAATTTTATCATGTCAATACTATAACAGAAACACCTTAAAAACGAAACTCCTATTCGATTGCCATACATAAAGATTAACCAGTACTGCGTAGAGTCTGCTGTGTGTGACATCGCATCTAATAATGACTAAACATTAATTGAAATAAAAAACTTGATCGAGCTGAAAATAACACTCAAAAACGACTACATTATCAACAGAAACACAAAAAAAAATGAACAAGCAAGGGTGGACAAGAGCTATCCGGGGCTGTACGTCTTTGCACAAACAGCGAGAGAGAGATAAAAAAAACGGACGTGAGCTCATCATGTGCTTTAGTGGCAATACCCAGCCTGGCAAGTACCTGCGAAATTGAAAAGCTCACTCTAGTCGTTCACATGACCTTAAATCGTTTTATTTCTACTCATGATAAAGAGCTAAGGGTTGAAGCTATGTTATTACAGCTTGTACTATTATTAAACGATTATAAATCTGCTAAGTGGAAATCTCAACCAAGACAACACATTTTTAATAAACCGAAAACAGCTCTTATTATTTAAAAGAAAATTAAGAAAGCGACATAACAACCATACTTTCTTCATAACCATTGCATCTCTCTCTCTCCATTATTGAACAATTATTCACGGTGAAAACCTGAGCTGAATAAACCCCCTTTTCAAAAGCCCTTAAATACTTGCAGACCTCCGTTCAAATTCAATCAGGGACCGAAGTGTTCGGTTGATTAGAAACGAAGTTACAGAACTGTGGCGTCATCGGAAAGCTCCCAGCCGAAGGAAGAATTGGGCTAAGGGAATTAGGTATACTTTTATAATCAAGTCACAAGGGCAAACATTATGTCAAGGTTACGGTTTTCATTCTTCGTCGCCAAGCTTCACTGTTTCCTCTGCTCACACTGTAATATGATATTGTTGTGCTTATATTATGTAATATTTCGATACAGTTATGTTAGATGGATAAATAATTTTCTTTTTTCGCTGACAAGATTTTATTTACTGCAAACCTATTGTATGTACAGTCAATGCAATTATTAATAACAAACTGAAATTAGTCTACCTGTATGTACCAAATTTGTACCACAGGATAATAATAGATCTGACATATTAGAGTGGATTTTACTACTAATTAGTGGTTTGCAAACATACAATTACATTAAATAAGGAAAGAAAAACAGTAGTAAGTAAGCAAAAACAAGCAATCCAGAAAAAAACAGAAGACATGTAGACAGTCTTAAAAACAAATCCCAGTGAACACCGGCAAGAATGAATTAATGGCCAATTTTTATACTATACAATAAAATTATATTATTTTATTATTACAATTATTATACAAAGACTCCAATCAAATCATTACTGTGGTATAATTACAATATGCCTTATTAGGCAATAAGTAACTGTGGTAAATGTTCTCATTCATACCATATTTACAATTTTCATTCAATCGCTCATTCATACAGTATTTACAAACAGCCCACATGGTGGTCACCTCCCTCGCATGTGAAAGAGGAAGTCTAGGGAAGTCCCCCACGCTTCTCCGTCAGCCGCGTCACTGGATTCATTATTATTAAATTAATAAACGGTAGCTAAGTCAAATTGAGCTTCTTGAAAAAAGGGCAATAGATTAGTATAATTTGTCATTAGTATGCTACAATACGTATCATTTATGATTTATTTATAACTTATCATTCAAATTACTAAGGATTTATCACCAATGAAATGTGAGCTGGAAGTACCTATATTGCAAACTTTCTGAGAAGGCATTTATATTTTTGCCAAACAAAAGCCGACACCCTCCTGTAACAAATTTATTTCGGGGCAGAACTCCTGAAGTGTATTTTTCTCCGGATCCAATAATTGGCCATTGCGAAGACACCAATTAGCCGCTTCTAAGTTTGTCTAAGAGTCCGGCAGTGACTCACCTTTTACCGTCGCCTCGGCGACTTGTGCCTCTGAGAAGACTAGTTTGGCTTCCATTACAGAACTTTTCACAAAAGACTTGAAGGGCTTTGCGGCTTAGCGTTTGTGCCACTGAAGGCGCTGACCAAGATTTCTCCATGTTCCGCTTGGATTATAGCCCCAATTTCAACATCAGACACCCTATGATTATACCGAGTTGATGAACTTTCTCCAAAAAGGGAAAATATAATAATAAATGTATATATTATATATAAAAAATATTATATGAACTAACGTAGGTATCAACTCAAATCATTTTTTACAAATATATTTAGTTGGCCTATGTTACAAATAAAATAGTCAATTCAGTTTATCTTTATCGAAGTTAGTATATTAGTATATTTATTAAGGAACCCACACACAAGGCTAAAAAGACAAGAACTAAACAGACGCTTTGGACAACTGTACAGACTACTTCGAAGGACATCCCATCTCTCAATAGAAAATAAACTACTTATTTACAAAGTTATACTTAAGCCAATCTGGAAATACGGAGTAAAGCTATGGGGGACAGCAAAAAAGTTGAACATCAAGCGTATCCAATCCTTTCAATCAAAAGTCCTGAGAACAATAGTAAATGCCCCTTATTACGTCAGCAACAAAACCCTTCACAAAGATCTGAATATACCCTATATTCCTTAACTCATCCCTTCCAAGTTCATAAAATTCCATAGCAATCTATCCAACCACCCTAATTCCCTAGCACAGTCATTGCACTGCACAACTCATCCCTATAAGCCTCCTCGGAGATTAAAACGGCAGTGGCCTCGTGACCTGCTATAATTAAGTGATAGTAGGATTCCTGGCAATGACCAGTTTCTCTAATCATGTCCTGAGCGTCTGGGGCTCTCGCGCTCTTGTTCAGCACCGCTGGCTCTTATCCAGTGACGCGGCTGACGTAGGAGCGTGGGGTATTTCCCGAGACTCCGCTTCCTCCTTCGCACGCGAGGGATTGTAAATATGGTATGAATGATAACATTTATCTCAATTACTTATTGCCTTGCAGATTGTAATTTTGTCTTAATAAAAATTGTTGGAAAAAAAAAAAAAAAAAAAAAAGGTATATTTATTAACTAATTATTACCTCAGATTGGCATTATGGTAATTACAAATAAGAAAGCCTTTGGTAATGAACCGTTGGTAAGTAAATTAAAGATATTTAGGCCTCTGTAAAAATTTACCCACCGTAAGGCAGCTAAATAAAAATGACGAAATACTCTGATACAATACGCGCCATACGTGGATTAAAGGATATTCAGACTTCCGGTAATGAGGAATATTTAATTCAATCACTCATAAAGACCCACTGATAATGTACATTCAGGGGACGAACCTAAATTCTATTAGGGTAGATAAACTCCAGTTAATACATTTACTAACCAATTCGTAAACATGAAACAAACTAAAGATATAAATAGGGAATCAAGTCAGCACAGTGTAAGTTAAGTGGATTGCATTAATATAACGGCTCTTACCTTTATAACTACAGACAACAACAAAAGTGAAAAGAAAAGGTTATGAGGATGATTTAGAATTAAGATTTATTTGTTAATTTACGTTTCCTCACACACATGAATCTTGCTATGAAGTACTTCAGCCAAATACTTAATCGTCACAACGTATTAGAAGCACCTTGACCTCGAAGTGTGGAAACAACCAACCGGTATTTCACTAAATAACAAGATGGCTTTCTTTGGACAGCCTTGCTATCGTTAACACCATGACTTTGCGTCGAAAGGACTTGGCCCTCTACTCTGAGACCTAACCCTATGAGTTCTGTCCCCGGCCACGTTACGCGAAAGACTGAAAACCTATATGATCTATGTTACCTCTGGCTAAATCTGCTTCATACCAGAAATAGGAAAAATTGCTGGTGTCAACATTCTCAACCCCAGAAATTTCGCTAAAATATAACTTTCGAAATCACTTAAATATATATCATATAAAAACTTTCAAAAAATATAACATTTATGTGACTATATATTATAGTGTATAGACATTTTAGCAAAATAACAATCCACTACAAAAAAAAGTCTGATACGTCAAAGAATGAAAGGTATTTCGTTTTGTTTCGAAAACGCCTTTATTGTCATATAAGATCATTTATCGACTACTATTTATACCAAATACCCCACACATATTATTATTCAAGACATAGTAGATATATTTAAATTGTTTATTTATTTATTTTTTTATTTCAATTTTAGTAAGTTTTTTTTATTTTTTCCATCTTTGGATGAAACAAGTAAAACTTCCATCCAAAATATCTCTGGTTGAGAAATGATTTTACGAAAAAAATTAATTTTCATAAGTAAAATCTCAACACATAATATACATTATTAATTATATCTTAAATTTGATACTCTACTGGATATGATGAGATAATATCTATTTTTTATTCATATTAATTTTATCCCACAAAACAATAGGTATTCTCACATCATAAAGCTAAAAACTGATCTACTTCGGTGTATAATCATTGCTCCGTAGAACTGAATTACCTGAATTTTATTTCACGTTTTTTATGGATCTGTCAATTATTCAGTTGGGACATACATGTATTATACCGATAGTGAGACAGGTAGGTTGGAGATATGAGAATATATAAAACATAGTGCTAAGAGATAATCCCCGGCAGACAGGAATTGCTCTCTGGAATTAGAAGTGATTGATAAATAATTGTTTGTTGGCTCGGTATTTGGCAGAACGATCCAGGTGAATAAAGACGTATAATTCTCCACGTTACCTATTTTTACTGTCCTCGGACTGAAAAGAGAGAAAACATCCAGAAGATGAAAGTGCTCGCAAGGGACATATTTGGCTTCCTAAGTTAACAAATCCCACTCATACGCTGAAAGGTACAGAAAGAGTGATGAAAAAGAAGAACATTTGAAAATGTTTATGTATCGCTTAAGTGTCTTACTTCAATAAAAAGACTAGGTGTTGTTTTATGATGGAAGGCTGATTGTGGGCTATTCATATTAACAAATGAGCACCTCCCTCAGGTTCACTAATGTAAGACATTTTAACTTTTAAGTCTTATTTTTTTATTTTATTTATAAGATACACGAGAATGGTGGGTGTAGCCCCTCAAAGTTCTTAAATCAGTATAAGTTAGACCAGAGAAAGGTGTTCATTTATCAAGGTGTTGCAGCTAATATTTATTACTTATTTATTTAGTCCCACTACAAAGCTCATGATATGATAAGCAACTTTAAAAGAGATATGAGCGATAAATGTAAATATTATTTAGTTATTATTTTCGTGGACAAATTAACAACGAGAGCCATTATCTTCCGATTTTTTTATTTTCCTCTGGATCAAATATTCGCTTCTTTATTTTTTGGATTATTTCTACTTCGGGGTGACTATCGGACATTTTCTGCCTATCCAGCAGAGAGTCAAACAACGACTGTACCAAAGAGCTTGAATTTAAATGTTTTGTTACGGGGTAATCTTAGTTGTTACCTCCCAATGTGGGTATGCAGATATTACCACCATAAATGTTAATGGGATGTGTTGATAAGTTATGCTATGGTTTTGGTTTGCCATAATCAAGTTGCCAATTGGTTTTGAACTATATTAAAAGGTGTGTTGAATATAAATTTAAATAATGACGTGTGGGCAATTTGTAGTTCAATTTAAAGCTGAAGGCTGAAGGTGAATGATAGATGATAACGATAAGTTCAGTTTATTTTAGGTTGAAAGGCATACCTTAATTGCTGATCAATTAAAGTAGTGGTTGGCAAACCAATTTCTTTTGTTTCTGAAGACGGTGAAAGAGCTGAAATGCAGTTTTGGGAAGGAATTGAGGAATAGAGAAGGGGAATGGATAGGCTGCATCTAAATCACTCAGCCCGTCAAAGAAGAACTGTCATTTTCACGGCCAGTCCAACTTGATGAGCGGAAGAAAAGCGAAAGAAGCAGCCAGCCAATCAACAAGCCAATAAAGTTTACGCTTTATAAAAATATACATTATTATTATAGAAGTACCTTCTCTGGCAGATTGAAACATTCAAATACCTCAATTTACAGAAAAAAATAAAATAAACTGTTAACTGTTACGTGTCAGATATTTGCCTGCCTTTTTTATAACGCGTAAGTTGTAAGGGTTGAAACAGTTTCCACATAGCAATCCCTCAGATATTAAAATATGGCTTCTGATTAACGCATCGGTTCTTGCAGACTCTCACTGGAGCAGAACGCTGACGGAAGATGGCTTGACCAGAACGGAGAAGTGCGGCCAAGGATGGCTGAGTCAAGGGGCCCGTGGTCAGGGCTCAGGGTCGAAATCACGCCAATGACAGATGACAGCCTGCCTCCGGAACGCAACATCACCAGCACCAATGTCATGGTTGGTATAGTTCTCCTAAGACATATAACAGTACAAATAAATAAAGTGAATACTATCATAAAAAAAGTAAATAATAAAAAAGGATAACAAATGCAAATTTTTAAAATCATAGCCAGATGTTACCATTTTCAGCCTTATGATGGGGCGTTACCTATCCTAATCTATATATATAGTAAATAGGGGAAAGTGACTAGAAAAAATGTGCATTGAACTTTCAGTGCAAAAAATGGAGGAGTTCTATTATTTTGTAAAATTACAGCACTTACCTCAGTGTCTGCTTACCTTAATATCATACCCGTGGTAATAATTGGGTAGAAAGAATGTTTTAGGAAGCAAAGGGGTGAGTTTTAAAGGAAGAATAGATACTTCTGATATCTTAAAACTGCACGATATCTAATGCTTGCAATCAACTAAAACCTTTAGGGATAAGGTATACTATATTACAATACGCCCTAGGTCACAGAAATAAAAGCATTTTAATTATTTTTTCTGAAAAAAAATGTTACTTTGAGGAGACGAAATTTCACATCACATCATTGTTTTACAAAACTGGAGGCGAATCTCAGCTTTTTTCATATCAGACCTCAACATAATTACCATGGGGCTAAATCAAATTAAACAAGGAAGTCTTTCTAAAAGTGGGGAATCTGTAGTCCAGTAGACTAGTAAAAAAAATCGCGAATAATTCATAATTTTACGAAAAACAGAAATTTGCGAAATTGAAAGCTTGAAATCCCCCTCCAAATGGTTTTTACAAACACAAATTCTACTTGTTTTTGAAGGAAATTTTGTCTAGTTTGCGCTGCTGTAATAGAAAATTACCTAACTTGAACAGTTATGGCTTTCTATTCGACAAAAAATGTGACAACTAAAAAAACACAAAACTTAAATTTATTCTTCCTCTTTTCCCAAAATGTACTTTCCGATTCCCAAATGATAGTAGACCTTGCATTGGAGGTTAAGTTTTGGACATCATTTACGTTACATTGTGTATCTGTATAGTTTTGTATGTATGAGTGTATATTATAAATAGGATATGAATGATATATTAAATGGAAATTTGTAAATCTTTATCTATCGCCCTTCTAGGTTTTAATTTTCTTCAAATAAAGATTAAATAAACTTATTTTCTATCTTAAGAATGAAAGTTCACATGAAATGTTTAAATGAAAATTTGGTATAAAGTGGATACATTTTTGATCTCTGGTTTACGCAATTATAGCAGGTCACGAGGCTACTGCCGTTTCAGTCCCCGAGAAGGATTATAGGGATGAGTGGTACAGTGCAATGACTAACGGGATTAGGGTGGTTGGATCGATTACTATGGAATTTCATGAACTTGGAAGGGAAATTTATTGAACTCATCAAGATGTAAGGTATATTAAGATCGTTATGAAGGGGTTTGTTGCTAACGTATTAAAGGACATTTACTATTGTTCTCAGGACTTTTGATTGAAAGGATTGGATACGCTTGATGTTCGACTTTTTTGCTATCCCCTATAGCTCTATTGTCCAGATTGGCTTAAGTATAACTTTGTAAATTAGTAATTTATTTTCTATTGAGATATAGGATATTCATTGAAGTAGTCTGTAAAGCTGTCCAAAGTGTCTGTTTTGTTCTTGTCTTTTAGCCTCGTGTGTGGGTTTTACTTCAGCCTTTTGTCGAGATGGAAGCCTAAATACTGACTGTCTTGGTTACAGGAAGAGGACTGGAATTTAAGAAACTAGTAGACAAGACTTGCGGCAGAGGGTGAAGGTAATGTGGAAACATTTTGCTTCAATAACTTTGATCCACTATTGGTTGCACCAATGCTCGACATCGTCAAGGTGTTTTTGATGGTTATGGGGTGCTATATCGGGGTCTGAGTGGGATGACAAGACTATGGATTTCCGGTTTAAACATGTTATCTGAACACAAATACAAAACATAAGTTCAGTAGGAGATTACCCTTAAATGTAACCTTTTTTTTTTTAGAATCAGTCAGCCGTATCAAATGGGAAGATATGAAAATTTTCTGACGTGGGTGCCCACCATGAATAATAAAGAGAGAGGAAACATGTAGTGGAAGTTTACATGGCCTGAGGCAGCCAAGTCACCGACAAAGCCTTCAGTCACCTGTTGTGCCCACATTCATTTTCCTCTTTTTCCCTCCGTCCGGATTTTCATGTACCAGCGGTTTGCCTATCATGCCATATTGTTTTCATTATATCAAATATTCTCTATTTATATATTATTATATATATCTGTTTAGGCCACAGTCATATATAATGTCATAAATATATTTTTAGGATCAATCTAAATTTACTTATTAGAAATAATTTGATTTTAAGAGAGTTACTTTGTGGTTGAAATCCCCTGTATAGAGTGTTTATGGCCTGTTCAGTTAACAAGGGGCTACCCTAGGTCTCTTTGGGGAGACTGGTTCATTACGGTGGGGGGTACGTGACAGTAAACTGAACAGACTAAAGGAGAGTTCTTCAGACAGTCCCCGAGCAACACATTGTGTGCTCTCAACACAACCTAGCTTTTATTGTTTTTGAGAAATCGCTTTCTTTATTGATATTCACGTTTCTGGTACATGTTACAACGCTCTCAATGGTTTCACTATGTTCAGCGTTTCTTCAATTTCTTTCTTGGGCGATCTAAGTTACTGTAATATACTGATCGGTTTAATGTTTTATTTAAATTTTATTTTTAACTCACTCACCCTATCAAAATGAAGTGAACATTCCAAATTATATTTCAACCCCCACTTCAGCTTCTGCTTAATTTACTAAACTCCAACGTTTAAATGTACAGGGTTCCTTAAAAATGAGGCGTTACGTGTATGCTAAGTGGAGTTATTAACGTCGTGCGTATGTATATAGGTTCCTGTTACGTCAGCCTTTAGAGTTCTTTTTCAAATGAGTCGGCTATGGTACAAAGCAATCCATTATGTAATCTTTGTAAAGACTGTCCAGCTTAGCTAAGCCTCATTGTGAAGAAGACTATTGATATCTCCCTAACCTGTCATAGGCACGTCCTTAATACCCCCTTCCATTCAGAGAAGGGACGGCTTGTCTTGATATCCTTCATTCCAATCACTTAGTCAACAATTTAACTCCAGCTAAAAAAAAAAATTGCAAACAATAAGTAAGTACTTGTTCGTTTATAAACATAATCGATCCAGGAGTTTATTTTTATTCTATCATTTATTTTTCATTTTCAATCATTAAACCATTAATGTTAAATGGTTAATCTTATGCCCGTAGGAATACTATTCACTGTCGGTGGACATTTTGTTTCGGGGAAGTGATGCATCCTGTTTACTCATAATAAACATTTTTTTAAATTAAAAAATTGAAGTTAAATGCGGTAAACAAAAATACAAAGTGTAATTATCCATATTTAAAATAGAGGATCTCTATCTGGTCTACTCACAATTTATTTTTTACTGATCAGACGCTTTCGGTGACTGTACTACCATTCTCAAGTATCTTACAATTAAAAGGATTGGATTGGACATCAAATTTTAAAAATAAAGTGAAAAGTTAATTTATATCCCCTATTCTAACGCATCCAATCTATACTCTAACTGTAAAGGATATTTTTATTTTCTATTCTAACGTTTTAATAATTTATATGCCCTATGTTAAAATACGCCTTATGTATAAATAAACCTAAATCTAATAAATAAATTTAATTTCGTCATCATCTGAGAACAATAGTAAATGTACCTTATTACGTCAGCAACTAAACCCTTCATAACGAACTTAATATACCCTACATTCTTGAATCATCCCTTCCAAGTTTATGAAATTCCATAGTATCGAGCCACCCTAATCCCGTAGCACAGTCATTGCACTGCACCACTTATCCCAATAATCCTCCTCGGAGGCTGAAACGGCAGCGGCCTCGTGACCTGTTATAAATGCGTGACAGTGGTAGTCCTGGCAATGGCCAGTTTCTCCAATCATGTCCTGAGCGTCTGTGGCTCTCACGCTCTTCATCAGGCTCCACTGGCTCATAAAGACGTGGCTGACGGAGGAGCGTGGGAGACTTCCCAGGACTCCGCTTCCTCTTTCGTATGCGAGGGAGGTGACAAACGTGTGGATTTGGGAGGCCTCTGGGGTTTCTGTAAATATTGTATGAATGAGCGAGTGAATGATGAATTGCTAATATGGTATGAATGAGCATTTGTCTCAGTTACTTATTGCCTAATACGGCAGATTGTAATTTTAGCACAATAAAGAAGTTTGATTACTTAGTTTGAATTTCATCATAAAACTTTCATTACAAATTTATGGCTGTGGTGTTAACACTATCTATGAGCAAAAGCGAAAAGGGCTCAAGTTAAAATAAACACAATCCTAAAATTAATTTAATCTACTTCTGACGATAAAAATTTAAGCATTTTATCTGCATAGGTGTCATGTAATGGTTGCAGGTTATAGTGAGCAACCCTCAGGCTTTCCCCCAAGGAATTTACGTGACTGTCCCGGACGGAGTGCTCGGGAACCTGGCCCTTTGGGGCGACTCCATCCGTACTCGGCCCGAGGTAAGGAAGCTCTCCCCTGACATCAGGGAGTGCCTGTTTGAGGATGAATACAAAGGCCAGCTCCTGAGGACCGACTACCTCCAGGACAACTGCGTCTACGAGTGCTACTGGAAGTACACCATCAAGTTATGCGGCTGTGTCCCAGATTTTCTTTTTATAGGTAAACAACTTAACACAACTTTAGTGATTTCCTGAGTGACATGTTAAAAACATAACTATTTTCAACATGATTTTTTTCAGAACCCCTGAAATGACATAGGTTGTCATTTTTATATTTTGGAAATTTAAATCTTTCTTGCCGACAGACAAGGAGCCTGTATAATTTATGTTTGTGTCTTATACAATATTCTTTATAAGCACTCTATTAGTTCTGATTGGCTGCCTGCTTCCCACACTCTTTTTCATTTCCTTCTTCCCTATTACTCAATTTCTTCTAAAAGGGACATTTCAGCCTTTTATCATCTTCATAACTAGATACATCAAGGTAAGCCTTATTACTTTGGCCCATTTGCTTTCCTTATCTGAGCTTACTAGAAAATTCAGAATTTATTTTATGTCCCACTTCTTCTGTTCTTTAATTTTTTAAGAGTGATCTCTCAATGTCTATCTGCCTGTTCAGGTATTGGAAAAATCCTTGTTTAAGATAGAGACAGGAAATTTTCATATTGTATCATATTGATAGTAAAGCGTTAAAATGATAGCCATATCGACAAAACATGAGTAAGTTTAAATAATTACATAAGTAGGTTAATATTTAAAAAAAATATATTTGTCTACAATTTTCAGTATTAAATTAAAAATCTCAACGTCCTGATTTTTCACTTGTAACTCGTATTTTTTATTATAAAAAGTCATTAACAACTTGTTCGCTTCTTTGACTTAAACATTGTTTTTTATACGCATGATGTTTCTTATGGTAGGCTAAAAATAAATCTATTTACATAGAAAATTATGAGGGGACATTAAATAAATTAACTATTTAAAAAAAATGTTCTAGGTTATTGAGTAGGGTATCAAATTATAGATTTTGACGTCTTGATTAATATTTGATATTTTATGGGGCTTAAGTTGCCTATAATTGCGTCATAATTACTGTCATCATAACTCTATTCACGATATTGTCTAACTTCTGTTTCATGTAGAGGGGTGTGAAATTTTAACTTTATGCTCAAGAAATGCTTAAAATAAACACAAAAAAAATAATGTGAGTCATGAAATTCTAAAAAAAAAGTCCGTTCATATTAAGTAAAGGTATCAAATTACAGATTTGGGGCTTTAGTGGGCTAGTATTACAAAAAGGTAATCAGACCCTCAATAAATACGATGTATCACATGATAGTTAACTGTTTTTTATTCTTTATTGTTCAGAGTAGCACGGGGTTTCGAGGAAGATGGCTAATCGTAGTCGATTTAAGTTTACAACTACCTTACAAGGGTTAGCATCGATACAAAGCCTGATTAGAATTGAAGTCCTGTGTCAAAGGGAATAAATAGTACAACATTGCCAAGAAACACATTTAGGCTCAAGGTGTTATGTCAACATCAACATTATTGTTGTTTCTTCCTAAAAACCACCACCAAGGTTGTATCAACAGTTTTCTGTTAGACTACACTTAGAGGCTTCTCCTGTATACCAATACATAACAAATATTTAATTGATTTTGGGTAGTGAATTTCATGGTTTTATTGCAGGTTGTGGGTTGCAGAGATGAAAAGTCAATCAGGTCTTCCATCAAAATAACTCTATATATCAATGCAAGTGCCTTCGGGAGCTCAAACCAGTATCAAGCGCTTCAAAAACATGGAACAAAAATACTAGTTAATAACATGTGGAATGGAATAGGAAAGAATTTATCCCGTATCAAAATCCCCTATAAACAACAATAATGTTCAGATAGTAATAATCAGTTTTTTGGTGGCATTTTAGAACTTATTTTAGCTTTGTGTGGGTACTGAATCTAAATATGAAATCAATTTTTCTCTATTTGATCTACTTTTTTAGATTTATAAGAGTTTGATCCAGGCGAAAAGCCTGGACTTCATTTGTTGCAGTTATTGGAAATTTTCTGGGCAAACGCAAAGCTGAAAACTATGTTGAGCATGTAAACGAGATGCTTAACAGTTTCAAACCCCTTGAGTGTAACATGGGTATTAAGGTGCACTTTTTACAGAGCAGCATAGACCATTTTCCTGAAAATTTAGGAGTCACCAGTGAGGAACAATGCGACAGATTTTACTAGGATACTAAAACTATGGAGGCCCGCTACCAAGGAAGATGGGATACACACATGCCAAATTACTGTTGAATTATCAAAAGGGACTGTTCCAAAATCCATTTAGTGACTAGTTGGTTTCATCGATGACTATTTCCTGTATCTTTGTGTATAATAATAAAAATTCCGTGTTTAGTTTTTTTTTTTTTTTGATCCATATCCGTAAAATTTATATTTCATTAAAATTGTACATCTTAAAAATTTGAGCTACAAGGCAAAAACTAATGTCATATTTGAATTCAAGACACCAAATTCATTTGAAAACAGCTCCAAATATTCCCGCACCAAAACACCTGTTGTGGCCCTGTGTAATAAATCAAATTATATTTAAATCTAAAATGTGTATAGATAATTTCATGTAATAAATACTTGATTAAAACAATTACTTTAAACATAAACCTAAAATATTCATCGAATAATAAGTGAATAAATAGAATTAAATTATTTCATAAAATAGTTTTTAGAAAATAATCACAGATAGAAGAATGATTAATCGCAGAAAAGAGGCGACTTCTACCTGAATTACTCCTTAAAAGAGGAGTGTCAGTCCTTTTACTGGTTTTATTTTCTCTTTTGGCCAGTCAAAGCAACGTGAAGGGGGGACCCTTAGCAAAGAAGTCCACTTGAAGCCCTCTTGATAGTTAATTGAATTTGTGCTGCTAGAAGCAATATTCAATTATATTTCATTATTTTCTAGATAATTCTCATTTATTTCTAATACTATGTCGGAATTAGACAGTGAGTTTAACAAGGTGACCAGAATTATTTACAAGGGTGAACAACTTAACATAGGACCACCTCTTGGGATCCTGGTATTGGATCTCAAGCTTTCTATATACCCTCCCCACTTACATTGTATCACACATGTCTTTGGAGTGAGAATCGTTGTTAGGAACAGACAGACGTATGTTTTGTTTTGTACATATATATAAAGATATAAAATATATGACAGATATGGTAATGTTAAAAGTAAACGAGGTCTTAGAAATGATCTGTTGAATGGTCGGGCATATTATTTCATCGGTATGACACTCCCAATCAACGAAATTTTACACTCTGTAAATAATAAAGTTTATTACAAAAAAAAAATCACTTGTTTGAAAAGTGAGATAGTCTCTGTCCCTGTTTATTTATTATTATTTTCTTATCAGACAACAGAAATAATTCAAATTTTGAAGAGAGAACCTTTTGCGTATAATACAGCTCAAGCTCTTGCCAACTCACTTTATGTCACTTTCACAATCTGAACAATGCATTTATAATTTAAATCCGTACAAACCCAAGAAATATATTCGCATCTGTTTGGAATAAAGGTCAAAACATTTGACAGGAAATAACGTTCAGCACACACTTGCAGAAGAAATTGAAAAGAGTACGCAGGACTTGTAGTAGCTTTCCAGCATCTCATCCACAAGCCAGGCTACATCCCTTTTTTTTTTTTTTTTTTTTTTATTTCAAAACCTCAACAAAACAATACAATGTACAAAAAAGAAAAATAACAAAATATTTGGATTACATGTTTCTCCTCTTTCTGTATTTACATGCATTTGGCGGAGTGCCTAAATATAATCAATTTTTATTGTCGTTAATAGTTCATTGTTCTTATACAACACTAGGTGATGAGGCTCACCTTCTATTTGTCACCGACACCAAACACTAAACACTAGGAACAAAACAAAACAAACTAAACCATACAAAACTAAACAAAACAAACTAAATCTCTACCTAGAACCTAGGACTAGAGTGTTCCAGCCGCGACAGCGTCCTGCCATCGTTGGGGGAACGGAGCGGGGGTTATAGTGTTAAACACCGGGTTTGTTAGATATTGTAATGAGTCGAAAAATTTGATATGTCTACGCTGGATGAATTCATCCACCGTAGGCAGCTCAAATATCTCATGCAGCTCACTGTTTCTTCGCTGCTCGAATGAAGTACCTCTGACTACTTTCATCAGTATACCGTGGAATTGTTGGAGTTTCTTAGCTGTCGTATACGTCAGATAAAGAAATAGCGGTGCACCATACAGCAGAGTAGGCCTTAGTATGCTCTTGTATATCAATAGTGGCTACATCCCTTCGGCTGAAACTGTTAATATATAAGAGCGTCCTGAGGCCAGCTCTATTGTTTGGGACACCACTCTTTCGATTCATACACGCAAGTACCATAACTCGCCTCCAGAGCTTCCAGAACAACATCCTGCGCATGGCACTATGGCATACCCCTTTTCGTGAAATGAAGGCTTCTGACATGCACGAAAAGTTCGAGGTCCCCACCATCACCGAAGCCATCAAAAGAAGACACATCAAGTTCTTCGACTCGATGAAGCATAGTCTAAACCCTCTATTCCGAGACATGACACCCCCACCGCTACCGACACGATGGCAACTCACAAGATCGAGTAAAGGAGACCGAATGGTGGACATCACGGCGCTTGACCCACCAACAACAAGCCTCTAAGTGGCACCTATCAATGCTATCCGACTAACTAAGACTGCACTACATGCCTAGAGAAACTCTAGGCCCAGCCACTAGTGGACTCTCACCACTGTACCGCAACAACCAACCTCTACCGAGGCTTCCCACACTCCTTAATTCTCTCACACTACCTTCAAGCAGGTACTCCTAGTACAAGGATCCACTCAACCCAAATATTCCTCATTTTTCCCTCATCCCTAATCTTCTAACTAGAGAGCTTAGAAAAAAAAAAAAAAAAAAAATGAAAAATCATATCGTTATTTTGTATGATACTAAATTCACAACCTAAATACTAGTCAAGAACCGTGACCATTACTACAACACAGTTACGTCCTTATAACTTGCTATTAAACTACTACATTGTAGTCAACTAAAAAAAAAACATTGTAATTTGAAATGGTTTCAGAGTTAAAAAAATAAGAGTGCGGGAGTTATCTCAGTCAGTAGTAAACGGTCAAGGGTAGATCCCGGACTACTACTATCGTTATGATTATTTTTATGTTATTACTTGAGTTGGTTGATAAAGAAATATTATATCGGTTTATTTACCTTTATTTCACGATCTCACGACCCGTTAGCTCCTAGGAAACAATGAATGAGAATAGCTTTCTGTATTTGTGTTGCGTACAAGAAAAAAAAATCATTATTCTCATCTCTAGAAAGGAATCAAAATCCACCTGGCTCGCAGGATGGACTCTTTTTTATTTGAAAAGAATCCAATTAGGCCGCCTAAGATAAACCGCACCCACTGTCAACAATGGACACCTCTCCTTTGTGGATACTGCCGTTGTTATTAATCTCCTGCGGGGTCAGTCACCCGAGGAAAGGATTGTTCTTGTGATTGATACCGCCCAGCTGTGGCTAATCTGTTCCTGGGTAGTCCGTGCTAATGCGCCAGTCATTAGTGGATTCAAACAGAGGCTCAACAGCCAATCGCCTGCTTGGTTAACTTTTACACGAGTATAATTTGAGTTATGCCCTCAGGCAATTTGTCCTATTGAGCACTGGTTAAAAATAAATTTACATTCAGCTATAGATTCGAATCAATGTCAATTATAGCTGAGGGCAGAAAGAATTGTGACAATTTTCTTCGATGTTCGACTCCACTGCTAATGAACAGTATTATAAAAACAACAAAATAGACAAAATTAATGGCATTAGGAAATAATAGAAATGTAACCTATCTGTCCAGACATAAGCTCGAAGGCTCCTAAGGTTAGTCTGGAATTTCACCTCCCCAATGGAAATAACCGGCCAGACCGACAGCTGTCCTGAGAGGACGTGAGACGTCAATCTCTAGATGCGCTCTCAAAGGATATCCGGGTCAAGACGGAGAAGCATTTGACATCGACTCCCAAGGGAAGATACAGGAGCGTCCTTAGATGATTTCACAGTGACGCTCCGGCAGAGACAGATGCAAACACAG
The DNA here is from genome assembly GCA_930367205.1 of Acanthosoma haemorrhoidale. Lineage (NCBI taxonomy): Eukaryota > Metazoa > Arthropoda > Insecta > Hemiptera > Acanthosomatidae > Acanthosoma > Acanthosoma haemorrhoidale. Next base: position 53,841,346 of record OV884014.1, read on the forward strand.
AAGGTGCAGATTGCTTTCAGCCATCCTATAAGATGTCGTGCAGGCAGTAGTATTTCTGCCCCTAGTGCGCGAGAATAACTCTTATTTTTCACAAAACAAAACATAACGCACATATGCAAAATTCACAATTAAATAAAATAACTTAATAACTTAATTCTATTCAAACTTATTTATTGTGATGAAATTACCATTTGCCTTATTGGGCAATACGTAATTGTTATAAAAGTTCTCAATCATACCATATTTACAATTTGAATTCACTCGCTCATTCATACATTTAATCGTTTACAAACAGCCCAGAGACCTCCCAAATCCACATGTTTGCCACCTCCCTAACATGCGAAAGAGGAGCCGAGTCTTGGGAAGTCCCCCATGCTCCTCCATTAGCCGAGTCACCGGATACGAGCCAGTGAGGCTGACCAAGAGCGTGAGAGCCGCAGGCGCACAGAGCATGATTGGAGAAACTGGCCGATACCAGGACTCCCACAGTCACGAATATATAACAGGTCACGGGACCACTACCGTTTTAGTCTCTGAGGATGATTATAGGGATGAGTGAACTCAATAGCTAAATAAATAGAAATGAGAAGTCATTAAAGGTCAAATTAAAGAATTAATAAATATTTATATTTAAATGTTCCGAAATAAGATTCCTACTGTACATATACACAAACTCATATAAAATCGGATTACAACCGGCAATTGAAAATGTTTAACCCATTTACTTGTTTTATTTAGTTGGGGTTGACAGAGCCTCCACACCTTGTTTACCTGAGGGTATTTTGACCAGGGTCTATGGGCACTATTTTTTGCTCTTTGTCAGACCTTCTTTCTTGGCGGCGTAGGCCTTTTTAGACTAGGGCACTCCAGCCACTCTCCGAAATGAGATTTTAGTGTCATATTTTGTGTTAACATGTATGAATACTGCTGCTTTCAGATCAAATGTATAGAAATAAATTATAATATTAAAATTATATAAAAGTACTTTATCATCATTAAATTACAGTCTATAATATATTTTTTTCAGATTCATCTGAACATAAAGCGGTCCCTTGTAATGTAGATGGCATCATGTGTCTTAGCTCCAACAATGGTAACAGCTTTGGTTTTTATTGTTACATAGAATTGTAGTATTTTGATTTCTCTGAAACCACCACAGAAAAATGAAGTTAGGTGATATTCAGCAGAATTTCTTATTTGAAATTTCAGAAGACCAGAGTAAAACGTATATTCTAACTTAGAATTTTAAGTTTAAATTAATTATTTCATTTTCAAAACAGAAATCTACTTAATATTCCAAGGGAAAATGAGTAGCTACTTAAATAAATGAGTAATGAATCCTTTGGCTACCCACATAGAAATAAACATTGCAATAATTATTTCGATTCTAGCCCTACTTAGGTTAATAACTTTCTTTTATCATTATCTATCAATCATACCTCTTTTCGTACAAAACAATATCCAACACCACGTTTTGGCATGTGGAACTGGGACGTCTCTGCTCTCGTTCTTCTACTATCATGGGTTCACAGCGGTGGACTCCTCAAGAAGAGTTTGATTATACAAACAACAGCGTTGATGACCGAAATATGATTATGATTAATAATTAATATAATTATGATAATGATTAAGCCAAAATAAATCACCAAAAAACTATTATTATCCTGGTGGCATCCACAGCAGGATAATGCCAGGAGGGTCCTCTATTTCCAATAGATTGTGATGCCCTGCCTATTTAGATTTTTCTTGTAAATTGCTACGATTAGTTTTATTATTTATGGCACCTTTTTTCCAATCAGTTCTCTATTAACGGAGGTAATAGGAAGGCTGATGGATACAGTAAAGGAGTCAGGATGGAAGGAGAGCATAGCTTTGTCATCGCCAAAGTTCACAAGGAAGGTGCTATGAGTCAAAGGGTTATCAGCAGATATTATTAAAGTTAGAAATTTGAATAAAATTCAATACCGATTTTTATATAATTTCATATATACATGTATATATATTACGTTATTTTAAGATCATATTACTTATATATTTATATATGGTATGTATATGGGGCTGGCTGAAATATCACGCGCAGCGTCATATAGCGTTGCCCCCAGATTTATATGAGCCAATAGTAAACTAAGGGGGGATGAATTCGGAAGGACTCCTGGTCGAAGGGCTGTAGAGCGTTCTGTGTGGAGTAGCGACTTGTACAGTGTAGTTCCAACTATCGAGGGAACCCGCTTCCTTCCTCACGTACTAGGTTGTTGTATAGTTTATTAAAACAGTAATATAAATCTAATGTTGTCCATTATGGATCCCGATCCAGGGTATACATATGTATATATATGTTTACATATATATAAATTATTAAGTGCCAAAGATTCAATACTACTTGATTTGTTTTAAGGTCTACCTCAGGTTGCTTTAGGGGTTGCGATCCAGGAATCGTATTACTTATTAACATCCTTTTTATTTATATTTATACATAACATTGTAATGTTTTTGAAAACTAATATTGTTTAGGATCTTTTAGGCACCAGGACTCCAAAAGCAAAGAATCAAACCCCTCAATTCTTATTTAATATCAATTTTTGAAAATGATAAAAAAACATTTAGTATCTAGGGAAAATACTGTGATGGTCACAAACTCCAAAGGTTAGTCCATTTCCTGGAATCATAAGTACTTCCAGGTAAACAGTTTCTTTATGGATTGAAAGCAAAAATTAAAATCTTTTTTAGAGATCCTTTTAAGCTTGGAGTGCCTAAAGAAGTCTTACGGCGCTGCTTTGATAGGATAAAAAATTGATCCTTCGTAACAACGGCGTTCTTAGAAGAAAATATTCAACGGGTAGGATTGGAGTACCGAAAAGTAAATTTGAGCTTATAAAGTATACCAGCATACAATCCGCTATTATGTTTATCAAAAATTTACCAGTTTAATATTTTTTTTAAGAGCTGAAGATGTATAGAATTAACTGCCAATGAGTGATCCTTGTCGAACATTGAAAACGGAAGCCAAAATTGGGGAGTATGAGATATTCTATGGACTCAAATTTTGACTGGATTCAAAATTTGCGTCAATTTTCATCAGTTGTATTATCCTTATTACAGCGACTTCAACAATAGCAAAAACGACAAAAAGCTCTCCTTTATTGTTTTAATACATATATATGCATTAATAACAAAAAAGGATCAGACAATCGTTTAATATTTACAATAAAATATTAATTTTCAGATCTATTAAACTACTTCCTGTGGCCTGCGGATACGCTCCAATCCAAGGGTGAAGAAGGATTTTCTTGCGACTGTCCGAAAGACTGTGACACGCATGAGTATACCACGCAACTCTTCTCACCGATCAGCACTGGGTATATTCAGCAATTCGCACTTTATAATTATTGAAATACTTTACCCTGACAAAGTTAGTCACTCAGTTTGTTGTACAACGTTCATAATGAGGTATACATGTACGTACGAAATAAAATACATAATTATAAAGGAGTTCTTTTACTCATTTTTTTTCACATTTATGTACTGTATGTACTTTTTAAAATATTAACTCAGTAATTTTTTTTTCATTCTAAATTCTTAATAGCTACAACTATTGAATTTGCACAGAGTGAGTTACATATCCCGCAATTTGGAATATGGAAGTAAATAAATGCACATCGTCGTACATAAATCGCACAGCGTAGCTGCAGTAAATATAATGTGTGAGGTTTAAGGAATTTTCCTATGGTAGGCTTCTGTACAGAATACAAGGCGTGTGAACATAGAAAGTGAATGCGTTGTTCTTAAGTTACTATAAGGTTACCTTAATCTAATTATATTTTTTTTCCTTAGCTCTATAATTAAGGATTAAGGATGAGGGAAAAAATAAAGGAATATTTGGGTTGAGCCGATTTATTATTTATTATTTGTTCCGGCATTTGTGCACCGCGGCCTCACTGAGACCTATTGTGCGCCGTCCATGTCCCTGTCCTATATATGTGACAGGCCCACGGCCTTTGCAAATCTGAGGATACTGAATGGATCGATCAGTTCACATAGTTTGGGGTCTACAATGCGATCACTACCAAAGTGAAGGTATCGCTTTCTAGCTAAGTTATCACAGTCACATATTATATGACGTGCCGTTTCTCCCTCTTTCTTGCAGAATCTGCAGATTGGTGATCCCACTATCCCCAAATTAAAGAGGTGTTTATTTAACCGACAGTGACCTGTATAGAGTCCTGTCACACTTTTGAGTGTCCACCTGTCCATTGATAGAAGTGCTGAGCTTCTTCTCTTACAGGGTCCATTAAGAAACAGTTTCGAGTGTTCCTGTTTCTTAGTTTCTCTCCAAGAAAGTCTTGCCTTGTCCTCTAAAGCTAATTTTATACGCCTTTTAGCGTAGCTGAGGCTGATACCACATATGGGTTCAGGTGCAAGAGGTCTCTGTTCTGAGCCCACCCTTGCAAGGCCATCTGCCTTCTCATTGCCTGTGATGCCTGTGTGTCCTGGCACCCAGTCGATTCTAACCTTATTGGCTAGCGAGAGTGTGTTTAAGTTGTTTTTACACTCCTCAACCAAATAAGATCTGGTCGTATAGCTTCTCAGGACGCCAATGGCTGCCTGGCTATCCGTGAAAATTTTGATCAGTCTTGTCTGTTTCTTACACCCTCCCCAATTAAGGTTTGGGTACAGACATTGATCGCCATCACTTCGGCCTGAAAGACCGAGGTGTGTCTACCTAAAGGAATAGAAATCCCAGATTCTGGTTTATCTATCCTCCATATGCCGGCCCCTGATCCATTTTCTGTTAGTGAGCCGTCTGTATAGCAATTAATCCCATTACACAGTTTATGTGGTTTGGTCTTTGTGTTTTCCTCACAGTATAAAACGTCTGTGTGTTTCTTAACTTGTAGGTCAGAGTGCATTGACAGCACCTCGTCCTCATCAATTGTTCTGAACAAGTTCCCATGTCCCATGTGAGTCATGACTTTGGATCTTGTTCCTGATTTCGCAAGTCTGTAAGCCACGTTCAAGGCTTGCGCTTCTACTTCTATGTGCAGTGGATTCAAGTTCAATAAGACTTCCATTGCAGCAGTAGGAGTTGTACTCATGGCACCAGTGATCATGAGACATGAAAGCCTCTGTAATTTGCCAAGCAAAGTTCTATTTTTACTAATACTAACTCTGTGCCACCACACCATAGAGGCATAGAGCACCATTGGTCTCACTGCTGCGGTAGATAGCCAGAATAACATTCTGGGTTGTAGTCCCCAGGTCCTACCCACAGCCCTTTTACATGCATAGAGGCATCGAAGTGCCTTCATAGTAGTATTCCTGATGTGTTTAGACCAGTCCAATTTACTATCCAGAGTAACCCCTAGATGCTTTACCTCACTACAAATGCTTACCTGTGTCCCCCCTATATAGGGTGGTCTAACTATAGCATTTCTTTTGTTAGTGAAGATACAGAGATTTACCTTCTGGGGATTGATTCCTAAACCATTCTTTTCACACCAATCCCTTAAAAGATCCATCGATGCGGAAAGCAACTCAGAAATGGTTTCTGAGAACTTGCCCCCTATGAGCACAGCAATGTCATCAGCATATCCCTGTGCGTAGAACCCTGCAGAGTTTGGGTTTGTTAACAATGAGTCAACGACCAAACACCACAGTAATGGAGATAACACCCCTCCCTGTGGACATCCTCCCACTGGCTTCATCCACAGTTTGGTTTGTCCCAATTGTGATTGTAAAATCCTATTCTCTAGCATGGTGTTTATCCAGCTAGAGGCTAAGGAACTAATCCCCTTTCTTTCTAAGGCTGATGCCATAGTGTTATAGGGTGTGCGATCAAAGGCACCTTCTATATCAACAAAGATGCCTGCCATTATTTCTTTATGAACTAGGGATCTCTCAATCCTGGAAACCAGGTGGTGGAGAGCAATTTCACAGGATTTTCCTGCCTTGTATGCGAATTGAGCGCTATGGAGCGGTCGTTCTACCAGTATTCCATCCCTAATATGTCTGTCTATGACCTTTTCCAAGGTCTTCATTAAAAATGAAGTCAGACATATTGGTCTGTAAGACTTGGGTTCGTCATAGGACTCTTTCCCAGGTTTTGGTATGTAACACACTTTTGCCATCCTCCAGCTTACTGGAATATAGCTCAGTGCCAAGCTTCCCCTTAACAAGGTAAGTATAAGGGGCCTAATTACTGGTAGGCCTTTTTGTAGCAAGGCTGGGAATATCCCATCAGTACCAGGTGATTTGAAGGGAGCAAAATAATTAATTGCCCACTCCACTCTTGCAGAATTGACAATTTTATTTGCTTCTGCCCAGTTACCCTTGCAACTAGTGTGTTCACAGTTGGTAGGGTCATTATTAATCGTATCCATCAGTCCGCAGCCAGGAAAATGCGCGCGCGCCAGGGCACCGAGGGTTCCCTCCTCAGAATCCGTATAGCCCCCTCCCACCCTGACGGAGCCCAATACTCCCCTGTCAGACTGCTTGGATAAGATCCTATTTACTCTAAACATGGAAGTTGTATCGTTTATTTCGCTACAAAATTTCTTCCACGCCCTTCTTTTAGCCTTTCTGACTCCTTTGTTATAATCAGTGAGTGCACGTTTATAAGTGTCCCATCTGCCTGAACTCTTGGCCGCGTTAAAGAGTTTACGTGTAAGAGCTCTTAACTTGCCAAGTTCATTGTTCCACCAGGGACAGTTCCTGTTGGATCTAACATTACATACAGTGTTATTATCAGTGTATGATTTAATCATTGCCTCAGTCAATGTTGAGTTTAAATGTTCCAAATGCCAGTTGCTACTCACCACTCTAGGACAGCATTTGACCTCCTCCTCAAGCTGTGTATAGTAGGTTTCCCAGTTTGTAAGTTTGGGATTCCTATACACAGCTTCGGTGCTGCTATAAGCCAGTCCCTTCCGTTAGCTTACTAAGTGCCTCGGTCGGGACTCCTTCTTCATATGGGAGGTAGACCGATGCAATCGTCAACCTCCCACCTTGATTTCCCTAAGAAGAAGCGATGGGTTGAGCCGATCCTTGTACCTGCTTTAAGGAGGTGTGAGGGAATTAAGGAGTGTGGGAAGCCTCGGTAGAGGTTGATTGTTGCGGTACAGTGGTGAGAGTCCACTGGTGTGCCTTAAACTAAATAAACTCAACCTAGTTTTACCAGACACTCTGCTGCCATCGATGCGGGAACGGGGATGGGATCAATATTTTGAAACATTTCTGTAGTCCTTTGGGATTCAAATTAGCGAGAGTCAAGTGTATTCCAATAGAGGTAGCGTGAAACAGACTTGTTTAAATGAAAAATGATAATTAAGTAGAATTACAATTTAATGAGTTAAAAAATTACAAAAGTTGGTTTACAATTTGAGACGGTTTAGTCTTCTATACTAGTATGGTTTCAGGAACCTTATTTTTTTACCTCAGTCGTACACTACTATAAGAACAGGGCAACAAACTGAGATACTTAGACTATACTGTACGTAGACAAAAAAATTTGGAACGTAGGATGTCCGACCCACCCTTTCAAATTCATCATCAAAAATATGTGTAACTACGGAATTGGTTTGGGGTGGTTGATTCGCCCATGAACTAATTATGTGGCCAAGGAGAAACGGCTGCCTCTCACCTGAATGATTGGAATGTTGGAAGCACCAATGGCTACAATTTTCTATATATATTGAGCTACTCAACGAAGAATGGCCAAATTTTTCAGTACTGGAGTAAAGGGGAAAACAGTCATTCAATACTTTTTTCAACTATCTATCAACTATATATTACTAATTTTAAAGCGGTTTCATAACACCCCCCCCCCATTTCTGATTAGGAATTGATCAATTCGATGGCAGTAAGTCATATATATGTTAGTATTACTTATTAAATTACTAAGCGATTATTTTAAATATCGAGCTAAAAGGAATTCAACAAAAAAGTAGAATATAGTACAACTTCTGCAACATAATATAGATATTTTGATTTTTCAATTGAATAAAATGTAGCATCTACTCAAAGTATAATTATTTCGTATGTGTCACTATTAATCGTTGGCCAACAGAATATAATTCAAATTTATCGAACGTACTTGAGGCAAATAATTTATACGCTGTTGTAAAACGTTTTGTTTTATCAATTTCTGGCATTCATCAGCTGACAATTAAAGCAAACAGCAGTCCTTAAACACGAGGGTAAAAAGTGAATAAAGTATGACATGGCTATTGACGGAGCAATCAAAACGATGTGCATTGATTAGGATGGGAATATGTATTTACAAATTTTCCCAAAAGCAAATTCTTTGCTGTACCATCGAATAATATACCTTCTAAGGGATGTTAATACTGTTTTGTGTTAACCACCATACTCGCCCGATATATGATTTCCATTTATTCCGATCGCTACATTTTCTAAGTGGCAAAAAATTTCAAAATTTGGATGAAGTCCAAATGCCATCTCCAGACAGTTTGCCAAAAACCAATTGATTTTCATCAGACATTGAATATTTGCACACTAGATGGCAAATGGTTGCTGAAAACGATGTTGATTACATCATTGATCAAAAACAAAAACTTGTTAAAAATTTATCTGTTTGAATATAATGTAAAAAAAAAAACGACATTACTTTCCGGTCCCCCAATATGTTTTTTTATTTTTTTTATTTCCCTGCAATAACAGCATTTACGATGATTCATATTTCTAATTTTGGGTTACATATTTCTGGGAAAATAAATACATTCTGCAAACTCAATATTACTTTAAATGTTAATAGTAGTAAGAAAAAAGTAAAATTGTATAAACAATTATAAATATCAGATCATGCTGACCTTCGATGAATCACCGAACGTAGCGTGTACATAATGGCTATGGGTATAGTATAAGTTTGCATAACAACGGGAGCTGAGTCATAAAAGCAAGATAACTGGGTAGGGTAATAAAAATAAATAGATAAACTGTATTCATAGGGACTGAAGACGTTTTAAAAAATTCAGTAAACTGATACCTCGGGAACCGATAATTTTTGTATGCAAAGCGTATGAGTTCGTTTCCTATTAAATTTAACAATGTTTTTTACCAACACCAACTTTACAGATTTGTACATTTTAGTAAGAGCTGATAATTTCAAAGAAACCACTTTATGTCACGTAAATGTTCTAAAAAGAACATAGTCCCGGGATAATAAAGATATTATTATTTTTAACCATTTTAAGCAATAGCTAACTCTATTCTGGTTTGCATATTGACTGGTGTTTGAGCTCCGGACTTCCGTGGGTAAGATGGGTCCCGATGGCCTCTATTTAATTTAAAAATAGTTCAAACTTCAACTCTTGAGAGTCAAAAACAGAATTGCCAAAACATAAGATGTAATTAGAAAAATGTATCTTTTTTATGTGGCATATTGCAGGGGGCATGTTTGTAATTTTTATCTTTGTTCTGTTCACAGTAATTACAGTAAGATCATTTTAGATGTTTTCTTTCATACCTCGCACTGCGTCTTATACGAAACTGGCATCACAAATGACTGGCTGACTACATTAGGTAAGAATATACTTACACACACAATAATAAATAAAAATAATAATTAAATATACATATATATATAAGTTAAGGCCTGGGCACTGTCGGTACGCGGTCTTAATACCAAAACATTGGGATGTAAACATTCCGAGTGTATGTGTATGGGATTAAGAGCTATGAATAAAGCAGTCTTATACTATCGTTTGCCCTATTCATTTCTGTTACCTCTTTCTCCATCTTTTTACTGTTTTAGATCTCACGAACGTTTTATATATGTATATATGTTATTCACCACCGGGTAGATAACGTGTAGATGTGATAAAGAGAAGGAAAACGGGAACGTAAGACTAACTTCAGTTCTCGAAATAGACTCTTTGTAATCCGACATATACGGGATCATGGGATGTTTACGTCCATGATCGCATTAGTTTACAATACAGAGCTACCTCTGACTTTAACTTATATATAGATAGATAAACTGTATTCACAGGAACTGAAGACATTTTAAAAAAATTAGTAAACTGATACTCCATGTCTTAACTGATACCAATTAAACTGATACCAACTAGATACTCCAGAGGAGCAAATCAGGACACCACTATCATTGACACCATTTTTAATTGTTAATTATAGTTATTATTATTATTTGTTCCGGCATTTGTGCACCGCGGCCTCACTGAGACCTATTGTGCGCCGTCCATGTCCCTGTCCTATATATGTGACAGGCCCACGGCCTTTGCAAATCTGAGGATACTGAATGGATCGATCAGTTCACATAGTTTGGGGTCTACAATGCGATCACTACCAAAGTGAAGGTATCGCTTTCTAGCTAAGTTATCACAGTCACATATTATATGACGTGCCGTTTCTCCCTCTTTCTTGCAGAATCTGCAGATTGGTGATCCCACTATCCCCAAATTAAAGAGGTGTTTATTTAACCGACAGTGACCTGTATAGAGTCCTGTCACACTTTTGAGTGTCCACCTGTCCATTGATAGAAGTGCTGAGCTTCTTCTCTTACAGGGTCCATTAAGAAACAGTTTCGAGTGTTCCTGTTTCTTAGTTTCTCTCCAAGAAAGTCTTGCCTTGTCCTCTAAAGCTAATTTTATACGCCTTTTAGCGTAGCTGAGGCTGATACCACATATGGGTTCAGGTGCAAGAGGTGTCTGTTCTGAGCCCACCCTTGCAAGGCCATCTGCCTTCTCATTGCCTGTGATGCCTGTGTGTCCTGGCACCCAGTCGATTCTAACCTTATTGGCTAGCGAGAGTGTGTTTAAGTTGTTTTTACACTCCTCAACCAAATAAGATCTGGTCGTATAGCTTCTCAGGGCGCCAATGGCTGCCTGGCTATCCGTGAAAATTGTGATCAGTCTGTTTCTTACACCCTCCCCAATTAAGGTTTGGGTACAGACATTGATCGCCATCACTTCGGCCTGAAAGACCGAGGTGTGTCTACCTAAAGGAATAGAAATCCCAGATTCTGGTTTATCTTTCCTCCATATGCCGGCCCCTGACCCGTTTTCTGTTAGCGAGCCGTCTGTATAGCAATTAATCCCATTACACAGTTTATGTGGTTTGGTCTTTGTGTTTTCCGCACAGTATAAAACGTCTGTGTGTTTCTTAACTTGTAGGTCAGAGTGCATTGACAGCACCTCGTCCTCATCAATTCTTCTGAACAAGTTCCCATGTCGCATGTGAGTCATGACTTTGGATCTTGTTCCTGATTTCGCAAGTCTGTAAGCCACGTTCAAGGCTTGCGCTTCTACTTCTATGTGCAGTGGATTCAAGTTCAATAAGACTTCCATTGCAGCAGTAGGAGTTGTACTCATGGCACCAGTGATCATGAGACATGAAAGCCTCTGTAATTTGCCAAGCAAAGTTCTATTTTTACTAATACTACCTCTGTGCCACCACACCATAGAGGCATAGAGCACCATTGGTCTAACTGCTGCGGTATATAGCCAGAATAACATTCTGGGTTGTAGTCCCCAGGTCCTACCCACAGCCCTTTTACATGCATAGAGGCATCGAAGTGCCTTCATAGTAGTATTCCTGATGTGTTTAGACCAGTCCAATTTTCTATCCAGAGTAACCCCTAGATGCTTTACCTCACTAGAAATGCTTACCTGTGTCCCCCCTATATAGGGTGGTCTAACTGTAGCATTTCTTTTGTTAGTGAAGATACAGAGATTTATCTTCTGGGGATTGATTCCTAAACCATTCTTTTCACACCAATCCCTCAAAAGATCCATCGATGCGGAAAGCAACTCAGAAATGGTTTCTGAGAACTTGCCCCCTATGAGCACAGCAATGTCATCAGCATATCCCTGTGCGTAGAACCCTGCAGAGTTTAGGTTTGTTAACAATGAGTCAACGACCAAACACCACAGTAATGGAGATAACACCCCTCCCTGTGGACATCCTCCCACTGGCTTCATCCACAGTTTGGTTTGTCCCAATTGTGATTGTAAAATCCTATTCTCTAGCATGGTGTTTATCCAGCTAGAGGCTAAGGAACTAATCCCCTTTCTTTCTAAGGCTGATGCCATAGTGTTATAGGGTGTGCGATCAAAGGCACCTTCTATATCAACAAAGATGCCTGCCATTATTTCTTTATGAACTAGGGATCTCTCTATCCTGGAAACCAGGTGGTGGAGAGCAATTTCACAGGATTTTCCTGCCTGGTATGCGAATTGAGCGCTATGGAGCGGTCGTTCTACCAGTATTCCATCCCTAATATGTCTGTCTATGACCTTTTCCAAGGTCTTCATTAAAAATGAAGTCAGACATATTGGTCTGTAAGACTTGGGTTCGTCATAGGACTTTTTCCCAGGTTTTGGTATGTAACACACTTTTGCCATCCTCCAGCTTACTGGAATATAGCTCAGTGCCAAGCTTCCCCTTAACAAGGTAAGTATAAGGGGCCTAATTACTGGTAGGCCTTTTTGTAGCAAGGCTGGGAATATCCCATCAGTACCAGGTGATTTGAAAGGAGCAAAAGAATTAATTGCCCACTCCACTCTTGCAGAATTGACAATTTTATTTGCTTCTGCCCAGTTACCCTTGCAACTAGTGTGTTCACAGTTGGTAGGGTCATTATTAATCGTATCCATCAGTCCGCAGCCAGGAAAATGTGCGCGCGCCAGGGCACCGAGGGTTCCCTCCTCAGAATCCGTATAGCCCCCTCCCACCCTAACGGAGCCCAATACTCCCCTGTCAGACTGCTTGGATAAGATCCTATTTACTCTAAACATGGAAGTTGTATCGTTTATTTCGCTACAAAATTTCTTCCACGCCCTTCTTTTAGCCTTTCTGACTTCTTTGTGATAATCAGTGAGTGCACGTTTATAAGTGTCCCATCTGCCTGATCTTTTGGCCACGTTAAAGAGTTTACGTGTAAGAGCTCTTAACTTGCCAAGTTCATTGTTCCACCAGGGACAGTTCCTGTTGGATCTAACATTACATACAGTGTTATTATCAGTGTATGACTTAATCATTGCCTCAGTCACTGTTGAGTTTAAATGTTCCAAATGCCAGTTGCTACTCACCACTCTAGGACAGCATTTGACCTCCTCCTCAAGCTGTGTATAGTAGGTTTCCCAGTTTGTAAGTTTGGGATTCCTATACACAGCTTCGGACGTGATGTTACCACTTAGATCAAATCTAATGTATCTATGATCTGAGCATGACTCTTCTTCAGAGACGTGCCAGCCTTTAACCCTTAGGCTTATAGTACGTGTGCTAAGGGTTATGTCAATGACCTCAGATCTGATTCTGTTGTTAAAAGTGGCAATATTGCCTCTGTTTAGAATGTCTAGGTCATTACTAGTTATGTACTCTACTAAACACTCACCTCTCTGGTTGTTGTTCTTGCTCCCCCAGAGCTGATGGTGAGCGTTCGCGTCAAGCGATGCTATAAGCTCGCCCCTTAAGCCAGTCCCTTCCGTTAGCTTACTAAGTGCCTCGGTCGGGACTCTTTCTTCATATGGGAGGTAGACCGATGCAATCGTCAACCTCCCACCTTGATTTCCCTCGTTGAGGGCCATTTGAGCTGCTGCTAAATCTCTAGAACAATATTGCCATAGAGGCAGCATTTTAAGACTGCTCTTATGCAGGATACAGGCTCTGGCACGCTCGGGTACAGAAATAATCTCATACCCACGCATCGCCAGCCCCCCCATCCTGCCCTTATACAGGTAAGGTTCTTGTATTAGAATGATATCAATATCCTTACCTCTCACATACTGCTGCAGAACACCACATGCTGCAATACAGTGGTGTAGATTAATTTGCAGCAGCCTCACCACCATGATCAGTGCCCGTCGGCCCCCGGAGGGCCACCCCGAGGCGGACGCCGGGAGACAGCGCCAAACCCAGGCCTCCCCATCACAGAGGGCCGAGACCCAGCGCGCCCCCCAGCCCCCGCCACGGGGCCACCCCCCGCAGCCGCCATAGTCATCGCCTTGGGGCCATCCTTAGGAGTTGGGAAATTCGTCGTAGCGATCCTCTTCGACTCCACCGCCTCAGGATCGCTCCTTGCCTCCTCCACCTTATCAGCCGGCTGCCTCTCCTGTACTACTTTCGGCGGCTTCTTCTTATCCAATACCCTGAGAGCGACCTTAGTGAACCCATAGTTCAGCTTGAGCTTCCGCTTCTCAAGGTATTCCATGCTAGTCTCTGGGGCAGACAGGATCGCAAAGAAGCCATGCTTCTCCACCTTGGTGCCCAGGAGTCTCCATAATCTAATATCAGGTACCCTAGAGTTTTGGGTCCTGATCCTCTTCATGAAATGTTCTTCCAGAGGCATTTCTCCTGTAATGAAGGTTCCTACCTTCACGGTTTTATGAAGCTCCTCCACCTTTCCTACACGGAGCTCCAGATCCCCACTGATGTTAAAATTGGGTACTATAATCGACAACCAGTCCTTGGTCTCCTGGTTGTCGCAGATTATGACACAGGCTCCCACATGTGGGTAAATTCCACTGAATTCAGCCTGTGTCCCTTTCTCTTCTTCCAGCTGATCGACAAATTTCATCAGCTGGCCCTTCATTTCCTCGCAATTCTCCTTCGTCAGCTGAGTGGACGGATATCCACTAGGGATAATCGCCACCCTGCTTCCTCCGGCAGCAATCGCGTAGGATGCAATACTAGCATCCCCACCCCTATGCCTCTTTGCCGTAGGCGCAGAGGTACCGGGTGAGGACCTAATCCTTTTCTCTGGAGCGCACCCAGACCCTGCCGTATTCCCGGACCCCGAAGGTCCTGGAAGTCCGGCTGGATCCTCAGGTGGCCCTCCAGCCAACATTGCCCTCCTCCACTTCTTTCTCTGGGCTCCAGAGAACTTGTGCTTGGAGGTCTCGCCTGCATCCTTGGATGCAGCGTCCCTACCAGGCGCCAAGCTCTCTGGCTCCATTACCAGTCCGCTTACCTCCTCTACAAGCGTCGCAAGCGAGCTCATAGAGGCTTCGTCGTCCACTACCTCAGCGCCAAGGTCCATTGAAGGCCCCTGGGCTGAGTCCTCTCCGCTGATCAAGCTGACCAGCTCCTCCATGTCTTCATTATTAGTTGTTGTAGTACTCATATTTTGTTCCCACGAAAGCGGGGGAAGTTACTCTGCAGGTACTGCCCCCTCTCCCTGCAGAGGGCATTTAATACAATGGGGTGCGCCTGGTGCCCCAAGGGGGTCGATTAAAGACAGTGCATTTTTATACACCCCCTGCCATTCGGCCACAGCTCGAGCTCCTCTACACTTGGCTTGGGTGTTAAGGAGATCTCCACATGGATTTCATGGGGGAGATCCCGCCTCTGTCGTCCGCGAGTCCATCGGACTCCCCAGGGGGTACCACTTGGAGGTGACAGTAGGCGTTGGTAGGGATAGGTCAGACTGGGAGTTCACAAGCAGTGAGTAGGGCACTATTGCTTGATTCCTCCGCTACGAGTACAGGAGACCCCCGCACCTGTCTCCCTCTCTAGTCTTTCCATTACCCTACCCATTTACCCCCCTAATTATAGTTAACTGGCAAAGCTTGTGAAATAGAAAAAAAAAAAATAAAAAAAAAAATAAAATAAAATAAGATAATAAGCGAGAGAAAAAAAAAAAAAAAAAAATTATAATTAAATAAATAACGTCAATTTTGTCTCAGCACAAGTTCTTTTTTTTCTATTTAACTGGCAAAGCTTGTGAAATAGAAAAAAAGAACTTGTGCTGAGACAAAATTGACGTTATTTATTTAATTATAATTTTTTTTCTCTCGCTTATTATCTTATTTTATTTTTTAATCTTATATGATTTTGCTTATTTACTACAATGCTGTGAGCTTTATTCCAACCATAATTTCTCTCACACCAAACCTCGCAACGAATATATTCCCTACCGAATGTACACCGAGATTATTCAAAATATTTATACATGTGTTATTACGCACTACTTTCCTCGTGTATAAACCGTTTATCAAGGCTTACACCGATATTTTAAGTTTATTTAGCATATTTAAGTTTCAAAAATAAATACGAAGTTCAACGATTCGCCGCTAAGCAACGCCCACAGAGCTGTGACACTTGGCCAGTTTCTAAAGGCTGGCGGTTTCATAGCTCATTGGCAACCAATGACCCTGACGCATTCAAGCGGTTTATTGACAGACCTGCTCTCCGTGTACCAGGCTCAGGATAGCTCAGCCCTCATTCATAGTTTGAACCGTGTCCAACGCACCAAAAAGGTCACTGGAGTATAGCAAGATGCACGGAGAACAATAACAGGGCTTGCCCATATTAAAGTAGGATAGTAGACTTGTTACACCAATTACCAATTTTTTTTTTTTTTTTACTGTACAAAATTTGCTTTTATTAATTATAAACATTTTTTTCTTTCATCTTTATTTTGAAAAATTACTATTTCCTAATACAGCATTAATAATTGGGATGTAAAAATTCATTCAAACTTCTTTACATATCCCATTCACTCCAGCATACATACACATACACATTCAGCCCAGGAGCCAACTCCCAAGGCACTCCTCCATCTCCGATCGTTTCGCCATGAGAGAGGGCAAGAGAGCTTCAGACGCTTAGGGCATGAGTATAGATGATGGCCAGTGTCAGGACTCCATGACTAGGGCACGAGGTCTGAAGCTCTCTTGCCCTCTCTCTCTGGTCTTCGCCTCATGCCGAAACGATCGGAGAAGGAGGCGTACCTTGGGAGTGAGGAGTTCCTTTGGCTGAATGTGTATGTATATATGTATGAACGTTGCAATGAATGGGAATTGCAAAGAAGTATGAATGAATCCTTACATCCCACTATATCTTATATCCAAGTTGCGATGCCTCTGCCATTTTAGGTAACGAGTAGTATTGTAAGGATACTGGATGAGGAGTATTTGGGTGTGTGGATAGGTTTTTGTAGCTAATCTTGAAAGTATGAGGTCAAGATTAATTGGTACATAATATATTAAATATTTCTTTGAAGGGATGAGTTTGTAATGTAAAGGGGCGCGTCGAAAACCATTCTAAGGACTTTGGATTCGTTTGATGTTCAAAGGTTTGGCTAAAATTATAAAATAAATTTTATTATAGAAAATATTCAGTGTTAAATAATGAAACTTATATGAAGTCATGGTCAACCACTTTACTTTAAAATTTCTTGCAAAGTACCTGCGCTGCAAGCTGCCTCAATGGGTTGCACAAAGGTCCGAATTTCTGGTTATTAAGTCAAGTCCAAGCTTGAGAAGAGAACAGCATATCCTCTTAAATCAAGAAAATCTCACATGACATGGAGTAAGTTTTTTTCAGTGGTTGTCCAGGCGGAGAAGCATGCAGCACCATGATAAAAAAACTTTTAAATTTTACTTTTATGATCTCAATTTTAATCATTTATTCTTTGATATAAATGTATTAATTTCACCATCACATCACTTTTTCTTAAATCATTTTACAATCGATAACGTATAGTCACCGTATATTCACAGATAACAAAATATTATTTTGTAACTGTATGTATCCCTTGAACTTGTTGATAAATTTAAGTCGCTATATTAATGATTTTTCCTGGTTTCATAAAATATTTTCTAAAACCATGGTGTTTACAAAGAGAGTCAACAAATATTTTTACATAGAATTTTATTATCTAATTAATAAACAAACAGTTTATAACATAGAATTAAAGAGTTCATGTATAATAGGAGCGTGAGAGGGTTTTAACTTCTTGGAATATTTGTAATAATCAGTAAATTTAATTAATAAAATAAAACCGAATATTTTTCATTATTATTTATTGATCCGATATTAATAATCATTGTCATCGTTCTCTTGAAAAACCAGGAACGTGAAGTTTATTTTAACTGTACTTTTGTAAACTCCAGCTGATGATCTAGCTAGCTGTGTTTGTTGTGAGAAGGTTACTTAGCTGTGTTTGGTGTGTGAAGTTTACTTTCTAGATAAGACTTATGTTTATTGTTTGTGTTGTTACTATCCACTAGAATACCTGGTAAATGACGTGTAATTTAATTAATCTTTACAGGTTTGTTTATTTCGTTTATTTTATATTGTTCAATCGTTTGATGCTTATAATTCTAATGCCATTTTAAATCTTTACAGATTAATAAAATCAGTTATTGAATTATTAAAACCAACTTACATATTTTATAAACCAAATAATAAACACTGTCAACCTTAAAATTAATAAAATAAAAATTGTATAATTGTATAATTCACACCCATGTCGGATGCTGATGTATAATTTCCCTATTGGGCAATAAATAATTATGATCAATGTTCTCATTCATACCATTTTTACAGTTCTTTATTCACTCACTGATTCAAACAGTATTTACAAACAGCCTAGAGCTCTCCCAACCGAAACGATGTCTTCCATCAGCCGCGTCACCGAATAGTGGACGGTGACCTAGAGCCACAGACGCTCAGGACATGATTGGAGAAACTGGCTATTGCCAGGACCCCCCCCCCGTCACGTGCCCACACACCACAACACTACCACTTTAGTCTACGGAGAGGAGGATTATTGGAATGTGTGGCGCAGTGTAATGCCTATCCAAGGGGATTAGGGTGGTTGGATAGGGTTCGATTGAATGAACTTTGTAGGGATGACTTCAATGTTACTGTTTGAAGATCGTTGTGAAGAGTTTTGTTCCCGACAAAATAAGGGGAAATAACTATTGTTTTCAGGACTTTTGGGAGGATTTCAGGAGATTGAAAGGATTTGTTGGGTCATCACAAGAGGGGTGCCTAGTTACCTTAGCCCTGGTGACGAAGTGAGGGTTGATTAGGCTATGACCTGGACAATAGTTTTATAACGGGTCTTACTATCTGACTCCATATTTGATAGGTATGTGCCCCGAAAATGCACTATGTTCAGGAGAAGAGGTATAGGGTAGGTAGTGTAGGTAGTTTGTGTGGTCTTGGAATGACCACAAATTCACACTCGGTATCTAAGGGTAAGCGAAATCCGTCCGGATCCCAAAGGCGAATGTGAACCGGAGAGAGGCAGACTAGATTGCCGTGGGAGACACTACTCAGTAAATTTGTAGGGCCACGACAACCGTTGTCCACGAGGGAGAGGTCTCTCCCAAGGAGCTGCTAGTTTTAGCGAGGCGAAGGCAGAGAATCCCACTAGGAGAGTGTAAGGTCTGACAAGGCCGGACTAAAACATAGCGAGGTTAGGAAGAGAGATGCAGAGGTTTTCATAAATGAGAAGGCCAAGTCTTGAACATCAGTGCAGCCGCAAGTCACCAGTTAGAGAGCCGCCGGGAGAATGATTTACAGGCCACCCCCCGGGTCTATTTAAAGTGGGCTGGCTTTGTTAGTGCCCAATCATAGGACTCGTTATTGTGGCCAATGGCAGGCCAGTATGTGGTGGGCTTTGTTCTCGTAGTGACTCAGGCCTTGCCCGGGTCACTAGCTACCTGCTCTTGGGCGAGGGTTCCCAGCCCCTAACTAATTCACTTGCAGCTGCGCTTTTTATTGTTTACAATATTTACAATGATTTATGGTTTGGTAATGTTATTTACATTTGTTTAAATTAATATGCAATATATATACCATAGAGTATATGGTGATTTATCTTATGTACGAGGTTAGCGGTCGCTACAGGATTGGATACGTTTGATGTTCGATTTTTTTGTTGTCCCCATAGCTCTATTCCGTATCCAGATTGGCTTTACTTTAGCTTTGTAGATTAGTAGTTTATTTTCTATTGAGAGATAGGATGTCCTTTGAACCAGTCTGTACAGTTGTCCAAAGCGTCTGTTTAGTTCTTGTCTTTGTAGCCTCGTATATGGGTTCCATGTCAGCTTTTACTTATTAATATTCAAATAAATAATTAATAACATTATCCAACTGGAGTTTTAATCTGCCGTAGTAAATTCAAAACCTGAGAGTAGACAGTGAAAAAAAATATACTTATTTTTTATTTATTGCACAGGTGAAATTTTGAATAGTGATGAAATTTGGGAACATTTATTCGAAATTGCTGGAAATTGGATAAATTAGTTAGCTAACTATTTTTATGTCTATTCTGAATAGTGTTTTTAGGGTCGCAAAAAACAATCTCCTTTAAAATCTCCTCATAAATAAATACTTTTTTTTATTAAAGTCCTTAAAATATTTCTATCCGGCAGTATGAATAGTTTTTCATATACATTCTTTGTAAGATTTCGTTGTTTATTTCAAAATCATAAGCCCTTATATAATTTCACATAGGAATTTCATCGATGATCATCAAGTTGATTGAAAAGAATGGATTACGTAGGTTTGAAATTAAAAATCTTGACATTCTAATTATTTTGAATTATATTAATATTATATTAATATATGAACTGTCTTTATGATCATGTACGCAACATTTGCACAAACGTGTAATCCTCATTTTTTTTGTGCTAGTACCTTTGATGGAACATTGGCACTACAATTAAAAACAATCAAATGAAAAATATATAAATTGTCATCGATTAATTAATTTAAAGATCTTGACGTCCTGATTAGTAATGCTAAATCTTTTAGGAATTTTTTTTATCATATGTTTTAAAACTCATTAAAACTTTCATTTCATTCTTGTAACTTTTTCACAGCCACAATGAAACCCTGGAACGAAATTGATCGTGCGATACATCACACTTTCGGCAAAAAAAAACTTGGCTAAGTTTAAAATTTTAATTACACGAGTTTTAAATGGGGCATTCTTCTTAGGAAAAACCTCGTGACCTGGCCGTGTTTCTGAACGTTCGTAACCTACATACGTTTAATTAAAAGTTTAGTTTTTCTCACCCTTAGCACATTTACTTGTCTAATGTTGTAATTACTAAACTAAATATTTTGCTAGCATGTTGAATTTTTAAAATGGTGAGATAAATCTGTATGATTGGAATGGTAATTTTAATTTTACTTGTATTTGCGAGATCATATTTTTATTACCATTTTCCCAAAGACACAAGTCAGCGGAGCCCTAAAGAACAGAAGCCCTTATGTTGGACTCCAGTAACTATTTAAATTATAATCTTTTACCGCTACAATACAGAACATCCAAACTATCATATTTTAACAAAGATCATACATGATAACGATGATCTGTTATTATTACATATAACATTATTGTATACCACAAATTTTAAGCAACTAAATAAAACATTCCTAAAGACTTGTTTCCACTGCTTGTGGACTGGCAAGCATTGTCTGATGTTTGCCGTAACTCACACCGTCTTTACTGAAGACTCGTCGTCATTCGGGATGGCTCGTCCTTTTCCATGAAACGTTGATAATGCTTTGGACATCAAATCTGGCAGATGACAAGCTAGTAGGCTCGTGCGCCCTTCCTACGATCTATTTGATTTTGTAGAAGTAATTTTCAAGTACTCCAATCAAGTCAGAATTGTTTGAGTATGACAAAATGGTGTTATTTCTGCCCTTTAAGACACAAAGGCAAACTAAACCTACAAAGGACAACGTTTGGAACAGGGAAACCAATTAAAATGATGAAAGAACGTCTGGTAATGGCGTGTTGTCCTGGAGGATGACTTGAGATTCGCCAAATCAAGCACCTTGGAAATGGCGCCAGGTCAGAATTTGACTGACAAAAATTCTGCAAGTGCCATCCTCTAGCATCTCAAGGTTTGTCACGACACACGCCGTGGAAACAAGCCTTAAAAGTCTATTACATGGTAAATATACGTACGCGATTCCTATTGTTGGCTCTCAAAACCTTTTTTTTTGATAATGTTGAAGTAGCTTTTTTTCGGCGTTTCTGATGAGTTCTTAACCCTGCAGAAAAAAACAAAGCATTAAAGCTCAAATAGAATTTGAGAGAAATCTAAAGTTAGTGAGCAAGGCTTTTCGTTACTGTACCATAACCGGCAACTCAGTCAGTGTATTTTAAGTTGGTGTGAGGTATACCTTCAAAATTTCAGATAGTTTGAAACATTTTTACAACATCTATCGCTGAGCATTCAGGTAAACAACCGAAATACGATCGCTTCGTACCAGAATGAAAGTGGAAAATCCTCTATTAGGCTCTGAAAATAGATATTGAATGTGGCTCTCTATTCCCGAAATGGGCATTGACCCCTGCTTGAAAATATTCGAAGTGTTCGAGCATTCGAAGACAGTATTCGTCCATCTCTAACTGAAATTCTTGGCCAATAGCAAATGTTTTCTGTAATATGTGATCCATTTAGCGAAAGTAAAATCCTCTTAATGGAATGTGTTAGCTCAAGTGCACAGCACGTTCAAACTAAATGTTACATTTCGATGTTATACAGGGAAAGCCCATTACCGAGCACTGTATCATTCTAGGGCTGGATCGGAATTAAATTGAAAATTGGTATTACTTCCGCAGTAAATATTTAACTGAATAATTTAATAATTACTAGTTATAGCATGTAATATCGCTGGTTCAGAATTGTTAACCAGAAAAAAAAAGATATTTACAGGGACGGAATTGAACCCGGAACCTTCTGATTTCCGGCCAGGCGGTTTAATAACTTTGAATAGACTTTTGGCAGATGTGGTTTTAGCGATTTATTCTAGATCCTGTAGACTACCTAAAGGAGGGGGATTGAGGTGGTCCACACATATTTTGGGCTGGAATTTTTTAATATTTTTGTCTACATTTTATAAACATTGACAATATAATGATGTTGTAACCAAAATGATCAATGGTTATAATATGCATACAATTTAACGAAAATGTGTGCTGATCCCGAAGGACATTTTTATGTTCAATCAGTGAAAAAAGAAAACACGTAATATGTAAATTAGGAATTGGCGATGGCCACAAAAAGATCCGTCGGCCGGTGATGCAATCAAAATCCATTTCTTTGGATATTTACATACTTTTCATAGAAAAACGACTAACAGATGATGTAAATTATGACAGTTGCATTCGAGACTTCAAAACCCGCCTGGCAAAGGTTCTAGACACGGTACTAACGTGATCAGCTAAAGAGATTAGAAATTGGCAAGGCCAAACACTCAATGGGAGAGTCCCAGGTTAAAATATGTTTTTTTTATTAATAATTTACTGATTATTATTTATCGTTAATTATCCTAATGTATTTAGACTGCGGCAATTAAATAAGACAATTATAAACTAGTTTAAGATACGAAAGCCAAGGATGTATGAAACTAGAATGGAATTCATGCGATGCTCACTTGATAACAACGTTGTTGTTTTTTTAATAAAATGACTATTTTATATTTAACTTTTACATGCCTATGACTTTTATGTCACCATACAAGAACCGGTTGTGTGGACAATATCTAAGATAACAATGAACAGTCAAACCATGCTCAATTAAAATAACTTGCAAGTTGGTGTCAAGAATCGCGTTCAAAATAAGAATATTCATTGAACCGACATTGCTTGGGCAGTTATGACATTGCTAGCCCAATCTAGTGAAATTGTGTTTTCCCGATGTATGTTATTGATCCGAATATTTTTAATAATTATGATTGCACAAAGAAAGTTTAAAGGTTTGATTTCCTCACAAAATATTTTTTGTCATAGCCTATTTTTTTTTTTTGTTGATTGATGTATTTAGTTGCAGTCAGCTCCAGTTGATTTCATTGAGTTAATGAAAATGCGATGTGTTATTTTTTATCTAATATTTATAGTATAAAATTTAATTGCACTAGAACAATAAAAATCTTACAAGACTACTAAAACGGAGCCTTCTTAAAACCTGGTTCTTCTAATAAGAATATTAATACCTTCATTATCCTGGGACTGTCCACCTAAAGGACATATATTTATTTAACATAATAATAAAGGAATGTGGCGATTGGTGGGGGGGGGGGGGTCCAGAAGGAAAATGAGATTATGAGAGGAAGGAATTGTGTAGTAGTGTAGTGCTATGGGGGTACGTAGCATGGATTATCGCCAGCGGTTTTGGGGTAAATGAACGTCTGCTTTGGTGTTAGGTATGAAGGTTGTTGGGTAAGAAAGGGTTTCTAGAGGAAGCTACTAAGGAAGTATTTAAGAAGATGATGGAACAATCATTTCAGCTGAGAATAAAAGGGCTCCTTTCTAGAAGCTGTTGGGCAACCAACTGTAAATCTAATTTTTCTACTTGATATGAATTTGAAAATCTCTCTTATGACCTCAACTATGACAGTTGAATGAATGACCATGTATAGTTCTACCACGGTGACTAGAGACCAGCGCTTCAGCCTTGTGCAATAGCTCAGGTAGTTGAAAGCATAGTACTAACCTCTCATCACATCCGTAGATTTAGTAGTGTAGTTGGCGCGTATATTTTCGAAACGGACAGCTTGTGGGCGAGCAGATGACTGTGCATTTAGGCTTAGAGATGTTCTCTTGTCTCTAGTGGTCGTAGTCGGTCCGTATGTACTTATATTAGAACTTTTAATAAGTAGATTGTATTTTCTTTTGATTTAAGTTGTCTAGCCCCAATGTAAAGCTAATAGATGAAGATTTCACCTTTTGTTCTATTTGAAACCAGGTATCTTCATTGACACCTTAACTACTCAAAGAGCACTTTGTTATTAATATATCTGACATTTGTGTGACTTTCATGTTCCTTGAGTCTCAATTACATTCGGCAAGTCAGCTAGTGCCGCACTCGTGAGTAAACCAAACTTTTGAATTTGCTCAGTAGCCAATTAGAGGTTGCATCACCAGGATTGATTGGTTAAGAGTCAGTAACCACCAAGACTCACCGCTATTTCACTCGCAACTCTGATTACACTCATCTATTTTGCTAACTAGTCAGCCAAAAACAGCAGCAAGTAGCGAAAAAAAAAATTTCTGTCTTTCACTTTACTCCCATCAGCTGAGCTGACAGATAGTTGGCTGGTCAATGTGATTACATTAGTCGGGTTTACTAGCAGCTAGAGAATTCGCCGACGAATAGCTAATTTACTCGCCCTTTAAGTAATTATTGTCTATTAGACTGAATCTGTATTGTATTGTAAGCATTGTAAATATACTAAGAATGAGATAACTTCAACAAATACCATATTAATTATATTAATATACTACTTTATCAATGTTCTAGTGTCTTTTGGAGGGATTGCCGGACTATTCCTGGGGGCGTCACTCTTAAGCATCGCTGAACTCCTCTATTTCTGCACCATCCGCATTTACTGCATCTGGCTCGGGAACAAAACCCCAAAGCAGGACGTCGTGAAAAATAGGATGAATGACAAATTTGTATATTAATTTTATGACGGTTGAAACGTTTCTTTGATATTTTTTCTCAGCTGAAATACAATTAGCACTTATAATATTATTTTATTAAAACAGAATAATGATGTTTTCCATTCTACATGATTGGCCTATTTCGAAATAGAGTGTAAATATATTTTTTGTAATTTCATTAATTACATTTATGTACAATTATAAGGACGGATTCATTTTCTTTTTATTAACATTTACAAATGGACGAGTAATAAAAAATAATTTAAATTTAGAGGAAAGAATTTTATTTGATCCTATTTTTTGAGGCTTTATCTTATCTACTAGGGCAATCTATAGGTGGGATTTAGCTGGTAATAAATATTTACATAGCACAATAAGTTATATTTACTGTAATATATTATTTTACGATAAGAATATGTCGTTTTGATGAATCTTTTTTGTAAAGTCCAATTTGTTTGTTACAGGGTTTGTTGAGCGAGGAAATAAAATAAATAAATAAAGGTTTAATGTATGTACCTTTACCTTACTTGTCATTTGTAATTGTTTTTTATATCTGTAATTTTAATGTAGTAGCCTTCGTTTCCTGCAATCCTTAAAAAATGGTTTTGGAGAACTTGAAATTGTTTGTAATTTGTAGTTGTCACTAGACTCTAAACCGAGCATGTATAACACATTATTTATAGGATATATCGTTTTTATTTATAGCTTCTATATAGTATGTACAAGAGTTTATTTTAATTATTTAAATTTGTTCTTTAGTTAAAATATGGGAATATTATATGAATGGTATTTAATACCTCTGATTTAATGTTGTGGGGAGGCATAGAATAAGCTGCCTCTATGCAGCATCAGCCCTAAACATTCGCATTTAATTACTTCGTTGATCCACTGATTGATGTTTGTGGGGCGTTTAGTTAATCCTATAGATTTCGTTTTTGGATTTAAAAAACACAACAACAATCTTTATTGCGATGAAATTACAATTTGCTTTTTGGGAAATAAGTAATTGTGATCAATTTTCTCATTCATAGCATAACTACAGTACTTCATTCACTCGCTTATTCATACAGTATTTACAAACAACCCAGAGACCTCCCTAATACACATGGTTGTCACCTCCCTCGCATGCGAAAGAAGAAGCGGAATCGTGGGAAGTCCCCCCACGCTCCTCATCAGGCGTAATACGTAATAGGGGTGGCTGACCAAGAGCACGAGAGCCACAGACGTTCAGGACACGTTCGGAGAAACTGCCCATTGCCATGACACCGAATGTCACCTATTTACAGCAGGTCACGAGGCCACTGTCGCTTTAGTCTCCGAGGAAGATTATATAAATACGTGGCGCAGTGTAGTGACTGTTAGAATGTTTGTATTGGTTTCGATGGAATTTCATGAGCTTGGAAGGGATGAGCACAACAGTTTAGGGTATAGATCGTTTTGAAGGGTTTTGTTGCTGATGTAACCAGGGGCATTAACTATTGTTCTCTGGACTTTTATAGCTATATTCCGTACGTCAGGATTGGCTTAGGTATAACTTTGTAGATTAGTAATTTATTTTCTACTGAGAGAATGGATGTCCTTCGAAGTAGTCTGTTCAGTTGTCCAAAGTGGCTGGCTTTTTCTTGTCTTTTTAGCCTCGTATATGGATTCCATGGCAGCCTTCTATCGAGATGTAAGCCTAAATCCCGTTCTGTCTTACATGGATACAGGAAGAGGGATGGAATTTAAAAAAACGTAGTGGACAGGACATTCAGTAGAGGATAAAGGTAATTTAGGCACATTCTGCTTCTGTTTTGAATTTAATGATTGTTAAAGATATTTCAAGTCTATTCTTTATCGCATCTATGCAATAATCTATATCGATGTGTCGTCAATTTCTACGAAATAGAAGCGGCGATTGTGAGGTAGGAATATGTTAATTATCTTACTAGTCTGGGATATGGAATGTTATTAATTTATAAATAAGTCCCTCTATCCGTTCTGAATCAAATGCTCTTTCTATGTCTATAATTGTCATACCTAAATAATATTATAATCAGTTATGCGATGGTTAGTTGGATTATAATTTTTTTCAGGTTAATACTATTTTTTCAAAACTGGCCTATTGACGGTTAACTTGAAATCCACCTAGACTGCCAGGATAGAATGGGTAGTATTTTAGAGATTATTTCTAATCTAATGGGAAGTGATCTAATTTAAGCGATCTGTTAAAAATTCAGATGTACAATTGCTTTTCTGCTCAATTTTTCTTTTTTTTTAAGTGTATATTGTAATCTCAAAGAAATATAGCGCAATTCATGTTACGGATAAGGTTTGCGAATCCATTTGTGGAAGAAGATCTGTTGATTGTCGGCGCTGTAGATAATTTTTTACCTCTTTTAACTATTTCATTTGTGACCGCCAACCGCAACCGGCAACCGCCTGGTAGATATTGTAATTAAATTCAGCTTGACCATTGCATTTTTCGATATCAGCATATTTATTATTTTGGATCTGGAGGGGGTGGTTATATGTTAACTGACTGTTCTATGAAGTTTGAATGACTCACGGGTTGGAGTTAGTTGAGCTAAAAAATGTATTCCGTTGATTGTTTCGGAATTTATTTTAAATTATTATTAATACCTGGAATATTCGTATTGGTACTACTTTCAGGATTATAGTCCAGCTACTGGGGAGCTCAAATGGGCATATGCTTCCAAAAGGTTTGGTAGAAGGTTTTTTTTGTAGATATTAGTAGTAGATATTTTTGTAGAAAATACGAGTTTTCAACCCCCCCCCCCTTCCCCGGAACAATATTGGTAATAATATTCAATTTCTCATATGCCGTTTATTTACGCGCCCTTAGAGCGTATACATTTCAATCTCTTTGCTATCTTGATCCACATAAGCGTTCGTCACTTACCTTTTGTCTAGAAGGCTTATAAAAATGATATGTATGATGCTGCAATATTTACTGGAATCGGCTTATTGTTTGTGAGTAGGTTTGCTCCATGGCCTCTAGTGATTCTAAGGATGGTATTGTTACTTGGTGATGAAGTACATTATTTTTGATAAGTAGCATTACGTCACCTGTTAGGTTTTTTCTGTCTGATATGTAACATAAATATCCTGCCAGTTTAAATCGATAGTTTGGAGACAAGTGTGTCTCGCATTCAGCGATAGTATTAATATTATTGTCTAGTACAACTTTGTGTGACTGTCATGGTATAACTTTTTAGACGGCTACTCGTTTAATCAAAGAAATAAAGTTATTAGGCTGCCGTTTGTTCGTTAGAGTTAATAATTAATGTTTATAATGATTTTTGCCATTTTATATAAATTAAAATTTTTTAAAAAATTATTTTATCTCGTTAGAAATTGGTGAAAATGAATTTTCATCTTTATTTTGGTGTGCCGAGGATCAAGGGAGTTGTTGATCAAGACGGTTTTGTTTTATTTATTGATGGAAATTCGGTTTTGGAGTCTATATGACAAGTTTTTTAGCTTGACCTTGTTCCTCATATTTATTATTTGCAGAGTTATCATTGGCTAAGGTCTTTTCATCACAGCTTATATATTTCGGTTCAAAATCTGTTATCATGCACTCTGTGGTGGGGTGTGAAGCGTGGCATTCTGTTAAAATTGATTTTCTATTAAAATATAATCCAATGTACCAAAAGGATCAACAATTATAGCATTGGGTGACCGTTTTATCTTTTCAACATTTTCCCGATTTTATCATCACGCTGCATACACTTTTGGTAGAATTGACCTTCGATAGTTCATCCGGTTTGCTCAGAGTGACTATGAATGTGTTACAAACCTAAAACACTAAATGCATTATATCTGTATAGACATTAACGACTCAGAAAGACACATAATAGATTCACAGATCATGTAGGTTGTAACAGTAGTTTAAAAAAATGATAATTGTGGTGATTACATAATTTCAAAATGCATCAACAAAAGGACGTAACGGAGGTGTAGGTAAGAAGTGTAACAAAGGAAATGGTTTCCACCGTTGCTATATTTATTTGACGACAGATCGAATGATAAATCTACCTCTGATAAGAGAGGATGGTGTAGGAATGTATAATTTAAAACTTACGGTCCACGGGACTGCGGTTGCTCGATATGCATCGCGTGTGGTTAGTTATTAAGAAAGCATCACACGTAACATGAGTGGGGATTCACTATATAAGGCCCAGCGAGCCCTCTGGAGTCATCGAGTCAAATGTGGTTCTTCAGTTCAACAATCATCCTCTTCTTCGGAGTGGCGGCCGGCCACGGCCTCTGGGAGCATGAAGAAAAACCGAAGCAGCATATTCATGAGCACTTCGAGCACGTCAAGACCATCACGCTCACGAATAAAGTGCCCAAGCCGTACCCAGTAGAAGTCGAGAAGCACGTACCCTACGAAGTCAAAGTTCCAGTGGACAAGCCTTACCCGGTCTACGTGCCCCAGCCGTACGAAGTTTACGTCGAGAAGAAGGTGCCATATGAAGTAAAGGTGCCGGTCCCCAAGCCTTACGTCGTTGAGAAGAAAGTCCCATTCGAAGTCAAAGTTCTAGTGAACAAGCCTTACCCAGTCGAAGTACCTAAACCTTACAACGTGTATGTCGAGAAAAGGGTACCCTATATACTGGAAAAGCACGTGCCTTATCCAGTCAAAGTACCAGTTGAGAAAAAATATCCCGTACATGTTCCAGTTGAGAAGGAAGTACCTTACCCAGTTGTGAAAGAAGTTAAATACGCTGTAAAAGTGCCAGTCGAGAAGCCAGTACCTTACAAGGTGGTAAAACCAGTGCCTTACCATGTCGAGAAGAAAGTCCCCTACCCAGTCATCAAAGAAGTGCCATACCCCGTCAAAGTACCTTACAAAGTAGAAATAAAAGTACCGTACAAAGTTGAGGTCCCACACCACGAGGAAAAAGCTATCGGTGGCGGTTTTCAACATTACCATTCTTCCGGATCAGACAGTGGCTTCCAACATCACGGAATTAGCACATCATCTGGCTACAGAGGTTTTGGAGGGTACCACGGGTCTACAGGGTTCGACCAAGGACACTCAACAGAACTCGATCATTACCAGGGCACATCTAGCTTTGGAGGACACTGAAAAGAAGCATTGATTTCATCAAGCACCTTAACGAAAGAAATTTTATTTTGCCAGAACTGTCTATGATTGTTATTATTTTGTCATGAGCAAGATAAAGTAAATTATTTCGTAAAACGTTTGTTGTTTTTTTCCATTTCAACCACCTTTAGTACCAATTTAGTGTATAATTATAATGGCATGTTAATCATGTATAATGTATAAATCTTTAAACGTTTCTTAACACTTAATTAGTAACTAAGATTCACTTAGTTTCCTTAAGTTTTGGTTAAAGATGGGGCAACTTGAAAACGAAAGAGCTGTAACTTCAGCTCTTTGATCAAGTAAAGTCATGATAAAACTCCTTCAAAAGCTTTTCTGAAAACAATATATATTTATAAAAGTAATACGTATATCACCATTGTAAAATTATTACGATGCCTGATTATATTGGCATCCCTGAAGGCCACATTGGTATGCCCGGTGATTAACCAAGGCATGTTGCGAAGTAGGGATACTGAACCAATTAACCGCTCAACTGTTGATTTTTTTTTTTTCTTAATCCCTAAATTATAATTTTTTAAAAATCTAAATCAATATGAAATATAATTGCTGTGGGTGGATCCTTACTGCATATAGGCATTTTAAGCAGTTGTTATACCAAAAACTAACATCACCTTTTATTGTTAAAATTTATATAAATGGAAAGTGATGGGGCTCACCACAGGATACAACTGTTGAGTGCACCCCTGCGTGGATTTATCAACTGGCAGCGCCTGGAGCTATGAAAGAGAGTGGCCCACGAAAATTGAGAGTAGAGGACACCGGTAACCCAACTTTTAACTATGAAAGTGGCCAATCCAACTTAAAAATTTTTATAAATTTCAGAAATTTATTAATAAAATAAATTTTATAAAAATAATGACTTTAACGGTGTTAAAATGGGTATTTAGATCCATATCAAATACAATATTAATCATTTTATGCATTTCTTTCTATTAATGTTATGTTGTAAAATTATATAGATTAAATATTTATATCTTAAACCGATGTAATTAAAAGTTATTAAAATGTACGAATTATAATTTACATATGTGATTCACATTTAATAATTGTATGGGAGCATGTGGGAAATGAACCAGACCGAAACATTATCAGTATATCACGCAACATCAAACTATTATCCTCGATTCTTAATTACTACTCACAAATCCGTAAAACTAATCTAATTTATACTATAGAGACCAAATAATTGAAATGGTATAAACAAACGAGGTGTGGTGAAGAATGCTGGGCCCAAGAAAATTCATAACTTATTTCCAAAAATAAGAAGTGAACTTGCCATAAGTATTGCAACGCTAAGTTGCTTCTTAAAATATTTACTTTTAACTTGAATCCTTGTATGTTATTTTGATTTTATGTAATGATAAAAATGTATAATCTTACAATGACAAAAAGTAAAGTTAACATTTATAGGATCAAAGCACGATAAGTTTTAAAAATTGTATTGCTGAAAGTGTCAAATTTGCTCTTATCGATCACTCCATTCTATTACTCTTATTATATTTTCGCAAATCGGCACAAATTTCCATCCTTTTAGTTTAAAAATATTTTTAGTTACAACTAAAGGTTATTAAGAGAAACTACTGAAATTATTAATCTGTTTGAGAAAACTTATCCATGCGATAAATATGGTTGAATATGGGTATTCTATCAATTATCTTCAAGACGGTCCGGAAAACATTACTCCACTGTACCTATATTATTGAAAAGGTACCGAAAGAACTTAAGAAGGAAAATCAGAGTTGTTCCAAGAACTACATATAAAAGAGATGTAGTATTTTGTGTGTCTTGGTTCAATCACTCCAAAATCAAACACCTCAATTCTGGGCTTACTCTAACATGTTATGGTAAATTTTCGCAATGTTAAAATTAAGTAAAGGTATGTATAATAATAAATAATTGTAGCTACCGTCTATTAAGGTACTTTGTCGACAGTTGGAAGAATATTGCCGGGCAATGTTGCGCTTGCCTTGCCGTAATACAACGAAATATTAAAGCGTGGCCCGGTCGTATTGTCGAGGGTTGTTGCCGATAGCTGCCAGGGTGCTGCCGGAGTTTTCGACCTTGGTTAGAGGATACCTCGTATGGTCGCGCCATACCTTTCCCACTCACAGGACAAAAGATAGTTAATCAAGAGGTAAATGGGCTCTAGTTTTCTCTCACGACCTGTAGTTCATTTTGAGTGATTTTTACAGTATGATTCTAGAGTGAAGGCTTAGTAGAATAATGAAAAAGCATTACATTACATTTATTCAATGCATATTCATTATTATTTGCCAGATATGAATTTATCATCTGAACATCGTCGTTATTCACAGGGAACTTTGTCCCGGAATAATTTTTTTTTTTCTCTATTCTACATATACCATCTGAGTTATGGGAGGGGGGAGGGTGTTATCTATCTGGTAAAAAAATCTAAATTGAAAAAATGACAGCTGACAATTTATTACTGATGAGCATGCAATAGAGGAGGCGTCCAAAACATTCTATCGGAAAACAAAATTGTCAAATATTAGAGAAAGTTTTCCTACGTTTTGTACTATCGCAAGACATTCCAGGAGCTCTCTCAAAAAGTCTCTCATATTTTAATAGGAAAAATATCTATTCTGGAGCCATGTCCCTGCACCAGGGTAATCGAACCAACACAATGAACTGAAAAGGAACGGGCACCAGATCCCACTCATGGGATAAAGGGAAGGAACTGGACACAAGTCAACTTAATTCGCGGGTGTTGGTCATCAAAACCGTTAAGTTTAACCTCAAACGAAAAAATACACTTATAATATCATAAAACAGCGAGACATTCAATACATATGTAAATCCCGATGCACTAATGATATAAGAAAATAATGGTAACCGAACATGAGTTCTGGAGCACTCTATGAATACAATATATTAATAAAATCAGAAGGAAAACCCTTGACAATTTAAAATTAATTTATACAAAACTCTTTGATGCAAGGTGCCGGGTCGTCACTGGGGGGGTGCCTGGTCACCCTAGCCCTGGTGACAAGTGCGGATTGTTCGAGTTTATAACCTGGACAATCTGACTCCATTTTTGATAGGTATGTGCCCCGACAATGCACTATGTTCAAGGGAAGAGGTACAGAGGTTTTTCATAAAGAATTAGTCAAGTTTTCAGAGTTCGAGCGGAAACCAAGCGTCAACGAGTAAAGGTCACGAGAGACTTATTAACAGGACTAGGAGCTCGCCTTAAGTACCCTTTCCCCTTGCCTGCTGGGAGGGCTGCAAGGTTGCCTAGGCCGGCGGTTGGTTCCCACGCATATGGTGAGGAACCGCGACCGACGCCTAATTACCCGGCTAGGGGACAAGCCCTGGAGGTAGAGAGGGGTTGTTATGTTTATGCCCTGTTTACGCCATTTGCGTAAACTTAATTTCATTTTAATTTGAATTTGCTATTCAATAAGTAATTACCCGAAACCATTCGGTAGTTCTGTGAATCACAGACGCTGGCGCTGCCTGCCGGCTCGATCAGCGTTTTTCCCCACGCTTTTGTCTCTCAGGTGGTAATTTTCATTTTCATTATTATAGCGTCTCTTTTTGTCTTCAACAGTTATCATTTTTCACACTGTTTTTCAAGCGTATTTTCAACGCCATTATCTTTGTTTAGTCATTATTCAAATCACTAGTACGCAGTCTTGGAGAAGCGACATTTCAGATTAAACGCAGACAGCTATTGGATGAATCGGGACTTGGATAAATCTGGAGTTTGGGCCCAAATCTCTAGGTTATCGGAGTTCAAGAAGGGAGATTCGCACGCTGTCGTCACATCGAAGCAGGTACGAATTTACATTACTGTGTTTACATTTGATATTGTCATTTCTCTAACGAGACTCTCAAATAATTACAGTCCACTTAAAACTCAAACGTATAGCTAATTATCCCCAGGCTTATTAGTTTCTCGAATCAGTCGCCTCGTTTGCCGGTTGCGATTTCAACTGGTGAAATTCCAAACATGCCCTGTGGGTACCCTCCTTATCTGGCTGATTGGGGGTGATTTACCTTATGTAGTTAGCGGTCGCTACACAAGGAAATATGTAATAACAAAAAGGAAAGGAT
The DNA here is from genome assembly GCA_930367205.1 of Acanthosoma haemorrhoidale. NCBI lineage: Eukaryota > Metazoa > Arthropoda > Insecta > Hemiptera > Acanthosomatidae > Acanthosoma > Acanthosoma haemorrhoidale. The sequence goes on from OV884014.1 coordinate 53,875,740, forward strand.
GTAATACATAAGTTAACTATCCCACTAACACATAAGTTAACTTAACATAAGTTAACTACCCCATATATATATTGTGGCATTCATGATATTTGAGAGTGGGTGTCGTGAGCCCTCACGGATGGTGGGCGGCCACTTTCCCTAATATTATTACTTACTAATACTACTATTGAACACAAACCGAGTGATGAACGGAAGAGGGTTAGTCTTAGCAAAGCCGTCAAGAAAAACGCATCTGGCAAGCTCCCGAATTGGCGGTTACCAAATTATTGAAGTATTGAGGAATGCATAACAAACAAGCGGTTTGTTGAATTATTGGAAAATTATTGATTGGATCTGAAAGGGGAAAAGAAGAAAAAAAAAGCAAGTGATTTTTATTGAATACCATGATGTGTTGGGCAAGATGGGCGGACAAAGTTGTTGGGTGTCATCAACATTTGTTTACTATTGTGGATACATTCATAAAAAATGAGCTCAATTTCACATTCTTTGTTCTAGCATGATTTAAAACGATTTGAAATATTTTTTTTATATTGTCAATATTCTATTGTTTAATTATAATTATTAATCATAACCATTTTTTATATGAATATATTTCACAATTCCTAGTTTCTCAATTTATTAATAACCATAACATTAACCTTGAGATCGGGCGATTCAAATGGGATAAATTTCTATGTCAAAGACATAAAACAACTTGAATCGAAGATCTCATGATGGACCTGCCAAATTAGTTAAATTAAATTAATTAAGTAAAGTAAAAACGATGGTAAAAATAAGGTAGGTTTCAATATATATTCTTTTAGTCATATATATATATATATATATATATATATATATATATATATATATAATGAGGTTTCACCTTTGGTGGAAATAGAGACTGAAATGCGGTTCTGAAAATACAACAGTTTATTTATAATTCGTATTTACAATTTTAAACAAAATTACAAAACATTCATCTCACCTGAAAATACAACAGAAACGACATTAAAAGTCCTTATATCGGTATTTCAGGTTCTTCTTGATAACTAAATTAAAATAAAATCCTTCCATGTGGTTAACAGTCTATCACAGCTGTCCGACCTGACATCTGGTGTCTATAGTTAGATGCTCAGCGGCGGCAAATATAAACTTAAGAAAAGCATGTGTTTTCTTTACATCTCCCCCCCCCTTTAGAAAAAAAAATCACAAATGACACCGTACGTAACCGTTCATTTATCAATGATCACTGGACACAGTTTCGTAATATGGTAGAGGTTCGATTCTGCTTTCCTGTGTCCTGTATCAACTTCATAGATTGAATTGGAGATCTTCTTCAGAATATTATAAGGTCCAATCCTCAATTCTTCCAATTTTCTCCTATTTAATCGGTTTCCATTTTCCACGAAGACTCTGTCGCCTACTTCCATTATGTATTCTTTCCTATGCCGGTCGAATATTCTTTTATTATAATTATGTGATTTTATTGTGTTTTCAAGAGCAAGTTTCCTATCTCTTTCCAGGTCTTCTTTTGAACTTTGTGATATCAATTCGAGTGGTAGAATATTCACATTTTCGCCTTCCAAAAGATATTTTGGTGCAAACTTAGTGACTGTGTGTTCTGTTGCGTTATATTTTTCTACGCATTTCTGTGCAATAGTAGTCCACGCTGTTTTCTGATCACTTTCATTTATTTTACATCTTATCCTATTGACTAAAGTTTGATTTAGCCTTTCGTTAAGTCCGTTTGAAAATGGTGCATCCACAGCAGTGAAAACCATTCTTATGTTCTCGTTCTTCAAAAATTGTTTAAACTCTTTGGAATTTAAGCCAGGGTATTGGTCTGTTAACACCACACCAACAGTGTTATCTTGTGTGACTTTTTTTATTAGTGTTATAAAATCGCTGGAGCTTTGTGTTTTTGATGTTGTAATATAAGCGTATCTTGTGAAATGATCAACTAGGAGATGTAAGTATTTGTTTGTTGATCGTGATCCTCCAAAGCCTCCAATGGTATCAATAGATATAATTTCAAAGGGGCGTGTTGATGGACCTAAGTATGACATTAAACCATATTTTGGTTTCCTCCTTGATTTGTTTTTTAAACAAATTTCACATTCATTACAAATTTGTTTAATGTTTTTTATAATATTTTTTGATGTGTAGAATGGTGTTATTTTATTTGTTACCTGGGTTCTCCCAATGTGGCAGTAAGTATTGTGGACATCCTTTATTAGAGTTTTGCTAAGTTCTTCTGATAGTACGATTTTTTTTCTTCTTTTATTCTTTTTGTAGTAAATTTCATTTTCTAATATAAGTTTTCTAGTTTGTAAGTCTAGATTTGTGTTTTGGTCATTTTTTATGTCTTCTAGGTTTATTAAATTGATTACTTTCAAAAAATCTTCAGTATTTTCATAGGGTTCTAAAACCGGGTTTCGGCTTAAACAGTCTGCTTCTTGGTTCAATTTTCCCGGGTTATACTTGATTTTAAAATTATATTGAGATAAATAATACATCAAATCCCCTAGTTCTTCATCAGTTCTGGCTTTGATGTTCAAATTTTCTAATGGTTTATGATCCGAGTAGACTATAAATTCGTTTCCCATAAGCCAGTGCTGCCAATATTTCACAGCTTCCTTTATTGCCAAACACTCAAGGTATATTGCTTTTTTCTTTTTTTGTGCTTCAGTTAACTTTTTTGAAAAGTAAGCAACCGGCTTACTGTCCCCATTTTTATCTTCTTGTTTCAGCACTGCTCCCACTCCTCTAATACTAGCATCTGTGTAAATATTTATAGGTAGTTCAGGGTCAAAGATCTGTAGAATTGGTTCTGAACATAACAATGCCTTTATTTGATCAAATGATTCCTGACATTCTGTGGACCATAAGAATTTCACATCTTTCCGTAACAAATTGTGTAATGGCTCCAGGATAATTGCACTGTGTGGTACAAATTTATGATGAAAATTTACTTTTCCTAGGAATTGACGTATATTTTTTTTCGTTTCTGGAACTGGAAAGTTCTTGACAGCGGTTAAATAATCTTTCAGAGGCCTGATTGAATTGTTTTCTATTATATGACCTAAATATTTGGCATACTTATTTGCAAAAGTACACTTCGAAAATTTTAGTCTAAAACCTTCTGTTAGAATTGCCTCCAGCAATCTTGATAGATGTAGTATATGCTCTTCAAAAGTTTTGGAAAAAATTAATATATCGTCTATAAAATTTACTGCAAAATCAGAAAGTTTGTATTTTCTTATGATGTTGCTCAATATTCTTTGGAAAATAGCCGGAGCAGTCTTTAATCCAAATGGGAGACATGTCCATTGAAAGTGACCTTGTTGTGTAACAAATGCAGTTTTGTATCTATCTTGAATTTTCAAAGGAATTGACCAAAATGCTGAATTTATGTCAAAAGTAGAAAAATATCTACAGTTCACAGTTTTTACCATCAAATCCTCAATCAATGGAAAAGGTTGTGATTGAGGGACGACAATTTTGTTCAATTCTCTGAAATCTATACATAGCCTTGATTTTTGTTCATCTTCTTTTTTATATGCCAGAGTAACTGGGGCAGCAAATGGGCTGTAAGATTCCTCAATCAAATTCTTCTCTAATAGTTTTGATATTTGGTTTTCTATTTGTCTTCTATCTTCCACTGTGCATCTGTATGGACGTTTATAACAGTATTTGTCCACCATCAAGTCAATATGAGCTTCATAATGTTTCACAGTACCAACATCATATTTATCTTTGGCGAAGACCGGTTTATATTTTTCTATCAACTTGTCAATTTCTATTTTTTTGTATAAATCTAGATGGTCTACTATAATTTCAAATTCATCTGTGTTAATATGTTCATTGAAATTGATTTCACATTTGTCCATGTGTCTAGTTTCTTGTTTTTCAGAATTTAACAAAACAAAATCTTCATTTTGTTCACCTAGTTTATCAGGAATGTAATTATTACCTGTTAAATTCGAATTGCTATTTTTTTTGTAGTTATTGTTTTTTATATCCTCTTCATTTGAAGCCATTTTCTTGCTTTCTGGGTTGTTACATTGTTTGATTTTTAATTCTTCATTTTGTATCAATTTGAAATGTTTGATACAATCCAAACCAATTAGAAAATCGTAGTTAAAGTTATCATTATCGACTACAAATATATCCATAACTCTCTCTATATTGTAAATTTTTATTTTTAGTGTTATCATACCTTTTGTTTTCTTCTCACCATTGATAGTCTTCAAGTTTACTATTTGTGTATTACTTGTAAATTGTTTTGGCTTTATTTTCAGTAATTTCGCATTAATTAATGACACATTCGAACCAGAATCATAAATTCCAGAAACGTTCAAAGTATCATTCAATAGCAATTTGACTTTGATTAATGGTGGCACCTCTAGTGTTTTTGGATTCTTCTCATTCAGTTCAATTTCCAATTCAGAGTTATTCACAGATCTCAGAGCTGCTTTTTGACTTTTCTCTTTAAACCAACAATTTTCCTCAGGATGGTAAAATCGTTTCCCTTTTTTCTCAACACAGATTCGGCATGGCTTTTTTTCTTCAATATGTTTAAATTTTGAGTCAGAATATATAACACTTTTTTTTCCATATTTATTCTTCTCAACAAGATGTTCTAATTTCCCTATTTCATTGTACAGATCTTCCGTTCCTTTTAAAGGTGCTCTGTCAATTTTATCAGCCACATTATTAGGTAATCCGAAAGCTATTAGGTCTATACATGTCCCAGTATCAATTGATTTCCTTACTTCAAGCAATAATTTTTCCTTTTTTAGGGCATATTCAAGCAATGAGCCCCCTTGATATTTAAAAGCGAGAGCATATCTAATGGGTGACCACCCTTTGTTTGCAAAAGTCCCACAAAAATTTTTTTCCCATGTGTCCCATTCAGATTCCACTGTAAGTTTCATTAACATGCAGCTGTACCACTCCATACCCGAGTATTCCAGAAAATGTTTTAAAATTTCAATCTTCTTTGTGTCGTCTTCGATTTTGAAACGTTGACATTCTGTATTAAAAACCCCAATCCACTGGTTTGCATCTTGGCTTCTACCCGAAAATTTATCTATCATGAAATCTTTTGATATGTTACCTAAATTTTTTGTTTCAGATTTTGTTTGTTTATCGTCAAGAAATTTCTCCAATAGTTTTTATAGCGTTTGACCACTAGGTTTATGTTCTGAAGTATCTGAATTTTCGATATTTTCCTCTAGGTAGATATCATTAAATTGTAAATTATTTTCATTATCTAAGTATATTTTTGATAAATTCCCCGTTAAGGTTATCCATATTTTTCTTGTTTGATGTCTTTTAGTTAATGATTTTTTTACCTTGGCATAGTTTGGAGTATTTGTGATTTCTTGATGTAGATTCGCAAGTTGAAAATCGGGTGGTATTTCAAAAATCCGTCCATCAGGCGTAGCTATCGACGTAATGCACATAACATTTGATTTTCCATCTGCCGTTGGTTTTATAGCAAAATCAAACCTCAATTTCTCCATCTCTCCTGAATTAGTTGCAGATAATGTCGTTTTATAATGAGGTTTCACCTTTGGTGGAAATAGAGACTGAAATGCGGTTCTGAAAATACAACAGTTTATTTATAATTCGTATTTACAATTTTAAACAAAATTACAAAACATTCATCTCACCTGAAAATACAACAGAAACGACATTAAAAGTCCTTATATCGGTATTTCAGGTTCTTCTTGATAACTAAATTAAAATAAAATCCTTCCATGTGGTTAACAGTCTATCACAGCTGTCCGACCTGACATCTGGTGTCTATAGTTAGATGCTCAGCGGCGGGAAATATAAACTTAAGAAAAGCATGTGTTTTCTTTACATATATATAAGTTAAGCTCCGGGCAGCATCAGTACTCAACCTTAATCCCCGAACGTCGGGATGTAAACATCCCGAATGTAAATATACAGGGTTATAGACTCGAAATAAACAGTCTAGTTCTAGCTTTCAAGCGTGTTGTTTCTCTGTACCTTTTTTCCCTTTGTTTTTGAATTCTAAAGCCGGTAAGCATTAACTGGTGCCGAAACCCGTGAACTCGTGGTGTGGAAAGAAAAGTAAGCGACGTCTATTCGATTTTTTTTTTTTCTCTTCTCCTTTTTGCCGTGTTAAATAAAAATTGAAGAAAGAATGGCGGAAGGAGGCGTGCTACGACCACCTGTTCTGAACGTAGCGGATGGCGCGGAACATGTAGCAACGAGAAGGGTGGGCGTTTTGCCAGAAGCTCATGCTACCGCTCTTGCGTTGATGAGAGTGAAAGCAATGAACACTCAAGATCTGAGAAATGCTATTTCAGAGCTGGAATGGTTCACTGGCGAATTAGGCGAACTCGACCACTTTCTGAAGGGAGGAGATCGCCTCACTGCCTTAATCCTAGCAAAATCGGAGGAAAATCTTCTGGACCCCAGGGATGCCGAGTCACTAAGAGCGGCCCTGATATGTCGGGTCAAGAGAAGGATTCTCAACCAGATCCAAGCGGATGAGGAGACGTCGTGGGAAACGGTGAAGATGCGGCTAAAGAAAGCATATGGAGGAGGGCGATGGACGCCCGAAGAAGATATTTTCCAGATGTTCCGGGAAACAAAATCATCAAGGCAGAGTAGCGGCCAATATGCCGCAGTTCTTCTAACCCGTTATAATCAAATAATGGAGAAAATGAGAGAGACAATGAGCATCGAAGAGGTAGAGGGCAGAATGGGATTTCTGTCTACTACGAATGTGCCCAAGTCATGATTGACACCAGCGCCAGGGAGGAGGAATCGAGGATACAGGAGGATGAGGGAGAATGGAGCCGGATAGTGTACAGGAGAACCAGGGTCCCTAAATCAAATTGGAAAAAAGTCGAAACACCAACCGGTAGGGACAGGGGAGCGGCAGGCGAAAGGAGGTTCAGGGCGGCGAGACCCAGGTACGGACCCCGCAGAGAAGAGAGAAAATGCCATGGATGCGGGAAGACGAGTCATTTAGTGGCACAGTGCCCTCGCACAAAATGTTTCGAGTGCAGTGAGGAAGGGCATATCGCTAGGTATTGCCCTTACGTGTATCGGAGGAGAGATGTTCATAGGGCAGAACCCATGGAAGTGAATACGCAAACGATGCGGGAAAGAAGAAATATATCACCCAGGGATAATGGATCTTCAGCTGAGGAATCTTCAGGAGCGTCAGAAACGGAAGAAGAGCCGGCTCGCAACAGGAGCCGAGAGCATGAGCGAAAGAAGACTACTTCGAGAAGATGGGAGCGGCGTGTGGCAGCCTAAGGAGGGTGGCAGCAGAGTGGCGACCGCACCCTAAAGTGTAATACAGTGAGAGGGATACTGTGCGAGTTGCCAATAATCAGAGTCGAGGGGGGAGAGAGGTGCTTGGTGGATACAGGAAGCACCAATACCATAATGTCACGCGGTGCGTTGGAGCGGCTGTATGGCAGAGAGAGGGCACTCCAGGTCAAGGTATGTAAGTGCAAGTTAATTACCCTGGGCGGGCCCTGTAAAGTGGCGGGAGAGGCGGTCGTGAATTTAGAGAAATGGGCGAAAAAAAAGGGCGATATTAACGTACATATTGTGGAGTACATGCCGCGCGAGTATGAAATAATAGTGGGGTGTGACTTATTGGGTCGGGTAGGCGCGCTTGTAGAGAACAAGGGAAAGGAGTGGCGGATCAAGTTGGGGGGGGGGGTTACTTATCAATGTCAGGGGACTGTAAGAGGTGGGAGTGCGCGGATAGGGGCAGTCAAGAAAGTTGTGGACTGGAGGGAAAGCTTACGAAGGGAGTTCGGAGATATTTTTTACGTAGAGGGTGATATGCTTGGGGCAACGGGGAAGACAGTACATGAAATCCCATTAAAATCTGACCGAATAACGTACGTGAAGGAGAGACGACATCCGCAGGCACTCCGCCAACATATCCGGACAGAAATCGACAGCTTAAGACGACAGGGTATAATCGTTGATAGCACATCCCCTTATAATAGTCCTCTGTGGGCAGTACGAAAGAAGAGTAAACCGGGAGAGGAGGGGGAGAGATATAGAGTCGTCGTCGATTTTAGAAAATTAAATGAAAACACAACGGATGAGAAGTATCCGATCCCCCGTTTTGAGGACATTCTCGACAGAGTGAATGGAGCCACAATCTTTAGCACTTTGGATTTAAAAGCAGGGTACCATCAAATCAAAATGGGCGCTACCGATCAACACAAAACAGCGTTTACTTTCGAGAGGGGGCACTATGAGTTCACTCGGATGCCATTTGGTTTAAAGAACGCTCCGATTACTTTCCAGAGATTGATGGATGAAATCTCTTTTCATAGTCTTTTCATCACAGCTTATATATTTCGGTTCAAAATCTGTTATCATGCACTCTGTGGTGGGGTGTGAAGCGTGGCATTCTGTTAAAATTGATTTTCTATTAAAATATAATCCAATGTACCAAAAGGATCAACAATTATAGCATTGGGTGACCGTTTTATCTTTTCAACATTTTCCCGATTTTATCATCACGCTGCATACACTTTTGGTAGAATTGACCTTCGATAGTTCATCCGGTTTGCTCAGAGTGACTATGAATGTGTTACAAACCTAAAACACTAAATGCATTATATCTGTATAGACATTAACGACTCAGAAAGACACATAATAGATTCACAGATCATGTAGGTTGTAACAGTAGTTTAAAAAAATGATAATTGTGGTGATTACATAATTTCAAAATGCATCAACAAAAGGACGTAACGGAGGTGTAGGTAAGAAGTGTAACAAAGGAAATGGTTTCCACCGTTGCTATATTTATTTGACGACAGATCGAATGATAAATCTACCTCTGATAAGAGAGGATGGTGTAGGAATGTATAATTTAAAACTTACGGTCCACGGGACTGCGGTTGCTCGATATGCATCGCGTGTGGTTAGTTATTAAGAAAGCATCACACGTAACATGAGTGGGGATTCACTATATAAGGCCCAGCGAGCCCTCTGGAGTCATCGAGTCAAATGTGGTTCTTCAGTTCAACAATCATCCTCTTTTTCGGAGTGGCGGCCGGCCACGGCCTCTGGGAGCATGAAGAAAAACCGAAGCAGCATATTCATGAGCACTTCGAGCACGTCAAGACCATCACGCTCACGAATAAAGTGCCCAAGCCGTACCCAGTAGAAGTCGAGAAGCACGTACCCTACGAAGTCAAAGTTCCAGTGGACAAGCCTTACCCGGTCTACGTGCCCCAGCCGTACGAAGTTTACGTCGAGAAGAAGGTGCCATATGAAGTAAAGGTGCCGGTCCCCAAGCCTTACGTCGTTGAGAAGAAAGTCCCATTCGAAGTCAAAGTTCTAGTGAACAAGCCTTACCCAGTCGAAGTACCTAAACCTTACAACGTGTATGTCGAGAAAAGGGTACCCTATATACTGGAAAAGCACGTGCCTTATCCAGTCAAAGTACCAGTTGAGAAAAAATATCCCGTACATGTTCCAGTTGAGAAGGAAGTACCTTACCCAGTTGTGAAAGAAGTTAAATACGCTGTAAAAGTGCCAGTCGAGAAGCCAGTACCTTACAAGGTGGTAAAACCAGTGCCTTACCATGTCGAGAAGAAAGTCCCCTACCCAGTCATCAAAGAAGTGCCATACCCCATCAAAGTACCTTACAAAGTAGAAATAAAAGTACCGTACAAAGTTGAGGTCCCACACCACGAGGAAAAAGCTATCGGTGGCGGTTTTCAACATTACCATTCTTCCGGATCAGACAGTGGCTTCCAACATCACGGAATTAGCACATCATCTGGCTACAGAGGTTTTGGAGGGTACCACGGGTCTACAGGGTTCGACCAAGGACACTCAACAGAACTCGATCATTACCAGGGCACATCTAGCTTTGGAGGACACTGAAAAGAAGCATTGATTTCATCAAGCACCTTAACGAAAGAAATTTTATTTTGCCAGAACTGTCTATGATTGTTATTATTTTGTCATGAGCAAGATAAAGTAAATTATTTCGTAAAACGTTTGTTGTTTTTTTCCATTTCAACCACCTTTAGTACCAATTTAGTGTATAATTATAATGGCATGTTAATCATGTATAATGTATAAATCTTTAAACGTTTCTTAACACTTAATTAGTAACTAAGATTCACTTAGTTTCCTTAAGTTTTGGTTAAAGATGGGGCAACTTGAAAACGAAAGAGCTGTAACTTCAGCTCTTTGATCAAGTAAAGTCATGATAAAACTCCTTCAAAAGCTTTTCTGAAAACAATATATATTTATAAAAGTAATACGTATATCACCATTGTAAAATTATTACGATGCCTGATTATATTGGCATCCCTGAAGGCCACATTGGTATGCCCGGTGATTAACCAAGGCATGTTGCGAAGTAGGGATACTGAACCAATTAACCGCTCAACTGTTGATTTTTTTTTTTTCTTAATCCCTAAATTATAATTTTTTAAAAATCTAAATCAATATGAAATATAATTGCTGTGGGTGGATCCTTACTGCATATAGGCATTTTAAGCAGTTGTTATACCAAAAACTAACATCACCTTTTATTGTTAAAATTTATATAAATGGAAAGTGATGGGGCTCACCACAGGATACAACTGTTGAGTGCACCCCTGCGTGGATTTATCAACTGGCAGCGCCTGGAGCTATGAAAGAGAGTGGCCCACGAAAATTGAGAGTAGAGGACACCGGTAACCCATCTTTTAACTATGAAAGTGGCCAATCCAACTTAAAAATTTTTATAAATTTCAGAAATTTATTAATAAAATAAATTTTATAAAAATAATGACTTTAACGGTGTTAAAATGGGTATTTAGATCCATATCAAATACAATATTAATCATTTTATGCATTTCTTTCTATTAATGTTATGTTGTAAAATTATATAGATTAAATATTTATATCTTAAACCGATGTAATTAAAAGTTATTAAAATGTACGAATTATAATTTACATATGTGATTCACATTTAATAATTGTATGGGAGCATGTGGGAAATGAACCAGACCGAAACATTATCAGTATATCACGCAACATCAAACTATTATCCTCGATTCTTAATTACTACTCACAAATCCGTAAAACTAATCTAATTTATACTATAGAGACCAAATAATTGAAATGGTATAAACAAACGAGGTGTGGTGAAGAATGCTGGGCCCAAGAAAATTCATAACTTATTTCCAAAAATAAGAAGTGAACTTGCCATAAGTATTGCAACGCTAAGTTGCTTCTTAAAATATTTACTTTTAACTTGAATCCTTGTATGTTATTTTGATTTTATGTAATGATAAAAATGTATAATCTTACAATGACAAAAAGTAAAGTTAACATTTATAGGATCAAAGCACGATAAGTTTTAAAAATTGTATTGCTGAAAGTGTCAAATTTGCTCTTATCGATCACTCCATTCTATTACTCTTATTATATTTTCGCAAATCGGCACAAATTTCCATCCTTTTAGTTTAAAAATATTTTTAGTTACAACTAAAGGTTATTAAGAGAAACTACTGAAATTATTAATCTGTTTGAGAAAACTTATCCATGCGATAAATATGGTTGAATATGGGTATTCTATCAATTATCTTCAAGACGGTCCGGAAAACATTACTCCACTGTACCTATATTATTGAAAAGGAACCGAAAGAACTTAAGAAGGAAAATCAGAGTTGTTCCAAGAACTACATATAAAAGAGATGTAGTATTTTGTGTGTCTTGGTTCAATCACTCCAAAATCAAACACCTCAATTCTGGGCTTACTCTAACATGTTATGGTAAATTTTCGCAATGTTAAAATTAAGTAAAGGTATGTATAATAATAAATAATTGTAGCTACCGTCTATTAAGGTACTTTGTCGACAGTTGGAAGAATATTGCCGGGCAATGTTGCGCTTGCCTTGCCGTAATACAACGAAATATTAAAGCGTGGCCCGGTCGTATTGTCGAGGGTTGTTGCCGATAGCTGCCAGGGTGCTGCCGGAGTTTTCGACCTTGGTTAGAGGATACCTCGTATGGTCGCGCCATACCTTTCCCACTCACAGGACAAAAGATAGTTAATCAAGAGGTAGATGGGCTCTAGTTTTCTCTCACGACCTGTAGTTCATTTTGAGTGATTTTTACAGTATGATTCTAGAGTGAAGGCTTAGTAGAATAATGAAAAAGCATTACATTACATTTATTCAATGCATATTCATTATTATTTGCCAGATATGAATTTATCATCTGAACATCGTCGTTATTCACAGGGAACTTTGTCCCGGAATAATTTTTTTTTGTCTACTCTATTCTACATATACCATCTGAGTTATGGGAGGGGGGAGGGTGTTATCTATCTGGTAAAAAAATCTAAATTGAAAAAATGTCAGCTGACAATTTATTACTGATGAGCATGCAATAGAGGAGGCGTCCAAAACATTCTATCGGAAAACAAAATTGTCAAATATTAGAGAAACTTTTCCTACGTTTTGTATTATCGCAAGACATTCCAGGAGCTCTCTCATAAAGGCTCTCATATTTTAATAGGAAAAATCTCTATTCTGGAGCCATGTCCCTGCACCAGGGTAATCGAACCAACACAATGAACTGAAAAGGAACGGGCACCAGATCCCACTCATGGGATAAAGGGAAGGAACTGGACACAAGCCAACTTAATTCGCGGGTGTTGGTCATCAAAACCGTTAAGTTTAACCTCAAACGAAAAAATACACTTATAATATCATAAAACAGCGAGACATTCAATACATATGTAAATCCCGATGCACTAATGATATAAGAAAATAGTGGTAACCGAACATGAGTTCTGGAGCACTCTATGAATACAATATATTAATAAAATCAGAAGGAAAACCCTTGACAATTTAAAATGAATTTTGCAAAACTCTTTGATGCAAGGTGTCGGGTCGTCACTAGGGGGGTGCCTGGTCACCCACGGTGCCCTGGTGACAAGTGCGGATTGTTCGAGTTTATAACCTGGACAATCGTTTCATGACGGCGTTACCATCTGACTCCATTTTTGATAGGTATGTGCCCCGACAATGCACTATGTTCAAGGGAAGAGATACAGAGGTTTTTCAAAAAGAATTAGTCAAGTTTTCAGAGTTCGAGCGGAAACCAAGCGTCAACGAGTAAAGGTCACGAGAGACTAATTAACAGGACTAGGAGCCCGCCTTAAGTACCCTCTCCCCTTCCCTACTGGGAGGGCTGCAAGGTTGCCTAGGCCGGGGGGTGGTTCCCACGCATATGACGAGGAACCGCGACCGACGCCTAATTACCCGGCTAGGGGACAAGCCCTGGAGGTAAAGAGGGGTTGTTATGTTTATGCCCTGTGGGTACCCTCCTTATCTGGCTCTTAGGCCCTGCGGTATAGGGTGATTTACCTTATGTAGTTAGCGGTCGCTACACAAGGAAATATGTAATAACAAAAAGGAAAGGATGTAATACATAAGTTAACTATCCCACTAACACATAAGTTAACTTAACATAAGGTAACTATCTCATATATATATTGTGGCATTCATGATATTTGAGAGTGGGTGTCGTGAGCCCTCACGGATGGTGGTCGGCCACTTTCCCTAATATTATTACTTACTAATACTACTATTGAACACAAACCGAGTGATGAACGGAAGAGGGTTAGTCTTAGCAAAGCCGTCAAGAAAAACGCATCTGGCAAGCTCCCGAATTGGCGGTTACCAAATTATTGAAGTATTGAGGAATGCATAATGGAAAACAAGCGGTTTGTTGAATTATTGGAAAATTATTGATTGAATCTGAAAGGGGAAAAGAAGAAAAGAAAAGCAGGTGATTTTTTATTTAATACCATGATGTGTTGGGCAAGATGGGCGGACAAAGTTGTAGGTGGGTGTCATCAACATTTGTTTACTATTGTGGATCCATTCATAAAAAATGAGCTCAATTTCTTATTTTGTAATTCTTTGTTCTAGCATAATTTAAACCGATTTGAAATTTTTTTTTTATATTGTCAATATTCTATTGTTTAATTATAATTATTAATCATAACCATTTTTTATATGAATATTGTAGCGAGCGCCAACCATATATGTAAATCACCCTATACTCTGGTGCAAATAATGTATTATAATATAATGTAAATCTTTGTAAGCTTCTTGTAATAAACCAGGGTTCATGCGGCAGTTGTAGCAAGGCAGGTAAACAGAGGGGCACCGTCATAAACGGTACCTGACCAGACCAGGGCAGACATAGGGGCACCTTTAGGCGGTCAATTAACCTAAGTGGGTGAGCCCCTAGCAGCCATAAAACACACCCTTTTAGGCCAACAGTCGTAAACCTAAGGGGGATTGGCCACCTGGCTATCGTAAAACAGACCCCTTTCAGCCAACTCCACCTTTCACTAGGAAGGGGAAATAGTATTTAAGACCAGGAGATTAGGCACTGAAGCCTACTCTCTTGGCCACACCTCCGCGCAGTCATCCTGTCTCGATGCCCCCTTGCAGACGGTCCGACGCCTCGCTATTGTTACACTGCCGTGCCCCGTTCTAATTCTGATCAAATCTTATTCTTCATGAAACCTCTGTACCCTTTTCTTTTGAACATAGTGTATTGTCGGGACACATACCTATCATAAATGGAGTCAGATATTAAACGCCGACATGGAACAATGGTCCATGTTATAAACAACAACAATCCGCACTTGTCACCAGGGCTAGAGTGATTAGGCACTCCCCTAGTGACGCCTCCCGGCAAATATATTTCACAATTCCTAGTTTCTCAATTTATTAATAACCATAACATTAACCTTGAGATCGGGCGATTCAAATGGGATAAATTTCTATGTCAAAGACATAAAACAACTTGAATCGAAGATCTCATGATGGACCTGCCAAATTAGTCAAATTAAATTAATTAAGTAAAGTAAAAACGATGGTAAAAATAAGGTAGGTTTCAATATATATTCTTTTAGTCATTATATATATATATCATAATATCCCAAAACACTATTGGTATTAGATGGGCCGCCGAGGTCAGCACACATTATTGTTAAATTGCATTGCGTTATGGTGGAATATGTACTCCTATATCTTATGAATAATTAAGGAATATTTTGTTTTATGTTACTTTTAATATATAGTTCAATATATAGAGTTAGAAATCTACTACCTTGGTTCGGGAGAACACAATTTTCCTTGGGCTTGAGAGACAAGCCATATAACCAACCCTCTTTGTCGCGGGAAACAGAAGTAGAGGTTGAAACTGGTCAGCAGGCGCTTATAAAAAATTAAAGGAATGTGTGGAGTGAAACTATTTGTACACAGGGAAGGAGAATTAATCAATGAGAGAGTAAAAGTGGTAGGGTAAAGAAGTGCTGGTTGAATACGAAGCTCGGAGCTCTCACTGTTCTGACTTTTTTGGAGGCTACTTCCTGGTTAAAACCTCTCTGAGGCTGAGGAGCTGCATTACTTCCTGGTGGAACTGAGCGGGAGGTGCCTAAAGAAGCTTTGTTAGCGTTCATTAGTGTTACCACGTTCTATGTTGATACCATGCCAGAGCTAATTAAATTCAACAAGTTAGTTCTTTTAATATAATTATGAAGGAAATTCAATGGTTAATAAGCGTATAGTTAAAATAAATTTATCAGGTTTTTTTTAATATATCTCAAAACAGTAATAGATATTTTCTTTAAAATAACAAAATATGTTTTTTTTATATTTCTATTGGAAGAAAATAATGATCATAATTGTTGAATAAAAATAGGCACTTTTTGATATTATCTGTTAGAAGAAAATAATCATTAAAATTTTATGATACAATGGAATCCCGATTATTCGTATTTCTGGCTAATTCGTACAAATTTCAGAGAAAATCTCGGTAAGTGGTATAAAAACAATGCATTAATCTCGGTAATTCGTATTATTTTTATGGTCGAGGTCACTTAAAACGTCTTATAATACGTATTTCCAGCTTAAAAACCTCGTTAATTCGTACTGTTTCAAGTAAGGGAAAGAGGACAGTGAGAGACCAGAGAGCAGAGTGAGTGCGAGATAAATGTTATCTAGGAAATCAAGTAATCCCTTCTTCAGAAGCAAAAGGGAGAGCGAGTGAGAGAGGCAAGTTTTCTATGAAATCCCATATGTAATTCGTACTCTTTTTACTGAAAGGAAATAAGGAGAGGAGAGAGGGAAAGTTTTAGGAATTGTACTAAGCTTTTCTTTCGTTTCTACAGTTCAGTCTCGTTTTCGTTATCTTTTTGGCACGTAACCATGCCTCCGAAAAAAGTTAGCCTCTCTATTAAAGAGAAACAACAAACCATAAACGCCGTGGCCAGTGGCTTTAATCGAATTGACGTATCCAAGCGTTTTAACGTCCCTCGTTTCACAATCACATCAATCCTGAAGAACAAGGACCAAATCACTTCCCAGACATCAAGCAGCTAAGAGATATAGTAAAACGCTTCAAGACTGGTTATTACCCACAACTTGAATATAACTTAAAAAAGTGGTTAGCGCAAGCAAGGAATTCAAATGTACCAGTGGGAGGAAATATTTTAAGGGAAAAAGCGTGAGTTTTTGCAAAACAAATGGGAATTGAAGACTTTCTTACAAGTGATGGATGGTTCGATAGATTCAAAAAAAGACAAAACATTTAATTTAAGAAGCTTAGTGGGGAAAGTTCACGTGTGTTAGATAACGTTTGTTCTGAGTGGAAGGATGAATTAAGAAAAATAATTGAATCTTATGAGCCTAAGAACATCCAATTCCGACGAAACGAGCCTGTTCTATAAATGTCTCCCTGATCGTTCCATGTGTTGCAAGGAAGAAAAGTGCCATGGCGGGAAATGAAGTAAAGAACGTGTTGGCAGCCAACATGGATGGTTCGGAGAAATTAAAACAACTCATGATAGGTAAGTCGGCCAAACCAAGGTGTTTTAAAAATATAAAATCATTTCCAATGGCCTATCGCGCTAACAAAAAAGCATGGATGACGGGCGATTTGTTTAACGAACGGATACAATCAGTCAGTGCAGATATGGAAAAAAGGCAGCGAAAAACTTTACTTTTCATCGATAAATGATCGGCCCGCAATTCTATCCCAGCTCCCAGCAATGTTAATGTTGTGTTTTTGTCCGCCAACACAACTTCTAAGTTGCAACCTCTGGACCAGGGCATAATTAAAGCATTCAAAACGTTTAACCGCAAGGAAGTAGTGTTGCAACTTCTTGACAGAATCGAGAATGGACCAGATCATAAAATCACTTTATTTTCAGCTATGAACATAGCTGACAAGGCATGGCAAAAGAGCACAATAAGAAACTGTTTTCGTGCCTGTGGGTTTACCGGAGTGGAACCTCCCTTTACAGAAGATCCAGAACAAGATAATGAATTTATTTTAGAATGGGATCGCCTTTAACAGAATCGTGAAAATCACATAACATTCGAAGATTTCGTCCATTTTGACGACGGCCTGCCAGTAGTGGGGATGTTAACCGACGAAGAAATTTTAGATCCATCTGAGGACGTTGGTGAAGATGATGTACCAACAATTACTGCTAAAGTTGCTAAACAATACGTGAACAACGTGCGCCATTTTTTAGCAAAATCAGATGTTGGTGATGAGGTACTTTTTGCTCTGAACACTCTTGACAAAGCAATTGACAATACCTGTCTGCAAGGATTGCGTAAAAAAAAATTACGGATGTTTTTCGAACAAATGTTTGGTTGGTGTTTATTTAATCTAGAGCATAAGTATGTACATATTTTTTATTGCATGTATTGTTTATTGTTTAGTTTAGTATTAAGCAGTGTTTATTAAATAGTTTTTATCCTTACTACATTGTACATACTGCTTAATACATACATGTTTGCATTAATAAGTTTTTTAATTTTGCACTCCCGATAATTCGTACCAAACTGCCAGTCCCTTGACAATACGGATTATCGGGATTCTACTGTATAATAAAATATAGTCTTTTTTATATTATCTATTTGAAGGGAATAATTAATTTAATCTACTATGCATATTCATAATTGTAGCTTTGTTAATTTTCTCCAACTATAATATTTATCTTTTATTTTATTTTAATTCTTATTGTCATGGTTCTTATCATCTTGTTTGATTTATTTCTAAAGCGCACTTATTCATATTAATGTATTATCTCATCCCAGTAGCTAGAAATAATAAATGGTAAGATTAGAGTTTTAGATCATTAATTGACGTTATAAAATAGCAATTTTTTTTTACATCGGCGGGGTAGAGTCAGCCGGCATTAAACGCCCTTTAGGAGCGTAGCTTTTACGACGGTATAACCTTTGTCCCGATTTCACATATCGCAGCATACTTATGTTGACTACATTATTGTATTTTTTTTATAGTTAAGACAAAAATGTAAAAAAATACCACCCAGGGCAATCCCCTTTTTAGGTTAGCTAATATATTTGTTTTGCAATTGTTTTAGCAGCATGCAATTTTTTATCTGTCAAAGTTAGTAAACACGATTTTTTAAGAAATTAAATGAACTATTTCTGGTATAAAATACCTCGCTGTTATTACTTCACTTACTAGTATCTTATTTCTTTTTATAATTTTTTTCAAAATACAATTTAGTTTATAATTGATATAAAGTAAAAAAAAATGGGGGGCCAATGATCCTTGGATCAACTAGTAAATAATAATATTATTTAAGTATAATTAAAGTAATAACACATACTGCACTGGTAAATTACGTCACCTTACTATTCAATAGTAATTATTTCTTCCTGGCAAAAAAATTAGAACCTTTGAAATGAAAATAGATTCGTTAAATCATTAAAAAGACGACACAGTCAACACCCCTAATAATTTATATAAAGTAAAAAAAAAAATGGGGGGCCACTGATCCTTGGATCAACTAGTAAATAATAATATTAACAACAATCCTCTTACCTAGTGTAAATACTACCACAATATCCAATGAATGAAATGAAATGAGGTATCTGCATACATTGGTTACTTCTATATCAACTGTTCAGACACAAAGTGAAAGAAATTCTGAAGAGCTCTTCCTATTCAGATGACAGGCAGCAAAAAGGAAAATGTTAACTTTATGAGAAAATAGGAAAAGAAAGAATATCTGTTTACTGTGCGGGGAAGGGGGGCACTCAATGGCACAGCTACAGTAGCCCACTATGGGAATGCCCCATTCCTTCCGCAGATTTCACTGGAGGTTTTAATACTCCTTTATACGGGGCCGGGGGTCCTTGACATCATTCAGTGCAGCGTGCGCCTTCATATTTTCCCATTTTCCGTTCTTTGAGTGTTGTTCAATTTTTTTATTTTTAAGGCACAAAGGTAAAAATAAAATTGTAAAAATAGCTTCTGTAAGTAGCGACCGGGACGTTTTGAATACCAACGTTTTTCAATTATTTTGAACACATGTATTGACAATTACACTACTTTGGCTTTCCATATCACTTATATTATTTTCAAAAATATCCATGACGCCCAGAAGAATTCCAGATGGTGAATTTCATTAAGTGATTTACATTCCTCCTTGAATTTACCTTATGAAATGTAGATGGACTAAAAACACTATTTTGAATGAAAAGGCTTATCTGCCCAGAGCATTTTTTATTCGCAGCATTAGTACTTTTGTCAACAGACTAAATTATCATCTTCTTAAAATCTTAGTAATATAAGTATAATTAAAGCAATAACACATATTGCACTGGTAAATTACGCCACCTTACTATTCAATAGTAATTATTTCTTCCTAGCAAATAAATTAGAAGCTTTGAAATGAAAATAGATTCGTTAAATCACAGAAACTTAAATTAAAAAGACAACACAGTCAACACTCGCTAATATCGGTCAACATCTTAAAGCTGTTGAGTTGAGAGCACTATTAGAAGACTAGAATAGCTATTCACCATCATTCATCTGTTCATCATAAACCTGGCAATAAATATTAATACTATTCTATTTTAAATTGTTACCCTAAATTTGAGTAGACGCAACAGACCCGTTCACACAACAGAAAATCTTAAAACTTGGTATTAAATTTATATTTTTTAGAAACAGAAAGAACTAACAACCTCCAACTACCCGATTCCTGTCGACTAAAGTATTTTACTAATGCCCTAAGTCTTACTTGTTTGAACACTGAACATATATTATTTAAGTGAATAACAAAATGATCCGAAAACCGCAATGACTTTTTATTTTAAAAACTAAATCACTAATATATAAATATAGCTAGCAAATTTAACTGACTATCATTTTAACACAAAACATTCATGCTAATTTTAACTTGCTATCATGTTCGTTTAACTGATAACATGCCCTTCAGTAGCCCAAATGATTCCAGATTCATGATTATGTCTCCTGATCAATATAGTTTTTAAATATCTAATTTCTAAATCGCAATACCTTCTTACAACAGTTAAATTAAAATTAAGCTAATCTACGTTTCCTTACTTAGTTATTTTAACATAGTACTAAAAATTAGCAACGATTTTAAACGTGGACGTAGAATCAGCATAAAAATATAATAAAACAGTTGAGAATGAATTTAAAAAGTAAAATTGGAGAGTACTGGGTAGGATTTAACAGGGATTCCTCCCGAAATGAAAAACTTTTGGGGGGATCTTTCAAGTAAAACCCCTAATTGGAAATCTTTTTAGAGATGCTAAGGGTAGTAATGTTTTTAGCCTGCTGGCAAGGAGGCAGGTCCAACAGTCCTAGTAGATTTGATTAATCCATGTGGAAAATGAGCCCTTTGATCTGCAAAAGCTTTGATCTGACCGACCGTCAAGTTTGGGGCAAATTCCACTTAGCTGTGATAGGATCATGATGCGTTAAGTGAATACTGCCAACCACCAGCTACTTTAAGGTATCTTCTATAAATTTACGATCACAAAATAGTATCCTAAAGAAGTTAGTCTATTCGAATGAACAAATAACAATGAAGGAAATAATCAATCGAAGAATTTACAAAAGACCAAGACCAATTTCATTAAAACAGAAGCTAATTACAATATAAATTCCTGATTTTGATGTTTAATTTTGACAAACCAATATTGGAAAACATTATTTCAACAATACTAACTAATTTGTTATCTCACATTCCCTGTTTTATAAAATATGATAAATCCAAAAATTGGCTTGCATATTAGGGTGCATCTTATACACCGAGTGGATTATAAAAATTTGTTTGCAATTTTATCTATTTGGTTTCTGAGTAATATAGTAATCTATAAACTTTTTTATGAGCACCCAACACCAAGGAATTTTAAGTTTAAAATTAATATTAATATAGTTGGAATCCTGGAATGAATGATTCCACCTCAAAGAAAACTGATGAAAAAAAGGTGGACCCAAAAAAAATATCTTACGAATTGAGTGGTTCGGTACAAAAGGAAGAGACACATGAGAAAAATATGGCTATCCATAGAATCGTAAATCGTACTTACCACGAGAAGAGGGGCTCTGATGCCTGAGACTGACAAGGAGACAAATAAGGGGGAAAAGCTTGAAGAAGGAAAAATAGCTGGAAAAAAGGAAGAGGTTCCTTATGGCAGTCGAGCCGGAGCCTCATGTGCAGACCAGGAATGAACATACTGCTGCGCTAACGGATTCTCTAGTCCCAATATCATATGACGTGAAAAAATTTCAATATAGGCACAGACATAACGGTAAAGTGTGATTTCGCGATGATCGTTTAAAACTTTTAGCAGATGAAGAGGTCACAATGCCGGCACACGAGATAATGATAACAAAACCTCGGGAGGTTTTCAATATCACATTGTTGTAGCCACCTCTTAATTAGAAATAATTATAAGTCACTCTCTTCTCGATAAGATCATATCTATCTCTGTTTCCATACGTTTAATAAATAAAGCTTATGGCGCCAGTCGGAGAGTGATACCTGACCCTCTCGGCGGTTTGGGTCACTTAGCACCTGCTACGGGTAGCGGGTGCCCCACCTCATATAACTAATTGGCTCCCAGCTGCGTCTTTATTGTTTACAACATTTACAATGATTTATGGTTTGGTAATGTTATTTACATTTGTTTAAATTAATTTACAATATATATACAATAGAGTATAGGTTGATTTATCTTATGTAGTTAGCGGTCGCTACACATGTATTCCCCGCTCTTCACTTCGAATTCAAGTATTTTCCTTTTACTAGTGAAAAGAGCAAACGGAAATACGAAAAAGACATTGCAAATTGTTCAATAGCGATTGGGAAGAATAGTTTTTTTTTACGGATGCACACAAATCAATACCGGTTTGTTTGATCTGCGTTGGAAATGTTTCAGTTCCTAAAAATACAATTTGGAGTACCACTTCACGAAGAATCGTTCTGATTTTAATTCCTAGTATCCAGTTGGATCAGTCATGAGATCTGATTTAATAAATAAAAATAAATGAATCGTAACCCAGGCAGCAATTAATATTCATAAAACAAAGTAATGAGCTTTCTTCAATGGTAACAGCTTCATATGAAATCTCTATGATATGAAATGTCAAATGAAATCAAGCGAAGATGGAGAGCTTTAATGGAGCCCAACTTAAAAATCTTTCCAAAACAGACAAATGGCCCATATGGCAATGGCCAGTTTCTCCAATTATGACCTAATCGTCTGTGGCTCTCGCGCTTTTGGTCAGCCTCCGTTGGCTCTTATCCAGTGACGCGACTGACGAAGGACCGTGGGGGACTTCCCAAGACTCCACTTCCTCTTTCGCATGCGAGGTAGGTGACAACCATGTGGATTTGGGAGGTCTCTTGGCTGTTTGTAAATACTGTATGAATGATATGGTATGAATGAGATCACTAATCGCAATTACTTATTTCCCAATGAGGCAGATTGTAATTTTATCATAATAAAGTTGTCACATCACGCAGATTAGCATCGACAGCGAAGTCGCCCAATATTGAGCAGTTAGCAAATAAAAAACCATACATTGAGCTGGAGGTATGATTTGATTTAAAAAAACGTTGGTTCGTTCGTATTGTTGCTACTCTCATTTTTAATTGCTGTACCTCTTGATAACTTCCTTGAATAATAAGTTGTTCACTTAATGTTTTCTGGTTATTTGAATTTTATAAAATAAATATCTACCTACCCACCTAACATGGTGTTTTTTTTAATTACCTCTTCCTATTGTATTAAATATGCATAGAAAATATAAGTTGTTTAATGTTTAAATTACCTTTTTACGATAGGGGTATGGGGGGGAGGAGGTTGTTGGCCTCCAACCAAAAAGGTTAGGTGCTCTACTCAATACAGGAAAAAAATATTTATACCTTATTTTGTAAGGGACTGGTTCTATATGGCAAACATGATGTATATTCACAGTTTTAATAACCTTAGTTTAAACAAACTAAACATGACTTACATAGTGTTAATCAAAACGTTACCTATTAGCGAAAGAGACCTTTTTTTATACCAAATAATTAATTATTGACACTTAATCATGTTTTATGGCGATAACTCTAATTTAGACGTAGGATTATACCACTACTAACTATTATGTATTACAATAATGTAATGAATATGGTTTTTTTAAGTTTTCACATGGGCATCTTTGTTGAAATAAATTTGATATAAATAGCTGCTGTTTTTAATTGTAATAATTGTAAAGTAAGATATAATTCAGATTTGCTTAATAGTATACATTAATAACAGAAATATAAGTAGTTCCTGATAAAAATATTAACTAATTGATTTTTTTCTTCTTAACCATTAATGACTATCAACATTAAACATAATAATAATTTTAAAATACACCAAGTTTGAGTATAAAATTTGAAATGGATACATATAAATGGTACAACCTATTTACTATGGATTGCTATATTGTTTACATAAATATAATTTTTCTATAAATACATATATATAATATATATGTCCATTATAAAATATGTTATTTAAGCATAGATAGTATCACAAGACAATCAACATCATAATATCACAAAAATGAATTAAGTTTTTTTTTTTTTTTGAAGATCGCATATCGATCTTTTTTGGTTAAATAAATAAATAACAGGATGATCGACGTTAATGAGAAACTATTTACATTAGGATACATAAAACTTTGTAAAGTCTGGCCTTAGCCATTCATACTTTTTTTCGCTTGAGAATTCGTTAGTCCGGTGCTGCGCTCTTTGGGAAAAACTTGGGCTCATTTTCCTCAACACTCAAGCAAATATTTGTCATGCAAACACTATCGTATCGAATGGATGATGAATACCTTTCTTTTGCATTTGAGTTTAATGGGATGTTCTTTAAATTTTGTTGGTTGGCAGAGACATAACTAATTTTGACTTGTCTTAAGTTTTTTCTTCGGACTCAGCGGTAAGTATGAGAAGTTTCATTGAGAATATTGTTATTTTTTGCAAGATTAATTATTTCAAATTTGTGGTATAGGTGATATCGATTTGATGTATTGTTGAATGTATCGATTAGGGGTGTTGGGGAACAGTTTGTTGCCTTCCCGGCTCATGTTTTTTTAATGTTGTTTTGATCCTGTATCTATATTCATGTGAAAAAATAAATCGTTGAATTTAAGTACATTTTGTTCCGTTTTATGTTAGAAACCTTATAAAGACATTGCAAAAATGGCGACAAGGATGGGATCTCTTAGCAACAACTGATGACTGAAAGTCGCAGGGTGAGTGTTTTCCTTATAATTGTAAAACATCGCCAAAGATGAGTGAAGGAGTGATCGTCGGGCAGTTGC
Source organism: Acanthosoma haemorrhoidale (assembly GCA_930367205.1). NCBI lineage: Eukaryota > Metazoa > Arthropoda > Insecta > Hemiptera > Acanthosomatidae > Acanthosoma > Acanthosoma haemorrhoidale. The sequence continues at coordinate 53,900,445 of OV884014.1, forward strand.
GGGAGTTTTCACTGGCAAACGAGTGGCAAGTGTATAAGCTTGGTATGGAAAGTTTTTTTAAAGCGAATAAACATTTTTTCAAGACTGAGGACCTAAAACGCGACACATTTCTAAACGCTTTGAGCGAGGACGCTTTCAAATTATTGACAAATTTAGCCATTCCGGAAAATCCGGAGTCTGTTGCCTATAAAGAACTGGTTGATTTGTTGGATAATCATTTCTTGAAGACGGAATCGGTGTTTGCATCACGTTTCAAGTTTTACAATGCTATTAGCGAACAAAATGAAACTGTTAGTGAATGGATTGCCCGACTCCGTAATCTGGCGGGTAATTGTAAGTTCGGCAATTATCTCGACAAAATGTTGGTCGACAGATTCGTGATTGGGATGCAAAAGGGTCCCGCTCGTGACCGTTTATTTGAAGAGGACGCTGAAAAGCTTACGATTGTGGATGCAATTCGAATTGCCACCAATAAAGAAATCACGGAACAGCAGGACAAAGTTTTGGAGGTAAAAAAAGAATCTGTGGGGTTTTGTAAAGGTGAATTTTCACAAACTACCGACTCAATAACTACGAGTTCCAAGAAAAATAAACAAATTGTATATCCCAGTTCTGCTGGAGCAGAGAAAAAACGATGTTCTGTTTGCGGTTATACTAACCACGAATATTCAAGATGTAAATTCAAAAATTATTCTTGCAAACAATGTTTGCGGATTGGACATTTAGCGAAGATGTGTCCGAGAAATAGCAAGTCCGATTGGTCAGAAAGACCCCAGACCCAACCTATTGATACTAGAAAACAATCAAGTAAAGAAAAAACGCATTTTGTGTCAGAAGATCTCAGTGATCAGTTAGAGTCCTTATATCGTATTGAAGCTAGTGGAGATAGGGAATTTGGGTATCACGTTACACTTAAACTAAATCGGGATACTGAAATATCTTTTCAAATAGACACAGGGTGTATTAGTACTATTGTACCCCTTTCCATGTACAAAGAACACTGCGCACATTTACCATTGTTGGCTACTGGAAAGACTTTCGTATCATATTTCAATGAAAAATATCGGCCACTGGGTGCTGTAAATGTATCTATCGAATATAAAAATCAAGAATATCATGATATGACGTTTTCGTGGTCAATTCTACTGGGCCTCCACTACTAGGTAGATCGTGGTTTGAGCATCTTGGGCTCAAAATAGTGGGTCCTAGTCACAGGACAGCTCAACCAGTGTTTTTAAACACGGATATGTCAACGGTATTGTTACAGGAAGCGGTGCAGAATTTCCCCGAAGTTTTCACTGATCAATTGGGCAAGTTCAATAAAGGAAAAGTTAAATTGGATTTGACACCTAATGCAAAACCCAGATTCATGAAAGTGAGACCTGTGCCATTCGCCATGCAAGCTGGTGTTAGTGCGGAGATCGATCGTTTGGTTCATGAAGGAATTCTTGAATCGACTAAAGCCCATGGGGATCACCAATCGTCCCGGTAGTAAAGAAAGATGTGTCGATTCGTATATGCGGGGATTACAAATTGACAGTGAACCCCCACCTTCTCATCGATCACTTCCACGAGGAGAGGATCTATTTCAACGAGTACAGGGTTGTTCAATTTTTGCGAAAGTCGACCTTCCGCACGCTTGCCAGCAATATGAGGTCGATGAAGAATCACGTGACATCCTCACTATATCGACGCAGAAGGGTTTGTTTCGTTACACTTCATTTGCCTTTTGGCATTGCGTCAGCTCCAAGCAAATTTCAGAAAGCTATGGATATTTTGCTCTCATGATTGGAAGGTACATCAGTCATGATCGACGACGTTTTAATAGGAGCCCGAAATGTTGAAGCGTTGCGGACTAGAGTCTTCAAAGTACTAGAAAAACTTGGAGAAGCGGGACTCACTGTGTCTATTAAGAAATGTGAGATCGGCAAGAGCTCAATCGAATACCTTGGCTTCAGAATAGATGCTCAAGGGTTACATTCAACCGATGACAAGGTTCGTACGATTTTGGAAGCCCCAATACCAAATGATGTTAAAGAACTCGAACGTTTTTTGGGAGTAGTAAATTTCTCATCAAAGTTTGTGCCGGATTTAGCAACAATTTTATCACCACTCTACTGTTTGCTGAAAAAGGGGCACCCGTGTAGTTGGAGTGGTGAATGTGCTCAAGCTTTTGATGGGATCAAGATGCTAATTCAGAAGAAGCCTTGCTCATTACAACCCAGACTACCCAATTCGTTTAGCGGTGGATGGATCTGACTTTGGATTGGGTGCGGTGATATACCAGCGATATGTAGATGGATTAAATCGACCGTTGGCATTTGCCAGCCGAACGTTGTCTCAAGCCAAAAAATCCTACTCTCAGCTTCATAAGGAGGGAGCAGCCTTGATGTTTGGAATTAGCAGATTTCATAGCTACTTGTACGGACGGAAGTTCATTTTAGTTAACGATAATAGGCCTTTAATATCAATTTTTGGACCAAAGAATGGTATCCCAACCTGTGCAGCAAATCGGTTGCAGCGGTGGGCACTTATTTTGTCTAACTACATGTAAGATGTAGAATGGGTGAAGTCTGAAAAAAATATCGCCGATTGGTTTTTTCGAGCACCACTTCCTGAATGTCCAATATCAAATGAGCCTGACCTATGTATCAACTACATTTTTGACGTTTGCAGTGAACTTCCATTAAACTACAAGACAATTTTGGCAGCAACCAAGAAGGATGACATCCTGATGAAGATCATTACCTTTTTAAAGTTCGGATGGCCAGACAGAGTGTAAGCTAAATTTCGGCACTATTTCCGAAAGAAGGACGAGTTGTTTGTAGAAAAGGATATCCTTCTATGGGGATATCGTGTTATTGTGCCAACAGCATTGCGACAACAGGTCCTGAAGGAGCTTCACGCTTCTCATATGGGTATGGTAAAAGTAAAATCCCTAGCGATATCGTATGTGTGGTGGCCAAATTTGGATGAGGACCTTGATGAGGTTGTCCGATCTTGTCATGCATGCAACAGCAACTAAGGATAACCCCCCAAAGGCAGCTCTAGTACCGTGGGAATGGCCAGACGTTATTTCTTTGTCATCATTGATAGTCACACAAAATGGATTGAAGCTTTTCCTACGCATTCAATGTCCACGGAAACCACTATGAAAATATTGAGACAGGTGTTTGCTCGTTTCGGGTTGCCTGAAACCATTGTTTCTGACAATTATTCGGCTTTCGATAGTGAGACGTTTAGGAATTTTCTTCAGCATAATGGCATTGACCTCAAGCATGGAGCGCCATTTTCACCAAAGACCAATGGCGCAGCTGAGAATGCTTTATCAAACGCAGTTTGAAGACCACTCTGGTAGATTCTTCTGCTTCATATTTGGACGTGACTCTGAATAGATTCCTGTTGGATTATCGTAATACGCCTCATATTACCACTGGAGTTTCCCCCGCTCAGGTGTTGATTGGCCGTTAGCTAAGGACCAGACTTGTCCTCCTACGAACTCTTGCTATGTCGACTAAGGTGCAAATGGCTCAGGAAAAACAAGTAAATGCTTATCGTGGGTCACCTACGGCTACTGATTCTTATCCTGAAGGAAGTTCAGTTTATGTGCGAAACTATCGGCATTCTGGGGAGAAATGGATTCCAGCATCGGTTGTTAAATGCTTAGGGCCTCAAAGACGTCAAGTTTTTGTGCCATCACTGAATAGACAGTGGACCAGGCATCTGGACCAAATCCATGGGTCCTCTACTGCACGAGAGGTTTTGCCGGCCTATTCAAGTCATGCGGAACCTGCATCAACACAGGTGACTAATGATACCATTTTGGAGCTAACTCGGGAGGTTCCAACCAGTCAATCTGGCACTTTTCCGAGCACCTGCCAAAAAGACCAACTCAGTGAGTCAGCTCGCCCTCAACGAATTAAGAAAACGACAAGATTGATCGAAGAAATATAAATTATGTTCCTGTGATTTCTTTGTACAAAATAATTAAATTAAAATTTAAAAATATATATATATAATTAGGTGATTTGCTTTTTTGTAATTTTTCATATTTTGAGAATTAGAGGGGGGGAGAATGTGGTATAGGTGATATCGATTTGATGTATTGTTGAATGTATCCATTAGGGGTGTTGGGGGAACAGGGTTGTTACCTTCCCGGCTCATGGTTTTTTAATGTTGTTTTGATCCTGTATCTATAAACGTGTGAACAAATAAATCGTTGAATTTAAGTACATTGTGTTCCGTTTTAATTTATGTTAGAAACCTTATAAAGACATTGCAAAATTATTTTTAGTTTGTGTTACGTTGACGTTAAACTGTTACGCCTCTGTAAACAAAAATAACTGTTGCTTACTTATACGAAAAAAATATACTTATTCAGCTTTGGTTCTTAGAGATTTTCGTTTTCTTTGAACCTTTAAGACCTTTGGACCTAAACCTAATCAACCTTGTTACACTATTAAACTGTCTACTTCGTCTGTGCGCTCCGTCGTATAGTGACTTTGCAAAACGGTAGCAGAGTGTGGGTAAAAAATGCCGGTAAAGTTTGTTGAAATGTGATCTCCGTTGGAAAGTTATACAAGAAATACGTTGATATCTAACAAGTAACAGTAGTGGGGGCTGACCTTGAAAGCGGCTTCACTCTCGTCATCTAGACTTTTATTTATTATTGGCCATCTGCTCTATTCGTCAACTGAGCATTTCTAGGAAAGATAAATCGACCGTGCAGTGCTCAAAATGTCAGTCAATCACCACTTAATGTCCTGCAATTTAAAAGTCGGTGATATTAACATACTCCGGGAACCAAGAAATCCCTGGCATGAATTGTGTGGCGTTATAGGTCAGGAAGACTGTTCCCCGCAAGAAGCGGCCGGCTGGCTCCACTTCGGCCGGTGCCGCTGTACGCCGAATGGAAGATAAATTGTCATCGATTCTCGCAGTGGTGGGACCTTGGCCGCAGATATAAAAGACGCAAAGGAGATCCTAAGCAAGCAGGAATAACTCACCTTCGAGAATTCGGAGCGGCTAAAGAAGATGGAGGGGCAAGCCGAGTGGCAGCTGGCACTAATACAGACATTAGTAAAGGATAATTAAGCCCTTAAAACAGAGGTGACCAAATTGAGTTCACACCTGAACCGAGCGGAGCAGGGGCTCCGGGCAGATCGATGGAGATCAGGGGGGTTCTGGTGAAGCCTGGGGTGTCACCTGCGGTGGTTGCGATCAGGATCGGGGCCTGGGCGGGGGCCAGTTTCAGCGAGAAGCTCACTACTGACGAACTGGACGCGGTCGAGTGCAGAAGGCATCGGGGAGATGACCAGCGTCTACCGGCGATCATAGCGAGGTTTGTGCACCAGTCAGTCCTGAATGAGCTGATCCGGCTTCGTGAGATGAAGAGGGACTTCTCCACCCATTAATGGGAGGACGACACACGGATCTACATCGAGGAGATGACTTTAGACAACCGGCACCTTTACAGGTTGGCAAGGCAGATGAGACTGGCAGGGAAGGTGAAGTTCGTCTGGTTCCCTGAAGGTAGAGTCAAGTGAAGGCGGGATAACGGCCTACCGGTTGTCGACATTGAAGACTGGATGTCATCGCGTAAATTCCCCTCAATCGTTCTGTTCTAGTTTTATTTCATTTTTCTGGAACAATAATTTCATTTTTCTGGACCAGTAGTTCCATTTATTTCTACATGCCACAAATCCTCTTTGGCACATACCCCGACCTGCTTCTACTACGCCAGCCTCCATCCCCAAACCTGTTTTTTTTGTTTTTTACTCATTCCAGTCTTTCTCCTTCCCTTCTTTATATTTCTTTTCATTATTTTTGTTTATATTTTTGTTTGTTCATTATTACTTTTTTTCCAAACGATGTCTTCCCACTAGTCAGGGGGTTTTCCAAACTCCTCTTCGGTATGACTGATGTTTAAACAACTGTCCCATAAATTTCCAATCCCTACCTGCCCGTTATGATGTATTCTTTTTATATTTTACCAAAACCTTTTTCCAAATTATCACTGTGTCCTAAACATGGCTTAAACCCTACATCTGTTTCCTTCCTCATCTGTCTCCCTGCCCAACTATACCTTTCTCCGCCATGACCAGGTCAGGAATTCCTGTCAAGTTAGTAAAACAATGCCTTCCAGTCATCCTGTGTGTTCTTCTCCATATTTAAACTTTTCCCCTTCAAAACTCAGCCTTCCAACTTTTAAATTTTTAGTCCAATCCTTAAAAAATCCTTCGCCAAGATTCAGGGAGACCTAGATCGGATCAGTGCCTGGGCAAACCTGAATAAACAGAGGTTAAATGCGACGAAAACCCAGGCAATTTCATAGGCTCTAGTTTCCTCCTCAGATCCTTTGCTGATATTCCTTCTTGAACCCTTAATAACCATCCCATCACTTTCTGCTCCACCATAAAAAAACCTAGGGATAACCATTGACCAAACCCTCTCTTGGAACCAACATACATAACCCACATTTCCTATTAGTCAATGGGTACCCAGATACTATTCCATAGCTTTCACCATCTGCTCCCCTACCTACACGTCAACTCCTTGTATCCTCCCTCATTTTCTTCCCTTCTCCCTTATATATACAATATTTTATACTTTAAATCCTCAGTACACTCCCAGAATAGAAGATCCCATATCTCTCTGTCCTTTATACTCCTGCCCACTAAACTGCAGCATACAACCTTCCTTAATCGCTCTAATACCCTGTGGAATTCTCAAACTCCTAATACTCGCCATGTGCCACCCTTCATGCTTTAAAGCTCTCCTATTCCAACACCTCCTCCCCATCCAAAGAGACGGTCTTCATTTATTCATTTATTATATTATATTTACTGAATTTTATTTTTAAATTTAATATTTTTATTTAATTGTATACTATATATAGATATATCTTAGCTGCCAGCTGGTATGTCACAGTTTTGTTTTATTTTGTATTAATTTAATGGTATTTATTTAATGTCATACTACACAGACTTCTGCATATAGTTATTGTTGTTTTTTTATTTCTTTCCATCTATAACTTTATTCGCTAAAACCTGTTAAATAATTTCATAATTATTATTATCTTCCTAGAGGATTACACTTTATTTTACATTTTCATTATTTTTTATTATTATGATGTAATAGTTCTTTTTATTTGTCAAATGTGAATTTGTCATCTAAACATTAATGTTATTCAAAGGGGACTTTGTCCCAGAGTAAAATTTGTTTTCTACTTTATTCTATTCTACTAATGACAAGTTAGTAATTAAGGTAGAACTCATAGTTTGATATAACAATTTAAAACATTGACACCACTTAATATAGTGTAGAACTAATAAGTTACAGATGCTTTCCAATGTTTCTTGAAAATGCTTAAAAAAGTTAACATTATTTGATAGCTGCTAATACAAACAAACATTATTGCAGAAAAAAATGTTAGCTAGGGTCTTAAGAGTTAGGCTATAAAACAATTTTGGCAAGCACTCATCACCCCCAACCTAACTACCTAAAATTGATCACATTTATATATTACATATTTTGATCCCTTCAGCCATCTATGCCTTCCCTGTGATCTTCAGTATCAGCTATTAATTGAAAAAGTGTGCATGATTCAAAAATAGACATAATTTCAAGGTGCCTTTGGTTCAGCGCAAAATATACAAACATACAAGCACCTAAGCAGCAGTATCAGGAACGCTTTTTTTTTGATTTTGTTATTTTTTTTGTCATAAGCCTAGAATTTTGTCAAACAAACATTCAACACACAGCATCTTCTTTATATTTTTACAATGACTCCTAATTACTAAAACTAATAAATATCAGTCATACATTATGTAGGATATTGAAAGATAAATTGTGTTATGTTGTCCAGCCTGAGAGATAACAGTGTTGGATCCTCTACGTTTGTTACGGGAGTTGATTAAGAATGTTGATTATGAACATGTACATCGTGTATAAAAAGTAAAATAAACGTGTGTTATTAATTCAACAAATGTTTCATTGTTCCGAAATCCTTTAGTGGCGACGAGGATGGGATTGCTGTCCACATGATTAGTTCGTGTTTACACGTTAACGGAGTGAAGTTTCGAGTTTCTACAATTCTGTTTTCGGTGACGTTACATCGTGGACGACATTCAAAAGGTCTCGACTTTATTATACACAGAAATATATATATATATATATTCTGTAATATATATATTGTAACATTCATGATATTTGAGAATATCATGACCAGCCACCCTCCCACTTTGTCCAGCATCAGCCCTTATGCTCTTAGGAGTGGGGATGAGATGAAGGGCGAGTTTTAGTCAGTCTTAGCTAAGAGCCAGAGAGCAAAGCAGAGCAAGCTCCCGTTCCGTTGACGGTCATCGACACAAGCAGAGGAGAAGCAGAAGAAGAAGAAGAAGATTACACGGATATCATCGATTGGGTGATATAGATATTGTTTTTTTATTATGGATCCATTAAAAAGAGATTGAGCTCAATTTTCATTTTTTTTATATAACTAATTAGTAGTAACTATCCTTGTTCAAAAGGAATTGAATATTTTTTTGTATAATTAATGTCAGCACTATTTATAATTATAATTATTTGTTATACCCATTTTACTTGTATATATTTCACAATTCCCAGTTTCTCAATTTATTAATAACTATAACATTAGCCTTGAGATCGGGCGATTCAATCGGGATAATTTCCTATGTCGAAGACATAAAAACAAGTTGAATTAAAGATCTCATGACGGACCTACCAAATTAGTTAAGGTCAATTGATCTAATAAATTAGAAAATAAAATGGTAGAAAATGAGGTAGGTTTCAATATATATACAGAAATGGCCGAAGAAGAAACCAAGAGTTTAGTCGGAACTTTGAGAGAATTTACACTCGATAAAGATTAAGATAAGGGGCATCGCCAAGTCGAGAACAGAACATTTCTTTATTTCAAACGGGATAAAGAATGACGAGAGAAAGAGGGCTCTTCTGTTAAATTCGTTGGATGACTCAGCGTATAAACTGATTTCCAACCTGGTGGTTCCCAAGAAACCGGAGGATAACACGTATGTTGAATTAGTTAAATTATTTGATTCACATTTTTTAGGTGCGGAATCCGTTTTTCCCACTAGATACAAATTTTATAACGCCACGAAAGATACTACGGAAACGGTTAACGACTGGATTGCCAGACTGCAGTCATTGGCTGCTAACTGTGCTTTTGGAGCTCGATTCGACGGAAATTTGTTAGATCGTTTTGTTATCGGCATGAACAAAGGGCCGATTAGAGATCGTTTATTCGAGGAGGATGCGGAAAAGGCCCAGTGGGACAATGTAGTCAAGATAGCAACATTGAAAGAAGCTTCTTCCACAAATTATGATTTAAATGAGTTTTCATGTAGTGTTCCAATCAAAAAAGAGCCCGTAAATTATGTTAGAGCGCAAAAAACACCAAATCAACAGGCAAATACCAATCACTATTATTCTGCAAGTTTGTGGGGCGACGTGGCATGATGCAAATAAATGTCGATTCAAAGATTATAAATGTAAAGTTTGCAAAATAAAGGGGCATTTACAAAAAGTTTGCCCAAATAAAATCAATTTACCTGCTCCAGATAAGAAGACTGGCAAAACTGAACAAACACATTTCGTCCAAGAAAACTCAGATGAAGAATATCTGTATAAAATACTTGAAGGTAGCGCAAGTGAGTATCAAATTGAACTTGAGATAAATTCCCAGGTTATTTGTTTTGATGTTGACACTGGGTGCCACAGCACTATTGTTCCTAAAAAATTATTTCATGAAAAATTCCCTCAGGTCACCCCAACTCCATGTAAAAAGACTTTTACTACATATCTCAAAGAAAAAATGTCTCCGGTGGGCTATGTCACAGTGGATGTAGAATATCAAGATAGAAAGGTGCCAAATTTGATATTTTATGTGGTTGAAACAGAGGGACCACCCTTGTTGGGTATAGTGGTTCAAAGCTCTGGGATTCAGCCCACTCAATTTTTTTATCAAAATGTGGAACATGGAATTGAGGCAGAAAAGTTGGAGGAGGAACTCAAGAGTTACACCTCTTTAATTTGGGGATAGTGGGATCACCAATCTGCAGATTCTGCAAGAAAGAGGGAGAAACGGCACGTCATATAATATGTGACTGTGATAACTTAGCTAGAAGGCGATACTTTCACTTTGGTAGTGATCGCATTGTAGACCCCAAACTATGTGAACTGATCGATCCATTCAGTATCCTCAGATTTGCAAAGACCGTGGGCCTGTCACATATTTAGGACAGAGACATGGACGGCGCACAATAGGTCTCAGTGAGGCCGCAGTGCAGAAATGCCGGAACAAATAATAAAAAAAAAAACTCAAGAGTTTGTATCCAGAAGTTTTTATGGAAAAACTTGGCAAATATAACAAAGGACAAATCAAATTATATCTTTTACTGGAAGCCAAACCAAAATTTATAAAACAAAGGCCGGTACCGTACGCCATAAGACACAAGGTTGATCAGGAAATTGACTGCCTGGTGCAGGAAGGAATTTTGGAGCCCATTGAGTATAGTGATTTTGGTTCCAGTTATGAAGCGAAATAGCCAAACTAGGATGTGTGGAGATTATAAATTGACCCTCAACCCTTGCTTGAAAATGGATCCTCATCAGTTGCCTAGAATTGAAGATTTGTTCCAGAGATTGGGGGGAAATCGTGTTTGGGCCAAAATGGATTTGAGCCATGCTTACCAACAGTGTGAGTTGTATCTCGAATCGCCCAAACTGGTAGCTATTACCACGCAGAAAGGCTTATTCCAATATACCCGTATGCCCTATGGTATTTGTGTTGGACCTTCCAAATTTCAGAAATTGGTAGACAATGTGTTAGCAAGAACTGAGGGGGTGGTACTGGATGATGTTGTGGTCGGGGCACCGGATTTTGGGACATTAAGAAAACGAGTCATAGAGGTTCTTGAAAGATTCAAGAAAGCAGGGTTAACCCTTTCTGCAAAAATGTGCGAATTTGGAAAAACATTCATTGAATATATCGGATTCAGAATTGACGCTTCAGGTTTACATTCCACTGATGAGAAAATAAAATCTATAGTAATGGCACCAAATCCTAAAAATATTAAAGAGCTGCAAGCTTTTTTGGGGTTTGTGAACTATCTGGCGAGATTTCTACCTGCACTGTCATCAACCCTCCACCCTCTTCACCAGCTTCTGAAGAAAAACATTCGATGGGATTGGAATGCCAGTTGTCAAACCGCTTTCACAAAAATCAAGAGGATAGTCGAGGAAAATCGCTCTTTAGCCCATTATAATCCAGATTTGCCTATCAAGTTAACCGTTGATGGTTCGGATCAAGGACTGGGAGCTATAATTTCACAGGTCTATCCAAATGGAGAAGAAAAGCCATTAGCTTTTGCTAGCAGAACGTTGACTATAGCAGAAACGAAGTATAGTCAATTGCATAAGGAAGGCGCTGCATTGGTGTATGGTGTGAAAAAGTTCCATTTGTATCTTTTTGGAAGGGAATGGATATTGGCTAATGACAATCGACCCTTGTTATCAATATTTGGACCAAAAAATGGAGTGCCAATTTGTGCGGCAAACCGTTTGCAACGTTGGGCGCTACTTCTAGCAAATTATAACTATGATGTGGAATGGGTGCAGTCAAATAAAAACAGCGCAGAAGGGCTCGATTTATCGAGAGCACCACTAAAGACTGATCCGGAAATAGGAGAAAGTTTGGACCCAGCGCTGTTTTACGTATTCGAAGAAAACGAAACTCTACCTCTACAGTTTAAAGTCATCTTGTTGTGGACAAAGAAAGATGGCATCCTGAAGAAGATATCAACGTATCTGAAAATCGGATGGCCTCATACCATCCCGGAAGAACTCCTCCCGTTTTCTCATCTCCGTGATGAGCTCCATGAAGAGGAAGGGGTACTCCTATGGGGAAATCGAGTGATTGTGCCGACAAAACTTCGATCCTCAGTGCTTCACGAATTGCATGATACACACATGGGGATAGTGAAAAGCAAGGCACTAGCACAATCATATGTGTGGTGGCCAAAAATTGATGCGGATATAGAGGAGACGGTAAAGTCTTGCATACCCTGTAATTCGGTGAAGGACAATCCCCAGAAAGCTGCTTTAATTCCATGGGAATGGCCAACAAAACCCTGGCAAAGGCTTCATATGGACTGGGACCAGTTGCGGGTCAGTATTACCTAGTAGTAGTGGACAGCCATTCAAAATGGGTGGAAGCTTTTCCTACGAAATCAAAGTCTACGGAAGTGACAATAAAAATTTTACGCAAAATTTTTGCCAGATTTGGGCTCCCCGAGATATTGGTGTCTGATAATTACGCATCATTTGAATCATAATAATTTCAACTTTTCATGAAAAGGAATGGGATTGAACACAAGAGAGGGGCACCTTATTACCCTGCTACAAATGGAGCGGCAGAAAGCAGTGTCAGAACAATCAAACGGTTGTTAAAAACCGCATTAGCTGAATCAACTAGTACAGACCTCAACAAAGCTCTGAACAGTTTTCTGTTACAGTATAGGAATATTCCTCATGCCACCACAAATGTGTCACCGGCACAAGCTCTGCTTGGTCACTGTTTGAGGACCAGATTGGATCTCCTCCGCCCAAATCCTTCAAAAACATCTACTAGAGTTGAAACAAAACAAAAACAACAAAATTAAATTGCAATCGGGAAAGGCACTGCCATCAGACAAATTTGCTGAATCAAAAGATGTTTGGGTGAAGAATTTTCAGAAAGGGGAGAAGAAATGGGTTAAAGGAAGAGTTATCAAATGCTTGGGTCCCAGAAGAAGAAGAGTTTACATCCCTGATATAGATAAGACATGGATACGTCACATAGATCAACTCAGAATATCTTTACAAGGGCCTAAAAGACCAGAAGACAACGTTGATACTCCGGAATACAACAACTCATCGGACTGTGATGAATCATCTGATTGGCTGGGATGGCCTACTCCTTCACCAAAGAACAAAGCATATGATCCTAAAACTGTTACAAGTCAGGACACCGAGTCAGTACCAGTGCAGCGAAGTCCAGCTGAACAACCGAGCGATCATCAGCAGGCTTAACCAGGGACCAGTACGTCAAAGGACAAGGACAGGTCTCCACTCTCTGTTGAATCTGGGGGCGACCTGAGCAAAATCGAACTGTTCCTCGCCATCTAATTAATGAGCTTTAATGTCTTATTAAGAAGTGAAAAGAAAAAAAAAAATGTTTCTTGCTAAAATTGTTTCTTGTTTTGTTTTTGTAGAATTTATTTTAGTAGAGGGGAAAGATGTGGGATATTGAAAGATAAATTGTGTTGTGTTGTCCAACCTGAGGGATAACAGTGTTGGATCCTCTACGTTTGTTAGGAGAGTTGATTAAGAATGTTGATTATGAACATGTACATTGTGTATAAAAAGTAAAATAAACGTGTGTTATTAGTTCAACAAATGTTTCATTGTTCCGAAATCCTTTACATTATTTAAAAGAGATTGCTAGCTAGACTAGATCAACAATCCAGATGTTCCTAAATCCTAAGTAATCAAAGAACAAAACTAAAGCATATAAAGTTACAAAAATTTTGAGCTGCATGGCTTCTGTAATAGAAAGATTTAACAGTTTGTGATTTCAGTAAGGATAGTTACTTTTTCTTTTTCTTGTGACAGTACCCAGAACAAAATGTTAACATTTCACTAATGCTGTCTTGAAAAGAGTATGTGCTATCCTCCAAATTTTCAACTTAACACAGCTATATAGCAACTTTTATTTTCAAAAGATTTCATTTAAATTTTACTTATGAGTTTAAGAAATTTAAGTTATACTTCTAATAACACTTATTGATCTTAAAACTTTTTCAAAAAAGGTTTTTATTGAATAAAATTTTAAATTAAAGTTATTTAATAACTGTTTTCAACATTTTTCAGATAAAGTTTTAGTTAAATAAAGTATTAGATAATTTGATTTAATAGTTTAATCAAAACTTATAAATAAAATTTTCTTTTCACAGTTATTTCATATTTTTAAAAATAAAAGGTTTTGTAACACTGTAAAAATTAAACTTTTTGTATTAAGTGAAAAACTTTTTACATCCTTGAGTAAAATCCTTGAGTTTTTACATGCACTGAAGTGGTGAAATAAAAAAACATTTCACAATAAGCAAAAAAAAAAAGCATATTAGTCACAATAACAAGCTTGCTACTAATTTAATATAAAGCCACTGTAATGACCTGAATTAATGAATACATCTTTTTTTTATTTGTTTTTACTGATTTTCTTATTCCTTGAAACTTACAGTACACTGCCCATAATTAAAAACAAAAAATATTTTTGTTCATATTTTCTTGGGAAAAAAGGGGTGTCTTATACGCCCATAAATACAGTACATCACAAATTTTGACAACAGTAAACTCTTGTCTGAATACGCACAAACCTGTAAATAATGTATAAATCACCATTTAAAGTGTGAAACTGGTACCAGGAGTCGATTTGTTCATCGAACTGGCCCGAGGTCTGGGTTAGCTGGAGATGGAACTAGCTGATGGAATATTGCTGGTTGTATCGAGGGTTAGGCACTTGCAGTTGCAAGCAGTCACGGGGCACTCCTGATGCTCTCTGCGACAGAAATAATTAATTTATTTTGGTTTTTCACAATTGGTAAACTTAACAACAACCTTAGCCTTAACAACTGGTAACAATTTGCAGTAGTGACAGAACATGAAATAACTACAGAAATAATAAACACCTTTAATAATCACAATTAACACCTTATGTCAAGTAACATAACATGTATTTTTTTTTTATTTTGTGCGAGATTAAATGTTTCATGCTGGCAGGCAGCGGGGTGGAGGCCTTCCTGATAGTAATCTGTATGGCATTAGTTGTAATTGGCTGCCTGCTTCCTGTGCTGTTTCTGGAGCAGTTCTCCAGGTGAGACTGGTTCAGGAAAAATCAGTTCTTCTGCATCAATCTGAGTGGAAATATCCTTTGTTTTTTGTTAGGCCAAAACTTACTTTGGGTGCCCCCCACCACAATAGGGGTTTGTACCCCCCATATCCCTCCCTTCTTTCCTATTCCTAATTTCCTTTGAATAGTTGCATTGCAAGCTTTACCAGTTACATAATAGTAAGCTTCTTTTCTTTTTTTTTTACTTTAATTCATTATTTTTATTCATTTGCTCTGCACATCTAAGCCTACCAGAAAACCTTATTTCTCTTCTTTAATTTTTATAGAGTTATCTATCACCTTATGTAAGTGTAAGGAGCCCTGATGCAATACTACTTGAAAATAACTGTTGAATGAAAAATGGGGGGTCATTTACTTTACAATAGAAATATTTACACTCCCAATAAACGAATTGAACCAAATATCATTTGTTTTTCCATATTTTATATGGTCCGCTGCCAGCTCAAACCTGGGCAAACTAGACCATTTGGTTGTTTGTTAGTCTCAGTATGGTGGAACATTTTCATGACTATCCAACGAAGACAGATATTGGACAGTATGAAATATTCTATGATCTCCAGGCCCCTTCTTAGAATATCCGTGGTATAATTTTGTATTTAGTTTATAAGTTATTCCCTATAGAAATAAAGAAATATATGCATTTTTTTTTTTAGTGCATGACTTTCAACTATCAGAGTATTTCCAGGTAATCTATTAGTGGTGTATGAAATATCCTAACTAAATAATTAAAGCTGAAACCAGCACATTCCTTCGAATCTCCTGAACAGGAAATAAATATCTGAAACATGAGGCATTCACATACCACTGAAGTGATTTACATGTGACGTACTGAAGAAAAGTTCAATTTTTATTAATACCAGCTTTAAGAAACATTTCACTACAATAAATAAAAGAAACACACCATTTTTACATTAGTAAAATACATCAAAATAGCTAGTCAACTGCATTTATAAATTACATCTTAAATAAAATTCAAAATACAGCAATTTGTATAGTGATAGCATGGCTAAAATCCCTTGTTAAATTATACTAATTGATGGTGAAAGAGAAAAAATAGTAACACCCTGGATTTCTGCCCGGGATCTTCTGATTACCAGTCAGATGCCCTTACCTAATAGGCTATTTATGTCCGAGTGCTAACAGAAAGTACCGTGGGTAGTATTGGGCATAGATAGCCTAGCAAAAAGGATATCTGAATAGTAAACAGAAGGGCCAAGGTCCTTTTTAACTAATAATTATTAACATTTACACCATTGGGATTACATACCACTACTACTAATAATAATAATAATCAATAATTTGAATTAATTGCCCAAGGTAACACTAAATCTTACTTGAACCAACGAGTAATGTGTGCTGCGTGACCCCCGTGTCTGCATGTCTGGCACCATGTATACCATGAATCAAACGGGTTGACAAGAACTGACGAAGCAGGAGCAGAAGGCAGATAGCAAGAAGCAGTGCCCATGTGAACCAGGCATATGGCACAGCGAGGCTGCGGTTTTCTGCAGTTCGGGCAGCAAGACATCTAAATAAAAAATGAATATATTGTTATGACATTTGATATTATAAATTTTATTTATCAAGAATTTAAAATAAAAGGGCGTTAATCGCCCCGTGAATCAAGAAGGCGATAAAAACAAAGGAGGGAGGTTTTGAAAAAACAAGAGAGCGAGAGTGTTAGCGTCGTCATTGGGTCAGCCCGTGAGACAAGTTGTTATCTGAAGATAACGAATGTTGTAAAAAATTAAAAATTCTTTTAGTTAATGGTGATTGGGCTTATAGGAGAACGGAAGAGGAGTTTTATGAAAAGAAGAAGGATTGATGTGATATAATTGAATTTTCCAGACCAAGTTAAAGAAGGACGAAGAAAATAGTTGAACTATAAAAATAAAACGACATGAAAATTAGTAAATCTGGTCAGTCGGCAATAACATTAAGGTAAAATAGTAAATTTGTAAATAATATTATAATTTATCAAAGACGTACTTATAAAATTAATTAAAGAAAGTTTTTGTAATATCTAATTTTCCTTTTGCTAGAGTTATTCCTTTATTAACAGAACCTAAAATCTCAGATAAAAATTTAAAATTTAAGCAATTAAATAAAAAACATAATAATATACATATCAGCTTCAGTGGTGCAATGAGTATAAGTAGTATTGTTAATTAAACTTACTGGTTAATCCAAGGATCGAATGCCTCTCCATTTTTTAGGGCTTTTTTCTTTATTTAAAAAAAAAATTAATATTTACGAACTTAATTGTATTACATCAATTATAAATTAAAATGTACTTTTTTCAAATATTTATAAAGGAAATAAAAGAAGTTATTGTTGAACACTTAGATAGACAAAAGACGATCACCTCAAACCTATTTAAAAGAAGAGAGTTAAGTAGAGGCTCTCCTTTCAGGTTTATCAATTAGGTATCCATCCCAATTTAGCTGTCTCTATTCATGTTATTGTTATTGGGAGGAGTAGATAATGTATGAAAGTAATGTCAATAATTGTAAACTATTCCTAACTCCTAACTATTCCTAAAAATGTAGCTCAATATCAGGGCTAAAAATTTGGGTATTTCCATGGGAAAAGGAAGAAGGATGTACGACTAGATGGGGTCAAAAGGAGACAAACACTCAGTGAAGAAAGAATATAAAAGAGTTTGATCTAATACAAAGAGCAAAAAGGTAGATGGTTCTATGTGTTTTAATATATCTAACTATAAAAAACAGTTTGTTTAGTTTAGGCTAGATCAGATTTGCAGCAGACATAACTTTCTGCAGTCGGTATAACTGGTAAGAATCAAATAATATTTCAACTAATAGCCGATAAGAGGATCTTACATAATTTTCCTCTACAGGCTAATAAGGGGTGACAACAGTGCTAAACAGGGAAAATGATTTCATCAATAAATAATTACTATGGAACAATGATAGCAGGGGGGTTAGACCCTACCCTTAACATGTTAGGGGGTGATTTTGAGAAACTCAGATGTGATAGGAAAAAAAAAAAGTTCACATAACATTGAAAATGCTATAAGAATACCCATAATATCTGAATCATTATGGTGCCCTTCATATTATAATGTAGTGAAATATGCTAAAATTTCAATAAACACTTCTCAGGCTCCCACAACGAAATTTATTTATAAAAACATCACTTAAAACCAACAAATGTGATTGTTTCCCTATAGTACTGACCTTGATTAATGTACACCTTGACTTTGAGGATAATAAACTTAGACTGTTACATAAAGGTAATCTGCTTAAATGATGTTCCTAAATGATATTAATGATCTTATGACTAGTGTAGAATGTATTACCAACAATGATAGTCTTTCATGGCGATTATAGACTACCCATCGATAAATTTATTGACTACTATGAAAAATTAGCCAAAAACTATGCAATATAAAATAAAAGATAAGAATTTAATTACTATAAAATCAGATAAAGGTAAATCCATAGCCATCCTGAGAAAATAAAAATTACATCAATAAAACTATTCCTGTGATCATAGTCAATGCAGCAGACAAATATAGATGGACAAAAATATAACACTTTTTTTAACTACAAATAGTGCAGAACCTCATTCAACTTAACATGCGTAACTCCAAATTATACCTAGATGATTTGGAAAACCGGAATATGTCTGATATGAATCTACTCATCTACAAAATTAAATATTGGATATGATATATATATATATATATATATATAAGTTATCATCTATCGGCTTTAGACGATTAAAAAAAAAGAATGAGGATCAAGGAAAATGATATTTGAACAACAGCTAGGTTTAAACTGTCTTAATTCCACTTCTAATCCTCTATATATGTTTACAGCCTTTGTTTACATAGGGCTACGTGGTATTAGGCCTAACATAGCCACACCACGAGCCTTAACTTGTATATATACATATCATATTGGATATATGATGGGTTGCTTCATTGGCAGTCAGAATGAATATAAGGAGAAGTCCAGTTGTTTAAATGCTATAAACAGTATTATAAAATTTATAACTCAAAAAGAAAAAGACCAATAGATAGATTTTTTGGGCATGACAATGAGTAAAAGAAGTAAATGAAGCCAGTCATCGAGTAAAGACAGTTCTGTTAACAAGTATATCATAACCATCCTGTTTTTCATAGAAGTTTATATGGCTTTAAATTTTAGATTCAAGATAGAAGAAGGGTGGCCATAAGGCTAAGTAGTATGCTATTGTATTCATGTTGTTGATTTTTTCTTTTTATTATAAATAAGATAAAGGTTATGTGTTTTTTTTGGCTAGTATCATTAATATTATTTTATTGTGTGCTATGTAATGCTCAAAAAATTAAAGCATTTACAAAAATATTACAATGTAGTTTCTAATTATTAATATAAGCAAGTCAAAAGTAAATTTTTATTCACTGAGATTCCATTACTTTCACCACTAAATTAGAAACGGCAAAATATTGAAAGTTTGATATTCTTTGAGAAAAGCTGTGGAGGAAAATATAAAATTCTTGGAATGGTAATAGAACTTTTTTCATCAAGATGTCTATTGTTAAAGATGTACAATTAATTATATTCTAAGAATTTTAAGAAGAATGATATAAGTAAAGAAAGTGGCGGACAACTGAAAGGAGAAATAATTAATTATAAGTAAAACTAAAACGTTATTCATTTGGTCTCTTAATAAATTTTCTGGATAATTTATTTACTACTATACTATTAATTCCTATAGGACTAATAAGTGAGCACTTAATATTAATACATTTGTATTAAATTCAAAACTATGTATTTTAAAAATTATATTAAGTTAATACAATATACTAACCTTGTACTGATTGGCAGAATTCGCCATCCTTGGAAAAGGAGAATATTTGGCTCTTGTATGGTTGAGGGCCGAAGCACTCTTTCCGCAAAAGTTACATGAGACGTAAACCTGTTGTTCAGGTTGAGAAGGTGCTCGTTTGTTATGAAGAACATCAAACTCAGCTCGTTCGGTCCACAAACGCCAAGTGTCCAGCAATTCCCGATAGCTACAGTTCCACAAAAGCATTAAGTTAAAAATCCAAGATTCAAATGAACGAATCATTTATTCAATTGAATTAATGTACTTACAACAATCTTTGAAGTTTGTTATAAGTACAAGTTTAAATAACAAACATAAAACTAAACATTATTTATTGATAATAATCAGTTCATTTTTCGACATGGGATGGCCATGGAATGAGGCCCCAGTCTCAGGCCTTAATCAGTGTTTGAAATAATTGTAATTAGCACTTAATTAATTGCAAATACAAACAGTATAAATATTTTCTGAAAGTTTCCAGCTTTCAAAATAAAAAAACTTCAAAATCACATCATGATCCCTTCAGATAAACCTTCCCTTCACTCTTACCTGCCCAGGTTTTAAAGTGAGAAGCTAATAAAGTAAATTTGGTATCGGTGACACTTTCTTTAATTTTGAAACAACAAATTGACTTAATTTAACTTCAGGATTAAAACTACTACTTTATAACAGCACCTCACAATTTTCAAATCAAAATTCAGGTATACAAAAATTATTACATGATGCTTAAAAAAAATTGTTGTAGTTGCAAACCTATTTATCCAATACTGAGCTGCTTCATGTTCCAAAAGATAAGGAGGAAAAGCCCTCATCGCGAGGACACTGGCGCCTTGTACATCGCTTGTGTTGTCCAAGTAACACTGGAGCAAGGGTACAACCTCAGGACACATCCCTAAATTATATATTGCACTAATTACTAAATATATCATTTTTTATGGAATTTATAATGGATTAATGAAGTTCTTGGTTACTACAATTTGCTAACCCTGCATTACAGCAGACAAAAATATACATAAATTCAAGGTACTTTTAACTAACCAGTAAGAATGACTCCACATAGGTCTCCTTCGTGAGTTAACTCATCTGTTAAATTGTTAATGTATTCAGCCAATCGAGAGTCTGATAGAAAAGTTAGAGCAAATCCAACTCTATCTATTACAGCCATACCTCGTTCATTCTATAAAAAGAGATATACTAAAATTTAATTTAAATCATTTAAAATTGTGATGACCAAATAAATACAATCCATGATAAAAATCTACAATGCAATGAATGAACCATGGTAAATGCTAAAAAGTAAAAAGGAATAATTCTATATTCCTAGGGTGGAGCTGAAAAAGTGTATCCTGAAATTTCATGTTGGCCTAAACAAAGTGCTGTGGATACTCAAATTTGAAAATATATCACCCTAGGCTAAATTAGTTAACAACAGTCTAATCGACAAGTGATCAATTTAAAAAAAAAATGTTAGATTTATTACTGTGAGCTTTGTATACTAATTAATTTGTAAAAACCTTAATGTTCCTCAAGTCAAAATCAAAATATCCCTTACTTTTAGTAAATTTATTATTTACATAATTATAGAAAAAGGCATTGATGGAACAAAGGAGTTGATGGATATTGAATGTATGGACTGAGAATTCGGTCATCAAAACTAATGAACAAAATACATAATCTCCACTTTATAACCTAATATGCCAAACTATTAAACCAATAAACATCACAAAAGACAATCGAATTTCTCGAATCCAAGAGTTAGTGCACACTTTTCTATCTACTTTATATATTATATTAACAAAGCAATACAATTTATGAGTAATATTTCACTTACAATTACTAATTCGTAGCTATCAGTGTCATCAGTAAGGAATGCGAAAATTGCTCGAAGATAAGGATCCGCTAATTTTTTGCGAGAGGCCACACAAGCTTCCCTCCAAACACTGTTTTTATCATCAGTATAACCTGCATGAATCAAATGTGTCAAAACAAAAATTTAAACTAATAAATATCAGTAAATCTACATGGTCTATACCTGAAAGGGCCATCGATACTGTGTTGTATTCTGTCTCAGAGAGCAGTTTTATTGCAAGTTTAAGTTGTAGAGAGAAAACTGCTAAAGCAGCAGCTTTGGTGACGAACCCTGGAAGAAGATGTGAATATGCCTTTCTATCAATTGAATAAGAAATATAAGACACAATGTAGAGAAAATGTCATCTTCTTCAAAAGCTTAGGGAAGTACTTAAAAGCAAATGCTATTGAATCAATGTGAAGTTTAAATGGCTCAAAGTCTGATGTGGTAGGATTGCTTCATATTGAGGACAACCCCTCCACAATAGTTATTTGTTTCTGACTAAGAGAGGTCCGAAGGTCATCTCAGATGCAGACAATATCTACACAACACTAAACTTATCAGTTGTTTGTTGTTATTAGTTTTGAAATTTATTAGACGAAACAGTATCGCTCATTTTCTTAATACTAGATTTTTTCTGGACGAGGTGTTCACATAAATACAAAATTTCCTTACCTTCCTTTTCTAGCTGATGAATTGCTTGATTTAAAATGAGCTGATCATGAATAAACATCCAGTTACAAAGGTACAAGGCTTTATCTCGAACTTCACTCCTGAAATTGGAATTTAGTTTAATAATAGTGAATAATGTCATTTACTTTATTTCCTTATTTTGTAATATCCACTGTCAGTAACAAGCTCTATTATAAATGAAATGAAAGAAAACACTTTATTCTGGGAAATTGTCCCTAAGAATAACAAAATAGGAATCTCTAGCTGAAAAAAAAAAAAAATACATAACATTACACAAATTTGATAAGCTTATAACTAATAAAGGGGCTATGCACATATGAGATTACTACAAAAATCAACCAACTTCTTCACCATGAATAAATAGAAGTTACCATCTTCTTGGCCCAAAAAATATTTACCTACGTTTCCATGTTTTAATAACAAAAACCTTAGTCATCAGTTAAGAGAGGGGGAAACTAATGCATGACACAGCTGAAGCCCACTTAGCACCAGTGGTCCAGCCTCTGACCTCCCTATATAAGGCCGTTTCTAATGAACATCATCTGAAAAACCACGGGCATGAACTTGCATCAGTACCTCCAGCAAAAGGCTCGGCAGTAAAACACTCGTTCAGGGTGTATTTACAAGTCCAAGAGTGGCTTAATAACCACTTGTCGCCAGAGAAGTGAGGGTGGGCCCAAGGAGATGATAAATCATCCAATCCACTTGCTCCTGAAACAATTCTAAAATCCATTTTTTCGTCGCTGATCAACGAAAGGGTGCGGAAGAAGGTGTAGATAATGCCATGAAACATGTACCAACAGCCCACCTCTCAATTATGACGAATTGGACATTGCTTTTGGGAGAATAAAGAAGAAAATTGATTACCTTTCATGATGATAAGATACCGGTGTGTGAACAAAATACTTAATTTATCCTCTTGTTTATAGTAGACACTCATGTGGTTATATGCTTTTATGTTTTGTGTATACTATGTTTTTCAAATTACTAGCATTAGTGTATTTATTAAAATCTTTTTCTTTGTTCAATATTATTTTTTCTTATGAATAAACCGCTTCAACAAAAATTGTGAAAATTTCAGTTTTTTAACGCTCGCTATCTCCTAAACCATTGATTCAACGACAAAGAGCTCTCTCTCTCACTCTCTCTCTCTCTCTCTCTCTCTCTCTCTCTCTCTCTCTCTCTCTCTCTCTCTCTCTCTCTCTCTCTCTCTCTCTCTCTCTCTCTCTCTCTCTCTCTCTCTCTCTCTCTCTCTCTCTGCCTCTCTGCCTCTCTGCCTCTCTCTCTCTCTCTCTCTCTCTCTCTCTCTCTCTCTCTCTCTCTCTCTCTCTGCCTCTCTGCCTCTCTGCCTCTCTGCCTCTCTGCCTCTCTGCCTCTCTGCCTCTCTGCCTCTCTGCCTCTCTGCCTCTCTGCCTCTCTGCCTCTCTGCCTCTCTGCCTCTCTGCCTCTCTGCCTCTCTGCCTCTCTGCCTCTCTGGCTCTCTGGCTCTCTGGCTCTCTGGCTCTCTGGCTCTCTGCCTCTCTGCCTCTCTGCCTCTCTGCCTCTCTGCCTCTCTGCCTCTCTGCCTCTCTGCCTCTCTGCCTCTCTGCCTCTCTGCCTCTCTGCCTCTCTGCCTCTCTGCCTCTCTGCCTCTCTGGCTCTCTGGCTCTCTGGCTCTCTGGCTCTCTGGCTCTCTGGCTCTCTGGCTCTCTGGCTCTCTGGCTCTCTGGCTCTCTGGCTCTCTGGCTCTCTGCCTCTCTGCCTCTCTGGCTCTCTGCCTCTCTGCCTCTCTGCCTCTCTGCCTCTCTGCCTCTCTGCCTCTCTGCCTCTCTGCCTCTCTGGCTCTCTGGCTCTCTGGCTCTCTGGCTCTCTGGCTCTCTGGCTCTCTGGCTCTCTTGGCTCTCTGCCTCTCTGCCTCTCTTTCTCTGTCTCTATCCCTATCTCATTCTCCCTCTCCCTCTCCCCCTCTCCCCCCCCCGACTAGGCCGCCAGCAAAGGTCAAAGACCACAGGTCCACCCATTTTATCTCTTTCTTGACACTTGTCGGACAGCGGCCGGGTCGTAAAGACCCTAGCAGTGGATGTCCCCCTTAACTTAACAACCAGACAGTAATAAAAACCATAATTCAGTAGAGATGAAAATAAAAAAAGAAAACACAGGAATTATTACAAGAGGATAATGATATATAATAATGATGAATTATATTGTTAGATTGGAGAGAGATAAAGAACTGGTGAAGTCTAGATTCAAATATTGGGAGAGTTGGATAATGAAGAATACCGATGGGATTAGAGTTCCAAAGGTTAGCAGCACTGATAAGAAAAGATCGGTCAAAGGAGGCAGATTTGTAAAAAGAGAAAAACAGCTCGGAAGGGCAGGGGTCTAGTAATACTGGATTTGATCGCTGGCTCGAATAGGAGAAGGTTGTGAAGGTGTGGTCTAAATATGAATTGTAATAAATTAAACAGGATTAATAACGTTTTCAATTCATCAAAATAAAATCACAATCTTTTTCCAAATCAGTTTGACATATTTTAAATATAAGTAATAAATATGGGAAGTAAATGTTAATCGCCTATTACAACTGACACCTAAATCACAGATATTATCCCATCTCAACTTGATGATTGTACTCAATGGACTACTTTTTTATGAAAAATTAAAGAACACAAACAGCACTACGAAGTTCTATTTAAAAACAAATAATTTTCCCTCCATAACCCAACCAAACGGTCTATCTAAATATTTGGAAAGTCCTCAACACAAACTTGAGATCATCAGGGAACAGTAAGCATTTAGAGTACTTAAAATTTGTTAATAAAATCAACAAAGAAACAGTAATGTTCCTAGGTTACTACCCCGAGGTACTATGGATGCAGAAGTTCATGTTATAAGATCAGGAAGCTTTTGTATAGACATCTATTATTTCTTTATGATGTTAAACTAATAATAAATAAAAAATGTGATACTTCTTACTTATAAACTTTTGCTGAGGAACTTATTACTACTCCACTCCAAGGTACAAATGTTAATACTGATTTTGATGTAATAGTATTTGAAGATGTAGTTGCATCAATGCCCAGAACAAATCTAAATAAATACATAAGATTTAATTTTAAAGTGAAAAATAATAAAAAACAAAATCAAAAATTTACAAACCTGATTCCTGGATGATTATTGTTATTAAATGTTGTTATAGTACCATCTTCAACTAGAGATTTACTGTGATCCAACCAAATCCATATTTCTTTCATACTGTCATCATCAACCAATAGAGCATTTTCTCTCAACTCATTCTAAATTACAAAAAAGTGACAAACAATAATATGGAATTATGAAACATACAACCTAAAATATATTGCAAAATATCAACAACATTTCAGTGAGTGGTAAGTTGTTAATTAGGTGATTAGGTAGTTAGATGTAATTATGTAAAAATATGCACCTTTTAACAAGCCTCATGTAATATACAATATATAAGGTACTATGACAATAAACAAAACCAAGTGCTTCAAAACTATATAGATTGTGAAGCAGAGAGAGCTAAAGGGTAAGAATGGAACCCCAAGAACCTCGGGTGACAATCAGACCTAGACAACCCCCACCTGATGAGTAATGATAAAACTCTTGCAACGTTTCAGGGACAAGTTACCACACAATTAGCTCCCAAAAATGAAATAATCCTGTTTGGAAGGCATATCTTAGAATACCTCGCCATGGAAGACAATTCCTGTTTTAAAGTTGATAAATTTAAGTACCTCTGAGAGCACTAAATCCCTCAAACTGCTTATTCAGTCCTGATGTCTCCTCCCATGAAATAATGGCCAACTCCTCTTGTTTCCCCCCATTTTTAATATGTTTGTTTGGTATGCAGTGGCCTCTCTGAGAATCTTGAGGCTCAGTTAAAGCAGGTAATGAATTGTTTCCCTAGATTTATACTCGGGATCCCCACACTGTCCTATTTAGCAGCGTTACTCCAATTTGGGATGGCCGTGCCCCCTGCTCTCCATGGTCAATACTTCCTCAGATCCCTCCTCTTCATTACTATCATGACCAAAAAGTTTCATGTCTCATTCCTTTTACACCCTCCTCCATATAAAATCCTGCAATACCAGATCCAGCCCTTACAAACTGTATTCCCCTTCTCACAAATCTGCTTCCTTTGACCATTTTTTTCTTAGCCCTGCCACTAACCTTTGAAACTCTATTCCCATCAATGTTTGTCATTCATCGACTCTCACAATCTTTAAATCTAGACTTTACTAGTTCCTTATCTCCCTCCAATCTAACAATTCATTATTTGTCATTGTTATTCTTTTTATTTGTTTTTCATACATTTTTTTTTTAACCATTTACTATTTAAATACATTCCAGCAGCTTGTCGTGCTCTTTTCCCCCTTAAAATAATGCTTTTGTTTCAATATTTTGCTGTTGGTTCATCGTAGTCATCATGTATGTACATGGGCCTTTTATTATACATAAGTAAATTATATCAGTGAGATGTAATGTTTTTTTTTTTCAATGTCAACTATAAATTCCTATTTGGTGACTTTTTGCTATTTTTAGGTGACAATATCCCTGAATAAAGAGTTTTTTTCATTTAATGTCATTTCACTTGATATGTTATGATCTATGTGCCACCTGATAGGTATGCCCAGCTGAAACAATAGTTGACTTTAGATGCCCTATATGTCGTTTTCTAACATCTTCTATTCCTTAGTTAAAAAATATTGTTCAAACCAATTTTTGAAGTGGCTTCAATAGTGGGCTCTTTGGGTTAAAACATGACAATTGGTTTCTAAATGTTTTTCCATGACTTGCAATGGTAAATAAGTTTAACAATTAACCCTTTAAAAACATAAGGACTAGATGATCAACACCTCGTTGGTGGGACAGAGTTTAGTTAAATAATGTAAACGTGGCCACAGAAAGTTTAAAATAAAGGTTTTTAATTACTCAATAGACAAAGAAAAAGATCGCACAATAAAACATCAGAATAATTATGCTCTAGATTATTTTCATACAGGGAAATACAAGCAATTATAAATCAGTATTTACTTCAAAATACCTTAAGCCCATATCCTCTAAGAGCTCTTTTCTTCATGGCACTTGATATGTCCCCCAGCTTCTCGTAAATGTCATCTGCATCACTTACCATCTTCAAAGTCCTTTGCCCACTAGTCCAAACAACATTTGACATTGAAGACCAGTTAAGAGTCATTCTCTCAAAAACAGTATAATCCATTATAGAACCTGTAAGTCAAATATCAAACTTTTGAGTAACGAATATAAATAACTTGTCAGTTTAGAACTTAACATTTTCAAAATTTATATTATATTCTCACAGGTAAGTTTCCCATAAGACTTATGGGAGTACCGGATCCAATAGGCAATCTGTGATTACAGAAAGCAGCAGTAATTAAGAAAATCCAGTTTGGCATTAAACATTAAAATGTTTTATTTCATTACAATTCATTAGCAATCAATTAAAAAAATAAAAGATTTTTTTTAATATAGTATTCAGATGCCAACAACTATATTTAGTGAATTACTCCTTATTTCATTTGTATCAGTTGATTGTTAATTATTACTTCACTCTTATGTTTAATTTAGGCTAAAAGGTGGGCTATCAGGAAATAATTCACTTTCAATTAAGGGATTTAGACCCAGTACCCTCACATTATGAAGCAGCTATGCTTTATATTTTATTTATTTAATTAATAACTTTTAAAAACTAGTTATATTTTAAATATATCTTAATTTTTACTATCAATTATAATTGAACTTAATAATTATTAATAGTTTTAATTCAATTAAAAAATATTAATATAAGTTATTTCAATGATTTTTATTTTATTCATATAACTAAATCGAAGAAACTGACTGGGCCCACCTGCTGCTAAAATTAACTGCACTAGAAGTTGCAGTTCTTGGATGAACCGCTAAGTGAGGTTTGAGCAGTATGAATACATAGAACAATACACTGTCTTAAAAATCACAGTGATAATCACTTTGATTAAAATTGCTGTGTATGTAATTAGCATTAATAATTAAAACAACACATAAGTAAATATTTTTATATACTTCTAAATACAGTACCTTCCCATTATAAAAGGAGTAGATTGTTTGATCGCCCTTAACACAGAAACTAGTTAATGAAAAGTCAAATCAACTATGAATCATGACATTGAGTGATTGCTTAAGGAAAAGAGACATTTAGCAATTGTCATAGATCACCAATCTATCAATCAATACATAAAACTGATAAGATAAATAAAATACTCTAACACAGTAATTCACTTTAATTTTGTTTTACTTAGATTATGTAAAAAAACAATGGCACCCAGTAAAAACATCCGTGAAACCCAGGATCAAACAAATCACATCAGAAAATTTCTTGAGGTATTACTTGATTATAGTAATTATTTTTAACGACAACACTCAACTTTTAAATAATTTGTTGAATCAACAATGATGTGAATGACTATAAGTTACTTTTTTTCTAAAATATTCAGCTTGACAAATAGGGGTCTCATACATTAAATGATTCTTAAAAAAATAATTAAATTTTAAATATATTTGGTTTCTAAATAACAAAGCCATCTGTAGTGTTTTATAACATGTTAGTTGGGTTGTTATAAAAAATATTTATGTATTAACTAATACGTAAACTAAATATGTAATATGTAAGAAAATATGTAAAAACATGTAAATCTCCAGCCTTATTAAACACAATATATGTTTTCCAGGAAGCTCTCCAAAGTAGGAATCCTAGTTTAAGATTACAGTTTATTTTATTTTACATTTTTTGGCAGGTATAAAGTCTAATTTTATTAAAAGTGATACACCTTTTAAAGTGATACAAGAAAATACAGTCCATTGCTAATACAATGAACACCATAATTGAATGAAAAATTAATAAAAGTTTTGGTCTTGAAAACTGGAAAATTACCACAAACACACATTTACATATTTCTTTAGTTCTTACTTATTTTCCTATTTCTTTAAACTATTAGTTCCACAATGACAACAATTAATACTTTTTCATATTTACTTAAGAAAAAAAGAGGAAACCATTATTTAAGAAATTATTAACTTTTTAAGCATATGTTACCATTTAAAGTTATAGCCAAGAGTCTGTTCTCATGTTCCGAGTGCCAAGAAAATGAAGTGATTTGGCTCTGCAAGCCAGGTTTCACACTTCGCTCCAAAACAGACGTCTCCATGTCCTCCATTTGCTGAACATTGTGTAAGTAAATGGATTTACTCTCCCGTTGCAGTGAACCAAGAAGACTACGTCTAAAACAGTCACATAAACAAAAAAATTTTTTTATTAATTAACAGAATAAAAAACGGACAATAAATAGACCGAAAACATACTGCTTTCTTGGGTATTTGCCCTGGTTGTGGGTTGTAATCAAAGTCTACTCCCTTCACAGCTAGTATAATGTTGTAAACAAGCGCTTTTGGCAGCTCATGCTGTATTGCTAATTTCTGATTGTACTTTTTATTTGGAAGGTGTGTCAGATATATTATTAATCTAGTAATAGGTAAACACTGTAAATTAAGATGAATAATCAGCACTTGATAACTGTAGTGTGAGCTGTTGAAAGCGCTTGTGTAAAAAAATATAGTATTTTGCGGAAAGTCAAGGGAGTTGACTTTTATTTTATTAGGGTTTTCGGCTCATCAAAAAAAAACAAAGGAAGGAAACTCTAAACATTGTTTTAAAAAAAGTTAAGTAGTTAGTTAATATAGATCTACAAGCTACTAACTAACGGGTCTTGGCTTCAGCCAACAGTAATCTCTATGGCATCTTTCAGCAACTGTTATGGTGTCATCATGATTCCATGCTACGCTTTCTCCCCATCCCAGTTTTATGACTTTTATTACATCTTCACATTATCTAGTCATCATTTGTTACCTGTGAATTTAGATACCTACTAATTGGTATTTATTAGAAGTCACCTTGTCACCTTTGTTCCCACCCGGCTGGGTTCGTATTTGGATAACATATAATTTTTTTTTTTTTAAATCCTTAATCACAACCTGATGGGATATATCCAAATCATAAATTTTTTTGGAGCCCCAAAAATTACCCTACTAGTATGTTTTAAATTGAAAAAAACAAAAACATATATTTATAAAGGATATTTCAATGATGTTTGACACCAAACAAAATGTTTTGGTGAAAAATGGTTTTACTAAATACAAATAAATTTTAACCTTGTCGGACACCATGATATCTTCATGACAGGCTTTCCTTGTGTGACTGTATGCACAGGTTTATCAAAAGCACGAATATCCCACAATACTATTTGGTTTTCAACATAGCTTGCAAGTAATGAGCTTTCGTGAGGAGGCACTGTGATTCCGAAAACTGCTTTTGTCTGTGATGAATTAGCAGCTTTTGAAGGATCTGAAGCATTATATTCATAAAACTTATAAAATGGCCATAAATGTTACAAACACTATAACAATTTTAGAAAATTCAATTTATTAATGTTTGATATTATTATATTAATATATGACAATCCAATAAAGAATAAAGAATTTTCTCATAAAACATTATCTTACTAATGAAATTAATTAACATCCAAAAAGGGTAAGATGAGAGTGTTAGGCTTCAGGGGGCATCTCATCTCATTTTTGATGATCTACCTATCTATAATGGATGAATAAATAAAAAAATTAACTTAAACTCGTAAAAAGCCTAAAAGCAAAATCCTGTCAGGTAGGACCAAGTATAAACTGAAATAAATTATTCACACTGAATTTGTAATGATGAAAAATACAAATATCAGGTTGGCCAAAAAGTCCGTTCGGTTTTTGTCGTCACGAAACTTCAAGCAGTCTAATATATGTAGCTAACTTCAGTCCATCCCTTGCGAGTGCGCTCTCGTCAGATACTAGACACTTCAACTTAGTTTGACGCAAAATTCCGACGAGACTGATAGTATTTTGTGTGTTTAGGATCATCCTGAAAATGGAAAACCAAAACAAACATTATCGACACCTCATACTTTTTTATTTTAAAAAAGGCAAGAAAGCAGTAGAAACTTGCAGAAAGATATGCGCTGTATACGGAGAGGATGCTGTTACAGAACGTGTGTGCCAGAAGTGGTTTTCAAGATTTCGATCGGGAATTTTTTCGGTTCAAGACCCACCTCGGTCTGGCCAGCCAACTGAGATTAACAGCGACAAAGTGAAGGAATTAGTCGACCCCAATTCCCGTTATACAACCAGGGAGATCGCAGTTATCCTCAAAATATCCAAATCGAGTGTTGAAACCATCTGCATAAACTTGGCTACATGAGCAGGCTCGATGTTTGGGTTCCCCATCAACTTAGTGAGGCTAACCTCGCCCAAAGGATTTCCATCTGTGATTCATTGCGGAAACGTGAAGAAAACGATCCTTTTTTGAAGAGAATGATGACAGGGGACGAAAAGTGGATCGTCTAAAACAATGTGGAACGCAAACGCTCATGGGGGAAGCACGGCGAATTAGCACAAACAACCTCCAAAGCAGGACTTCACCCAAAAAAGGTTATGCTCTCGATTTGGCGGGATTGGAGGGGTGTTGTCTTTTACAAAATTCTTCCCACAAACAGGAACATCAATTCGGATGTGTACTGTAACCAGCTGGACAAATTAAATGCAGCGATCCACCAGAAGCATCCAGAACTAGCCAACCGTAAGGGGATTGTCTTCTGTCACAATGCCAGACCGCACACTTCTTTGCAGACGCGGCAGAAGTTACTGGAGCTTGGCTGGGAAGTTTTGCCTCACCCTCCGTATTCGCCCGACCTTGCACCTTCAGATTTCCACCTGTTTCGGACTCTTCAAAATTTATTGAATGGGCAGACCTTCAACTCTGAAGAAAATGTAAAAATCTACTTGGAAAATTTTTTTTGCCAGTAAAGACAGGAAATTCTTTGAGCATAGAATTATGAATCTGCTCATGAGATGGCAGAAGATACTGGAACAAAACGGCAATTATATTATTGATTGAATAAATCGCTTTGCGTTGTGTCTTATAGTTGTGTCTTATTTTCGCTTAAAAACCGAATGAACTTTTTGGCCAACCTATTATATTTTGAAACTGACTGAACAGAATTATGTTTGGGATAACACTCTATTAACTGTAAAATTATTGAGATTTAAATTTCCCTTTAGTTTTTAATAACATGCGAGTCCAAGATAAATTCATCAAAACCGTCAGATCATTTTTTTTACTAAAATACTATGTCAGATTTTTGTAACGCTACTATTTGGAACACTGCATTTTCAAACTATTATTAGTAAATAGGATACTAATTTGATGTAGGGTGGAGTTGGAAGAAGCAAAAAGAAAAATGAATACCATAAATATGACTATACCTCTGAGATCAATCATTCTGAGATGTTTATTATTCATGCCAATAACCAATGTTTTTGGTTGCGAATAAAGCCATGTTAATGAATGAGCTGTATCAGAGAGTCCTAATTCGGCAACAGTAGGATGCTGCCTTCCTGAAAGAATATCCCAAACCAGTACACAGTGGTCACTACGATATCTGAAAAAAAAAATAAAGAAATGGTCTAAACTGTAGCGGAAAACAAGACAATACATGATAATTGAAAAGAGTGTGTCGTCCATAACTTAACAGTTTTTATTTATGTGTTTTAGGTCATTGCCTAATTTATGTATTATTTTATTGTGTTTTTAATATATATTATACTATGATACTTTATCTATAGTAGATTTAATCTTAAATTTAAATTTCCGGTTTTGGAACTAATAACAATAATAGTATTTTGTTTTTGGTGGGACTACTGTCTTTTTGGATATTAAAGAAGGTACAAAATCATGACATAGGGCCTAAAGTATGTGCTAGTTCATAGGCAATACAGAAAGAAAATTTAAATAAATAAAAAAAAGAGTTGTGCACTGCTTGAAATTGGTCATAAGAATGACTGGATCATAGATTTGAATAGGTGAAGGATTTTGGAAGGAATGGAGTTCCAGAGCGATGATGATCGAAAAAGGAAAGAAATGTCAATAACCAGAGAGATGTAAACTAGAATGAAAAGGACCAAAGGGTTAAAACAGATTTTTTGAATCGAAGGATAGTGGAATTATATAACTTGGTAGAGGAAATATACAGGTGACGATAAAGAGGGTTGAGCCACTCAGTGTAGAACCAAGTAATGATAGCATCTCTTGGGAACCTAATCATAAATTTTAAAAGTAGAATTAACGATGTAATAATAGACACATAACAAGTTACTCATGTTTAAAAGAAGGTAACTAAAAACAGTTTTTAAAGATATATCTCCATTTTTTTACTGTCAACTCTCAACCACATGAGATGAAATATTAAAACCAACATTTGTGGTAAAATATTTTCTCCGTGAATAAAAGATTAACTAATGTTGCTTTAAATAAACATTTTTTAGCAAAAATCATTTCATATATTTTGTTCTAAACATCACATATTCATTTGGTGTGAGATAGATAGCCTTATAGGTTTTAATAATATATCTTGCCTGTCAAGTCCAGCAGCCAGGAGTTGAGTATCAGTCTTATTCCATGTCACCACATTGCATTGTCTAGCATGTTTAGGAACTAAAAAAATATTATTATTTTTGTCAGTTTTATTAATAGTAATCAATATATCTCATATTGTAAATAGAATATATCTCATTCTTCTTGAAAGGAAATGCACTCTGAGCTATGATTTTTCAAAGGTAGATATATAACATCAGCTAAAGAAATTAGATATTTCACTAGACTGGGAAGTATGTCTATGGCACAACCAGCAGTATCAGTATGAAGCAAGGGCCCCGGGTTCAATAACAATTGCAGTCCTGTAAATAACTCTTTTCTTTGACTGTTAATTAAAATCAATGAGATTTTGATTGCTCCAGATTGTCATAAAACCATTACAGTTAGTAGATGATAATAATGAGTTTCTAATGAATTGTATGCATTAAATCTTTTATACTTATTTTCCAAGGAGTTTGGTTTTAGGAAAAGTTCTTGTCATGGAGCATCCCTGTCTTGAGTTTCTCAAATATTAATTCTCCAAATACACTACATTTTGTATTTAAGTATTTGTTTCTACATTTTTAGCTATTCGTATTGATTCAAAAGAATCAACACACAATTTTTATTTATGTCATTAAAACAGAATCTGAAAATTAATCAAAACAACCTACCCAAAATCTAACCTACTTTTTTCACACACCATAAACCATTAAAGATTGTTTTCTCAAACATGTGAAAGGTTCTCGAGGACAAATAAAACAATTAGTTATAGAATTTAATTTTTTTTTTTCAATGAATAAATATGTGACATATAATAACATTTGAAAAATGTCACACCTCCAGAGTATTTTATAAACCAATCCAGTCTAAAGCACAATTTGCTAGTAGATTATCATAGAAAGCCCAGAAAAATATTTGTAAAAACAAATAAAACTGTCCCCTAGTAATAACACAACTTTATTTATTATATAGATTAGCCACATCCAAATGATGGTAAGGAAAAATAAGTAATTTCTTACCAAATTCGAGATTATTGAATCCACTTAAGGATTCAAGTTTGACAGCACTAAATGTAGTTAATACAACCTTGCCATTAGCTTGTCCAATAGCCAAAAGCATCTCAGGCTCTTTTCTTGGATATATATCAATACATTTTACATAATAATGATTTGAATTTGTAGCCAACAAGTGAGCTACACTTGTTTCGGATATGTCAATATCTGTAACATAGAAGACATTTAACATGTCGTGCATTGAAAAGTAATATGTAAGCAAATAATTAATTATTTACGAGAAGGGCAAAGATTGACATCTTGTTTCAGCAAAGTTTCATAAAGAAATATATCAGTTCCCCATGTGATGAACCTGTCAGAATGAACAGGAGACCACTGAACTTCAAGTCTAACGCTAGTCATTTCAGTGTTATATTTAATGTAAATTCACGTCAGTTTTACTAAAAAAATATAAAAACCAGATCAGAGTAAATTAACAGTCTTTGAACGGAATTTTCCATTCAAATAATAAAGAAAGAGGAATTGCGGAGCAGGTTATAAACAACAGATAGACCTCCAGTAGAAGCGTCGGTAGGGAGTGAGTAGTTCTTAGTTCCTTACCGGCATAGATGAGAATTTACTGACTATTCTATCCAAGTATAAGTATCCTCCCCATTGTTCTCTAATTCCGTACATGGAAAAATTTAACCGCCTAAAATAAAAATGAAAATATTTGTTAAAATCTGCATTAATAGGGTATTATTCTAACGTATAGTGAATAATTGTGATAGGTGATCTCACTCTAACTGTACTAGATCACTGAAATGAGCTAGTGCTTGGATGTCGGACAAAGAAAGAATGGAGGATTTATTCAACATGTATACTAAATAGAAACATACGCAATAGACAGATAATTACATGATTAAGACAACCTTATCAACCGTTTCACAATTATAACCTGTGTAAATAATGCTAACATTATTACGGAATAGCTCGTAATTAATAACCAGTTCATAACCTATGACATTCACCCCCTCCTAGTAAGTGATATAGTCTCTTAAGTGAGCCGGAGTTCTTCGTTCTCTATTACTCCTTAGCGCTTCTTGCCTTTGGACTAGGGTTGGATTTGTTTAAGATCTTGTCAAAGGTCGTTCTATACTCCTCCACTCCTGTTGCACCTCTAGAAGTAGTTGTCGGATTCACAGTTGGTTCGACTAAGATCTGGGCACGCCATGGTGACAGCTCTCCTCTCCATCCCGCTCAATGACTCCATCCGTAACAGCTGACGAATCACGCTTTCAATAAATCGAATATAGATTCTGAAAATGAATCTATTTACATTATACAGTCTATTTATATACACTGTAGTTGGCTACATTTTATATAATTTTTATTATTAATATTTTACAACGCAATGTTCATTTAACATGTTCTTGTATGACACTAGGTGATCGGGCTCACCTTATGAACCATATATCCTAAAAGTGAATTACATTTAACAAATAAAATCTTAACCTAATTTCTCCGGACAGTCCGTTAACATCGATGCGGGAAGAGTGGTGGGGTCACAGTGTTAATTTTTGGGTTTGTTAAGTGCAACAATGAGTCATAAAACTTGATGTGTCTCCGGTGGGATAACTCGCCCACCGACGGTACAACAAGCAACGGGTGCAGACGACGTTCTTTAATCGTCTGACCACTTTTCCCATGATACCATTCTGAAATTGCTGGAGATATTTAGTTGGCGTGCCGGTCAAGTGAGTATAAAGTGGGACACCGTACAGCATAGCTGGCTGGAGGATACATTTATATATCATCAGTTTGAGACGCAACTAGAAGTTGGTTGAAGTTAACATGTGCGAGAGCCGATAAGAGTTGTGTTGTACGTTTTCTATTTTATTTCTGAAATTGGTAGAGAAATGGGAATACCTATACATTTTCATACCCGGACAGTGCATTGAGAAAGCCACGAACGATGCAGCCACGTGTTGTGTCAACCTCACTTTGGTGGTAGAGTGCTCAGGCACAGTTATGACCACCGGTGGTGGTTTTTCACCTGTTGTCTGCATCTGGGTGCTGGGGCCCGTTGCTGGTACCTCGGGAAGCAGGTTGTATCTATTACTGATAGCTACTTCCTCCGATGTAGGTTTCTGGCACATCACCCTCGCGGTTTTTATTTTCAGTACGGGTATGAGCCCGGTGGTTTGTGGCTCGACTGGCGTTAGGGAAGCCTGAAAGGTGCATTTAAGAGATGCTTCAATTACCTCCATATTAAGCGGGGCCATATGACTGTGCCTGTGCACAACGTTGTATTCCTCTGAGGGGCTTGCAGGGGTATCTACTTCCACAAATTGTCTGTACTAGGGCACAGATCCCATTTGCAATGACACTACACAAGTACACTTAATTATTAAACGGTTTTTACCTTATGTTATGATGCCAAGGTGTCACCTGTGACGTAACGCAGAGCGTCAAACATGGTGGACTCACTACACAGAACGACGTTCAAAGCTCAACGACTGGATAGGAATCAACGCCTTCGAACAGAGTTCTGAGCTGCAGAGCTCCTAGAGTCTACTAAACCAAACGCCTGATATCGTGACAGCCCCCTGGCTTTATCTAAGCGGGAAGGAAATGCTACCATGAGTGAAGTGTGTGATAGAGAAGATTCAGAATACCTTTTCCTGCATACGTTTCGATAGTGACCCTTGATTTAGCAGTTAATGATCGTGAGATCTTAAACTCAAAAAAAAAAGAAAAAAGGTTTAGAAATAAAATACGTATGATAGTTGTCACAAGACTGCCTTATATTCCTCTTACTAATCCTGTATATCTACAGTCGGGTTATCCAATTTTATACTCCTTGATTATTTCAACGAATCTGTTTTGAATTTTGATTAGTTCTTGGTTTCTTAAGAAAAGGTAACTGTTCTCATAGTCTAGTGGTTAGTATGCTGACTTCTGACTGCGGAGACCTGGGTACAATCCCCTACAGAAGTTAGCTTAACCCCGGAGTATATCCATGAGTGGCTACTTAAATAAAGAAGTGCGAATCCGGTTAAGGAAAACCGAGGTTGTGGAGTTGCACCACACACACAGCACTACCTAAAAACTAATGCAACAACCGTCAATTGGACCTATCTCTTTATAAGGTTTTGCTCACTAGAATTATTTTAAATTAAGAAAAGTACTGCGAAGGCTAAAAATTGATCCCCAAGCCCTAAAAAATACTTGAGCTATAGTCATTGGTCTTCCAATTCCGTTTGGGAGTACCTGGAATTATATTACCAGTTGTGGATTAATCGTCTGAAATATCAGCACTAATTTCACATAGGAACTATTGATATTTTTAAAGACAGTATTTGGTATTTTTCTGTTAAAAAATTATTGACATTTTACATCTTCGATGATGGGTATAATTATTTTAAGGGAATAGAACGTTTTTTTTCTGAAAAATTGTTTTTTTCTAAAAAGATAAAAATATATTTCATCATTGTAATAGTTAGAAACAAAAAACAACAACTAATAAATGAAACTGGCCTATGGAATTACATACCCTCAAATAGTAGTTATTAATATACTAACTCTTTAAAAACAGTTCCAATAAAATGAACGATTGATTCAACGGTAACGATCCGGCTCTTTTTGATGAATAGCTCTTAGGACTCTAAAGGAAGGGTAATCTGTTTTCTAATAAATTTAATTATAACTACCTAAGTAGAACTTTCTGAAAGCATTTCATAACTTTTTGGAATCCTGAACCTGTGACCTAATGAATGTGAAAATTGAGGACTTTTAGATTGGAAACGAACCGATTATTCACCAATCTTTAGCCAAGGCCACCGCCTGTGCTTGCTGTATAAGCACATAAATTTAAGATACGATTAATTATGATAATAAGATAATTATGATTCCATGTCCGATTGAAAAAAAAACAGCCAGTATAACAAAAAATTGAAGTTGTATTTTATGATAATAAATAAATTACTAATTTAAATTAAAATCAGAGCACATTGAGCAATTTATGGATTATACTGCATAATTTCCTCAAGATATATAAACTAATAGAAGTTTATAAATTAAAGTGTTTTTTTTTAATGCCAAGGAACGAAATTGTGAATAAAATGCAACAGTAAAATTACTTGTGAAAATATATGACATCAATAAAATCTGTATAATCTCAACCCATTGAAAT
Organism: Acanthosoma haemorrhoidale; assembly: GCA_930367205.1. Taxonomy (NCBI): domain Eukaryota; kingdom Metazoa; phylum Arthropoda; class Insecta; order Hemiptera; family Acanthosomatidae; genus Acanthosoma; species Acanthosoma haemorrhoidale. The sequence continues at coordinate 53,939,514 of OV884014.1, forward strand.
TACTCCAATTCTAGCCTATCTAAATTATTTTTAATTTTTAATGTAAGCTGTAACTTTTTCAAGAAAATTATAAATTGCAAATATTGTTTGAGGAGCCAAAAGTCTCCGTGTGGTTCACCTTCAGATCGTCCATTATTCCGTGTCAGCCATTTGCATTCTGGTTAGACTTAGTCTGTCCGCTAGTTGTATTTCGGCTTTTCGTATTTCAAACAGAACTTATTGCCAACCTATGAAAATGAGTGATAGGGAAGATGAAAATAACCGGGATGTGAGTACATAGTTTATTTATTTTTACTAGTCTGATTATTATTATTAATGTTTGTGAATTGTAACACTATTGCTGCTCGACAGCATTGATTGAACCGCTCTTGTGAACTATAACAGAAATTGTTTTAGTTCTAGTTATTATTTGTTCGTAATAACTTTGTCTACGTGATTATTTCAAAGCTAAACTTATGTTTTATTGACATTTTTGTGATATACACATAAATCACTCCTGGAAGTAAACAAATATTTTAGGTTATTTCGTATTTTACGATAGTTAAGAAATAATTTAAATCATCTTTATTTGGCATTTTTTATTGTATTGCTGCCTAATTATTATTGATCAAACATACATGGCAACATGTGCTCATGTTTATGGGTTACCTGGATAGGCAGTTGTTTAATCAATTTAGTCTAGTACATCATATACAGTTACCACCACCTGGAATCACACCTGCAACTTGTATGTTTTAATTTTACTTGGTCATTAATACTAGTTATAGTTATTATTTTGTATTTCTTTTATGCATTCACAATTTCAGTATAATATTTCCTTTTGTAGAGCCCGGTCGGCAGCATGTCAGATGCTAGTGAGAGAAAGATTGTGACTTACAGGTCCCGATCTAAAGATCGTAGTGAGTCCCGCTCTCCTTCAGTCCACAAACCTAAAAGGAAATATTCTAGATCGAGGTAAGTGAAAGAACAATTACTGGTACTCACATAATTACAAAATCAATGGTTATTTTAACTTGTTACATGGTTGTTAACCTGTTATTTATTGTAACTATCAGCACTTTACTTCAAAAAAATTTTCACTCATACAGTTATTAAAAAGTCTGATTGTGTTGAATGAATTACTAATTAATATGAAGTTATGTTTGCTTTTTTAGTAGCTCTTTTTTTCTCGTATGATCTTATTACTTGTTCCTACTTGATTTATTCATTGTTGGTATTAACATTTGCTACACTTATATAATTATTGTAGCCAGAAATTAATTGTGTTTAATGGTTGTCAACATCAATGACATTATTAGTAGCATTAAGAATTCTTATGACATCTCCTTATTACATTTTTGAAATATTTAAATTTAATGATCTTGCTTCAAACTGAAACATTTATTAGGATTGACCCTCTTCTGTGATTAAATGTTCAAATTGTTTTTACTTTTAGCAGTTAAGTGGGTAGGTTAACTGGTAATAGCCAATTTCTATTAATTTTAAATATACCAAGTCTGAAGGTCTGGATTAGCAAAAGAGAATCTATTGCAATCGGTAGGTTGCTATGGTAGGGGGAACTATTTAGACATGTTAGCTTGTTTATGTAGTTACTGGCTTGTATTAGTTGTGTGTTGTTCAAGGCTTGTCAGGTGTAAATTCTTTACTTTACATCATTATTAGCCGAGAAAATATTTTAGGCTGAGGGCTTCATATGCTAGATTATAAGGGATGATAGATTTTATGCGTAATGCCAATAATATTTCTTGTTTTGAATTATGTAGTTTTATGGCTGATTTAAGATCAATAGGAAGTATGATTAGTTTCTTGTAATGTGCGAGAAGGTTGACCATATGTATTAAGCAATCCATAATTGCTATGGTATTAAAATGTAAACACTTGTTAGTTGGTTTAGTTAGTTATACCTGTTATTACTCAGTATTGTTCACAATTGCGAGCAAGGTTGACCATGTGTGAACTAGTTTGTTCTGAGTTGTTTGATTTATGCTCAGCTCTAAAGATAATCATTACATAGCCTTCACAAATTGAAACTTAGTGTTTAATTTGGCCTAATTTATTATGATTTTGTTATTATCCTGATATTCCGGCCCATCATGTATTTGTATCCAGTTTTATTGTTGTCTGCCCATGTCTCGCAATTGAGCTAGAGTGCACACCTTTTCAATGTTATACCAAACTGTTTTGCTTTTTTCATTTATTGTAATAATAACAATATAATAATATTTATTCATGCTGTTGATATTAAAGTAACACATATAATTATTTCTGCAAAGAGATACTTATTTAGATGCAAACATACTAAGTTCAATGTATAACTGCTGGACCAATCAGCTAAAACTATTTTTTTTTCTATTAGTTCACTATATTTCTTATTATCTCATAATAAATAAGTGATATCAGAAAACATCTGATGTAATCAAATAACTAAAATTAGGTCTTGAACTTGTTTAATAATTATATTTCATCACTCAATGACAAGAATATTATATTTTGAAGAAATTCTAAATCTAAATTTTATTATATGATTTTTCCCAAGGTTTACCTATGATATATAATTGATTAGCCACTGCGAAATCAAATCCTTCATAGAAGTTGCTTATACTCCACAACTATTATTGTTTTATGTATAATGTATGCAACTATTATAATGTGCGGGTTTGATGGCTTATATATGGCACCCATATGCCTCAAAAATATCTTGTGCAATCATGTACAATTAATTAGACCTAAAACTAATTGTTGACTACTATAGATAACCAATTATTGATATTCAGGAAAAACTCCAACTATGCAAACGTTTTGTCCAAATTTTCCAAAAAGGTTTAAAATAAGATGCTTCACAGAAAATTATCCAATTCAGTTTAGATGGAAGTACCTCAGTTCCCAAGATTTAGATTTTGTTTAAATTTAGTAAATTTCCTGTGTCTAACACCTTGGTTAAAACATTTACTGTCTGTTCTTCTCTGCCCATCTGATTTATTTTAATTGTATTGTCACTCATTTTCTCTTTTAGGTAATGGTATTTTACATCATAATGCTTTGTATGTTTGGTTTCCAGCTCTGTAGTGGTCACTGTTATACAGGTAATATTACCTTCATTGGTTTTTGTGCTTTTGACATCAACATTTCACTCAACAAATATTGATCCAAACTAACTCAAGTGGCTTCACACTATGCTGTGTATTCTGCCTCACATGAAGAAAGTGCCGCCGCTGTTTGTTTCCTTGTTTTCCACAGCACAGGATTACCAAAAACTATAATAACTAATCCAATTTTAGATTTTCTGTCACCTTTAACTGCCCAACTAGAGTCCACATCACAACTCAAGGGTTCATCACTCTTATTTCTCTAAGTCTTGGGCGCTTTTCTAATATTTCAATGTTATACGTAGGTAATTGTATTGTTTATCACCAGCATTATCCTGGAAATGACTGCATAACTGATTTCAGGCATAACTGGCATTCATTATGTACAACAATGTTCCCAACAGTTCTCTGTACGATTTCTCGGCTTATTCATAAACTTCTGCAGACAAAACTAGATCTTTTTCCATCGTTGTTCTTATATTCTTACTGTTTTGATTGAGTCTCTTTGATCAAAGTGTAACTGGTCATCTGATCTTTCAATGTTCTTTTTAAATTTTCTATATTTAAATTAAAATTTTCTCCTATCAATAGTAAATTCAACATACACAATAAGAACAAATCCCCTTCAATAAACAAACATTCATCACATTTTGACATACAGAATCCCAATTTTTCCCCAAGTTCTTTGCAGAGGCACTCTTGTCAACTGTACTTCAAACTGTAAATAGCCTTTTCTTTTTTCAGCCTCAGAACACTTTTAGAATTCCTTTCAAGTCCTTGTGGTATCTGTATATAAACAGTTTCATTCAGTTCACCATTTAATAACTGTATTAACTTTTATTTGGTGTCATTATGTTCTTGATTGCTAACGACAAGCAGATTCGGACTGTTTAAAGTTTTGCCAAAGAAGAATTTAAAGTAGACTGATTAATATCAGTTTGGAAACATTTGGAGCCATTAATCTAGCTTTGTATTGTCCATTCCTTTTAATTTTAAATTTCCATCTTTTGCCTATGATCTGTTTTCTTTGATTGGTAACGTCCAAATTTCCTAGACTTCATTTTCAATCATTAAGTTAATCTTTTAAAGCTAATTTCCATTGAACTGTATCAGTTCTATTGAAAATATCTTCATAAGTGATTGGTACAGTTGACTCGCTTGGTATTTATAGCAAACATGTTTCATTTTTAATGACAAAATGAACATCACTTTGTATTTCAATTTCGTTTTTATCGGGGAAATAAATATTATACCCTTTTTTCTCAATCGTATCTTACAAAATATCCTTTTACAGCCTTGGCATTCCATTTTTTCTCATTATCTTGGCAGATGTATGAAAACCTTAGAACCCTAAGGTTTAAATAGGTTAAATCTTGTTTACGTCCAAAAAATACCCCCATAGGTATTTGATTAGATACTTTGCTTGTGCCTGTTCTATTAAAGATAAACAGTGAAGCATTCAGCCCCTACAAAAATTTTTGTTTACTTATGTTTATTTAAGTTAACTCTGACTAACATTGTTCCAGCCCACTCTGTTCTGTTATCACGCTCAATTCAAGTGTTCTGTTCTGTCGTTAACGACAGGTTTTCTCGTGACCAATGCTACAAATCAACAGCAAACCTTCAATATCCTTATTATCCATTTGTTGTCCATTGTCTGTTCTCAATATTTTGATATTTCTTCAACTCTGCGTATGAAACTATAATCATCTTTCAACAAAAGGTAATATTTATTCTTGCCTAATGACACAACTTCCCTAGGCCCTCAAAACATCCATATGAATTAGATCTCCTATTTAATTTGCTGATATTTAAAGGTTTTTTTGACATTTTACCAAACTTACACTGCTCACAATCAAACATTTTATCCTTATATTTGATTTCATTGTTTTTCAATGTATCTCTAGCATATGGCACATTTTGATGCCCCAATCTGATATGTCAATCATGTAATGATAAATTTCCAGACAAAGTTTTGTTTCTTTCCAAGTCTAGTAAATAAAGTCCATACTGATTTGAGGCAGTCATAATGATCTGCTCATTAAACAAGAAGTTAAGTCGTTTTGTTTCAAATATTAATACCATTCCTTGATCAGTGAATGGTTTTGTGGTCATTAAATTAAATTTTAATGCTGGACTGTTCAGTAGTTTTATCAAAGAGAGATTTACATTTCTGGTATTATTCTTAACATTAATTCCTGAAAATTTTAATTATCTACCATTTGGTGTAATTACTTCCTTTTTACAAACTGACTTAAAATTTTCTAATAAGTTTTTATTGAAAGTCATATGTTGTGCAGCTCCACTGTCTTTCACCCACTCATCAAAAATAAGTGAATTCACTGTTTTCAAAGCATTGAAGTACTGCTGCCTGCCAAATTCACTGTTTTTTTCAGTATGATTTGCAGATTTTCACTATAAGGGTAATATCAAGCTATATGTCCTGTTCTGTCATGATCAAAACATTTAATTGTGCTGTTCTTCTTCATCAGTATTGCTCAAACCTTCAGAAAGTGTCCATTTTTCTTTCAGTAATTGCATACTTGGACTTGTGCTAAAAAATACCTTATCTCTCCTCTTCTGCATTCTTTGATCCATGTTTAGAGGCTTAAGTCTCATAATCTATTGATATTCAGAGAAAACTCATACTCCACAAACAGTTTTTTGTTCATGGGCACTTCTCATGTTTATCTTATTATAGCACCTGTTATCTCCTTCAAAACCTTCCTTTTTCCCTCTACCATTTCAAAAATTGCATTATTCCTGCCATACTAATAATAGTATCGTCATAAGAGTAATTTCCTAATCTAATTGTTTTTTTATAATTTAAATTATTAATTAAGTCATAAAGCAAAATAAAATGTATAATTACTTGAGTCATTGTGGTTCAGTTATCTAAAAATTAAACTTATCATCTTCATGTTTATAAAATCCAAAGTTAACAGAGACTGTTTCCTGTATCTTGTTAAGTATCTTGATAAACCTGTGGGGGTTGTGAAAAACCAGTCTTATATAATAAGTCCAGTTTTATATAACTTAACTTACCTTTTTGGTTTTTCATGACTGCCACAGAAATCCTAACACCTTAGACCCCTCCAATTAATCATGCAAGAATATGATTGATATATTGATATATGTCCATCTTTACTTAGACTGCCATACCTTTTTTTTTTTACCTTATGCAAAAATATGAAGCTGAATAAACCAATCAATATGATGTCTGAAATAAATGTGCTGTTATGTAGGATCACCAGGTTTTATATTTTGTAGTGATTCATTGCAAATTTGATAACACCTATAGGTTTGGTTGGGTTCATACTATCTTAATCAGCTTCCTTTTGCAAGTTGACATGTCCTATCTTACTGGAAGTATCACATAAGGTTGTGAGCCATCTATCTAATCAGATAGTGAGCCCCAGCTTTCTATAAGGCTGTTGTTGCTGGGTAGTATGAAACCCATTAGGCCACCCACTCTGTTGGTGGCGTGGCCATCAACTTTGAAAAAAACCCTACAAAATTGTTATATATTTTTGCTGGATTCAAACTTTCATTCAGAGCTACAATACATACGTAAATACATGGGATTCATCATTCTTCTTTTGTTTATTTTCAACGATAGTGGTAACAATAATTCAATCTACCCAAACAATAACACCAAAAAAATTTTGGTTTTACTTTGTTCACTTTTAAGATTTATAGAGCCGATTTTTGAAGCTATTTATAATATATTATTATTGTTTAAAACTATGATCCCCCCCACCCAGTTAAGGGCACATCTAAGATTTTGATTAACTTTTGAGGGCCATTACATATCTCATTTTTAATTCCAAGCTGTTCTGTTTTCACTGTCAATATTTAAATTATTTATACTTTTTATGTTTGAATTTATTGAAGAGGAAATTTTCAGAAACTGAGATGGTTAAACAAAATTAATGAAATATGTTTATTATTTATAATCAATTAAATTTATTTTTTATGCTATGAACATCGAGTATTTTGTCATAGATCATCTAGTTGTCGAGAGCCCAGACCAGGACTTCTGTCAAAATTATTCCTTCTCTTTCTATTTCTTTAAGCTTGTGGATTTATATCCCCCAAAAAATCACTTTATAATTCATGGTGTTAAAAAGTAAATAGATAAAAATTGTTCATTAAAATAACAAAAAAAAAAGTAGGGTTATATACATTCATGGGTAATCTGGTTGTAGATTCGTTTAGTGAATATTAAATAAATATTACTAGTGATAAGTAACCTTTTTAGAAAATGTATATTGCTTTGCAATGTATGGGGAACCCTTATCAGGATTTTTATGCTACCAAAATAAAATAGTAGAATTCAGGAGGTTACTGTAACAATACCATAAACCACATTAATACTGAATTAGTAGTATTTTGGCCAAGCAGGGGTGGGATTCTTATTCTAATGCAATCATGGGATTAATAGTTAGACCATAGGATCAATGCAGTGGTGGGATTACTGGCAAACCAAAATAATGGCCTGCCAAGGTACTTACAAACTAAGTACGGAAGTCATCTATTTTGCTTGGGAAGCCAACAAAGAAAATATAGTAAGATGAAATTACCACTGAAAAGGTTCGTTTACTTTTTTTTTAGAAAACAGCTTGAAATTGGGCTGTGCCTTATCCGCTTTAAAAGTATTTTTTCATCAATTTTTTTTATTTTATTTTTGAAAAATGGAGGTGTAAGAAATCCTGGTGATTTCCAGGCGTGCTCTATTTCCTCTTATTAAGAGGTTTCTTAAGAAGACAGCTTATTAAATATATGTTGTAATAATAATTATTGATGATGAAATATTGGCAATCGACATATTCACTACAAACAAGAGAAAAAAATTGTATTACATATTGCAGTAAATTCCTTATTGCACACTTACAAATTACAATCAATTAAATAATTTTTAAAACTGAGGTTCCTCAATGAAAATTTTGCTTGGTAAGATTCTTTTGTTTTTTGTTTCCAAGTCCGCTTCAGGCCATCTTCTTTTCTTTTTCTAAGCTGATAATTAGTCGGTCTAGCTATTGTTTTGATTTCTTTCGCCAAAGATTATAAATGAAAGGCTAAGCTATTTAAATAGTAACTTAACTTAAAACAGGTTAATAATCATGGTTTTTATTATGATAGAAGTGTGATAAATGAATTAACTAGTTTAAATCTTCCTCCAAATGGATTTGTTTACTATGTTATACAAGGGACTTGACAACTTTTTTATATTATGTAGATTAACATTAGTGCTTAAATGTTGGACATGATTAATTTTTAATGTTAACGTTGTTTTTCTTTATCTTTTTTTTTTATTCATTTGTTGCTTTTTTTTATTATTAGAAATTCAATCAATAAAATCCTTAGTCTTTTTTTTTCATCTCACAAAATACCAAAAACGTTGTTATGTTATAGTAACTATGAAGATAAGAGAAGCTAAATAGTTCCCCATTTATCAAGTTTTCGACTCACCTGGATTGTGAATCAAACAAGAAAACATTAGAAATTGAACAAATTGAAAACTATTTTTTCAAGAAGGAAGAAATTTCATAATGAAAAATATGTCTAGTGTATAATAAGGTAGGGAACCAGTTCCCTTGCCTGATCCTTATCCTAATGCTTTTTCCTTCCTCGCCTAAAAAAAATCATTTTAATATATCGTCTATGCGGTTTCTGATTTTTTTTTTAAATCATGTTGAAAAAGCATTTTGGGTCTCTAGGTTTTCAACGATCAACTCTTGATGTAAGCTATTTTTGCCAATTTTGTAATGATAAATAAAATCATCAAGTTGATACATTTAAATACTTCAATTGATGATTTACTGGAATGCGAGTAACTGGATTGAAAAAAAAGGTTGTGGCTCATATTAAGTATAAAAAAACTTCAACGTGTAGCTTCGGAAATGTGTGCTTCAATGAAATTTCTTCTGTTCTTTGGCTGATGTTTAATTTTCATTAATTTTATGTTTTGATAAAAATTAAGTTCATTGATCTGGGCTGAAATGAATTCAGGTAACAGAATGTTTCTGCTCTAAGATTTTTTTCATTAAATAAATTGTTATTTAAAAACAATAAAGTACCAAAATGTCCTATTATCTTTTAAGCATCGTTAGTTAAGTTATGAATGAAGGGTAATATTACTAGGTAATTCCTATTAAATTTAAATTAGTAAGGAATTCCTATTTAATATTTATTGTAATTAATTATTTTTATAAAATGTTAAAACCTTATAAACTTTTAATATAAATTGCATAAACATTATACACATTTTGAAAACTCAGCAAATTAATGAATCTATGAAATAATTTTATACGTACGAATATAGTTTTGTTTTTTAATCTCAGTGATTAGGACCTGCTGTTAATCAGGTCTCCACAGTACATGAGTTCTATAATAAGCTCTTATCTCTATTTGGTATTTTGGGGTAAATGTATTGATGGCATAGTTAACTCTTAAATCAGCAGAAAAATGTGACGTGTGGAAACTATTCATATTTATTTGTATTTAAATACTAATGAATTAAGATCACTCAAATTTGTACATTTTTGGTTATTAATTAGATATTTAAAAAATAAAATTATTCGGAACCTTGTGTAAGGGGAGTTAATCGTGGAGCTATATGAGGGACTAGGATTCTCAACTCCCCCTAATCCATGTCAAAAATAGAGATAAAGGTTGTAAGATAATATAACTAAGCATTGACCTTGTGACATCCTGAGCTCTTATCTCTTAACAAGATTTTTAGTTACAGATTATTTTATCATTAGGTCAAGTCCTACCTAGTTTAAAGAAAATTTTGAATACCTCAATGATACAGGTTCAAAAATGCTTTCATATTATAAAATCAACAAAATATTAGTACTGCTGGAAGTGCCTCCAAAACAACCCATATTGTAGGGATTTATTTTTTAAAGTTTCATCATCAAATATGTTATGCATTTTAATTATGTCCTCTTAATCGTTTATATTACATCATCGCTATACTAATAAACTGTTACGATTATTTTTATTTTGCAGCTAAATAAATTAACTGTGAATAACTACTTTGCTGTCTCAATGGCGGCTTGGTTTTGAATTCTTATAACAAAACAAATCTAAAAGAACCTTATACATTGGATGTCTAATATTATGGCGAAAATTGATTTAATCTTGATAATACTCCAACAATTTGGCTAGTTCGATGAAATCTCTTCCTTTCTTCATAGGTCTTGAATAATTTTACTGGTCTCATCTGGGATTGACATGATGTCTGTATCACCCACTTTAGCTTACTTGTCTCATGAGAATTGTGTAAAAAAATTTAAGCTTGTCCTTTCTGTAATCTTTGGTGAACTAATTAGATTTTTTTGAGAGTTTTAGATAGTTTCTATTGTTCTTGGCACATCTTTTATCATCACTCTAATTGTTAACCAAAACTTATTTCCTTCCTGTATAGTAAAAGTGTGTTTTTAACATATAATGTTAAAGAAAATTAATTTAATAGTATTTCCCAAAGCCGATAATTCTTCCTTGGATTAGTTATTTTAAAAAATGTATTTGCCGCTGAAAGCAAAAAATATTCCTTACTTTTTTTTTAATGGGCAATAACACAATACATTATATTACAGAATCTATGACTTCAATCATCTATTTTCTATTTCTTTCTTTGTCCACGGTTACAAATATTGGGGGTTGCATTCACTTCTACTCAGCTTTTGTTTCTTCCAGGTACTTGCTTTCGTGTATATTTATCTTTCAAAATTGGCCATGAAACTTGGTTTATTTGGAAGATAAGAATTATTTAATATGAATGATCACAAGATTATCTCTTTATACTCATTTCTTGTTAAAGCATTTAACAATTTAATTCTTGTTATGATAATTAACTTAATTTATTTAATTTAATACCAGAACCAATTAAGTAATCATAATTAAACATGCAATGGTTATCACGGGAAAACACGAACTATTTCTTGTCTTCCTAATTAAACACTGCGTTCATGGTTTAAAAGACATTGTGCTCAGTGAAAGCTTACAAAAGAGTTATCTTTTTTTTTCACGTTTGAATTTGCCTTCTTTTTTTTAATACTAGTTTGATATTATTTGACACTGCAAAGTGAATTTAACATGTCTAATGTGGCATATATAATTATATTTTTAGTATGATATTAGTTTCTCCTCAGACAGTATTCGTCATTATTATTTTTAAGAATTATTATTCCTATTCAATTATTCAAAAAAAAAAAAAAACTTCTGAGGAGAAGCAGGTATTAGTAATGAAAGCTGGTAAAAGGTATGATTGGGAGGGAAGTGAATATTTCATATTATCCCTGTTACACATAAATAACAAATAAAGAATTTATTTTTTAGTAGGGGGAGAGGCAGAAGTTATTTGAAAATGTTTAGGACATGATATTTTACCTTTCCATTTGCTACCCCAGTGAAACTAGAAATAAAATGAACCATATAGTGTACAATAATTAATTATTTAAAAAATCTGTTGGGATTTTAATGGACTCGAAGAAATGTCATCCTTTGGAACTTTTTACTACCACAGCTTCAACACTAAGGAATTATATTATGGAAGTAAAAAAGCTTTACTTGATGCCACCAAGATACTAAAAATTAAAACAATCTCATTGATAAATAAATTACTTACTTTTTAAAAAATAAATATTTTCATATATTCAGTAATGTATCAAATTATAAAAAGCTTAACGTGTTGATAAATATTGAAAAATAAGTTAAAATTGTTTTTTGAGCTGCAACAAAACCCTTAGTTTGTTTAAATTCATCACACTTGACTTTACTACAGTCACATCCACCAAATTAGACGAGTGAGAAATTGCCGCTTTGCCAAATCTTGCTCCATAACCTAACCTAATTCGCCATTCACCGACTTCAACAGTTCATCGTAATGAAATAAAGATTGCTCAAACTATCATCAAAACTGCAACAAGGGACAGACAGGGGGCTCCTCATTTGTTACAGTAACTTCATTTAAATGGGTTAAATCCTATTGCTGAGGCAATATATTAGGTCAAATGCCAATTTTATATAATATATGATAGATATTTGTGTTAAAAAGTACTTCTTCAGTCTTTGACATGAATGTAAAGCTACTTTTTTGTTTCCACCCTTTTCTATGTTAAATAAGATGTTCTTATTCTGTGGGACAGTAAAATACCCCACCCATTTCATCATTCCAAACTCATTGAACCCGTACATTCCTGCATGATCAGCCACCGTCGGCCCCAATGATAATATGGATACTATTGGTATTGTGAAATTAGATTAGTAAGTCTTCAATTATCAAAGTATAATCAGTTTCATAATATAAAATCCTATATTTTAACTTTTTCCTTACTGATGAAATGTGCCTAAGTTAATTAGTTCAATTTTTTTAAGTTCATTAGTTTAAGCAAAATCCTTGTTATTTTTAAATGCTACAAAGGTTAAGGTTGCTTTATAATACATGCAAAATAAATACTTGTGACCAAAATAGTAAATAGTCATGATCTTAAGTAACCACCACTCCCGTCGCCGTCTTTTCATTAAAACTTACGAAAATATTAAATTTTGTAACCACATTTTTGGCGCTTATGTGGTTTTCGTCCTGTTACAGGTATTAAATATTTTTAATTCATTATACTGATGTTTACTTACAGGATTCACATAGTATAATAACCCTGCAAGTATAAGAATGATTGCTGACTAATTGAGAACTTGGGAAAATATTGTTTAGATGGAAAAAAAAATAGTTGTTTGATGAAAAATATCTTGCATATTTTTTAAACTAAAGTATTGGCTGCTTCGATATTGTTCTTATGGCTTGTTTTTGGTGGGGAAGAAAATTAGCCAGTTATGGTATGAAAATAAAAATAACTCTTTATTGTTTGTCTTAAGATTTCAATTCTGTCTGATGAATTATTTTAATTGGTGATGATAATTGTTATTTTAAGTAGGTAAAAAAATCAATAAAGAACATTAATTTTTATATAAAATATAAGTTTATTTTGAAATCAAACTAAATATGTTAATATTCAGGATCTGTCTTATGCAAGTTTCTTTATCTGTATTTACTATGATAGCTATGATGTATTAAATATATATGAAATTTTAAAGGTATATTACTCAACACCTCAAAATTTGGTGATTAATTTTTGGTTAAATTACAATAATGGGAAGTATGTGAAAAAATTGGTCTGTTTGCTCTAACTTCTATTATTTCTCAACTCGCAGCTCGGGAAAAAATTGGCCAGGTGATTCATCTTCGGATCAAATAGTATGCTATAAGTTCATTATTATATCCATATTATGTTCAAATTAATTGAAACAATGAGTCATTAACATTTTCAGTTTGGTTTGAAATAAATAAATGTCATGCTAAGGTTCTTCAAAATTGTGTAATATCTGCTGCAATTGAATAATTTTTTTTTACTTTTTACATTTAGATCGAGATCTCGCTCTCAACGTAAATCACGGCGGAGCTCAAAGTACCGTTCTCGGTCCAGGTCCCCTCGTCGTTCGTCGTATAGGAGGTACTCAAGATCTGGGTCTCGGAGCGATAGCTACTCTCCTCCTCACTACAGGAGAGGCAGGGGGCGATCACACTCCCGCAGCCCCATGTCCAACCGTCGCAGACATAACGGCAGCAGGGTAAGCACTTGATAATTTGCTAGTTAATAACTATAAGATGTTAAAGTAATTTAATCTGAATCTATTTTCATTGGGAAGCCCCCAAGTTATGGTTTTACACTCTTCCTACTATTGTATCAGAAGTTACCTGCCTTTTAAGTTTAATAAAATTCATTGTCTTCCTGAAAATCAGTAAGAAACCTATACAGCCCTAATAAATGACACAAACCCTTAATATTTTAATTATACCTATAACAATATAATGTTATATAGATGTAGAGTCATCGTTACAGTATATATTGATGTTCATATTTTTGTGCCATCCCTAACCTTGTCAAGTCTCTTGTATCTCGTCTTGCAGCCTGATAATATAACTACCCCAACAAATCCTTTTAAAGTTAAGGAAAATTATATCTTGGTAGAGATCATACTGATTCTCCCTCCTCCTCTTGTCCCCATCTCTGATACATACATACTCCTCCTATGTGGACCCTTTTTTATCGCTTCAGTTTTAGTAGTCCTCCAATTTTTCAAATTCTTAGGTTCCTAACTCAAGAAAATTACTTGATTTATTTCCTTGCTCCTTCTAATGTATTAAATTCATAATTGAAGTTGAAACAGAAATTTACCAATATCGGCTTAGCTAACCCTTACCTATGTGAAATGAAATAGGAATGCTGTGTTAATTACACTCGTACATCTTGTATGTTTCACATAAGAAATCAGTTTCCATACATTACTCCCTGTATTACTTTAAAGAATGCCTTGGTACACAATTTTTTTCAATTACATTTATTTTATTTTTGATTTAGTTTTAGTTCATTTTAGTAATTTAAAAGAGTAATTTTAAGATTAAGTTCACTAGTTGGTTTATACAAAAAAAAATACTTGAACACAACAATTACCAAGTTTGTTCAGCTAACTGATTAATGATAAGTTGTGGTATGTAATTTCACCAGTATAAATTTAAATAATTATTGGTTTAAGATGAAAAATATTGGCACAGCTGGGATTTATACCCTATACTTTCTTTTTATGTTCAGGTGCCCATACTACTGGGCTTCCCATACACTATATGAAAATAGACTTGTGTCAATAGTTTTTCTACTTAGCCATTAATTATTAACAGTTTGTTGAAATTTATATTTAAATAAATACTTCTTTTTGTGTTACATAGTTAGTCTTTCTAAAACAATTGTTTTTTTCCATTTCTTAATTAACAAACTTGTCATTTTCTAAATATCAAATCTGAAATGTAGTGATTTTTTTTTTAATGATTAGATGAGATAAAATTAATGAAAACACAAGTGACATAAAGTCAAGTATTTATTTTACAATCTATAGTAAGTGCTCTTTATTTTTTCCCCTAGATACCTTTTATAAAACAATAATTTTTTTTTATTTCTAGTGCTAGTGAAAGTCAAAAATCTGTGTTGAAAGAAAAAATGTTTACTAAACAAAAAGTCTCAATTTGTGCTGGTTGCTCCTTTTAATGTCTGTGATTTGAGTGATAGTCGTTAAATAAATTTACTTCAGTAAAGAATAGTGTTATGTTAAATATAAAAGTGTTAAGTTTCGGAATAAGGGGTAAGATCATATGACATTGAGTTTTGTGGAGCCGTGAGTGAGAGAAATTATTAGTTTTGTTCTACGGATTTAAACCCCAAAACATTCATTCAGTTAAGAATGGATTCCCCATACTTTTAATCCAAAGGGTATGAAGATATGTGAAGAGGCAGACAAATGACGTATTACTATAGTATTAAGACATGATGTTTCTTCATCTTTGCCATTTATACTATATGCATGTTATTTTTTTTCGTTATTTAAATAGTTTATAAAAATTTGCAGATTTTTTACTTTTTCTAGTATAATTAATAATTTATGTATGATTTATTTATTATTTTATGACTATTGCTGTTCCTTATGTTACTCATTTCATAAATTGCACAAGTAAAACAAATCTGCCTGTCTAGTAGTATCAGCAGAAATATACTTTTAATTGACTGGAAGGTTTGTCATTTTTGAAATTATGAAAAATAACTAGCTTTGTTTAAATTAGAGAAAATCAAATTCTCGCTCATACAGTTTTCCAATTACAATTAGTGTTATAAAATTTTTTAAGGGAGTATAAACTCAAAGAACTAGAAATATTTTAGGTGTGTTACCTTCGTTCAGATATTTGTTGTAAAAACATTCATGTAGCATGTATTAAGAATAGAAAAATAAACAAGAGGTTTTAATTAAACTCAAGAGGTTTTAAAAAACTAATAACTATCTTGATACCAGCCTCCGGATAATCTGCCTGCCCCCCTTTATTTAATCCTCACATTTTAATACATACTATATCAACTTCTAAACTGATTTCCCTTGTCCACATTATAAATTGGGACTCTCTCACTTGTTAGGGATTCATTGTTGGGATTGTTCATTTCCAATAATTATTTATGGAAATACTTCAGAAACATAGATCTGAAATGAGTTACAAAGGATACAGTTCTAGTCAAATAAAATTAAAATTTTGAATTTATTTATTTATTTGTTATAACTTATATTTGAAACTCCACCCTATCATTAGACTGTGAAGAAATATTTTGGGACGCAGGACAACCCCGAGCCAAACAGATGCCTAGGTGTTTTTGGCCTTAGTATATATACAACTGAACAGCAGATACATCATATATTTAGTAAATATGGGCCTGTTGAATCCGTTCAAGTTGTTATCGATGCCAAGGTAAGCTAATATTTATTATCTTAATGTTTAATTTTAATTACTGGTAACATAATTAATTATCTATTAATTTTGAATAATCATTAGTTTTTGTATGAGAGATCATTGATGATCACATTGGTTTGCAGAGAATAGTGCCCTTTTTGCAACAGACAAATTTGAATTATTCTCTGTATTCAATTTTCCAATTCAAATTCAGCGTGAACGCTGGGGTTAATAATAAGTTTTATGCTTATACTTTCTATTTCTAAACTGACCTTTAAATAAGATTCTCATTGATTCAGGCAGATATGATGGTTTTGAAAAGGTCTTAATGTTATTGAACAAATATGAAAATAATTTTTACAGTATAATTAAGATTTTTTTTTTAATTTCAGACTGGCCACTCAAGAGGTTTTTGTTTTGTCTACTATGAGAATAGTGATGATGCCCGTCTTGCCAAGGAAGAGTGCACAGGGATGGAAATAGATGGTAGAAAGATAAGGGTAGATTACTCGATTACAACCAGACCACACACCCCCACACCTGGGATTTACATGGGCAAACCAACGTAGTAAGTATCAAAACAATTAGTAATATCTATTATAGGATAATAGGTTTTATGATCTAATTTTTTTGCTTCTGTTCCTAGTGCATTTATATGATGATTAGAGAAGAGGGGGGGGAGTGGGTTTTAGTTTCATCAGCCAATATATTCATATTAGCTGACATTCTTTCTTTTCAATCAAATAATTGATATTTTAATATCTTGAAAACTTCCAGTTGATTGGAGATTAATTATTTAAAAGAAAGAGAACAACTCTTAACAAAAATCACTTAATGTGGTATGGATAAGATCTACAAAAAATAGTGCATATTTATTGAATAGTGTATCTTGATATATTTCATTACATACAGTAATTTTTTTTTTTTATTTTACAGCTCAGATAACCGTTATCGACGGGATAGAGATTATGGGTAAGTATTAATTTTATATATTTAATATTATTGTGGTAATTAAAATTAAATATTTTTCTATCTTAACACATTGAGGGCCTGCGGCGGCATAAGAGACATTTGAAGCCTGAGCGCCAGCGTCATATGAGACATTTAAAGTCTATGCACGCTTGCAGCATTTGCTTGTTTCTGATCAATGCGTTGCTAAAAAAAAAAAAATATTTAAAACATGTTTTTTGGTAAAATAGTACATTTTGATTACATATTCGTTAAAAAACAGAAACAAAATTGAAATTTTTAATTTATAATTATAGAACAAAATGCAGTTTTTTATTTTATGGTAGATGATTATATATATAAAAACAGAAAACAAAAATATTAATATTTAAGGCAAGTATAGTATATTCCGAAACATTGTCCAAGATGTAAGGGTATTAAGCATTCAGCACACGTAAAGCTACTTTTGCTTCTTATTTTACTAGCAGAGCAAACTTTATATGGACGTCGTATATTTTGGTTTGTTTTCCCTGATCCAACAATTCTAGTAACTTTATGTTTCTTTATATCACCCGAACGTCTCTGGGGTTGATCAAACTTGGTGTGCGAGGTGTAAGAACAAGTACAGAAGTACTTGAAGTATTAAAATCAGAAATACTAGACTAGAAGTATCTTTTGAATATTTGCGAATTCCTTGATCCAAGAATGTCCAACAGCATGTAAAATTTTGTATATTTTATAATATTGCCATTTAACTCAATATATAATTTAAATGAATTAAACATTGCACAATTTAAAAGAAATTAAACCGTCTTCTTTGTCCACTTTGCCGTTTTTCTCAAGATGGAATAATATGATAAATACTGGTCTGCCAAATCTATACCCATCATATACTTGTTATAGTCTATGACGTAATGCGGTTTTATAGTTTTGTTTTCCAGTGTATTTTATTAGTTTTTGTTGATTCTCCTGTATATATTGTTGAAACTATGTATACGATTATCTGTTTTGGCTTCCACCCCTCTACTAAAATGTCACCTTTTGTAAAACAAATGGCAAATTGTCATCCTGAAATGCTTTAAAGACTCAGGAACAACTCTATTTGCTCTAATTGTACTGCAAAGTCGTGTACCATTTTTCATAAGCAATTCTGCCGTACGAATGCTGTTATAATAATTGTCCATGTATACGTGATATCCCAAACCATGTCTTTTATCAAGTAATGACTTTACGGTCTGTTCCAATTTTTTGCCTTCCGCACAGTATATTTCCATGTTGCAAATATATCCACTTCTAGCTTCATATAACATACGGCAAAGTAGGCTGTACTTAATTATTTTTGCGGGATTGTATGTTTTTGTAGATGATCCATGCCATGGAATAATGGATTCATTAAAGCGAAAGTTCTTTCCTAGGTGTGCATACCGATTTAAATGTATTTAATAAATAGCTGAGTATGAATCTTCTCGAGATTTATTAGAACCGGTTATTGTTTGATAGTTCGAAAAATGCAACGTGTTCCAAATCTATTCCACTTAAATATTTTCTTCCCCTCACTCATCCTGTCCTTGTTTTGCTTATAATAGATGTTGGATTCATTTACCATTAATTGAATCAAATCATTGCCAATAAAAAATTCGACAATTTCTTTTACGCTTTCCTTATCAGTAGGAAACATCTTTGGAACGGGTTTAGCAGTAAAATCTGGTATTTTAGGAATTGTATCGACATCTGTCCATGATTCACTGTAACTATGAGATTCTGTGGATATTTCACAATCACTGGAATCATCAGAATCACTTGAGTACTGTAATGGAACAGTTCTCGATCTTCTCCTTGGACCCACTTCACTATCACTGTTCTGGACTTCTATATCAAAATCTTCTGAATGTATCGAATAATCTGATAGAGGGTTAGCAATATACTCATTAATAATTTCACTCATATTATGTGGTACAGAATAATAAGACTTGTTATAATGTTCAACCGAAAGCGTAAGCGTACGAAAGATATACAGTCTGCGGAATACACTGCTCAAGATTATAACAAATGAAGATCGACATAACCATGACAAGTGAATGTGAATCGATGAGCAAGACACCCATACCAGCAAAAAAAATCATCATGGGTCTGGCACTCAGTGCTGAGATGAGACTTAAAATCCTGCATTATCATGGGGTCGGCGCTCAAGCGATGACTTGGAATCCCATGTTTTCGCGGGGCCAGCATTAAATGTGTTAATGTAATGATAAGTTATCAAATTCAAATATCTTGATATCCTGATAATTAATAAGTACTGTTTCTGTTGGTTTAATTATTTAACCCCATTTAGTGGGTGAAGGCAGGCCTTTATATCAGCAGACATTTTTATTTATCGTTATGGAATATATTCCATTTCTATTTAGGGATTTGAATCTAAAACATTCACATCATGAATCAGCTGTCTAACCACTCACCGTTTTCGTGCATTATGTTTTATGGACAATTATTATAATGTCGTTCAAATTATTTCACAGCCCTAACAAAACCTTTAATTGTGTGGTGCACCATTTATCCTCATAAGTCTGAGTCGATCCCAACTAGACCCATCATTACAGACATAATTCAATGGAAAAGAAACCCAAGTTTGTCATGCTAACTACTAAGCTATGGGGATGGTCATTTATAGTTATTAGTTGGTTTATTTTATAATGTTTTACAATGGTATTCTTTGTTTTTAGTGACTATTACGGTGGAGGTGGCGGCGGCGGAGGAGGAGGTGGATACAGGGGAGGTGGCGGCGGTGGTGGAAGGTACAGATCTCCTTCCCCTTATTACAGATCTTCCAGGCGTCGCTATGACCGATCTAGGTCTAGATCATACTCGCCGAGTAAGTATAACTTTAGTTACTAAAACAGTCTAATTTTATGTGCAGTAGTACTCTCTCCTGCCTATTGTATTATGAACTGAGGGGAAATTATTGAAACAAAATAGCTGATATATGGGGTTAGACTTAGCAAAATTAGCTAGAGAGTGGATTAATCAATTAACCATGATGAGCCTAACCAATGTTTATAGATGGGTGGTAAAAGACCCTTATTTTTGTGCTGGGCTGCCCTATGATAAGTATTTAATCTGTAATTCTTGTTATTTCAAAGATGCAAATCAGATCCCTTGCTCTTGCTCCCCCTGAGGATTGTTACTGGATTGGGGGGGGGGGGGGGCTCACTCGTTCTGTTAGGGAAAGGAGTAACTATTAAATAAATAAAGATTACTGTCTTAAAAATAAAAATTAACTTGAATTTGTGAATCTTACCAATTTTGTTTACCAATACCAATCAGGGAGGGTAGTGGACCATTGGAAATTTTATCTGCTGCAAAAAAAGTTCAAAGAATTCTGAAACTTGTTTAGTGACTGCACTTGTACATTCTTTTTTATTACAGTCCAGATAAAATTGTGTTAGATCCCTGCTTTCCATATTCCTCACTTCTCATAGGGCAACTTGCTACTTCGACTAAGGTGGTCTAACCTTCTCATGAGTAGTGCTCATTAAATTGTATACTTTCTCAAGATAAGCCATTCTGACTTAGTCTCTTTTGAGTTCTTTACTGTATTTCCTTTGACATCTTCAGGGATGCAATGGACACCGTCATGATGCTATTAATGACCTTGTTTAACACAATACTCTTAGGGTCAGAGAGAATTCAACTGTTGTGTAATTTTGTCTGTAGACAGTAATTAGTTAAGGTATTAAAGTCCATTTAGCTGCATTACATATGAAGCGTGGTGCAAGAGGAAACTTATTTTTTTTTTAAGAAATGTATTTGTAAGACAAAGGAAGTGAATATTGTGTACTGTTAAGGAGAAAAAACAGTCTAAATCCTTCGGTGTAGGTAAACACACCTATCTCATTTATTTTATGCAAATTTGCATTATTTTTTATCTGAAATTAATGTTTAAATAATGAAGGTGAATCTTATTTTTGTTCTTCTGAGAAAAAAGGGTTATACTGTTTTATCCTCTACCCTTTGATTTCTTTTCCCTAATATATCTTGAATTTTCTTGCTGCTCAAGAATTTCATTCTTTATTCCACCAACTCTCGTGGACCTGTCATATGCTGATTTCCTAGTGATCTTTAGTTGGTGAGTTTTTACTATTGCGTTATTTTGTTATGAGCTTCTCTGCTGGGCATGTATTATAATGGAGTTGGCTTCTACCCACAACTGCAAAATGAATACTGAATAAAAGGTTGAGCTAAGTAAGAAACCTAACTGAAACTACGTTCAAATTGTTTAGCCTCATTGCTGACAGATCTTACTGGTGTCAAATCCACAGTTATGCTTAGATTAGCAAATGGTTCTGACAACAACCTTGACAAATTCTCTGTTTAATTAATTCATAGAGAAATAAGCCTTCTATGCTGATTATGAATTAGATAAAATTATTAATGGTGTAAATAAAAATTTTAATTTGTTTATTTGATGTTAATCAACTAGACACTTAATGTGTGCTTTAAATTTTTATAGAACTCAAGTGTCCTATATTAGAATATATCTTTGAACATAATATTTTCCGGTGGACGATTAAACTTTTGCTATATTATACGTTTGATCATCATCTATAGAATAACAGTTAAAATAAACTGGATTTTGACAATATTGGTAGGCAGCATATTAGTGTTTTGTCTTAACTTTCAAAAATGATAACCCAACCATCCTAATAATTTTTTTTATTGCTACCACAGAAGCTCACTCCCCCCTCCCCTTAAATGCCTACACCTGATGCTTGATGTGGAAGGGTAAAGAAAAACTGTTCAGCCTAAATGAGGGCATTTCAAAATCTGACTTTTGTCAAAGAAAAAGTTTCAAGATTTTCAGCAAGTCTTTTTTCTTAAAAAAAAATATAGAATTTTTTGATTGTTTTTCTCCTACAAAAAAATAAAAACGATCAAAGAATTTTTTAGTCAGTGAATCCTCCCCCTCCCCCCTATAAATGAGCTGTTCTGTATCAAATTAAGTTTAAGATATCATTCTTCAAGCATTAAATGTAACGAGGAAACATTGTAAGTTTTGTCTTTTTTATTATTTACATACAGAGGGAGGAGATTTACTATATATATGTTTAAGTCAATTAAAATTTAGTGATTACAAGTAGGTTTGTAAATTATTTTGTCAAGAATATTTTTCTTTCTTTATTTTTTAAATGATAATTTTTGTTTTACCCTTTTATTTTTTCCCTTCATATATCCATCCTCTAGCGTATTTTTTCTCTTTTCCAGGGCGATACTAGATAAACACCTAGATTAAGATTTACAGACTAATTATTATTAATTTAACAAAACTCGAACCTATTTTTCTTCAGTTGCGGCTCTGTAAGTGTCTCAAATTCGATCAGACAGACATGTATACTGTGTAAATGACTGAAGGCTAGTCTGTGTAAATATAAATCAATTAACTTTAAGTATGACAAATTTATTCTCTCTTTAGTCCAGTTGAAGAACATTTTAGAATATTGAATTATTTTGTCATTTATATTTTATTTTGTTTAATTCAATCTGCTACTATGTTTAAATAAAGTGTAAATTGTATCTCAAAGGAAAATTATTATTTATAATAGTATATGCCATGCTTAGAAAAATATATTTGTTGTATATACCTCTTCCAACTATTCTTTTTTTTATTTTGTTGTACATAAGAGTAAATGACAAGTATGGTAGTGATTGCACTATAATATTCCTGTCAGCATTTATTCATTTTTTTAATGTTTAGAAATGAAATATTTGTTTTTGTATGTACATGTTGTCACTTGAGAAATACTTTTTGTAGTTCACGTTTAGTACTTTTCTCTATTTATAAGAGATACTCGATCCTTTTATTAGTTATTCGTAGGTTGTTTCTGAGCCATATATAATCAATTGTGACAGTTTTTACTAATAACATTTTATTTATAAAAATGTATTATTAAATTATTTTCCAACAGGATTGTGAGTTAGAACATTTTTTTTTTTTTTACTGTGTAAGGAGATGGTATAAATTTTTTGTCATCTTCATATTACTATTGTTATTATGATAGAAATAACTTTGTTTATGATAGAGCAGTTAGGACATAGCACAGGCTCATCTGTAACAAAAGTATGAAATAGTTGTTAAGTTCATTACATTGATTTTTAAATTAGTTATTACTTACTGTTATAAGTCCAACAGTGTTTGTCTTAATTGATTTTAATTTAATTACTTTTATCCCCATTTGTATATTGTAAAATAAAAGAAGTATTGAATGATATTTGTGTTATATTTTTTATTTTTCTAATGATGTTATACATAACTATAAATTGTGTCACGATCATCACTATAAATATGAAATCTTATTATAAATAATCACTATTTATAATGGATTGGTAAGTTTTAAAATTATTTATAGTTATTTTTATGATTACATTAAAATGTGTAAACAATAGTTACACATATATAAGAGATGGTTTGAATAGTCGTATAAACTCATTTTTTCCCTGTCTAACTGTACTTTTTTTTCTTTTATAAGGTGTATTGAGAAGGAAGAATGGATGAATATGAAATCTGAGTAGGGAACAAACAAAAGAAAGCAGGTAAAGGTTACTAGTAAAAGAGGGACCATTTTTGAGTAGAGTATTTAGTGAAAAAAACAGTTTTAACTTTCAACTCGAGTATGAATTAACGTGAAGCTGTGAATAATTTATCAAGATCTCTAGAATTAGAGAAGCTGATTGGCGAAAACATAAAATTAGAGCATGGACATTTATTTTTTAAAGAAGGATAATTAACTTTTTAGAATCAATTTTTGTTAAGTTTAAATAATTGATTAAAGCTGTTTTTCTTTCTTTTTTAAATTCTTGTTATGAAATTTTCTGATATATCAGAATTAATAATCCTGTTGTAGTGTTAAGATTGGTATGAACCCTCCATTCATCAATAAATACTTCCATCAGTTAATAGTTATGTGCATTTCAATACTGTGAACTGGCTATTATTATTTTAATTTACAATTACACAAGCTGGAATAAATATATTCTTTATTGATATTTATTTATCAAACATGTGCCTACATCAAAAATGTACTAACAAGCCTTATGGCATATTACTTGACGGCTCTCACTTAATCATTTCATTGCTCCATTTGTTCTTCACTTTGAAAGTTTAAAAAATCACAAAAATGAAAGTGACCGAGAAATAAATTTATATTTTG
This sequence comes from Acanthosoma haemorrhoidale, assembly GCA_930367205.1. Taxonomy (NCBI): domain Eukaryota; kingdom Metazoa; phylum Arthropoda; class Insecta; order Hemiptera; family Acanthosomatidae; genus Acanthosoma; species Acanthosoma haemorrhoidale. The sequence goes on from OV884014.1 coordinate 53,964,083, forward strand.
ATTACTAAAAGATGACTGATTAATAATATATTTTACCTACTCATAAAAATGTGAAAATTATACAATCAACTTCTGAGGTCGGGGAGAGGACACAGGAGAGTGGTGATACTGAGTGCACATACCTGTACGTTATGGACTGACAATCTCAATTCAACTATCCAAACAATGTTGTGGTGATCTGGGTAACATAATAAACACAACCTCGCTGTAGCAACAGATCTAAATAATATTTCCATGCATTACCACAAGTGATTTATGAGAATATTAATACGAGATATTTGTGATCATATAATCAAATATATTTATTTATTTAATATAGACAGTTTAGTGTAATAAGTCCCACGGTTTTTCAAACTAAATTTTTATGTTGTATTCATTATAAATTCATATTCAGGTAACATCTATGAATTTATATCTATATGGCTTTTTATATTTGGAAATCGGGAAAATATATTTTATTTACAGAAATTTAAATTGTAATACTGTGAGTTCATTGTCAGATGTTAGCATACAAATGAGGAAAGAGGCTATAAGGGATCAACATCAACTGATCTGATATAAGAGGAGAGTTATTTTTTTATCAAAATTCATTAATGAACAACATTTTGACCTACCATGTGTGTTTGTCTATGTGAGGTTCTTGTGGGTCATGAAATGTCGAAAATTAGGCTCTTTTAAGGTGACGGCGGAGATGGTCAATCCTGACTTACTATGACAAATTGTAATCTTGACTGCATATCTTTATTAGTCCATGAAATATAGTATAAACTTTAATTTTATTATTTGTTGTCTCTTTGTAACTGTCTGTGATCAACAAAGGTTTAAAGTGAGGTACCTGCCTTCCATATAATTAAAAAATGTACTCTATGTACATAAAACAAAATTTTGAAAACCATCTGATTATCAATTTATTTAAGGATTTTCCATAGTTTAAATCACATTCAAACCACTGAAAGTTGTGAAATGTAATTGCTAAATATGCAGAAGAGATACTCATCACAATGCAGCAGAAAGAGCATATGAAATAAAAAGACAAGATAAAGCCCAATAAAAAAATTACAACAATGGTGTTCAAATTTGACTTTGAACAATATCTACCAATCGCTTAATTGAACATATCTGTCCCGTTTTATTAAAGACAGTTATGGACTTTCAACCTGGCAGTGCTTAATCTTGCTAATGACCAAAAAACCTGTTTTCTTGAGGATGAAACAATATCAGGTAGAATATCAAATCAAATAGGCTCGTGTATTGCCCATCAATTGTTAAGGAGATTACTTTTTATTTGGACACATGCAGTAGACCAAATACAAATTATATTGTAGCAATTATGTTTTTATTTGATATTCAGAATTTGTCTACTGTGTAACTAACAAATTTCTGGTTAGTGGTCACACATATGGAGCGGATGGATAGATATACATCGACCATACACTTAAGCATTAAGATAAGTGAAAATAATATGTTTAAATGGCTAGATTTAGCTATTAAGGGCAAGGGTGTGCAACCAGAAAAATCTGTTCTTAGTTAGATCGATGGTTTTAGAGGATTTTTATGATTTTGTGCCCTAGCTAAGAAAGGTGGACCTTATATTTTAAAGAAATATGACACTAATGGAGAAAGATGTTTTTGGAGAGAAGTACAATTGCTCCAGTACAAACAAATCTCTGTATGAACTGATTGTTAAAGATTTGTCAAAGAAATGCAGAAGACATTTGAACTCTTTCTTTTGGTAGGCCAGAAAAATTAGATCATTTCAAATGTGAATTCCTAATGGGGATCAGTGCAGCTAAAAAAAAAGGATTCCATTAATAGATATTCGGTTCCATGAATTCTCTAAGAAAATTTCAGTCATCAAAAATAAATTGATAACCAGTGTTTTTGTGTACCCACCCCTTGAGACAAATTAAAACTAAATTTTAGTAGTGAGTTTTTATTCAGGAAAAGATAATTATTGCATACTTAATTAAAAGAAACATGTGCCAAATAAGGTAAGTCCTGATTAAATCATTAAGTTGAATTAAAAAAATGTTATAAAATAGTAAATTCTTTATACAATTGGTTTATATTTTCCCAGTATAAAAATTTTACTATAACACTAAAAAATCTGTGCCCAAAAATAGTTTCTAATGTATTTTGGAATTGTTACAAAAGTAAAAGTCGATGGTTTCGACATCTGATTTTTTATGACCACCTCGAGGGTGTTATCAATTTCGAAACACTGGTTATCAATTTATTTTTGATGACTGAAATTTTTTTAGAGAATTCATGGAACCGAATATCTTTCAATGGAATCCTTTTTTTTTAGCTGCACTGATCCCCATTAGGAATTCACATTTGAAATGATCTCATTTTTCAGGCCTACCAAAAGAAAGAGTTCAAAAGTCTTTTATACAACCTCGAGGATCTCCCTCCTTTTGGCATCTAGGTTGGAATATCCACCTGGCCTTTCATATTGCAAACATAACCAAACCATTTTATTGTAGTAGGCACTCTACTATTGCCTCAGAGGTTGGTCTCGAGCCCTACTCTTCTCCCATTTCTCGCTCAGTTCTTGTTTTACCAAGTATTCTCAGGTATTTCATCCTGATTGCTGTGTTTTTTGAGGAATGTCCAGCTTTAAGAATATAAAAGCAATGGAAGGAAATCGGTTAAAACTGCATTTTTTAGTGTTGCTAATTATTCCTCATATTAGAGATCTGGTAAAACTCTATTCACTACCCCTTGGTCCATATTCCCATCTTTACTCAATACAATACTGTTCGCAGAATATCCATCGTCTTTAGAACATCATTGTTGGTAATAGTATGGTTTCATAATGTATTTACTATGTGTATCGCCTTACTCTTTGAAGTTTTCTTGTCAGCTCCTTCCCCCTTTCATTTACTGTAGTTAGGTCATATCTGATGTAAGCAACAGCCTGAACCAATACTGGAGTCATATTTTATAATCAATTCATACTGTGGAATGTCAAATACGACAAAAAAATTCAGTTTAAATAATGTTCATTATTTACAAATCTTATTACACTTATGCACACATCCTAGAAGTAAATTCCAAATGTTGGATAATTTTCAAATTTAAATAATTGTTTAATATCGAACCAGGTATATTCAGTGATGCTAGTGTCTGGAAATTCACAAGGCAAAAGAAAAATTTTTGTTTTTTTAGCTTTGTGCTCTCAGCCATTTCTGGCTTGAAAACATCTTATTCTGGTGTATTGAACCAACCATCTGTGATCACTATATAATCCATTAGACACTACTTCCATGTTTGTTACCAATAATACTATTTGATGGGACCAAGAAGTAGATTGATTGAGATTGCCAGAAATTGTGGTAGAAGAATGAAATAATATAGTTGTAATACAATAATAATATATTTCTACAATAACAAATTAAAAAACTATTTACATTATCCTTACACAATTAAATAACTCAGTAATCAATTAAAACTTGATAAATCAATCTAATTTATTCTAATTAGGTCTAAGATAAGTTGATATGATTTCTTTTTGTTTTTGGTCATCAAACTCTTAATACTTCTTCCTCTTCTTGAAGTTGTTTTATGTCTGTCTTATTCATAAAGTAGTAACTTGCCTGCCTTCCTTTCTATAAAAAAAAAAGTAATTGTGTAATCAAATAGATAGTATATTTGGGAAATCAGAATAAAATTAATAATTGGTAAAATAAAAATAAAAATACAAAACCCTTGGTAACCCATGGTGTGGTGCCTGCTGACAGCTGGCTAGCCACTAGCATCATAACACATTCACCCCTTCATAAATATTTATAATACTTTAGGAATGAATAAAAAACAAAAGAAAATATGTTTGATTGAAATCGATAATTTAGTCCACCTTTCGATCACCAAAGGTATATCGTGGCAGATAGATAAAAGCTTGATTATTAAATATCCTTCATGATTAATTAAAACTTTTAGTGATATCTCTTATGATAGAACATTAATATGAATAAATGTGCTTGAGAACTAAACAAAAATACAATATGTGAAGAACTATGACAATAAGATTTTACTAAATAAAAAGAAAAACCTTATAGATTTAGAAAATGGACATATTTTATTACACTAAACAAAAATATTACTAGCTTATGATATATAAAAAAAAACTTATAAACAGTTGGTCCTAACTATTGAATTTCCGTCATAAGTATATTCAAAAGAACTTGCATATTGAATTTAATTGGCTTTAAATATGAAGTGGTATTCACATTAATTGGCAACAGCTATAGTACATTGTTCATTAAAACTCACTGTAGTTTTCAATGACCAACTAGCAGGGCTCTCCCAGGCAGACTCTAGGCCAATAACGCCACCATCCACAAGCAGTGTCATCCTGCCAGCAATTGACCGACAACTCTTTCAGTTGGAGCAGAGCTATGTAATATGTTTGTGGGGGTAATATTGTCATTTGTTTAGACATCTACCACCATTAATTATCATGTATAAAAGGAACTAAATTAAGGAAATGCAGTGTTACTTCCAGATTTTACATGTAGATTTCCCTTAAATTGTTTAATTATGACATAAAGCTATTCCTACACAAAGGGGAAAAAAAATACGAAGCCCGGACCACCCAGAGTGCTACCTATGGGGCAGTATTTCTATTATAGATCAACCCTTGCGGAATCACACTGCTCTTTCATTGAAAATACATCACATCACCTACCTCTGGTAATTATTAATGAAACTACATGTCGGGCTCGGGTTATACCTGAGTATCCCCAAAGTGGGGAGGAGATACCCGCCGCAGGCTAGGGTCGCTACAACCTCTTAGCCGCCGTCCGGCGAGCGCCCAGAAAGAGATAAGGCAAGCGGACCTGTGGTCTTTCGCCCTGGCTGCCGACCTAATCGGCGGGCAGCTTTAATTCGCTTTGATCTTATTCCATAAGATCTTTAGAAGGTGTGTGTGCCCCGACAAAGCACTATGTTCAGGAGAAGAGGTACAGGGTAAGTTTATAGGTAGTTCATGTGGTCTTGGAATGACCACGAATGCACACTCGGTATCTCAGGGTTGGTGAAAACCGTCCGGATGGCAAAGGCGAGTGTGAACCAGAGAGAGGCAGACTGGATTGCCATGGGAGACACTGCTGGTAAAATTTGCAGGGCCACGTCAACCGTCGTCCGCGAGGGAGAGGTCTCTCCCAAGGAGTTGCTAGTTTTAGCGAGACGAAGGCAGAGATTCCCACTAGGAAGGTGTGGGGTCTGACAACGCCGGACTAAAACATAGCGAGGTTAGGAGAGAGATGCAGAGGTAGTTGAATGAGAAGTCCATGGTTTTGAGTAGAACAGCAGGCGCCAGTGCAAAGAGAGAGGAGAGAGTAGTGTTCCAAGTGACTGTCCGATTCGTTATGTTAATTTGGCCTGGGGCCGAGGCTGATATAGGAGGCCAGCCAGTAGGGTGGGGATAACTCCCCACCTACGACTGTCTCCCCCACTACTTCAGTCCCTCCTCCCACTCTCACTGACTTCATAATCTTTATTAACATAATGAAAAATAGATACATATTTTCTGATATTCATTTGGTGATATAGATATAAGGTCTGATACGAGAAGAGGGTGAGTTATAATTATTTGTGATTAAGAGATGGCCACAACACTACACATTTACAATTAACATAAAGAACAAATATTGGTTAATTCTTCATAAGTTATGGAAGACACATATTTCACTGTATATTTTAAAACCTCTACAGTATGAATAAAAAGTTATTACCAGATCTTTTAGAACTCTCTGTGCTCCAGCAGCTATAAGAATTCTTGACAAAGGCTCAACCTTCTCCAAAGCCATTGCATAGTGCAATGGAGTTCTCAACAACTGCAAGTATTAGATAAAATTATTAGTCATGATTTTCAAAGTAAATTATCAATAAGTCCAATATTATAATGAACAACTCTACTGGCCACTAAATTTTTACTGCTGTGGAAAAATGTTGCACTACTTTTTTTTGGGGTGGAGGGGGGTTTATACATTTCAATTAAAATCATCCCTTTAAATTACATCAATCACAACTCCTTATGAGACATGGAGGTTAACAATCAAACTAAAAAATTATATTACAACAGCAGTGTTACGCTGTTGTAAAAATAAAGGCTTTTCTTAAATTTATTGACAAATGAATGGTTAATGCAACATATCTAAACAGTTTGTAATATATTTTATCCCGTTATTACATAGAATCATTTAATATTTCATTGTTTTCGATAGAATTATGTTTAGGTGACAACGATTGGTTATAATCTGTCGTCTAAAGGAATGTTCATCAACTATCAATGCATTAATTTAACTTTGGAAGTAATTAATTATATTTGATAAGAAAAATGAAGACCTACATTGTCACCAATTTGAAGTGTGGCTGGATATTTGTTAGCAATGTGTTCTACCGTTGGTTCATGTTGTGAAAGCACTGCAACATGTAATGAACACCTTCCTTGATTATTTTTTGCGACTGCTAGCCTATTTCTTGAAGAACTGTTCTTAAAAATTTCCTGCACTTGACCAAGAGAACCAAATCTGATTGCTCTATGTAATTTTTCTCGATTTTCCTAAAACATTAAGTAATTCACTTGTTAGTAGTAGGGCAAGTTTGTTTGAAATATTGCAGAATGTTTTTGAAAAACCCTTTTATCTATTTTAGTTAAAAATGCAATAGTATTATAACTTTATCAAGTGCATTACCTCAAATGCTTTTATTCGTTTGAGAAATTTTACAATGGAGGTCTGTCCTCTTTCTTCTGCTATTTCTAAAATATTACCACCATCTTCAGTATCTAAAATATGATCATATCCTTCTAGAAGTAATTCTTTGAGTTTGTTTTCTTCCCCTGAAAAAAAGTCAAAATAAGTTATGATAGTGCCAAAAAAAAAATTGTCCAAGAATTAGCTACAAATTCCTAACCCTTGGTATACTGCTGTAAGATGAATACCAGATAAATTCACTCTGGAATTCCTAGTGCCGAGAATGATAAGATGTAATTGAATATTATACTATGAAAATTGAAGCCATATACTTAATAAATACTGGCCGACTAACAGGCAGAAGTGCCAGCCTGGAAAATTTATGCTCCTCTATGGAAACAACCTCTCTTCTCTGAGAAAGGACCAAAACAAAACAATAAACTTGCTCGATTTATAGATTTCAAAGCAGCTCATGACTTTATAGAAGAGAAAAATCATGTAGAATCTCATGATAAGAGTTCAAAATCTATAAGAATCACTTGTCACCCTGCATTGAATTCTCCCTCACCAGAATAGGACAAGTACTTTGATTACGTTTGAATTGCAGATCATAAACCACCTTACCCCTACCCTATTCATGGAAAACCCTATGGACTGCTCAGGAGTGTACTGGTTGAGGTGTAATTGTACTTATGTGGGCCATAGAGGGAGGAAGGTTGGTATATGTAAATCTTCCTAATATTTTTAGTAGAAAAGACTTCAAAACACTGATACTGAAGAGCCTGCAGATAAATTACTACTAAATTGCCATTAATAAAAATTTTATGTTAAAAATGATAATTTCCAGGCTATGGGCCATGACTGTAAATAAACAAAATATTGAAGAAAAACAAACTAATTGGTGTCATTGAAGAGGATAGGTAGTGAAGGTAGCGGAGATGTCAAGGTTGGATCTCTCCATAAACAAACCGGGTGATCTTGGAAAAAAATCAAAGATATCTTCTGGGGCTCACTACTGATAAATAAAATTATGAATTAAATTTTATATTATAAACAATTACTTATGAAGCAATTTCCGACAAGGGTAGCCAAATGAGTTGAATTGTTTCCACAGCTTTTAGGTATTGGAAAATGGATTGGCTACATGGCTTCTCAATTGGTTAAACTAAACATTCTGATTTATTGGCTAGACCTTAGCCTGATCTACAGAAATCACCCTGCAGTTAAATGCCATTAAATTAAATTATATAAACCCAATTATCAACTACAAATAATTTACCTCTGGCTGCCATAGCAACTACATATCTGTCGATACTACGCATATTGTCCATAATATCAGAGTGTTCTGCTATATCTCTTGCTGTCCTATAAAGTGAATCCTTAAGACCAGGATTAGAATCCATTTCTTGCAGTAATTGGAACATAGCATTTCTACCATGTGATCTTGCAGCTGCGAAATGGAGCATGCTTTGTCCATGTTCATCCTAGAAAAAATGGAAGTAAGAAAATTTGCCTAGATAAAAATTAAGATAACACTTTCAGTAAGCCAAATGCTCTTTCAACTGTTAGTGATATTGATATTCACCATTGCAAAAATTAACATAAGGGTTTATGGTTTTGAAAAACCTATGAAGCCATAAAAGCACAATAAACTACACATATAAACAATAAGTATATACTATGAACTAATACCAAAACTAGTAGATCTAAGGAACAGAGAGTAGACTATTTATACTTTTTTTTGTTAATCTAGAATATTTCGACTATTGCAGATGCTGCATCAATTTGTAGTTTTATATGTAAGCAAACACTGCAATTATAAATTATAACCTTACTTTGTCTTCAATGTATTCAAACACTTTGATACCTGATGTTTGTTGAAATAATACAAAAATGAAATTAATATCAATGTTGACATTAGTTGATTTTCTCAACTATTTAACCGAATTGATTGCCACAGCATTATAAATTCACAATAAACAATGCTATTATTATTTTTATCATGAAATGTCATGATAACCCATGTAGACATACTTCGGTTGAATGTAAGACTCTCACATAGGGCTTTAACTTCAATGTATTTGAGAATTTATTTTGTGAATGTTCTTTTAGTTTACATAATAGGAAAACCATTTTACTATAAATGTGCATACCCTGTTAATTTGTTTAAAAGTACTTTCATCTTGCTCTGGAGAACTCATAATATCTTCTGCGTCATCTATTGTTTCAACAGCTTCTTCTTCGTCTTCATCCTTTTCTTTTCTATTGTCTTCTATTTCATTGTCTATATCTTCAGTTTCTCCTTCATTTTCATCCATTTTATTTCCATTTTCATCTTCATTTGGACGGTAGATCACTGGTGTGCCTTCAATACTCCTGATTCCTTTCTAAAAAATATTATTATTAGAAATATAACATACATTTTTTTTATTACTTATATATTACTACTTTTCTAATCATTGTTGAATAATTATGTTTTTGAATTTAAAATTTAATAAATTAATTTCAATAAATTTCACTGATCACTCCTAGTGCAGTCTGGCGGTAATATACACTAGTAAGGATATCTTAGTATAAATGAATACAAAGATAATGACAGTATTCTTAAAAGAGATAATTAATTAAAAACTTTATGATATCAGTTTAGTTTAATCATTTTGTTGATAAATTATCATACACTTTAATCCATTGCAATTTCCCCTGTTTGTATAATTTTAGTTTTAATGGATAGCTTACCATATATATATATATAATATAAAAATTATTCTTTAACCAGTTGCAGACCAAAACTGGTCATTATTAAATGCATGGGGAGTGTGTTAAATATTTATTCATATAACACTATTAAAACCAAACAAGCTCTCTATGAGAAAACATTAAATAGACTAAATTGTAGTCTCTTTTGAACACATTTGACAGGATTGCTCAATTGGAAGGGTGCCTTACCCTAGAGACCAGGCAGTCATAGGCTCAAACCCTGGGGACTTATGACTCTGGCTAATAACTTGGGGATATTTTTTCTTTCACTAATAACTCTAAAATTACAAAGGAAGTTTGATACTATGTTTTCAAAATATAGCACTTAAATAATACATAATAATATAAAAAGTTAAGACCAACAGAGTGAGATATACATTTGGATTTTGTTTTATTTTTTTAGCGAGACAATAGTTTTATTTTCTTACCTGAATTGGCTCCGTTGTATCCTCAGATTTATTGAAAGCTAAAAGGAAGTTTGCCAAGTGTATTATCGGGTTTGGAGGCCTCAGTTGTGCCACTTCTGTGAGGCCTTTTATTAAAGGTTCTCCTAATGCTAGTATAACATAATTTGTTGTGATGAATCAAATTCTTATTTAATCAGATATAATGAAAGACTTTATTTTTTCATCATTTTATTATACATACTACCAAAAGAATCTATGTTCATATAAAAAATAATGTCAGTGATTTTCTGTAAATAAAAATTTAATACTTTTTTTACCTAAAACACAAAATTTCATAATAAGGATTAACAACTTGAGCTCTGCCCTCTCAAGGCAGAAAACTATTCACTTTAATCCTTGTGTTTACTTAATCATCTTTTTGATGCTGAAATCCAGGTACTGGAAAACATCTTCAAGTTGGTTTACCTAAAAGAGCTGTTTCCAAAGCTAGTTTTTTAATATTTACAAGCTTTCCGAGAATGGAATGCTACTTCTTCATGATTGTTTTTTAGGCGCTATGATTTCATGAAATAGGATTCCTGTGTTATCTAGAGGATATTACCCCATCAGATTACATTAGGTTCAAAAAAACGTAAGCTGGGGACCTGGCGAATGTTTTTCTGTATGTTTTACTAATGGAATCATGGTTGACCTACTACCAGGTAACAGTGGGTGGAATAGTAATGGTCTGGAGGTGGAATTAGCTTTCCAGGTTGACTGAATGCTATTTAAATGCAATAGATTATTGAGGCATGTTTTGCCACCAAACAATTTACTGCCATATTGAGAGACGATGGTCTTAATTTTCAACTAGTGCCCATCTTATTCTCATCTTATTGAACATTTAAGAGATGTATTTTAAGGTGAAACTCTGTGCATTACTAAGTACATGTGATAGAAAGCCTCTAGTACAAACGGGCTAGGATAACTCGATTCTGAGTGTGCCATTGAGGTGCAGAACAATCATTAACAACAGGATATTTTTTTAAACTTTTTGAATCATAAATAAAAGTGATTATTATTTTTTCCTACATTTTCCATGTCCTTTATATAGAAATTTGCATTTAAAATATTTCTTGAAATACTGGGATTTCAAAAAAAAAATTAAAATATGATGCTAGTTTATGGTAATGGAACGTGTTTTTTTTAACGGTCTATTTCATTTCTTGTCCCTTAGATTCTTATGATAAGTGTATTTATATTAGAATCACAATAACATGGAATAATGGTTGTTTCTTATTAAAATAATAAATAAACACAAGTATGGTTGTGAGTTATTCAGAAACCAAATTATTTAACTCACATTTTAAATTTGCATATTTGTATGCTAGAAACTGGCTTGTTGCTCAACATTTTGCCATAAGAAAAACAGTTGATGACTATTAATCATGTATAATTTTTGCTTTGGTACAATGTTCACAATGTTTTAATTCAAAATTAAAATAGTATTGTAATTATTTTACTTTCTTCTATTCTGGAGTTAATCCTTAGGAAACTCAATAAATTATCTGTATGTAAGAATTGTTTTCCCAGTTCAATAAAAGTTTAATTTTAAAAACTTTCAGAAATAATAACTTTTATAAATCATAACAAATATATTACAATAACTTTGTTTAATGCATTAAACAATCAAACACCCAAAAACCAATGCTTAGTTATGCCTCTGGTATTAATCCTAACTCAACAAATGCTTTCATAATTACTATGTCCTTTTTATTTATCTAAAATACACATATATTTCTTTACAGTTTTAAAAAATATATATAAAAAAATAACTTACAGGAAGCCAAGTATTGACCCTCTTCTGCTTCAAATATTGGGTAACCTTCCCTTAGCAGTTCTGTTCCTAAAAATATAGTTATATAACTTTATTTAGCAAAAATAATTTATGTCATTATTCAGTCAAAAGTTCTTCAACCAACCTTTTTTTCTTCTAACTTTTAGAATAAAGGAAAATAGTTTCATTTTTACCAAAAAAATGACATAATGCTCTCTTCCCCTTGTGCTTTTTTTTTTTTTTTATGTGAAAATATACTGTACATGTGGATGGAAATATAAATCAAACAAAGAATGTAAGATCTTTATTTAGATATAATGTCAAATAGTTTACCAACAATTTTCAGAACGATGCAGCGAAATTACTTAAAAGTGAAATCTAACAATAAATTGATATGCAATGACACATATACAGGATCCCACAACACTAAATAAACAAACTTCAGGAATTTGTAAGAAATTCGACACTACACAAAAATATACCATGGTCAGTGCTCACAAACTAATTCTTGATGAGTTCAAATAAAAAAAAACATGAAAAGAAATCTTTTTTTGTTTCATGAATAGCATGACAATATATCAGCTATATAAAACTAGATTCATCGACTAATTTCTGTTCTTTAATTTGGGAGCACTCTGTATATTTGAAAATTTTTAATTTTAACCTGGACTTTTACTCCTAAGATATTAATTCTGGTAGGGTTATTGGTGGAAGAAAGCTATAAAATAATACATTAATGCTATATAAATAAGATGGTGTTAGGTAAACAGGTCTAGTATTCAAAGAACATAACTATACATTATTAATAGAAATTCTATAAATTCAATTTTCAAACTACAAACTGTGCCTACGAAAGCTTTATTATTTAAAATATTCTTAAATATTTAGAATAAGGAAAGATTTGCCTACAAAATGTAGACTTAATTGACATAGAAAATATATTGTGCAAATTTTCGTCTTATTAAAGATGCTACACTCTAAGCAAAAAAAATATTGGGAAAGTGGTATAAATATTCTTAGTTACCCACACCAAATGTTTATTAAGTTATGAATTAATATCAATAAGAGTGGAGGTGCAGAATTAATAATTTTAAGTTACTAAATATCATATATCAGAATGAATGATTGAAAAATATATTGTTCCCTCCAGAATAGGCAAGTGTATTTTGAATTATGCAGTTTTGTAAAAGTATAATTATTTTTAGCTATTTTATGTCTGTTTGACAATTAATTAAAAAGTTGGTCCCAGTATTTTTTGAGACCTGACCTATTATTATTAAAATGTTCTTTTCTACCAATACATATTTAAAAAACAAAATACAGTAAAGGCACTGCTATTAGGTACAAGGAAACCTTTGTGAAAAGTTAAATCTGTTATCAAAGAAGACCTAATAAAATTAAATGGTGGAGAAGGAATTTCAAGTTCTATTTTTTTGGCCCTAAAACAAACATTGGAATATTCCCAAATCCTTTTCCTTTTTAAGTTGTAAAAATATGGTAATTAAAATCCACCCATTGTGCCAACATTTTTTTCTCATGGGACATTTTTGGGTAACAACAAAATTATGTACATATGATTCCTAACTCCTCAACCAAAACTATCAGAAAATATAAATCTAGAAACAAGCCTAGGCATTTTATAACTATAAAGATATAAAGATCTTTCAATAATTGTTATTATGATAAAATATGATGAGCAAAAAAGTTAACAAAGAACTTTTAATTGCATCAAATAGCCAATGCTGAATTATACAGTGTAGTGATATAAGCAAAATCTATCTTCCACTGGCCACGCTTGTTCCATGATTTCAAACCTGGTTTCCATTTATAATATAATAAAAATATCGGAAATAAGTGATGTGACAAACAGTAGGTTTTATTTCTAATTGAAAAATACATATAACTAATTTACAGATTATAATTTTGAGAACATCTACATGGCTTTTAGTTAAAGTTGAGCCAATGCTCAATTTTAAAATTCCATTTTTTCACTTTGATTCACTTCACCACTCACATAAATCAATAACGTTCCCGCATTAAAAAAAATCATAAAATAACAAAGCACCTGTATTGCATAATTAATCATTTTAAAATAAAATCACCTGGCAGACATGGAATCCTTCACAATAATGAAATTGACTGAAAAAGGCACTTATGAAAACATTAAAAAATCTCAATTGATTTAACTAGGTGCATTATTTAGGTTTATCTTTGCTACTTTGTTTTCTAATAAAGTTTTTTATTAGATTTGGGATTTGAGTTACAGTAACACGCATAGAAGCCTTTTCCATTTCGACTATATCTTTAATAGATGAGATATAAGACTTCAATAGATTTATTTCATTACTATTTTGACAAGACTTGTTCCTCAACTTGAAAATGCCAGGCCTGCTGTTTTCTTCTACGAGCAAGTTCCTCGAACTGCACAGCTTCTTGAGGGAAGGTAAGTCTTCCCCAATTATAGGCAGACTAACAAGCACATGGATCCTTAGGCAGTTACCAACGAAGCCAGGTTCGGTTGCTAACAGTCCCAGTTTTGTGTCTCTTGAACACTCTACCTTCTGCTCTAAACATTGTACGATCTCAAAAGCATTCTTGTATGCCATTCCTATGTGACCTCTCTTGTCTGCGGGGGTTACAGACAACAGTTGTATATGTTCTCGGATATTCATCCAAGCTGTTATGTCCCCATATGGACTGATAAAAACACCTCTTCCGTATGGCCAACCACCTTCTTCTACTCCATTTATTACAAGTCCTTCTTCCTTTAGATCTTGATAAATTTCTTTATTTTCCAATATTTCACCTAGTGTATAGTATGAACCATGGTTTTCGCCTGCTTCATCGACAAAGCCTGCCTCTTTATTTCTTCTGTAGTAACCTGTTAACACGGTCGAAAGCGCTACTTCAACTTTTTCTAGTTCTGATAACTTTAAGTTTTTTACAAAAGATAAAGGAGCCAAATTTCTGACCACTTCTACAACACACGATTTCACAATTATTCCTCCTGGGTCGAGGTCGATATTGAAAAAGTTTTGATCTTCGTTCCCAAAATAATCACTGGGTCCATTATTGAACTCAATCCCTCCACTTATTTCTTTGATCAAGGGTTGTATAAGCTTTCTGAAAAGTGTGAAGCTCTCTTGATCGGGTATTGTTATGCCAGTAAAGTTTGGGTCGGTCATTATTCTATTTTTGTCCAATGCAAGGTCTTTGCCCATAGGTCTGATAATGTCGAGAAGGGTGTTGTCCAGCTTGGTATAGAAAATGTGAAGATCCTCGAATAGATTCCTGTCAAGGATACGACCAAGAACGCTGCCCGGAGCTCTAGTGGACAGCAACTTGAAGCATCTTCCCATCTGCTCTAGCAGTCCTTCCTCGTCTACATCGTGCCTGGCAGAGACCGTGTCGTCTTCAACTGCAAAACGGAGGATCCCAATTACCATCTTGTTATCATCAGCAGTCTCCATGCAACACACTGTGCTAATTCTTGTCCTGTCTGTTTTTAATAAACTCAGTAGATGTGCTTTAACATGTAATAAAAAAAGATGAATAACGTGGTATAAGAGATGCAAATAAAATTTTCTTAAACATATAAATTTCTAGATAAGTTTTTTGTTTACCTTATGAAAGTCTTATTAAACTTGTCCTCCTATGTGTATCAGTAACCTCTCGGTTATATGTATTTTCTAAGGAATGCTGCAAATTTCTGAGATTAAAGTCCATCGGAGTATATTTGGCCCTGTGTTGGATAGTCCAATATGGAAGCTTGGATAGTCCAATATGTAAGCTTGGAGAGATGAGTAGGGTACCTCTTGATCTCAACATAAAGACTACTGCTACTTTTTGATTTGTGCACCCTTACAACCCCGACCAAATCCCCCCCCCCCAAAAAAAAATATCCTTGGGGATTGGGCCAGGAGTCGAACCAAGAGCTCCACACGTAGGGAAAGGTAGAAAACAGTGGGGACAGCCACTATTTCAAAGAAGCATTTCTTTGGTAAAACAAAAATACCACTTATTTCCTTTCACGGTAGCTATATATTATAGTAATATTAAAATTAGGATATTAATGATAAAACAGCCTTATTAATTGTTGATTAATTTATGATAATTAAAATTAAGGTTGTGTCCTGACATACAAACATTCAGACTTTAACCTAATTTTATATTATTATCTCTTTTTTTCCCCTTCATATCCCCTGTTATTATAAATTATAGAATCAGTATAGATTCTACATAAATGAATCTCTTTACAGTAGGCATGTCGTGTAGCAGGGCTACATTTTATATAATTTTTAATAATTTTACATTGAGATTTGTGATTTTTACAAAAGTATGATGCACAGTATACGTTCTTTGCTTAAACGTGTTTCAAAATGATGGGGCTCACCTTATGAACCATAGACTTAAAACTAACTTACATCTAACAGACATTTCCCAGACAGTTTGTTGCCATCATGGAAGGGTGGTGAGATCAAAGTGTTAAATACTGGGTTAGATGCTGCAACGAGTCAACACACTTGACTTGTCTCCAGTGGATTAACCACTTTGGATTAACTCGCCCACCGACGGCACCCAAAGAAACGGGTACGGACGGCATTCTTTAACCTATCGAAAGAGGTATGTCTGACCACTTTTCTCAGGATACTATTCTGAAATTGCTGGAGACATCTTATTACCTCTAAACATTTACAATCTTATAATTTAACACTTTAAAACATAAACTTATGAAACGGGAATGTAATTTATTTTGGTATTCAAGAGTTCTTCCTTGAAATATGTAACAGGCCTGTAAGACTTGACGGTTGCTCGCGTAGGTTCTTCTCAGTCACGATGCTTTAAGTAGCAAGCTGTACAGTAGATTTTCACCTTCGCCTGGCCTACAACATACCATCGCCTAGGCACCCCTAGGCTCAATCCTTGGTAGACTCTCACTACCTTCCTGACTCCATCCGCCTTTCTAGGCATTCCACACCCTATATCCTTCTCATACTTCCTTCAAATAGGGGTCTCCCCTTAGTGAAAGGCACTTTTCAGCCAAAAATAATTATCCTTATTTTTCCCACATTCCTATTTTTTATGAGTTTGAGAGCTTAGAAAAAAAAAAAAAAAAAAAAGAAGGATTTTCACGTCGAGTGCTTGCAGCCAAAGTGTTCACGTCGTCTGCTGCCATTTGTTTCTGCCGCCATCTTGCTACTGAAGGGTGGCATCAGGTAACATTCCTTTTCGTTAACGGTTTTTGTGTCGGTGAATAGTGCATGGGAAGACTATTCGCTTCCAGGAAGCGACCGGCTTCCCCGACAGCCACCACGGACAATGAAGACGAGGGTTCCGAATACCCCAAAATTACGGTTAAGGTCCAGCGACCAACAAAGGCTAGAAACCCCACAAAGATCGGGAATAAATTTCAGGCTCTAGCGAGCGAGACGCCAGAAAGTCCAAACCCTGCAGCTGTAGTGACTAAGAAGCGTCTCTCCCGAGACAACAACCGATTTAACACAGCAGCTCAAAAGAGCAAATATAAATAGTTTCGCCCTCAGGAAGACGAAGGAGGGCGTCACAATTTACACTGAGAAGGAAGAAGAACAAGTTAAGGTATTGGAATTACTCGAAACAGGCGAAAAGGAGTACCATTCATTTGCCCCGAGAGGCGGCAAAAGGAATAAAAAGTACTTGATTCTCGGACTTGATGTCCAGGAGGACATCAAGGAAATTTCAGACGTAATAAAAGAAAACATACCGGAAGTCGTCGATGTGCGGCGTCTAAGAAAAAGTGACCCAACTGGTCGCAAACAGGAAATTGCGCCAGTGCTGGTTACAGCTAATGCTAGCGTCACATTAAATACCATGAAAAAGATTAGAGCAATTTACCACGTCATAGTTCGTGTAGTGACGTTCAAGGAACAGAGAGGCACCCCTCAATGCTACAGATGTCAAGAGTTCGGCCACACACGAAACCACTGTGGCGGAAAATAAAGTGTGTCAGATGAGCGGGACCCCACGAGGTGGCGCAGTGTCCCAGAAACGACTCAGCCCCGCTCAAGTGCTGTAACTGCGGCGAGGCACATTCCGCCTCCTACAGAGGCTGCACCAAGCGAAAAGAGATTTTCGCGAGAATGAAGCCAGCCCCCTACAGAGTGCAGTCTCAACAGAAGAAGCGCCGCCAGAACGAGTCAACACTGAGACCGGCCCAACCGCCATCTGTCAACGCCTGGCAGGGCCCGCTCTTCAAGCTCTTCCAGGCCAGAGATGAAGAACCGGCTCACCCCTCCACGTTGAGAGCTGGCCCCTCCACGTCGAGAGCGGCCCCCACATCGTCGAGAAAAACTCCCAGAACATCGGAAGACACTTCTGAAAATATCAAATGTAAGTACTTAGATCCTAGGCTAAAGTTTCTGACAAACGACCAGCGTCAAAACCTTGAATGCGGACCGAAATGGGTAACTACCCTAGTAGATTTCTGTAGCCAAATGATCATGGCTATAATATCTGGTAATCATCAACAATGGTAGATCACTAAATATCAAATTTCAACGTTGATGGTCTCCTGACCAAAATAGATGAGGTAGAAATGCTGTTAGCGCTCTACCGACCAGATATTGTAGTTTTGACAGACACTATGGTATCTACACAATCGATCCACATTAAAGGTTATTCAACTGCCATTAAAAGAGTTAACGGTTACCGAGGCGTCCTCATTGCTATACGCCTTGGTATCAATTGGAAGAAAGTGGCTTCACCACTGACTACAACTGATCCCAAGCTTCACCACTTAACAGTTAAGGTAAATTTGGGGAGACCCGTTTACCTTACCGCCCTATACAGAAGACCGTACGCGTCTCTCCAGGAGTACTCAGTCTTGCTACACGCATGTTCGCAGAGATCTAACCACTGGGAGGTGGGGGATCTCAATGCGAGACACACGATGTGGTATAACACCGCAACAAACATTCGTTCGACATTACAGTCGTTCACCCCCAGACTTTCACTTTTCGACAAAGAGGTAACCCACAGGCTACCTCGACGATTGACTTACTACTGACAAAACAACCACACCGTATCACTAGTTGCACCGCCCTTGACTTTATTACGTCTGACCACAGGCCAGTACTGTATGCAGTGGATGGTAAAGTGGCGACCCCTCGCCCCACGAGATACGACTACCGTCGTGCCGACTGGGATCTGTATCAGTCACAAATTTAGCATAACCTGCATACGGTGCCAATTCTCCGCACGAAAGAAGAAGTAGATCTTCAGCTAACTTTCATAACTGATGTGATCATAGACGCAGCAAACACTGCGATCCCGAAGTTCACTCCCATGCCACCGTTTCTGTGACCACCTCCAGACCACATTCTTAAAATTATTGCCTTGCGCCATACTTGGAAGAATATATGGTACAGGACGAGAGATCAGCAAGCGAAGGTCGTTGTGAATTATCTCACAGCAGAGATCCGGGGCTTGATGAAACTCTGGAAAACAGCGCAGTGGCATGAGAAACTTCCTAGCACTCGTGGAGATCACAAAAAGGTTTGGAAGCTATTGAAGACCACAAAAGGCAAGACAGCCACTGTCCGTCTTCACGAAGGTGACAATGTTCTAACTGCTGAGCAACAGGCAACAAAACTGGCCGACCATTACGCTAGGGACATTACGGCTAGGACGGGTTACTACCACATGCCTCCTCCGGTAGATGCTGAACAGAACCACATGTTTGTATCACCGAAGCAGCTCAAGGCGATTATTCACCGGTGTCAGGGAAACCGAGCACCAGGGCATGACGGGATACTAACAGTGCTGCTCAAACAAATGCCGAGGAGAGGGATAGTACAACTAGCAAACTTATACAACTCTTGTATAAGATTGCGGTACTTTCCTGACAAGTGGAAACAAACCACCTTGTTCCCATTACTAAAGCCAGCCAAGAGCGGAAATCACCCAGCCCACTACCGCCCGATCAGCCTGTTACCTCAGATGAGAAAAATGTTTGAGAAGATTCTTTTGAATTATCTCAAAGATTACTGCTCGGAAAAGACATCATTCCGCCAGAGCAGACTGGATTCCAATCCAGTATGAGCACAGAGCACCCCCTTCTGAAGGTACAGTCAGAAGCTAGCTATAATATGAATAGAAACATAGCCACGGCTATGATTTCCATTGATTGCACCCAAGCGTTCGACTCGGTGTCTCACGGGACACTGTGTCAAATGCTCTGCGACCGGGAATGCCCGGAACAACTATACTCAATTCTGGCTAGCTTCCTGAAAAACAGATCGCTGCGGGTGCGGGTGGGTGATAGCTTCTCCGAAGCTGTGCCACTGACCTGTGGAGTACCCCAAGGAGCCGTCTTATCCCCTGTACTATTCACCGTATACACGTCTGAGATTGTCGGAGCCCGTTACAAAAATACCACAGTTACTGCTTTCGCAGATGACATAGCGGTGTACAGTAGCAGCATGAGTGCCAAGGTAGCTCTAATACAGGCTGAAGTAGCCTGTAACCAGATCAGTGAGAGATTGGGGAGACTCAATATCTCTGTAAACGCGGGTAAGACTGACTACGTAATTTTCTCTTTCCAAAAGGGGAAAAGCCCCCTACCTACTAGTTACATAGTAGGAACGGAGGAAAATTCACCAGCCAACAACCTAGTATATCTGGGAATTAAATGGACAGACACCTCCATTTTAGTAACCATTTACGAAGAAGTTGAAGCAAACAGCAAGTCTTACCGACTTACGCACTTATTGACTTCCCCCAATCTATCACTGCGTCTCAAGCTACTGATCTACAAGAGTATACTCAGGCCTACTCTGCTGTATGGTGCACCGCTTTTTCGTTATCTGACGTATACGACAGCTCGGCGACTCCAACAATTCCAAAACGGTATACTAATGAAAGTGTTCAGAGGTACTGTTCGAGTCGAGTGTTCGAGCAGCCGAGCAACAGTGAGCTTCACGAGATCTTTGAGCTGCCTACGGTGGATGAATTCATCCAACGTAGACATACCAACTTTTTTGACTCCCTGCAATATCTAACAAACCCGGTGTTTAACACGATAACCCTCGCTCCGGTCCCCCATCGATGGCAGGACGCTGTCGCGGCTGGAACGTTTTAGTCTTAGGTTCTAGGTTTAGCTTTTAGTGTTAGTGTTTTCCACGGTTGTAAGCTGAAGGTGAGCCTCATCACCTAGTGATTGTATGTGTATTGGACTTATTAACAACAATCTAAAAGTATTATATTTTATGCACTCCTTCGAATGCATCTGCGAATGCAGCACGAGGAGACAGCTGTAATTCCAAATTTTTTATTTATTTTTTGTCATTGTATATATCTGTACCTCGGAGGGATACAACACTATGTCCATTTTCATAACTTTACAGGAGAGGAGTTTTAAACTTTTTTTCAACAAAAAGTGTTTGTATTGGCACAGCTATTTATTGAGATGTTGAAACAATATTTTACCAGAACATTCTATTTATTGTTATTTACATCATGCAGTTGTTATAAAATGAAAAAAAACCTTTTTTACGGTTTTTTTTCACTTGGACAAAAAAATGGCATAGTGTTGTATCCCTCCGAGGTACAGATATATTATTAACAGAGAGGTTTTGAAAGGAAAAAAAAAAGAAAAAAAAAAGGATTTTCACGGAACCTTCTCCATGTTCGATTACGTTCCGCTTTCTCTTTGAAATTATTTATATGAATAATTTGTTGTATGTAAGAGATGTATGTATATAGTAGATATTTTTACGTATGTTATTAATTATGGGTGCATAAATGCACTAAAATATGTTCTGTGAAGCGAGGACAACTTAATACACCTGTCAAGTAACGTGACTTGTTACTTGTATTTTGTGGGAGTTTAATTTAAATGTTTTACGCCTGCAGGCAGGGAGCCATCCCGACAATAATTCATATGACAATAGCTCTGATTGACTGCATGATATGCATTCGTTTGTTCTCCCGGGCTCCAGGTGAGAGAGAGGTTTGTATACAGCCTACCTTGATCCATTCTTTCTTATTCCAAAATTTCCTTGAAGCTGCATTGCAACTTTTTCACCAGCGTACCAGTTAAAGGTAAGCCATTTTTGTATTTATTCCTTAGTTTTATCCATTAGCTCTGCACGTCTGAGCCTATCATAAATCCTTATTTTTCCATATTTAATTTTTATAGAGTTATCTCTCAGCCCTACTCAATAGGATAGACAAATATTTAGTTTTTAATTACTAGTAATTGTTTAATAATTGACATTGATTTTTATTATTTTTCCCTGGACAGGTTTTATTTTTAGTCATCAAATAAAACTACCATGAAAAATATCATGTCTTTTAAAAAACTCAAAACACTGCTTGAGCTGAAGTTACGAACACAGTGTTAATGATGTTTTATTGAATGTTTGTACTTATAGTTTAAACAAAAATACCTAATTACGCATAGCGTTTATACTAGTTATTCCAGCCTACTAAAATTATAAAAAAATGTTTTTTCTAATGTTAAGTAATTTTTAATTAACGTCACTTATTTTCTTTTTATGAGCTGCGTATATTTTGCTTGTCTTGCCTGGGACTACATGTAAAATTTCATGTCTCTAACTTAAACAGGGGATTCACAAAGGTGTAGACAAACAGGAATAGATTGTCAAAGAACCCCTGTAACTGTTTTAAAAATGTATAACATTTTATCAAACCACGTGACCACCAAAAAAATATAATTATAACAATACCCTTTATAATTCTAAATACCTTGTCTCGTCAATTTTGGATTTTTATTTTTTGCTTAGTCAGACTTTCATGTTAGACTGGACATGTTCCAAATTTGGACCTGCAAGGACCTTAAGCCTATAACAACAGAGTCACAGGCGCTAAAGCTATCCTCAACGTTCGCAGTCTTTCGGTCTTACGGGATTGCCGAATTCCATTGGGGATCTAGCACGATATAATTTTATCTATTTATTATTTATTAGGTTATTATCAGATGTTGCTTTTGAAAAAATCAACCAAAATATGTAAATAATAAACAGACAGCACAAATACCTTGTTAGGTTAGTTATTGGTTGTACCATTCTGTGCTATTCTCTAAAAAGCTAGTGACTAAAAAAAGTTTGTAAAGTGTGGAGTATCAAAAAATTATGGGTTTCTAAAGTCTTACTGATTACTCCATCTTAATTGATTTCCTAATTGAATTACTGAATTATTTTTTATGAAAATTCACAATTAAAGCAGCTTATCTAACCCAGTTCATTGATTGACAATTTGTCACCACTACCACCACATATTTTTTTTTTCGTTTTGATATATTCACAACTGTTTAAAATAAATAATTCAACCAGTGAACGAGTAGATGAATAGTAACAAATAGCCATAACATGGTGGGAAAGAACATGCAGTGATGCCTACCCATACGGAGGATTATGTTGATTAAATTACAATTAATTTAAATACAATAAAATTAAATGAAAATTAATAAATCCCTACTCCAGTCCTTCCGGAGTCGTGGCGTTTCAGGCAACACTTGTGTCGTTAGTCCAAGTATACGAGGATTCGGGAGTCGTTACAGTTTTTGATGGTCTGTACCGAGTCTTGATGAAGGTATGTATGTTTGGGATTCGTTAATCAGTATGTAGGGTTGGATTTCTGACAAACTGGGATGTCTATATGGCTTTGCATTAAATGGCTATGTCGAAGTAGTTTTGATTTAAATCGTTCTATAGTTGCTAGTTTTGATTTTTTGGTATCCTCATATGTAAATCATATGTAAATGGTGCTCCATATGCTCGAATGTGCCATTCTAGATAAATTTATGTTATTAGTTTTTGTGTTAGAGGTAGCCGCAATTGTCTGTTTAGAAAATGGCATAGCAGTTTGGTTTAAAGTTTTTCTTTTTAATCGAGTGTGAGGGTTCCACGTTAGCCGTTTATCGAATGGCTTCCTAAGATAGTTTTATATATTTACAAAAAAAAGTGAATAATCTGATTTTTCGTTGTAATTATAGTCCTTTAAACCCTCAATATATTATACATGTTGAAATGTCCTTTTTAATTGAAAAAATATTTATTTAATTAGTTTATAAAAATAGCAACAAAAATTTATTTAGTTTATTAAATAAGATTAAACCATAGGGATCGTTTGGTGATTACGTATAATTCCGGTGACCTAGAGAAAAATCCCGTGGTAGCTAGACAAAGAACGGCGTCATAGCCTTCAGGTGGTTAGGGCAAAAAAACGGGGCATTGTTAGAAAAAATGGGAAAAAAAAAAGCCAGTGAAGGAGGTAGATGGTAGAAATGAGAATGGACGGAATACCAGGAGATAGAGGAAGGGAGAAGAAGGCAGATAAGGAGCGTCTTAGATCAGTCAGGACAGTTTCCCAGTCGTTATGCACACAAGGGACGAGAAGAAACTCCTCGACTGGCTGATAGTTTTAGGTGCTGGGTGTGAGATACCTTCTTCTTGACGTATGTCGGGCATGTGAATTTTAGGATAAAGAATGTTTTCACCGACCAGTTCACCAGGCAGTTTATGTATTACAAGACAAAAGTGCGTAATAGAATAATTTGCATTTCCCACCGTTAGAGACAGTTGGGATCGCAATCCACGTTTTAAAAGTGTAGTTATACGATTATTATGCGTTTAATGTTAAAAATTTTTAAGGCTAAATTACATTAAAGTGAGAATATTTGGTATATCAGGACCTAACCTGATATAATTACTAAAAGAGTAAATTCATGAATAAAATCAATGAATGAATAAATTGCTTTTTTATCAACGTATTGAACCTGTTATAATATTTGTTTGTAACTAAGCCGTTACTTAGTGTCCCCATGCGTAGACGTAATTTTGAGGAATTCGTGCCGCATAGTGTCGCCACGTGTTCATATATTAATTACAGCCCTAAGGGGTTGAGTAAGAGGTATTTAAATTGGGGTTTTTAAATCAGGTAAATTTGTAAAAAGTTACAATCTCATTTGTAATGACTTTGTGTTAAAAAACAAAAATTAAATATTAATCAGGTAATACTCAGGTAATACTCAGGTCCCTTACTCAATGTAATAGAAAAATATTTACATTGTAATCACAAAAGTACTTGATAAATTAATGACCGTTAATTATGATTGATAGTGTGGAATATATGTCATTGGGTAATCAGATGGAATCTCGATATAAAATTAAGTCTTTATAGGTCAAACACAGGTCTCACAATCGTCCAGTATAAACAGACATACACATATGTGAAAATATAAAAATTCCTGATTTTGAAAAAAATCAACGAAACCCTCAAAAATAAATAAAACCCTAGATAAAAAAAAAAATAATACAAATCTTAAATATAATCAACGTAATTGATTATTTAAATTAGAAACTATAGTATTTTTTAAAATATATAAGTCACATAAAAAAAAAGAATTTTCCACGTCGGTTTCTTTAAAACTTTTTAAATGATCGTCACAACATTGAAAATACTCAAGTTTATTTGCCAACCCATATTGATCACTGAAAATTGCCTTTTTGACAGTCGAAATAACATTTCAATACCTGAAGCATTAGTATAAAAAAGTTTGTTTTTTTTGGCGCACTACCTTATTTCATGTGTGATTAACCACGATAAAAACCTTTGAAAATCATAAATGTTAGTGAAACCCTACTTTTTTGCAGGATACCTGAAAGAAAGTAGATCGTTCATCCCTCCAGTAGGTTTTGTTTTTATTGCCACAGTTTTCCCACTACTTGTTTGAAAGCAATGGAGGAAAATCATTGGTTTCCTCGGGATGAGTGTACTGTAGTAGATTTATAGTTTTTGGTTATTTCAAATTATATATTATTATTTTTTTTTAGAAATCATATTTATAACAGTTGACCGTTTCTTACTATTCATGTAGAACTGTTTATTTATTTTTTTCTATCTAATACAATATAGGATTCCTAAAGCTAAATATTTATATTTATACAAAATATGTAATAAACATGTAATACAAAATACATAGTACACGGAAATTTCAATCTGATTAGTAAATGTATCGTTGCTAAAAGTAGCTCTTATGTGATGCTCATGAAATGCGCAGTAATGAAATATTATATATTACAAATGAAAACTGTCTTAAAACTCAATTTTCTGAATTAACTGAACTATAAACGAATAATAATGTTGAAAGTTTTACCCTTTGATTATCTGAATAAGAAACATTGAGGGAAATTATTGAGGAAATTGGCAAGATCTTTCAACATCTCGCAGCCCACCGCTGTCATTCTCAGGCGTTATACAGCGATCAGTCCACCACTATAACCTTTGATGATCATGCATAATATATGTATTATGTTATATATATTATATAAACTGGTTTTAAATGATTGGTTAAAAATGGTTTAAACGCAATTTATATGAATTTAAAGAGCTCAAATAGTAATTACCCCCACCGTTGTATGAACCATTTATGCAGAATGTAATCGTCTGTAAAAACATCGTATTTATAGAATAATTCGTTATATTATAGTGATATTAATAATAAAACAACTTTATAATCATTGATTTTATTTCTTAATTTCTTTGTTCTTATTATTAACCATCTCAGGTTGGGTTGTTACACACCAATTTTAACGTAATTTTGCCTTAACTATCTTTAACATTTAACACTTAATAATCTAACACTGCACTTCGAATACTTGGATTGTTTCATTAACTGTCCCTAACGGTGGAAAATGTAAGTGGTTCTGGTACTCATTGTTGTCGTCTTGAATTTGAACTTTGTATTAACTCGTTGAGAGAATAAATCCTTCATCCGTGTCGCTGTTCCATTCTTCGCTTCAACCCCGCTGCTCGACACTCTTCAATCATCTAAGATAGAAACTTCCCACATCCCTGTACCCTATAAACTAACTAACTATAAACTAAATAAATAAATATGTTTCAACATTAAAAATAATATTACAATATGTTTGAATGGTTGCTAATAAAAAAAGCTTGTGAAAAGATATGGAAATTGGCGTTATTTAAAACTTAAATTATAACTTCTCGTCCAATGTAGTACTTCATTGTACATAAATAATTACTGATTTCATAACTATGGGGTCATCCGACTAACTAAGACTGCACTACATGCCTAGAGAAACTCTAGGCCCAGCCACCAGTGGACTCTCACCACTGTACCGCAACAACCAACCTCTACCGAGGCTTCCCACACTCCTTAATTCTCTCACACCACCTTCAAGCAGGTACTCCTAGTACAAGGATTCGCTCAACCCAAATATTCTATATTTTTCCCTCATCCCTAATCTTCTAACTAGAGAGCTTAGAAAAAAACAAAAAAACTATGGGATTATTTAAACCATACCAAACATGATCAGTGTTAATGCCATTTTCTGTAATGTCATTTTCCTTCATAAATCATTCATCATTACTTTTCAACTTTACACGTTCATTTGGAAATGAAATTACTTTTCAAGCTACTGACGAATGAAGGAGTAATGATGAAAGACTTATGAAGGTAATGACAGTACAGATAATGACATTAACACTGATTGTGTAAAGTCCGATTGAGGAAGGCATATAAAATTGAATACTAGTGCAGAAATTACAGTGCAATGTAAGTTTTGATTTTGATTTTTGTATAGATTTTAGTAGGTGAGAAACGTGATATAGGTATGTAAGATTTTTTATTCAAATGGAATTTATTACCTTTATCGGAATATCTGTTAAAGTTTAGTCCGCTAGTGTCGATTGGTTCAGCCCTCTCTTGATACTCCACCAGCAGCATTTCTCGTGTCAGACCCTCTTTGTTCTTCAGGTAATATTCTGCAGTATTTCCGTCCTGCGGCAAACAATTGATTTTTACTGAGCATAAGTGTGCTTTGTTAATACTATTTTCAATACTCACATTGTCTACGATAGCTTTGTCCGCTCCAAGAGTGATGAGAAGAGAATAGAAGTGACCGTTGTCAGGAAGTGTTGCAGCGTAGTGGAGTGGAGTTCTACCTGCGGTGTCTTGGGCGTGCATTGTTTCTGGAAACCTTCCAGCCAAGTACCGCAAAACCTGTAAACGGGCTGTATTGGTATTTTTTTAAGGTATAGGTAAAATAAATTAATGTTCATTATTTTCGAATTAATTGATGTTGGTTACGTAAAATTTGACTTTCCTCAAAAAATGACTTAATATTTCATTATATTATATTAATTGAAGGTATGTATGAGACAATATATTCTTTATATATAATGCATATATATTGCATATAGAAATACTGTGGGACAAGCAAAGTGATGTCTGTAACTTTTTATTTTGTAAAATATTTCTTCTTTACTCTGACAAGAAATAAGAACCCTTTATTTGAAAAACAATAAACGCAAATTAAATTAATAATGAACCATTTCAAAATTATCACTTTTATATTCGTATTTATTAAGGAGTTATAGTTAAATTCGTTTAATATTTTACCTTTAAGGTTTCATCTATAGTGTGAAACACAATTCTTGACCGTTTAACTCAAAGAGCCGTTGTTGATAATGTTATGAATCGTTTGTGGTTGAGACAACACGATGCAAGAACGACACGCTAATTCAAGTCAAATAAAAAAATTCAAGGTTGATTTCTACAATTGTAAGGATTACGAGATGGCTTCTTCGCCAATGAGTTACGAATCATAATAGTTATGATGGTTTAGGGTGAAGTTTACTTGAAAGTAAAACTGAGAAAATCTTCTGGTTTTTTGAAACAGAATTTACAACTGGAAAGTGCCCTACCTTATTATAAAGAGTTATACCCATCTTTTAAATAAAGCGCCGTACTTTCTCACGTTAGTAAAGTTGAAACAAAGAAAAAACTTTATTTCAAAACCTATTCAACTAATTTTAAAAACTTGTGTAAAAATGAAAGACTGAGAAAATATATTACAATATTGGACAGTCAAGAATATATACGTATATATTCAGTGGTTTAAACATGCATAGATTAAGACTATATGTTATCCAAAAGACATTTTTGGTACACACTAGATTATGCGTTAATGAATGTAGCGACCGCTAACTAAATAAGATAAATCACCTTATACTCTATTGCATATATATTGTAAGCAAAAGTAAAATAACATGAACTAAATGTATTATAGACAAATGTAAATAACATGAACAAATATAAATCATTGTAAATGTGATAAGCAAAAAAAGGTGGAAGCCAACTAAGTCACATGAGACAGGTCACCAGCTGTCAGTCATAAACATAAACAACCCTTTTGGGGCCTCTCTACCTCCAGGGTACAGGGCTGCCGGGTAATTAGGCGTCGGTCGCGGTTCCTCACCACATGTGTGAAAACCAACCCCCGGCCTAACCTTTCAACCCTCCCAGCAGGCAAGGGGAGAGTGTACTTAAGTCGGGCTCCTGGCCCTGTTAATTAGTCTCTCGTGACCTTTACTCGGTGACGCTTGGTTTCCGCTCGAACTCTGAAAACTTGACTAATTCTTTATGAAAAACCTCTGTACCTCTTCTCTTGAACATAGTGCATTGTCGGGGCACATACCTATCAAAAATGGAGTCAGATAGTAACGCCGTCATGAAACGATTGTCAAGGTTATAAACTCGAACAATCCGCACTTGTCACCAGGGCTAGGGTGATCAGGCACTCCCCTAGTGGCAACCCGACACACATCATTGGCCACTACAATGGCGATGCTTATTGGCTGGTGGCAAGGCCAGCTGGGTATTTAAGCCGGTCAACTACCGGCTCGTGGCTACCCCTGCTTGAAACTCTGAAACCTGACTGCTTCTTTGACTCCTTGTGACGACCCAACAATGCACAAAAAAATAAACGTTTACTGAAAACTGACACTAGTTCTGCCAAAGAGTACAGCAACGTGGAGAGGAGTTGGCTTGAGGCTAGTAGCGTTGTCCCTGGCCACAGCGTATTTACGGCGGTCCAGGGAAGTTCTCACCCCTCGCAGGTCTCCTTCCCTTGAGGATTTGTGCACTCGTTCTATTTTAGCCTGAAAGATAAAATGCATACAATAAACTGGCATTTTATCAACTTTTTTTTTTTAGCAATTTAGCCACTTGCGGCCCACATAAGTTTTGAACATGTTTGGTATTGTTATAAAATATATTGCTATAAAGCCCGTTCTCTTCCGCTTTGTGTTCACTATTCAGATTTCCATCATTCCATGAATAGTGATACTTTTCGAGTGTGCTAGATGAGCGTTCCTTAAGTTAATATTGAGTTGATTTTTAAATACAATAGAAATTAATAAGACATGTTTTGATTTAATTTCCTTTATTTTTTTATGTTACATGAAATATTTTTATGTAGTTCCCAGAAACTCGAGTGCCCGAAAATTATTACTAAAAATAAAATGCATAGTAATTATTTATTTATATGTAATGAATGTGTACATGTAATCACAACAAAAGTCGAACAGATCGATGTGCCGAATTCATGATGGTCAACTCATATCGCTTTAGTATGTAACAAATTATTGAAATGTCAATAGACGTAGAAATCGTATCTTCCTACCCTGCAGTAGTCCCTGAGGCCTGCAGTACTTACCTTAGTTATAGGTTTTTTCTTTCTGCTATTTACATGCAAACAACTAATTACTATGCATTTTATTTTTACAATGTTAATTTTAGTAATAATTTTCGGGCACTCGGGTTTCTGGGAACTACATAAAAATATTTCATGTAACATGAAATTTGAATAGTCAACACCTTTA
Organism: Acanthosoma haemorrhoidale; assembly: GCA_930367205.1. Taxonomy (NCBI): domain Eukaryota; kingdom Metazoa; phylum Arthropoda; class Insecta; order Hemiptera; family Acanthosomatidae; genus Acanthosoma; species Acanthosoma haemorrhoidale. The sequence goes on from OV884014.1 coordinate 53,994,454, forward strand.
GCACAGAAGAAAACAAGTTATCAAAGACGTTCAGAGCTTTACTGGGCCACAAGTGACTTAGTTGGCAAAAAAAAAATCATTTATTTTATTATTATAAGGAAAATAAAAAAATATAAGATTCTGGACTCAGATCCATAGATTTTTTTCTACTTCCTCATTTTGGAAAAAAAAAGGCGGATACCTCCAAAATTAACAAAACAAAATCTACTAAACTAAAAAATAATTAATATCAAATACTAGAATAGTCGTATATAATCATTTTTACAAAACCAACGAATAACCGATTAGAGTAATAACCGATCGATGATTGCGTGAGCTGGACAGAGGACTTCGAAACTTCTGGAATCGATTTACTTCGAATACATTATGTAAACACTTGGTATGCGAACGTTTAAAGTATGATTTGGTTCTTTTAGCCATAAAATGTCGGTATAAAATAATATAAATATTTCCAAAAAAGGATTACCGAATGCTAAAAAGAGTTTTTGTTCATTTCACTGTTAATATATACTACTATGGAATTGATAAAATAGATCATTTTCATAATTTATCCAATTGTCAGATATACTAAATACTTTTTGTTTCTCGTATTTTCAATAAAAATAATTAATTCAGGAAGAAAACCCTCATGTACCACAAAAAAATAAAAAATAAAATACACAAGGCAATTATAATTATTATAATATTTGTAAGGCGATTATTATTATTTCTTTAATAGATGCGATCTCAAGCTCAAGGTAATTGTCGTAAGTAGTTGTTTTAGTTGTCAATCAATAAATAATTAATAAATACATAATATATATATATATATATATATATATATATATATCTAGTATCTAAAAAGAAAATACATTATGTGTTCAACACATATTATAACGTAGTGAAAATGTTTTGTAAAATTCAACAATATACAATTATAATATTTAATATTTTTTTTATAAATATGACGTGTCATAACCAGTGAATAGGCTGTAATCGTAACGAAATGACATGTCCGATATTAAGGTAGTGGACATTCTGTGTGGTATACTTTATTAAGTAGAATTTTTCAATAAACCATTTACTTGTTAATTATTATATTTTAGTATCTTGTGGTAACACAATATTTAAAATCACCAATATTTTTCAATAGGAGCTGTTGCTGATACTAATATGCTCACAGCAGATGTTTAAAAAAAAAAAATTAAATATTATAATTGTATATTTTTGAATTTTATATAACGTTTTCACTACGCTATGTATAATATGTGCTGAACACATAATGTATTGTCCTTTTAGATACTTGAAAATGGTGGTATAGCCTCCGAAAGAGAACGAACTTGTACCAATATAAAATATATATTTATTAATTTATTTATTAACGCCATGTCTAGTGTAAAACGTAGCAATGTAATGCAAATTGGATCTCTATAAGTTCCCAAATTGTATGTGATTATATTAACTGCTTAGTAGTAAAAAGGGAGGTGACGGTCTCAAAAATGGCACAGTTTTTATCTTAAGTACTGGCAATGCAAAATAATTAAAAAAAGTATTAAAGTAAACAACAACAACAATTCATCATACGATTCTATGGCAGGATAACGCCGGATACTAACAAGTATATAAGTATATACGATGTCGTAAAAACGACAATTACGATATAAAATTGTTTTCATGAATATTCCTTTGATTAGCTCAATATTATTTTACAAGAGTATCGAGTTGGACTTTGACATTCCTTTGACAGATAGCTACTCACTCACCGGGGATGAAGTGGGCTCCGCAGTGACCGGATACAACTGTCCGATAGAAAAGCGTTTGGTTCTTAACGTCAGCCATTATTGTCCTTGGTCCATCGATCCTTGTCCATCATATATTAACATCCGTTGACATGTCGGCAAGCTCTTTAACATACCTTTGGGTGGTTCCTTCTTCCTAGGCAACCAATTACGGTTTGAGCTGGTTTGGGTGAATTGGGAGAAGTACATAGCCTCTTCATTCGTGGAAAATTTGAAGGAATTCAGGTTTCAAACATATATATATATTTAACATACCTCGTTTCCTATTTTTCTTTTCAGGTCACCTGGGGTTACTCTTTCTGGGGTTTTTCATCACTATGTTATCAGATCATTTCGTACTAGAATTGCTCATCAATCACTTTAAAATAACCGATCACCATGAACGGGAGTACATCTTTCACTCAAGGATTGGTGTAAACTAACATTTCCCTCCTCAACGCTACCTGGCTTACTCTGGTTGGCCAAATTTTAAATTAACCGAAATTAAAACTGATGGAATATGGAAAATCAAAAATCCAGAACATCTTAATATATAAGGTCTTTCATTAAGCGCTTTCTACCTTTAAATTTAAATAAAACAAAGTGTGTGTGAGATATATTTGAAATTTTTTATTCGTTTGAAAGGCCAATCGATGCGATTATGTATGGAATATAACATCGTGCAAATGTCCGCCGCGGCTTCGCTGGGTGGCGCGCATCAGATATGTCCAATTTTCTATGACTCTGGCGCATAAATCAGCTGAATTTGACCGATGGCATGGGTTATGTTGGCTTTGAGGACCGCTGTGATTTGTGGCTTATTCGCATACACCTGCGACTTAAGAAAACCCCACAATAAAAAGTCTAACGGGGTCAAATCGCACGATCTCGGTGGCAAGTTCACATCACCCCCACGTGAGATGACCATGCCCTCAAATCGCTCGTGCAGAATGTCCAATGTGACATGAGCTGTATGACACGTAGCACCGTCCTGTTGAAACCACATGTCAAATTTCATCCAATTCAGGCTAAAAGAAGTCGGTAATTACCGACCTATAGCGCTCGCCGTTGATGGTGATGGCCTGGCCAACGTTCTTCAAAGATCTTGCGTTTCGTCGACGTACGGGTGTTAGTTAATTGTTTACTGAACCAGTGGACTCAAATGTATCCACCACACTGCGAATAGTCCTCTCGGTAGGACGGTTATGCCGACCGTAAAATGGGCGAAGTGCGCAGAACGTTGCCCGAACACCCATATTGATAAAACAATTTTATCATTTGCACGTGTCGTTGAACGCTATATCCGTCCATGGTGATTTTTAGAAAAACACTGAATAAATGACAGCCAATTTGACAGATGTAGCTTCAATAATATGGCCGTTATCAACTGTCAAAGTTCGGAAATCCCTATTGGAAGACGCTTATTTATATAAACATTCATGATACTATTCATTTTTGTTTTAAACTGGTCGTATTTTTCATGCCACATGGGGAACTATCGTGCGCTATTTCATGTTTCAGGGTTTTTTATCCCTTTTATTTTTCAGCCTTTTTTTATAGGCTTCACAAAATATGAAAATCCTTTCTAAACCATCCATTCATTTGTTATCTCCCACAACAACCCAGGGTCATGGTAGGTACATCAACTCCCTGAATAAGACTTTATATTTTGTTATATCAACTTCACCGACTAGAAAAATTTATATATTTAGTTCCGGGTTTTTTTTAGGTTTTTTTCAAGGAAAAGCAATGCATGAAATTATTTGTGGCGAGGGCATTTGAGGTCCATCAAAAGTTTGAATTGGATGGAAAAGAGTTCTGTTTCTTCAATGGCCTTTTGTAAGTCAAGATTTCGTTCTAACAATAAAGCGAAAAACTTCCCGCACACAAATACTGTGTGGAATTTATATTGAATTTGTCAGGGACAATATCGTGGTTCTTCCTAACTAACTATATTTTATGGCCGTAAAACTCAACATATTAATCGTAAATTTTTACATATAATCAATACAAGTTGGAAGAACTTTAGGGACGGCGGGAACGATGTGTGCTTAACATCCGTGACTAAAGAGGACGGCAGCAGCTCAACGCAACAAAACCAACAACTAATGGAGGCTTTTAGAGGAAGCCCAGACTAGGTTACGAAATATCGCACCTGATAAGGTATGTAATGTTATACTTTATCACATTTAAAAAAAATGAATCGTAAAAAGTCACAAATGAATAAAGTTTTAGATAAATAAAACTATTGGCGCACAATAGGTCTCACTGAGGCCGCGGTGCACAAATGCCGGTACAAAATAATAATAATAATAAATAAAAAAAACATTCAATGAAAATCTATGGCGCGTAAAACTCACATTATATAACGCTCATGAGGGGAGTTGTAGAGGACATTTTGTACTTATTGGTCAGTGTTGTTTTCCTATTCTATTTTGGGATTTATTCTCCTAGGTTAGAAATGCTTGACAGCTCGTTTCTTCGTGTAGTGTTGCATAGACTAAATAAACCTAATGCAAGAAGTCGGGGTTAAACATTATAATCTTTTGAGTATCTTACCAACATCTCTTGGCTAATACAAATATAGAACTGTTACTTCCATCCACCACCATCAAATAAAGCATCTGGCGCAAGATTGTTTAACGCATCTATTATTTTTCATTCAAATTTTCGGGTTTTGAAAAAAATAAATTCAATAGAGAGTGTTCCCTGAGGTTTACCGTAAGCGTCCGGTTAATCCAAAATACAAATTTTTGGAGCAGTTGAACGAATAAGCTATATTAATGAGGCATTATATAATCCCAAGTAGTTACAGTTCAGTTAGTTCAGAACAAACCATACATTAACCCAAGTAACTGATGTGCTCTCTCAATACAAGTTAAACTTTAGTGTTTATTTTAGAGTGGTTTTTAAACATCAGAAGGGTTTTATCCTGCATCCTAAACTACCTTCTATCCAATAATTATCACAGGTAGGAGATTGCGCTAAATGCTCAGGTGCTAAGTTAAGGGAATTAATTTTACATTGTCTAACTTTTGTTATTTTTTAATCGTTTAATTTCATACTTCGAAATTACTCCTCAAAGAAGCACGTATACACTCATTATATAAAAAATAAATTCAGAATGAAAGTAGAATCTCTCCCTTTGGACCGCGTTAAATTTGGCTGCAATATTCATAAGGGAGGTAAAGAAATAATTACCTAATTTTTCACGTAATGCACCAAGTGGTTCTAGTTATCACACTGTTCGAAATCGGAAATTCGAAATGGTTTTTCATAATATATAAATGTTTCATACTCAGACAGAACATGACCACTCTCATACTAACCATGTACTGGGGTACATTGTTGATGAACAACTGTACATCAGGGTTGTCACTGGTTAGATCCAGAAGCGCTTCCCCTTCTCCAGCAAGTACCATCTCCGCCATAGCGTCCATGTCTCCGGCTGCTACCACACGCTCCGCCTCACTTCCTTTGTCACCTAGGAAAGTCATCCTCGGTAATGGATACCATAATTAGTATATCGACCGATGTGTACACAAAAGTATTCCTCTGAATAAAAGAATAGTAAAATTTTAATTTAATGGATAATAAACATCAAATTAAACAAAAAATGTAATATAAGCCCTGTTTTATTTTGCTATCTTCAAAAATTGAACCAAATAACTCTTATTGCACTTACATCGCACTTTTATATGGATTAGAAATAATTATGAACAATTGGCCTTCCATTGAATTTTTTTAGGCCACAATCGTAGAAACTAAATTTATTTATTTAAAGGATTGAGCTTTCTGTTGGAATCCCGTTTTTAAGAGTGTTTATTGCCTGTGAAAGTACCTTCGGGTTACCCTTCGACAATTCCCGAACAGCTGAGGGTGATAGGTAACCGTTTTTGCTTTGGTAAACGTTTGGTATTATGCGAGCCTCTGCCCTCTGCTGCACGGGGCTTTGTTCAGAGTGACTCTCAATACAAGTTAGACTTTAATGTTTACTTTGGAGTGATTTTTAGACATCGGAAGCGTCTAGTCCTTCTCCAATATTCACCTCCTTGCTTCATAGACTTCCTTCTATCCAATAATTACCGCGAATAAAAGTTTATTTTGAGCGTCTCACAAGGTAAGCGAATTAATTTTACACTGTCTAACATTTTTATTTTTAGACCGTTTAATTTAATTTTTCAAAATTCAAACTAGTGCGAATCAGCATTGAATATCAGTTTTGAAAATGTAGAGTTGTGATTTTAATAAATTATTTTGGTGTCTCTGATCTGTACAAGAAATAATAAGGGCAATTTTAGTCTTGTACCTAAGATACTTAGCTATCATAAATAATTACGAAATCTAATTTCAAATTAGAGGCCATATTGAAGGCCATAACTAAAAAATATATTGTTTTTCTTTAGCTTGAATTATTAATAATAAGGGACTACTTAAATTGACAAAAGTATTTATATTTATTTAAACATAATGGAACAAGTACAATTAGCTGGAGTTGTTAATTATTAAATATTTTAGAAACATAAATAAACAAATAGGTTTAGAAAATATTGTCCCCAATAGCATAAATAGCTGTCAAATATTTGCATGTACTAAATTATAAATCAACGAATCAACGAATAGAGATTTCTCCCAGTTATGGATTAAGCTTTCTGCATGCAAAATATCAGAACAAATAATTTCATTTAAAATAAATAGTTTTAATATGACGCAATTTATCATAAATGAATCAATATCAATCAATGAAGTAAGATCAATCTTGAAAATATAATTGTTAGTGGATCATTAAGTCCAAAAGAACGTGTTAAAAAAACAGATTTTGCGAATGTCTTAGTGTAAATATTACTAAGGCTCAGATATCAAAAAGTAATAATAAGAACATTCAATAATTGTTATACAATGTACAGTCTTACATACCAAGACCCTGCGCCCTCACGTTCTGTAGCTTACTGACTTGAATTCTGTCATTAAGAGGTACTAGGATGTATTCCATTGATCCAAGGCTAGGTAATGAAGACTATTTCAACCTCGACATTTTCAAAAATTCAGAAGAAAAGGTAAGGTCTAGCGATCGATTCCAATACAATCAATCTATGTATCCGTTATTAATGGAAAATTGAATAAAATATCTTAAACTTCATCAAACTGATATAAAGAAACCATACAATTACATGCTTCATATTTGTATAAATATTCATATATAAATAAATATTATTTATGCTATATTTTTTATATAAATAATGAAATATTAAGATCGGTTCTTTACTCAACCATCCCCGAGAGAGTAGGCTGCTTAATTTTTCTGCCAACTGACATCATTCATTTTTCATTCCCTAACTTCGTTTTTTTCTTCGTTCTCATGATATCACTTTTTGAATCCAGCAATTACAGAGATCACGAATTTCTACTACCATAGTTTTGTTGTGTGTTCTGAGTCCTCACGTGCCATAAACGTTATGTGAAATAACAGCTTTAACAACTCCATAGCTAATGATATCATTAGATTCATAATGGAAACTTAGAAAGTTAACAAATGATTTTCTCTTGGGTCCTCTTTGGAGCACGCCGGAGATAGCGGTATTGCGAGGTACTGAAGGTATCCCCGTCCTCATCCAAGACTTTCAGAACTACATAAGATTGGATTGGAGTTGAGAAAGGACTCTTGGATTCGTGTTTAACAGACGAACAATTTACGATCGTTGAAAGACCCTATCGCCTTTGGCCACTTGACAAGAACTGAATCTACTGAATTCAAGAACACTATTGCATTTTTAAAGGGTGCTAAAGTCTACCACCAAAAGTGACTATACTTTAATAGAGTTACTTCCCCTTCTAGTGCAGTTAATGCTAATAACAAACCAATATCAATAATTTAGTCATAGGTAAATTTTCATTATCTATTTTCAACTAATGCTTGATTTTTTTCTATGATAGTGTAATCTTATGTGATTTATGTATCAAAACACCTAATGTGCAACACAAATAGTTTAATAAGATTGCCACTAAATTATTACACGGAAACATGAACTTTATTTTAAATGTTACCGGTAATATCAAACGATCTAAGCCTAACAATCCGTTATCTGACAGATTTGAATGAAAAAAAATTTAGAAGTTAATTAATTATACTTACCAAAGTATTGAAAGTATTATAATTTTTTTATTATTGCACTCAAATAAATATTTATGAAAGCGTTAAAAATAATTATTTACAAAACAAAATAATACCTGATAAAAGGATTTTTGAAGTATTTTCTATGGATTCATTATTATTGTTTTCTAGATCTTCATTTTTTTGATCTTCAACGATTGTAATTGTTTCTGCGGCTGTAGTATTTCCTTCACTCTGATCTTCTGACAGCCTTAATGAATCTTCTTCTAATTCTTTTTCAATGGTACCCAGCTTACGACTGTCAGCTTCTTCGAAAATTTCAGAATTATTTTCAGTTACAGTTGGTTCTTCCTCTGATATTTGTTTCACAATAGTGAGGGAGTCTTCGGAAAATAGCGACTCCTTTTGATATGAATCATCGGTTTCTATATTATCCTTGAATGCCGGCGTCGTTGCTATCAAATCAGGGACATCTTGATCTACGAAAAGTGATATATTTTCTTGAGCATTTTCCGAAAAAATTCTGTTATACGTGTCTTCCGCTCCTTCTACATAAGTAATCAGGTATTCCGCTGATCCTGTAGTGCTTAAGTTTATTTCACTTTCATTATCACGTAAGTCATTCTGGATTGTTCCATTGTCTGTAAGGTTAAGGGAGTTTTTCATCTGTCTGATAACTACATCAGCGTTTTCATTATTACTCGATGCTGAAGCCGAACGGGCTCCGTCGTCTAAAGAACTTTGGGATCTTCCCAGCACCTTCTGTACTCTGCTTTTTAAACTTTGCCGCCCACTTTGAACTGGTGTGGTCTTTTTACTGTCTGCATCTTCGTTGTTTTGTACATCTTCTGTTCTATCTGATGCTTCATTCAAAAAGGCTATGGCTTCACTGACTTCTTTATTTATGTTTTCTATATTAATATTGTAATTTATTTGTTCACTTGGTTCAATTATTTTTTCTACTGAGTTACCTAACTGAACAACAGCAGTTTCTTCTTTTTGGAAAATCGGTTCAATAATGTTTTTATCAATCTCCACGTCAGGTGGCTTACCTGGCTCAGTCGAATCCTCATCACATTGAACCTCCGGTTCTTGGTTTGATTCATCAAATTCTACGCTGCTTGAAACATCAATTACATCAGGCTGAATTTCTACTTGGCTTTCAGTAACTTCTTCCTCGTTTGGCCCAACCTGCAGTTCATTCAGGAAAACAGGTTCGGTTAGGGTGATAGTCTGGTCTAGCTTGTCCACTCCATCACTCTCCATATCTGTAAAAGAGTAACTCCTCTGATCAATTCCATCTCAGAACGCAATTGTTCAGAGCGGAATTGGAAGAAACAGACATCGAAGAAATTTTTGTGGTATTCAATACTGGTTTTCTGGTCGGACCTTTCGTTTGATAGGCCTTATTGTTATTTCCTCCGATTCCGCCTCTCAGAAAAAAACATTGAGGCACACAATGGGAGAGGATTTACATTTTGGATGAACGATGACACACATTGCGAAAGACGAAAGTTCACTAAACTGCAACTATGGAGGCTAAATGAAATTACTGATATCATACTGCGCATGTGCTGGAAGTGAAATAGTGCTCTCTTACTTGGACATAACGTGTATTGTGCGTTTTCAAAACTTATTTTTTAATCAATTGACTCAATTTAACTTGCCTATATTTTCACTGATCTGCGGACTCGCCCCGTCGTCAACGGATTGAGCATTTTCAGACCCAACCCCTTCGTCTTCAGAAACATCTGGCCTTGATTCCTCAGCAGCTTCATCCCTAGATATTTCTTCAGTTTCTTGTGTATTATCTGTTACGTCATCTGGCGTTGAATCTTGCAATATTGTTTCAGTTGACACCTGAAATGAAAAAAATAAAAATTGTAACGTTACTCTTGGATCTAGCTTATATTTGAAATGCTATCGAACATCTGTACCTGTAGCTTACCATAAGCCTTAAGCAATGGTATTAACATCCAACAGTGTTGATCGTGCTTTCGACCGGGTATGGCACCCAGGTTTCCTATACCCCATATTATAATAGTACGTACACGACCGCTTTGCCAGTGTCTTTGAGTAATATATTTGCCTCTGTGATCTATTATACCAAATCAATTCTCCGTAATATAGCATTCTAACAACGACTAACCAGCGTTTATTACAACTACAAGACAACTCATAACAACTATGTAGGCTGACCACCAAACAAATATTCAAAAGAGTTAATTGAAAAAACTTTTGTCTGTCCATAGATTCATATTATTTCTAATATTAAAAGCGCTTTTGATGGCTTAAGCCACCATCTTGAGGGGCTTGGAAGAGATCGGCTACCTCTCTACCTTGGGTACCTAGACCGGATGAGAGATGGTATCTTACAGCTGTCACTCTACAGTCGCAGGTGGCAGCTGGGGAAGTAGCATGTCGATGCCAAGCACCTGAAGATGATGTTTTAAGCCATCGAAAGGACATACAATATTAGAATTAATAAAAATCTGTGGGCAGGCAAAAGTAGTTTCAATTAATTATCCATTATTATAAGGTTCAGCCCACACCAGAAAATACTTCAAAGAAAAGTTCCAAAATTAACCTCATTTAAACTTCATGGTCACTTAATATTTCTGACCGAATGATCCACCATATGAAAAATAAAAATAAACAATACAAAAACATTGCTAGCTGGGCTAATTAATCCCACTGGCCTTACTAAATCACTTAATTACTATCTGTTTTTCTTTCTTTATTATTATTTTTGTCATTCAACTAATAACCAAAAAAAAAGGTCTATTGAAAGGGTTCGGATTTGTGCACTAGACATCGTAAACTCCTCTGGCACTAAGCAACGCAACCCCTGAAAACCATAGCTTAGTGAATTTTTAATCTCTTTCGCTGATCTCTGGAAAATAAGGTGTCGGAGTGACGGAATTTAGAGACTAAACAAGATATTAACTATTTATTCAAACATTAAATATCACAGTCCAGATGTTATAAAAAACTTACATCTGGTTTTATTTGAGGGCCAGCTGACTGCAACAGCCTCCAATCCCAGCTAGGCGGAAAGATGTGGGCGGTTCTGGGCGCTTCTGGAACTACAGAGAGCAGTTTAGAGCCCTCGAGATCTCCTGGTTTACTTCTATAGTGAGAGGGAGTGTTTCCTTTCTGAAAGTAAAAATATTTACATTAATTACTAACCAACTCTAGTAGGTCTTAACTTAAATATCAACTGATTAAATAACCCTGCTTTAAAGCATTCCTGGATATAGGATACCCAGGTCTACTAAGGATTAATCGGGGATCTAGAAAGACTAAGCAGCTAAGGAGCTAATTGAATAAATAACTAGTAAATATTCCTTGAAACGTTCCACGAGCAGTATTAAGAAATATTCCACACCAATATACTTTTTAAACTCACTTAGAACCCACAAGGCATCATGGTTTGAGATAGGTTGAATTTCTAATTATTTTGTTTCAAAAAATTATTAATGTAAAAGGAAATAAAAAAACCAAAACATATCATTTAAGAGTAGCTTTTATGAGTATTTTCCAAGATCACGTGAAGAACTTATTTATTCTCACCTAAATAATCTATACTTGAAATCCTGGCTTTGAATTTAGGATAATCCGATATGTTCAAAAATATGATACTAAAAGCCATCTAGAAAAAGAAAGACCAGTTGATCTACAGATAGAAGTGTCACTAATCTTTGATTAATATTTGATAATTTTAAAGTGTTAAAATTTGTTTAAAACTCAATTATGGGCTAAATTATATCTTTGGAAATATTTAAGATTTAAGTGAAATAGAGGAGTGAAAAAACATCATCGAGAAATATCCACATTATTATTATGGACCAGAGAATTTTTCATCAGAAGTACTTTATCTTAATTGTTATGATTTTGTTTTCCCCCTTAACACCTATTAGTGCTATTTTTTAAAAATGATTGTTATTATAAACATAATAATTTTTCTGAGGGTTGCTCCTTCCACTGCATAACATATGCATTTTAAGGAGTGCCTATCTTATAAACTAACATTTCTTTTTGTTGTTAAAAAAATAAATTATTCAATGCAAAGGGAGGTGATGGGGCTCACCTTCCGGTTTATTTTGGTTACTTGAATTCACCCGATTATATAGGCAGGTCAGATGCCCGCGCCCTCTAGTCAGCTTCTCGAGTCATGAACCAGTTCCCCTCTCTACCTGACGCCTAAGGTTTTTATTATTAAAATATGGAAACGTAGGCGGGTGTTTTCTGGTACGAAAAGAGGGGAACTTCTATTTGTTCGTGGTGAATAAGTTTCAGTTTTTCTAAAAATATTTAATAGTTGAAACATGCATCCTGAGTTATTAATAAAAGCCTGTATATTAGGTGTAATCGATCTGAAATTTGAAACATATATTCACACATCTCGAAATATGCAGACTAGGTCATGGTTAAAATATTATAACGGGACGTACGAAAATAATATAAGGGCCCGAGTTAGTAAAGATTTCTTAAATCACTACTTAGAAGCTCCACCATGATTCAAAACACGTATAAGATAACGCAAAAAAATCAAATAACTTCTTAGAAAAAATATGGTTTTGTGTCACAACTACCGTTTTCGCAGATGTTTTTTTAATCATATACTAACCATATTTTTTCTAAGAAGTTATTTGATTTTTTTGCGTTTCATATAAATATATATATGTATGTTTGTAGTATTGACGAAAACTGTTTAAAAAAAGGAAAAACCCGTAGGAAGGCTACACCAAACCCTTTTAACTAAGGGACATTGACATCCAGCCTCAATACTTAAGGTAAAATGAAAGCAGACCTATTTAAACTCTCAAGAACAATTATCAGAAGCTCATTTTCACAACCTCACGCCCAGAATATACCCATATCTGTCCATTTTGCCCCGTCACCATTCCTGTATTAATAGTCTTTACTATTATTTTGGCCATTTTGTAAATTTTTTCAAGTCTTTACTGCCGGCAGATAGTTAATTGAGAAAAAAAAAACTATGTCAGGTAATTCCGTTAACAGAATAGACTAAGAGGAAATGTAGAAACCCCAAGTTTTGTTTCAATTTAATATGTCCCATATCGCAACCTTAAGCTATGATTTGCTCTTTAATCTAAGCTAAAAGCCCTGGTCTTTACTTGTCTATTAATTTTCAGTCGAAATGGAGACTATTGGCATGGGGTAGTGCAAAGACACAGCGAGGGCAGTAGTACGCAAAAAAAAACCACAAAAAACAAACATGGTTATCTTCTTAGATGGTACCTTGTCTTGTAGATGGTCGATAGCACCACCTTCGACCAAGGTGTCGTACATCTGTGGGTCCCTCAATGCGGCTGCGTAGTGAAGTGGTGTCCTGCCGAAACTGTCCTGTGCGTTCGCTGACTCAGGGGCCTTCTTAAGAATCTCTTCTACAGCCTCCTTTTGGCCTAACCCTGCTGCCTGCAACCAATAACAGACAGAGTAAACAGCATATTTTCTGTCTGCCTTAAGCCAAAAGGATTAATTTTGGGTTGATATGTAGCTTAACAATTTAAACTATCACTATTTTAGTTAACAATTTCATACAACATAGAGATCGTGTTGAATAAAAATAATTTCCAAGTAAACATCCTTCTATGTTGCAAATGTTGTTATTCTTAGTTCAAATCGTGTGAACCAATTGACTTTGATCCTTAATGGCGGGGAAATTTTTTTTTTTTAATCCTTTTTTGATGCCCCAGTTACAAAATTAATATATGCCACAAAATATAGATTCTACAAAAGAATCTATGTACTATTGCTTCATTATATTTCCTATAGCTTTGCTACATTTTATACAAAATATACTACTAATTTGTACAAAATTATAATGATGTACATTATACATTAATGGACTGAATTTATTAAAAGTGATGGAGCTCACCTTATTTATCATAGATGGCGAGGAGAACTTTTTTTTTTTTTTATTCATAGCCCCTTTAAATTTACAGATAATTAATTATATATAACTATAGATCCTCAGACGAAACTATTTACAAATTATTCTTGTATTTCCTGTAGCGTTGCTACATTATATACAGGTTTTGTTATTTTATTTTTTTTTTTTTCTTAGCTCTCAAACTAATAAAAATAGGATGTGGGAAAAATAAAGGAAAATTATTTTGGGCTAATGAGTGCCTTTCACTAAGGGGAGTCCCCCATTTGAAGGATGTATGAGAAGGATATAGGGTGTGGAATGCCTAAAGGAGGCGGGTGGAATCAGGAAGGTAGTGAGAGTCTACCGAGGGTGCGTTATTTTATAAAAATTATATAATCAATAAACAAGTATAATGATATACATTATACGTGACTGGACTAAACTGCCTAATAAAGGTGACGGGACTCACCTATTTGATCAAACTTACACACTAATTCTTAACCTAATTTTTCCCCGAAAGTCTGTAGCCATCGATGCGGGAGGGGTGGTGGGGTCATAGCGTTAAACACGGGGTTGGTTAGGTGCTGCAACGAGTCAAAAAGCGTGATGTGTCTCTGTGCGGATGAACTCACCCACCGACGGGACACCAAGCAGCGTTCTTTAACCCTTCGAGAGACGTATGTCGGACCACTTTTCGCATGATTCCATTCTGAGAATGGTATAGGGTGTGGAATGCCTAAAGGAGGCGGGTGGAATCGGGAAGGTGGTGAGAGTCTACCGAGGGTGCAGTTGTAGTTGACTTTTTTTTTTTTTTCTTCATAGACCCTTTAAATTTACAGATAATTATATATAATTATAGATCCTCAGGTGAATCTATTTACAAATTATTTTGTATTTCCTGTAGCATCACTACATTATATACAGGTTTTGTTATTTTATAGAAATTATATAATCGAATAAACAAGCATAATGATATACATTATCCGTGACTAGACTAAACTGACTAATAAAGGTGATGGGGCTTACCTTTTTGATCAACCTTAAAACTAACTTACATACTAATTCTTATCCTAATGTTGTAGTTGACAGATCAGAGACATCGTTTTATAATGTGGGACAAACTATTTCCTAGGGAAGGAACAAATTCTCAGGTTCCAACTAGGAAACTGGAAAATTCGGGAGTTTTTTAGTTAGACTTTGTTGTAAAAAATTAAGTAGGTTTTAACTGTACAAATTTCTTCTATTTTATTATACCGTATTTGCTTTTTGTACTAACATAACGAGTAAACAATTAAAACAGATGTCGTATGATTCTTTTTTTTTCTAGTTTATAAAACCACAAAACTATTAACCATACATTTTTGAAATCTACTCATATGTTAGGACGCATGTGCTATAAACTTCAAGGGTAAATTGATGGAAAGAGTACATTTAATCGATACATTTATTTTAAACAATTTTGAGAGCGGGATCGATTAAATAATAGTATCGATAACTTGTTGTATCGAATCACCCCTATGCCTGGTTCCTTTGAGAAGAAAGCCATGTGTTAAATATGAAGGTTTAAAATAAAATTAAAGTATATATTGTTATTTATACATGTTGTATATCTCACACAGATATAACAGAGTGCAAGTTAGGCTCCTCTGTTATGATATTGTCAAGTCACTCATCTGCATTATTTTTTACTCACAAAATAATCCATTTGAGCACTTTTATCTTCCTTGAAGCATACAAGGTTTGAAGATAACTATCAGGTTAATATGTTGCTTAATCAAGTGGGATCTCCGTTTAAAATGTTAGGCCGAACGAGGAGGCATTTTCAAAATTACTATGGGAGTGAGACCCTTCTGAGAGAATGACTCAAATCAAAATTTGAGATATAATAACAAATACTCAAAATCTCTGAATAAAAAACTAAAAATGTATGTAAAGCTATATTAACACAATCTTGACTTACAGTCTGCGAAATCATTACTATACCCTTCTAATTTCGTGGCAAATACAGTCTGTATAGTTCAAACTAATTGCGGTTGTACAAAGAAACTCTTAATGAGAACATTTGTAATGAAAAAACCTAAGAAGTCGTGAAAATTAGTAGATATATTATTTTTGAAACAGAAGAAAACAAATAATTGTAAAAAACATGGCTTATTACACTATGGCATTAATCTGAATTTGGTATAGTTAGCACAGGGAAAGTTTTTTAGAATGCAAGTGAATCATCTACAAATAAAATTTTTATTGTGATGAAAAATTACAATCTGCCTTATTGGGCAATAATTAATTGTGTTCAATGTTCTCATTCATACCATATTTACAATTCTTCATTCACTCGCTCATTCATACAGCATTTACAAACAGCCCAGAGACCTCCCAAATCCACATGATTGTCACCCCCCCCCCCCTCACAAAGAATTATATTCTAAAATTAATATGTATGAGCCGCTATAACTAGTTAATGTTTTAGTTTTTAAAACCTTATGGAGAGGATTGAGACCATTGCTATCTTTACTGACGAGTATGTCTTTTGGAACTGGATCTTCCGTTCTTTTCTTGAGAGTTTCAACATCATTTTCGATGGCCGCCTTATGCACATCTCTTATTGAGCCCTGTTAACAGTCAAATAGAAAAATATTACGAACATAATTTGCAAATAAAAACATCATTTTCACACCCAACGTACAAAATGTGAGCACATTTCTGGTACATCATACATTCAACCCAAAGTTCTCCAGATATTAATTTCTTCGTGATTCTTGATTTGATTTTCATTCAAACCATAATAACAATACACATTCATCTTCCGTTTCAATCTCTGAGGGGGGTTATACTTGAAATGATCTTTATACATTTTTATTTACAATAGGTAGGTAACCAGGAGAATGGCAAGGATATTTGTTCCTGGGTAAGGAATTGAGAAGAGAATTATGATGAGCGGATTGGTTTTTGTGGAATTTGGAAAGTTCTTGAGAGTATAATAATGTCAAAGCAATTAGCACATGGAGATGTCTTGTGAGCCCAACAATACAGTCTTTGTGTGATAAATTCTAAACTTCCAATTGTCAGTATTGCTCCAAGCAATTGATTTTACCTTAGTACGATTGATTGAAACATAAGAAATTCTCCGACTGAAGTGTATATTGTGCTTCAAATGATAGTTACGAATGCCAATTCTTAAGTTGGGATGAAATTTCCCCATCTGGTACAGCCAATGTTTGTATGCTGTACG
The DNA here is from genome assembly GCA_930367205.1 of Acanthosoma haemorrhoidale. Classification (NCBI taxonomy): domain Eukaryota; kingdom Metazoa; phylum Arthropoda; class Insecta; order Hemiptera; family Acanthosomatidae; genus Acanthosoma; species Acanthosoma haemorrhoidale. Next base: position 54,011,454 of record OV884014.1, read on the forward strand.
AATTGTCAATATAAACCAGAATAATGACTCATCTGAGTTAACATTGAAGTAACGGATAGGGACTATGAAATAATAAGTACATTTGTCTAGTACTGACCGTGACGTCTAAATATTTTAGTAATATTGTTGTTACATCAAAACGAAAGGCTAAAAAAAATTGTGCAATTGGTGAAGTGTGCCAGTTCCATTTAAAGAGTCCTATCGCCTTGGGCAGTTTTAGTTCTACTTACACCTAATTTAAAAGTACTAAAAAAAATATATATATATTGTAACATTCATGATATTTGAGAATGAAGCTCATGGCCCTCACATATGGTAAGGGCCATTTTTTCCCTTATACTCCTAGGAGTGGGGACGAGCGGGAAACCAGTCTTAGCACAACCGTCTAGAAGAACGGACTTAGCAAGCTCCCGAATTGGCGGTTACCATACTATTGAAGAACCAACAGTAGAAAGTGACGTTGATTAGATTACAGGAAGATCATCGATTGGGTGATATTAATATTGTTTTTATTATGGATCCATTAAAAGAAATTGAGCTCAAATTTCATGTTTTTTGTAATTAGTAGTAACTATCCTAATTTAAAAGGAATTGAATATTTTTTTATACTTTTTGTCAGCACTCTATATAGTTATAATTATTTGTTATAGCCATCTTATTTGAATATATTTCACAATTCCTAGTTTCTCAATTTATTAATAACTACAAAATTAGCCTTGAGATCGGGCGATTCAATCGGGATAAATTCCTATGTCAAAGACATAAAAACAATTTGAATTAAAGATCTCATGACGGACCTGCCAAATTAGTTAAGTTAAATTGAACAAATAAAGTAAAAAGAGAAATGGTTAAAATGAGGTAGGTCTCAATATAAATATATATATAAGTTAAGGATCGGACATCGTAGGCAGTCCTAATCCTCAAGTCATCGGGATGTACACATCCCGAATGTATTTGGAGAGGCTTTAAAAGGCTCAATAAAAACAATCTTGTGACAACTCTCGGTCTGTGATTACGTTCAACCTCTTTCCTTTTTCGTTCAAGTTTTTCGTTGACGATCATTAACTTATACATAAAATTATAATGGATTCATGAGTCCGACATTCTTCGACTGTGCAAATAATAATGTTATTTTGATCTTCTGACATATCCTCAATTGAATAATCAATCCAGACAGCTTTTAATAGGGCAAGCAAATAATACAGTATTATTACTATTGATTGTTAGAAAAGCCTTGGCTTCTCTTAAATATAATTCTCTCATTTGAGCGCAATGTAGAGCTGGATAGATAATATGTAATAATAACTAGTCGTCAAGCTGCAATATGAGAGGGAGTCACCAAACAAAGAAAATTACGCGATACATATTCAAGGTTTTTATATTCCCCTTAAAATTTTATGTAGCAAAAAAAAAGATTTTGAAGCATTTAGTGAATGACTGTTTATTCAATGGTAGAACAAACAACAATAGACGGATTCGATCCCAGATGTATAAATCCTGACCGAAATAGAATAGAATTTGTAAATGACTAATTGCGACTAAACTACGAACTATCTGCAAAATTATTGTAAATTTCTGGCGTATTAGAGTACAGCGATTGGTTGTACGCTTTTTTAGGATTTAACGGACTGGATATTATGCTGTTAATGTTTAATTAAGTCCCTGTCACCCCTTCCTGGGATTGATACCACATTAATGGATTTCCCCCTTAGGGAGCCTGTGTGGTGGTAAGGGTGTTCGTGCCCTGTAGCGCGCTTCAGTGCAATTGGGATTGTCCTTAGTTCTTTGAAACCATAAAATTTATTCCTGCAGCTGGTACCGCCTCCAAACCAAAAGTGATCTATATAGAGTGGTAATTATTCAACTGTCAAATTAACTTGTTTTGGTTAATGAGCCTCCCCATCCCAAGAAAGTCCGTTGGACTGCTTAAAATATTTTGTATAGATTGAATGCAATCATTTAAATAAAGATTTAGTGGGGAAAAAAATTTTTTTTTCCAAAGTAAAATTACTGGCTTATGGTTTTAACTTTTGATTTTAAATAGAACTATTCTAACCAAATTTTAATGAAACAACTTTACTATGAAAACATCTATACATGCATCATATAAATGAACGCTCTGTATGTCAATGAATTTGAAAAAAAATACAATTTTTGGTGCCTTCTATTACTTAGATAAGTTTCCTATTTGAATTAAAAGTCAAATAGTTTTTTTTTTTTGATGTGCTATTTTACAGATCTAGTATAAGTACCAAAGATGTTCTCACCCCTTGAGTACGGTCGAAGTACCAGAACTTGAGGAACTCCGAGAAGCACGGCCTTGGAGGGAGCTCTAGACCAAGGGATGAATCCATGGTGAAACCCACCGACGATCTGACATTATACGGATGACCTTTCCGGTCAGCAGCGAGGAGTTGCTTCCACAACGCAGGGTACATCTACTTACGTAGGTGGCGCTTCGAAGGCTATGTGGCCGTTCTCTTCCACTACTGTATTATATATTTATTAAACCAGAAAGGCAGATCCAAGACTCACTGGTTCCCTAATAACCGATAGGTAAGTCGTTAGATTTTTTTGTAACATCTTTTTTTTTCCCTTGATGCAAAATATTTATTTTTATTTTAAAATAGCTTCTAAAAACCACATCAACAAAATATGACCCCGACACTTACCCTCCTTATAAAATAAATAATGTACGAACAGTGCATGAATATACAAACAAAACTATGGGAAGATGGAAGCCTATTACACATAAGGCATATTGTTCAGTTTGTTATAATTTGTTGGTAACTGTATGTTTTATCTTTTCTTTTTTTTTAGGTTATACCATTTATTTTTGCTCTTGGCTTTTTCAATTCTTTGTTTAATTTTCTTGTCTAAACCCTTTTAGTAGATTATCTAATATTTACCCTTAAATTTTAATTACTGCCTGTTTACGCTGAACTACCCGTGGAGTATTGTATACTTCCAAGTGATAATTCAAAAACAGGTTGGTTCATTAGCATGAACTAGCGGACTGTAAATGAATGAAATAAGAGTTTATGCCTAATCACAATACATTTATTCAAAATTAAACAGAATGTTATAAAAATTTCATAAAAAAAATTAGGAGCAAAATAAAATACCTGGTTAATAATAATATAAAATTTGCAATGTAAGACAGACTGGTTTCAAAATAAAAAAATGTCTTTTATCCTTAATAATTAAAAGAATTAACCAAATTCTCGTCACTTGTAATTAAATTGTCAATAAACTCATCCAAGTTAAACATAATGCCATTTAAACAAAATAAATACTCAAAAGGCAACCAGCAACAAATCAATTACGGAATTGATTAGGGTGCTCCTCTCAATACATCCACCAGCCTTTTGGTTGATTCAGGATGTCGGGTTGCCACTAGGGGAGTGCCTAATCACCCTAGCCCTGGTGACAAGTGCGGATTGTTGTAGTTTATAACATGGACCATGTTCCATGTCGGCGTTAATATCTGACTCCATTTTATGATAGGGATGTGTCCCGACAATACAATGTGTTCAGGAGAAGAGGTACAGAGGTTTCATAAACAATAAGACCAGTTTTCAGAGTTCGGGCGGGAGATCGGCAGCGTAATTGTACAAGTCGTCAGAGGGTCTGCTAGGAGGCTGAGTGACAGGATGACAGGCTCATAGGTACTGCAGAGAGAGTAGACTAGTAGAAGACTGAGTAGACTTACTTCCAGGGCCCCGGGGCCCTGGCGTAAAGCAACCGAGTGATAGCGGCTGTGGAGATGAGGAGACTGAGAAAGAGTTGACCTACAGGGCGAAACCCCCTGGTTTAAATATCATTTCCCCTCCTACCGGAAGGCGGAGCCTGGCTTAAAAGGGGTATGTTTATGATGTCACACCTGCACCGAGGTACGTGACCCCTCGTCCCCTAAAGGACTGTTTTATGGCATGGCTTTTAGATTTTATGACCGCCGGAAGGTGACCCTAGCTCTTATGACGGGCAGGTGGCTTACCCTCTCAGGTTTATTGCTGACGACCTTCGACCCTCTTGTGACTTGTTTTACGACTGCCGGCCCCTACATGATTTATTGCTTTAAACTTTAAACATGATTTACATTAATTACAATATATTATATATGCACCAGAGTATAGGGTGATTTAGCACTTATGTAGTTAGGATCGCTACACAGGAACTTGAAGATTTAATGAGGCATCGGATCGAAGTAAGAAGGTTTATCCAACCCAGACATCCTGAAGATGGAAAACTTTAAAACCCTTAACTACCTCTTTAAAACCCTTCACTACCTCACCTATTCAAAAATCATTCTTGCCCAATTCTTTCACTTTCTTCGTAAATGGAGTCTCACACCAAGTGACCGCCCCCAGAAATTTCTCTTGTTTGCCATATTTCCCCCGATGACCTCAATTATCATTTTCTTTGCTCATCGCAACACCTTCCCCCAGATCAGTCTACATTGCCAGCAGGTTGATCGCAGATATCTTATTTTTCTCTTATATATCTCTTTCCTCAATCATGAAATCAATAGCAAATTTATTAAGCCTCGATGCCATTTCCACCAAATTCCTTTGCTGTTATAGCTATGTCCCCTTTCACTTATTCTACCTGCATTGCTTCTGTTAATATTACTATATGTTTCTCCCTCTCTCCGTTCTTCTTGGAAATATCCACATACCCCAAACACTACCGTCTCATATCGATACTCTATAATTTCCAAATCCCTCAAAATTCAATTCTAATTCAATCCCGAATTTACTCATTTCTAGAAACACACTTAAATCCCCCTCCCCCTCCTCGGTCAGGATTTTCCCAATCTTCATTCAAAAGATTAAATTACGCAAGATCTCCAATCCACCATTGACCAACAACAAACATATAGTCTTATCCCCTCTTAGACTTCACAAAACCATTTTTTTTTCAGTCACGATCACCTTTTTCAGCTGGTTTAAATAATTCACCTCTGGTACTAATATCTAATCTATTAATATCTGATAGTATCTGGTCATGGCTTTCATCATACAATAAATTTAGTGATTAAATTAAGGTTTTCGCCTTTTATTTCGTTCCTCGAATTCGTTCTTATATCATATCTTAATTTTTTTTATCTCATTTGCATAGATGATTTCACTGTGCCTATTACTTGTGGCATTTGCATAGTGTTGTTATTAGTGCATATTTCATTCGTATATGTATATGTTTTAATTAAATGCGAAAACTTAACTTTGTATTGTGTTTTACATAGAAGAACTAAACTCCATTAAATGGAGGTCAATTCTTCAGTCAGGTAGATTCCAGGGGGAACAGTAGAATAGGCTCTGTATAATACACGGGCTGATGATAAAAAAAGACTATTGTCCTAGTTGTGACCAATAATTTGCATAGGTCCCCCCTCCACTACAGCTATCAATCTAACTTTTCATTATTTAATAATTATTATAAATTTACTTTTTTTTTAATCTAGCGATTTGAATTATCCTTCTAGTGTTACTTCTCTGTTGTGATCCTTAACAGGTCTAAGGAAGCAGATGAGGGGTCAAATCAAACTTATACCAAACCTGCTTAATAAGTTTACGAAGTCGAGAAAGAAAGGTGATCTGGGGTGATTAACCTTTGAGTTAGGACTGACTCCCTAGCTTTGGAACGAAATGTGAATGACTGCCGAGGATTGGTTCTCCTGTAGATATAGTATGATCCATAATCAGAAAAATATTTTTGTTAGAAGCAAAAAAGATTAATTGAACCAAATGCCACAGAAGTGGGAAAGAGATATTGAATGTTGCTTGCCACAACCACTTATTGCCAAATTATTTGACCTGTGATGCCCCGAAACACAAAATCCCCAGTATCGGTGATCTGAAATTTGTTTTTTTGTGAATAAATAATCAACAGAATTATTGAAATAGCTGAAGTACAATCAATAGTAGCTAACCTCTCACACTTGGATGTTCATTGTATGGCTCTGGATGGTGATTTTGTGTTGATACATCAAGAGTGTTACCATATTCTAATTGCTCATTATATTTTATTATTACTATATATTATTACTATATTATTACTATATATTATTACTATATATTATTACTATATTATTACTATATATTATTACTATATATAGCTGTTCATTCGTGCTAAGTGATAACAGTTTTTATTTTTATTGTTTATCCTTTTTTTTATGAAAAAAATACTTTTTTCAAAGGACGTAATGTTTTTCTTACCGATTACCTTTTTACTTAACGACTTCACGAGTGTATACTGGCAATGTTTTTAAATTTGCTACGATTGATTATTTTGACCCCAAAAACTTGCGCCATTACAATTCCAAGTATAGTAAGTATTCCAATGGAGTTTAGGAATTGGGAGCTGGAAAGGTTCAAAGTACAAATCCCCAGCTTTAACGTTCTTAAGTAACACTTGTGAGAACCAGTATTTAAGTGATCAGTTGAAAATACAACGGTAATCTCCAGCATTATCCCATATCTAAGCACTGAGACAATTCCTCTGTTTTAGCCAATCCGCCTCGTCCCAATGTGTCGTAGAATAAAATTCATCAAAATAGATTAATTCACTACTTATTATTAATTAATTCATCAGTCAAATCTTGACTTACTTATCATCAATATCTACAGCTCACAATTGCATCCCTGCACAAAAGGATTCAAATATATTGATCCTATTTAATATGAAACTGTAGCATTTGATCAAGCCTGGTGGCTACCAGTCATGAAATAAATTAATTATAATACGTATTTAAGTAATTTCTACTCTCAGATTCAAAATCGGAAAGATGACAATGTAAAGAATTCTAGACAGTGGATATGTTCTTGAAATTTTAGTTGCATCCTGTCTTTTCAGAGTAAGTATTTTTTTCCAATTTTTAAATATTTGGTCACTTAAATACTGCTCATCAATGAATTAGATTTTATGAAAATAAATATCAGATCTTTTAACCATCACTAGACAAGTTTTTTATTCAAATTAAATATTCATGTGAGGATGATTTCGATTAACTCACATGGTTATCGAACGAGTGAATGTTAATTCAGGGTTGATTATCTCCATCGACCAATTAACCACCTGCACGGCATCAATATAACTTTAATGATTGCAAAGCTTTTGAAAATCCTTGACTCACACACTGCAAATATTCATGAATGTAGCCAGAAAATGTTTGGAGAGATATGAGTGTTTTTCTTAAGAGAAAAGTTGTAAAAATAATAAATAAATTGTATTTAAATACATGTACTTAGCTGGTAATGGTTCAACAAGATATAGGTTAGGGTTTTTTAATGGATGTCAAATGATGTCACAAGATATGGGTCTATTTTAAAATCTTTTCGACTCAAGCTGATGATTTTGCTAAACTGAAATTCCATTTTGAATAGTTTGAGGTGAAACCTTAAATATATTGTACACATATAAAAAAAGATCAGATGACTGTAGATGATTTAAATTTTAAAAATTCGTTTTTAATTAAACGAAATGTTCGTAATGATAATAAATTTGGAAGCATGGATAAACATTTATTAATAATTTTCTCTCTTAAAACATACAGCTATACTGACCGATAAGTAAAAATTAAATTTCTCAATGAATAAAATATATTTTATTTAATCTGTGCAAACGTGGGGGATATTATCTTTATTTTCTTTCATAGGATCTTACGCCCTTTTTATCATTTTTTTTTTTTTTTTCATTTTTGAGTTTGCTTTAAAATGAGACCGTAATCTCACATTACGTGCTGTGCTTAGAAACATAAGATTAATCCACATGCAAGATTTTGACAGTTAAAACTCAAATACAGAAAATTTATTAAATCCAAGAAAATCATATTTATTCATAACTTGAGATTAGCTACTCTGACTCTGACTACTTGACCTGATTGACAATATTTCATCTAAACATTCGGTTTCAAACTATAATTACAAACATTAATTAAAACTGTACTTTTCATCATGTTTTCAACTAATAACTCAAATAGTGTTTTTTTTAGAGGCATCATATTTTGCAAGCTTGTTCTATTTGTTGATGGTAAAAATAAAACTAGTTCTACAAAAAATACTAAAGGGTAACTAATACATTAATTATCAAGGAAAAAATAATTACTTTTTACATACTAACTACATTTTTCTAGTAGAATACCATATGTAAGATATCGTCGTCACGATTAATCATATGTAACGTGTTGAGGTTTAAAATTACTATAATTGAGTAAAGTCATTTAAATCGTAAAAAAGAATATTCGCAATTTTTTTCGTTATCCTAGTTTCATATCCCTTACGAAAGTTTTCTTGGACGCGCCAGACATGCTAAAAATAAATGGAACCATTTGAAAAATAATGAAGGAATAATTATCAATAAATTACTACTAATTAAGTAATTTCCTATCGTATCAAGTAGAATATCAAGGTGTAAGTACGGATATACAAACGTCAAGGATTACAAAAATTCATTAAAATTGTCTTTTTTGTCCATAGCAAGTTTGAGGTGAAACCTTAAATATATTGTACACATATAAAAAAAGATCAGATGGCTGTAGATGATTTAAATTTTAAAAATTCGTTTTTAATTAAACGAAATGTTCGTAATTTTAATAAATTTGGAAACATAGATAAACATTATAACGCATATGATATATTATAACGATATTTTTAGGATCAAATTAAATTTACTTAGTAGATAGAGGTAGGTGAGCTATACTTTTACTTTCTGTTGAATTACCTTAAGGGTTTATTGCCTGCCTAGATTGAGATATCTGGTATATCTGGGTATATATAAGTTATAGTCTCCAGGCTGTAGACGATCAAAAAAAGAATGAATAAAGAGGTTGATGATGCAACGCAATGGTTTGGTTTATAACTGCTTTATTGTTCTCCTGATCCTCTATACACACGTTACGGGTTTCTTTACCTTAGGCTATGTGGTATTAGGCTTAACATTGCCGTGCTACTAGCCATAACTTATATATATATTGTCCCCTGCCCTCTGCTGCTTCGAGCTTGGTTCAGAGTGATTTCAGATGAACCAGCAATAGGTTTATCCTTGTTCTGTGTACATAATAAACTTTATTGTTTTATTTCAGAGTAGTTTTCGGACATCAAAAGCGTCTTATCCTCCTTTAGTGTCTAATTCCTTCTAAACATCCTCCTACCCAACGATTACTACAGGTAAGAGACTTAACTAGCACCTCACATAATGTAAGTGAATTTTACTTTGTCTAACTTAGTACTTTATCGTTTAATTTCATATTGCAAAATTACGCATTGGAGTAGAGGGCATACGGTTTCAATGATATCGGTTTACCACCACAACGAAATCCTTAATTGTATGATGCTTCGCAATTAACTTGAATTTTTTTTCTTAAAAAGAAAACTAATTAAACGTTTCATATTCTACATTCAGGGTTTGGGTGATTTTCTCAAATTTTAAACCCATTTTAAAAGTCTGTATGATTTTAATCTTCAAATTCTTTATTTTACCAACAACATAACAACTGACATTAATTTCTTTCCGTTGACCCTTCGCCCACACTTGATATTTCAACAAAAATGTTAAGTTCGACAATTTCGCTCTGTAATTTTTCTTTTTTTTTCTAGGATTTTATGTGCATTATTTGATTTGAATTAACCGATCTAAGTGTTTGATAGTTTTTAGGTGCAAGACAGTTTTATCAAAAAGGTTTTATATCTAAATGATTGTTACCAGTATGTAGGGGACGGCATTGAGAAAGCGGCGAACAGTTGGCTGGGAGCTTGTTTCTTTGAGCAGTCTGTTTCCGTATCCTTCCCAGACCACTTTCTGCAATCTGCCGAGGTCGCGGTCGTGAATCCATATCCTGATGTTCGCCGGCTTTATAACCAAACCTGTAATTATATTAACAATTGACGTCAGTAATATCATAATATTAGGAAAAGCTATGAACACAATGTAAGTACATTCCTTATTTTATGCAGCGGGCTTCAGGAAAAATCTGCCATACTTCAGTATACTTCTCATACTTTTGAAAGTAGTGGAAAAAGTTCATCTTCAGTGTTTATCATCATGTATATATATATATATATATAGCGTGGCAGACTGGATCAATAAACAGAGCCGGATATGCAAGAATACACGACTTGCGCGTCATCCCCCCCCAGACCCGTCATCCCACCCAAGACATAGATGGCCTGTTGGTAGGTCCAGCGGAGTTTGAGGTGGACTCCAAAAGTGTACAGACTGTTGTCGAGGGCCTATCTTACGCTCCTGATTATACATTCCAAATCGTGTTTCTATTAGGAATCCCGACCGGGATGTTTCTGATACCTCATTCTCTCAGATATATATACTTTTTTCCAAAAAAATCTACGCGTTCAAATTTCCAGTTTCATGACCTAGCCTCCATCATCATATCTATCCAAAGTTATGTGTTCCTCCTTTTCAATTCCGGATAGTTGAGGAGCATTTATGGAAATCTCGCCTGCTCCTTCGTTTGGACGTGATGAAACCACAGGGCCCTCCTTATTAGTATTGTATCCGAAATAGTTTGAACCACTTTCATTATTTTGTATACGATAATTGTTTGATCGATTTTTTTGTCAAAAATGTGGTGTAACAACTAACAATGAAATTTATATGAAAAAGTAATCTGACACAACAATTTTCTAATAATAGGGTTGAGGCATGCATTTTATTTAACCAAATGTATAAAAATAATATAAATCAACAAAATACAACGATGGAAATGAATGTCAAAAAAATAAATAATTAAGTACAGCTATCAGACCTTACTTTTTTTTTAAACCTCTTGAGATATCATTTTTCCTTAAAAATTAAAAATATAATGCATTTACATTACACTGTACACTCTTATATGTGTTAGTATATATATATGTAAAATACACTGTAGCGACCGCTAACTTTATAAGATAAATCACCCTATACTCTATTATATATCTATATATAAATGTAAATTAAAATTAAACAAATGTAAATAACATTACCAAACCATAAATCATTGTAAATATTGTAAACAATAAAAGGCGCAGCTACAAGTCAATTAGTTAGAGGCTGGGGACCCTCACCCTCTACCCAGAGCAGGTAGTAAAGCGACCCAGACAAGGCCTAAGTCACTACGAGAACAAAGCCCACCACATACTGGGCTGTCATTGGCCACAACAACGAGTCCCATGACTGGGTACTAATGAAGGAAGCTAACAATAAATATACCCGGGTTTTTGCATGTAAATCATTCTCAAGACGACTCTCTAACTGGTGACTTGCGGCTGCACTGATGTCTTAAATCTTATCCTTCTCATTTATGAAAACCTCTGGACCTCTCTTCCTAACCTCGCTATGTTTTAGTCCGGCCTTGTCAGACCCCACACTTTCCTAGTGGGATTCTCTGCCTTTCCCTCGCTAAAACTAGCAGCTCCTTGGGAGAGACCTCTCCCTTGCAGACAGCGGTTGTCGTGGCCTTACAAATTTACCTGGTAGTGTCTACCACGGCAATCCAGTCGTGGTCCTTCCAAGACCACACAAACTACCTACACTACCTACCGTACACCTCTTCTCCTGAACATAGTACATTATCGGGGCACATAGCTATCAAATATGGAGTCAGATAGTAAGACCCGTCATGAAACAATTGTCCAGGTCATAGCCTAATCAACTCTCACTTCGTCACCAGGGCTAGGGTACTAAGCACCCCCCTCGTGACGACCCGACATACACTAATAGTGTATTTTAAGTCTATACCTAATTATTAAATACAATTAATATTATTATATGTTCATATTTTGGCAATAATGAGAGCGTTATTCCGGGCATTAATCAAACCCTATTAATATGTAGTTGGTCATTGGTTAAACCAGTCTATGAACTTAAATACATGGCGCAATACCTCATGAAGTGGCTTGCCGACAGTACGTTGTCACCGTTGTTTGTAGGTGGTTAATTGAGGACGCCATCTCTCAACAGTAATTTTGTTTTTTCTAACAAATACTTAGGGGTGTGCAGAAAACGAGCCTGGTACTCCGCAGTTAAAAGTGAGTAAACTAACCACAAGGCATGTACACAAGCGATTGCATAACCGTTAAAAACGTAGCAATGATATTTAATATCATATATGATTACATACATGATTACGGCACTACGAAGCAATCGATAAAGATCGATGAAAAAATTTCAGATGTCAAAATAATATTAAGTGGCCAAATTCGAGGGGTTATCATATTAGTAGGTTCTAATGAGAGAATCAGCAATAAAGAGAAAGTATTTAAATTTTCTGCAAAGCGCTTCAGATCTAATTGCCCTATTTCCTCCTCGATCGCTGCATAATCTATGAGGACGACAATCGATACGGGGAAAACTGAGTCACAATCCAATGTTTTCTGATTCCCAAAGCTGCTCCTGGATACTTCCCTTTACAATCCAGCCCAAGGACGATTTATGTATTTTAAACGAAGGCTACTTAAAATTTATTCTTATTGTTTACTTAAAATGTATATACATTATTTAAAAAACCTTTAAACATACTTGAAAAGTAGAAATACTTGCGGGAAAACTAAATTGGACGTTGTTTAATTGATCTAAAACCACAACCAGCAATCGAACAATGAGAATTACCTATACATTTAAATAGCAAACAGAAATACAGAATGTTTATTAACGATATTTCTACTCGACCATTGCAATAATTCACTTGAAAGAAGCCACTCTACTTTCCTGAGTACTTTCTTTTGTGAAAGAGTTTTGTAAAAGAAATTATAAGTAATAATTTTTATGACCAGCCGACGTCTATTTATGTGGTCATATACAATTCCAAATTTACGGTGCACGTGTTGTATTTTTTAACTGATGAACCGTAATAATGTTGACGTCGAGCCGTCGGGGTTAGCATTCATTTTTTGTTAAATTGCATACTTATTACAACCATCGATTAAGATGATTACAACATTTTATATTTATATAGTTTAGGCAAATATAAAACAAACCCCCCCCCCCCAGGTACGCTACTGTTAAAACATTTGTTATACAGAAAAAACCTTTAAACAGGAGTCACGCGAGCTAATAATGCAATATTGATATAATAATATATATATAATAATATTGTGTATCATATTGATTCGTATTTTTCCAGTTATAAGGAAAAATAAAACAGAATCATTGGCAATATATAACTGATGAAACGATATATTAGTGTTTCAAGAACCGAGTAACATTATCTTTTATCAAATTATTGTTTATTAAAACATATGACATGCATAACTACAAAAAAATATACTGTTTGTCTAGTGGCTTCGAATCAGTTCATTCATACCCGAATCTCGAAGGGGGGGGGGGTAGTCAAAGAATCATTTGTGAATAGACGAGGTAAACAAGTTTTGAATTTATAGTTATTAAAAATCGATCCAGCTATCCTTAAGAATTAAAAGAAAATAGTCTAGCATATAGAACAGAATTTATGAATTAATGCAAATCTTAATAATATCTCTATCTAGGAATTTAAAAAAAAAAAAAAAAAAAGAACTTAATAAAAAATAGGATGTAGGAAAAATAAAAGGAAAATTATTTTGGATTGATGGGTGCCTTTCACTAAGGGGAGTCCCATTTGAAGGAAGTACGAGAAGGATATAGAGTGTGGGATGCCTAAAAGAGGCGGGTGGATTCGGGAAGGTAGTGAGAGTCTACCTAAGGTGGAGCCTAGGGGTACTAGGTATTGGTTTGAAGTTTGAATTAATGATTGATGTTATGATTAAGAACAAGATAATTTTAGAAATAGAATTTGGTTAATTATAGCTGTAGCGACCGCTAACTACATAAGATAAATCACCCTATACTCTATTATATATATATATATATATATATATATATATATATATATATATATATATATATATATAAGTTAAGTCCAGGCGCCGCTAGTGCCCAGCCTTAATCCCCAAACATATGTTATCTGTATATGTTTACAGGTAATACCTATAGATAGAGGTATCTTGGTCTAAATAAAGCAGTCTTGTTATAACGTTCTACGTGTTCTTATTACCAACCTTTCTTAGCTTGTAATTCAATAAACATTAACTGGTGCCGAAACCCGGGAACCGTGGAGAAAGAGAGTTATCGAGTGCGAGCGTAATTTTTTTTTGTTTTTTTTTCTTCTATACCCGAAAGAGAGAAGATGACTGAAGGAGGAGTTTTGAGACAGCCCGTCTTGAATCTCGTAGAGGGACCAGATATTAGAAGAGTGGGAACTATGCCAGAAGTTCATGCCACGGCGCTCGCGCTGATGAGGGTAAAAGCGATGAATACCCAGGATCTGAGGAAGGCTGTTGCGGAGCTGGAGAGATTCACTGGGGAACTGGGTGAGCTGAACCATTTCCTAAAAGGAGGAGACCGTCTCACAGCTTTAATTGGAGCTAAAGCAGAAGAAAATTTAATAGATCCCAGAGACGCGGAATCGTTGAAGGCGGCCCTGATATGTCGGGTCAAGAGAAGTATACTGAATCAAATTCAGGCAGATGAAGAAACCCCGTGGGAATTAATTAAGATGAGATTGAAGAAGGCGTACGGAGGAGGACGATGGACTCCCGAGGAGGACATATTCCAAATGTTTAGGGAGACAAAGTCCCCAAGACAAAGTAACGGGCAATATGCTGCGGGGTTAGTAGTCCGTTTCAATAAGATAACGGAGAAGATGAGAGAGTCGATTAGCGTAGAAGAGGTGGAGGGTAGAATGGGATTCTTATCCACAATTCTAAAAGTGCAACTGGCCAAGGAGACAGGAAGAAAGGAAGGATTCTCTGATGAGCGCTCGTTCTCGGAGTGTGCACAATCAATGATCGACACTAGTGCCAAGGAGGAAGAAGTGAGGGTGCAAGACGTCGACAATGAGTGGAGCCGAGTTGCATACAAAAGAACCCGGACCCTGAAACCAACCTGGAGGAGGCCAGAAACGTCCGTTATTGGCAGAGACAAGGGAACGACAGGAGAAAGAAGATTTAGAGGAACGAGACCGAGGTATGCCCCGCCCAGGGAAGAAAGAAAATGCCACGGATGTAGGAAGGCAGGACATTTAGTGGCACAGTGTCCTCGAACAAAATGTTTTGAGTGTGGCGAGGAAGGACACATCGCGAGGCATTGCCCGTATATCTTCCGGAGGAGAGAATACCAACGACCAGAACCAATGGAGGTAAACACTCAAGAAGTAAGAGAGAGACGGAGCATGACACATGGGGAGAGTGGATCATCAGAAGATGAGTCATCAGGGACTTCGGGAACTGAAGGAGAAGAAGCGAGGCGCAGCAGAAACAGGAGACAGACAGGGCAGAAGGTCGAGTCACGTAGATGGGAGCAACGTGATGAAGCCTGAGGAGCGTGTTGGCAGAGAGGCGACCGCATCCTAAGATGTAATGCAATTCGGGAGAGGATGTGTGCGTTGCCAATAATTAGGGTCAAAGGAGGAGAGATGTGTCTGGTGGACACGGGAAGCACCAACACCATTATGTCCCGCGGAGCGCTGGAGAGGCTGTATGGCGAAGAGAGGGCACTCCAGATTCAGGTATGTAATTGTAGTTTAATCACCCTGGGAGGCCCTTGCGAGGTAGTGGGAGAGTTAGTCATAGGGCTAAATAGGTGGGCGAAGAAAGGGGGAGATCTAAAGATACATATCGTAGGAAACATGCCGCGGGAGTACCAGGTGATAGTTGGGTGCGACATGTTGGGGAAGGTAGGCGCGCGTGTGGAGAATATCGGGGAAAAATGGAACATTAAGTTGGGGAAAGTGGAATATAAATGTCAAGGGACTATATGGGACGGAAGAGCGCGGATAGGGGCGGTTAATAAAATAGAGGGCTGGAGGGAAGGCCTACAGAGGGAGTTTGAGGATATTTTTTACGTAGAGGGAGACACGCTAGGAGCGACTGGGAAGACGGTCCACGAGATCCAGTTAAAGAAAGAACGCGTCACATACGTGAAAGAGAGACGATATCCGCAGGCACTACGTAGGCATATTAGAGAGGAGCTAGAGAGTCTCAAACGGCAAGGGATTATAATTGATAGCACTTCACCATATAACAGTCCTCTATGGGCAGTGAGGAAGAAAAATAGACCTGGGGACGAGACGGAGAAATACAGGGTAGTTATCGATTATCGGAAGTTAAACGAGAACACGACGGACGAGAAGTATCCTATTCCCCGATTTGAGGACATATTAGACAGATTGAACGGGGCGAAAATATTTAGTACCCTAGATCTAAAGGCAGGCTATCACCAGATCAAGATGAGTGCGAACGACCAAGACAAAACGGCCTTTACATTTGAGAGGGGGCATTATCAATTTACCAGGATGCCATTTGGACTGAAAAACGCCCCGATTACCTTTCAACGCCTAATGGATGAATTTTTGAGGGGAATAGACGAAGCGGTATGCCAGGTCTACATGGACGATCTGTTAGTGTTCAGCAGAACGGAGGTAGAGCACGTTGAGCACCTAAGAAGTGTATTTCAAAGAGTCCGCGAATTCGGATTAAAATTGTCCATGGAGAAGTCTCTGTTGGGGAAGAAAAAAATCAATTTTTTGGGCCACACCATCTCACAGGAGGGGGTTAAGCCAGACTCTACGAAGGTCGAGGCGATTAGAAGGATGGTGGTGCCCACAGATGTAAAGGGGATCCGTCGACTTCTGGGGACGCTTAATTATTACAGAAGATTTGTGCCGGACATGGCGGCATACCTGGTGCCTATTAATAATTTACTGCGAAAGGGAGCGAGGGTGGTAATTACCCCAATCATGGAGCAGAACATCCGGAAATGTATGTCTAGCTTACAAGAGGAACCAATATTAGCATTTCCCGATTTCCAACATCCCTTCACAATCACCACTGATGCCAGCGAATACGCACTGGGCGCAGTGTTGTCGCAGGAGAGAGACGGTGGGGAGCGCCCGGTGGCGTACGCTAGTCGACGGCTCACAGAAACGGAAGCGCGGTATAGTGCTCTAGAGAGAGAGCTCCTAGGTATCGTCTGGGCTATAGACCATTTCCGCCCATATGTCTTCGGCAGAAAATTCCGTGTTCACACCGACCACAGACCCCTACAATGGGTAGGAAAGTTAAAGGAGTCCTCGGCGCGGGTCACGAGGTGGAAAGAGTTTTTGTCCCAGTACAATATGGAGATCATATATAAACCCGGGAAAGAGAACGTAGTGGCAGACTGGCTGTCCAGAGCCATTACTGTGAATGCATTGGAAGAAGGGGAACCATCCGGGGAAAACCAACAGTTTCTCCGGGAATGGACACCCGGGGAGGATGGAAGCCTCGGTACGCGAGGAGATAGCGAAGGTGAGGAAACCCTTGAAGAGGAAGGTTCCGCCGCCGAAAGACCTGTTGAAATGGAAGTAACAGAAGGGATCGTGAACGACAAAAGACGGCAGATCATTTGGAAATCCAAGACCTCAGGGCGGCTGCAGATAGCATATGACAGTTATGGGAGAAGTAAAATCGCGACGATTTGGTCGCCACCTGGGGTTAGGAACGACCAAATTTGCCGTGCATTGAAAGATGCCTCGGAACCCGGAAAGACCCATCATGTATTTGTAGGGAATGCCACTGTTTGGGAAAAAATTCGTAGACTCTGGCGAACGGAACAACTTGGAGTGGATAGGATATTTATTCGGTGCACGTCGATGGTGGAGACACTCAAAGACAGAGAACAGCAGCTGGAAGTGACGCTGGCCTATCACCAAGGAAAAACGAACCACCGTGGAGTTCAGGAAACGTTGCAAGCGTTGCGGCGGAGGTACTTTTGGTGGGGAATGAAAAAGAGCATACAAGAAATGATAGGGGCATGTGCAGTTTGTCTCACTACGAAGTATGACAGACATCCGCCACGGGGGCGACAAGAAGAATCGCCCACCGCCGAGACACCGTTGAGTGACTTACAAGTGGATACCTTCACTTGGAGGGGGTATAAGTGGGTTACCACAATCGACAGCTTTAGCAAAGTGGCCATGGCGCACCCGGTGCAAGATCGGTCATCAGACGCGGTAATGCTGGCATTAAATACCTGGTTCCAGTTTTACGGAGTACCAGACCGGATCTCGTCGGATGGGGGCAGAGAATTTGACAATGCCAACATCCGAAAAGAAATGAAGACTCTCGATGTCTCTTGGCATCTTAATACCCCAGGGCACCCTAAGAGTAGAGGAGGGATAGAAAGATTGCACAGCACCCTGAGTGACCACCTGCGGGTATATCACGCGGAAAAGGGTCTGCCGGCAAATGAGGCAATGCCGAAGGCGGTGGCCGCTTACAATCATTCGATCCACACCGCGACGGGGTTCTCCCCGTTCGAGATCCTCTTTGGGCTGCGCGAAAGACGGAGAAATGGGGCAGAGACGGTAGCAGACGAGGGAATGGCGGAGAAAATGGCGAGTAATACTGTCGGTTTGAGGAAAATATGTGACAAAGTCCGAGAAAGGCTAACAAGGGACAAAGCGAGACGAGTGGAACGGGAAAACCTCAAAGTCCGGGATCGAATGGGGGAACTTAAAATCGGGACTATCGTATATAAAAAACTAGGGTCAAATAGGAGCAAAGAGCTGGTGCTATATGAGGGCCCTTTTAAAGTGGTCGTGATTAGGGAACACAACGTCGTGACAATTGAGAGTATACGACCCCCTAAGAAGCGGCAAAATGTCCACATAGAACAGTTAAAGCTTCCACCAGGGGGGGAGGTTGTAGATCAGGAAGGAGCTGGAGTGTCCTCGCAGCATACACGCGAGGAACATTGTAAATAAGTATAGTTATGTGATTTTTCCCACAGAAGTATTGTTTTTTTTTTCAAAGTCAAAGTTTTCTTTTATGTTTTTTTTTACAAGTGACAGTTGGTTTTTACGTTTTATAGGTTTAGAGCTTAATGTGAGGGATTACAGGCTGTGTACGGGCGGGGCTGGCCTTTGCTCCTTTGTAACATTAGCGGAGCATTATTTGAATGGACTAAGACGTCCGAGTGTTGGACTTCAAAGTTTGCGAATGGGTATTCGTAAACTGGTGGGGGGGAGTTAAGTCCAGGCGCCGCTAGTGCCCAGCCTTAATCCCCAAACATATGTTATCTGTATATGTTTACAGGTAATACCTATAGATAGAGGTATCTTGGTCTAAATAAAGCAGTCTTGTTATAACGTTCTACGTGTTCTTATTACCAACCTTTCTTAGCTTGTAATTCAATAAACATTAACTTATATATATATATATATATATATTGTAAATTAATTTAAACAAATGTAAATAACATAAATAAGTCATTGTAAATGTTGTAAACAATAAAAAACGCAGCTGCAAGTCAATTAGTTAGACACTAGGGACCCTCACCCGCACTACCCATGGCAGGTAGCGACCCAAACCAGGCCAGCCCTAGGGTTGCCGAACAAAGCGTCACCGCATACTGAGGTGGCATTGGATACAATAACGAGGCAGATGATTGGGCCTAACGGCTCACCACTAACTATAAATAGGGGCAGATCTCGGCCTGTAAATTATTTTTCTGACGACTAGCTAACTGATGACTTGCGGCTGCATTGATGTTCAAGACTTGGCCTACTCATTTATGAAAACCTCTGCATCTCTCTTCCTAACCTCGCTATGTTTTAGTCCAGCCTTGTCAGACCCCACACTCTCCTAGTGGGATTATCTGCCTTCGCCTCGCTAAAACTAGCAGCTCCTTGGGAGAGACCTCTCCCTCGTGGACAACGGTCCGGGCACATGCCTATCAAATATGGAGTCAGATAGTAAAACTCTCATGATACGATTGTCCAGGTCATAGCTTAACCAACCCTCACTTCGTCACCAGGGCTGGAGTAACTAGGCACTCCCCTCGTGACGACCCGACAATAGCCAATAACTTTTCTGTACCACACCAATACGAATACCAATGTATTTTCTAATTTTTAGGCAATTCTACACTTACTGTGTGAACAACTTTGTCAACAAAGTTTTTAGTGTTCGTAACGAAATTTTCCGGTGCAATTTAATACTTTTTGATCTCAAATTGTTCATTGTTCATTGTTGTCAGCTCATCACAATAGCTCAAAATTAATAAAATTAAAAAAATGGTGTTTGGAACTATAATAAGCTACAGCCTTAACAAACGTTATAGTCCGTCAAAAAAATATAGATATATGTAAAAAACATTTTGTCGTGACAAAGATTCTATCGAATTAAAGCTATTAAAAACATCGCTAGTCTGCAACCTCGCTATTTCACTGGAGCTGCCCGTGGTCGCGGTTGGGAGTGACTGCTGGCAGTTAAGCAGTGGAAGAAAGAATCGATGATGTCACAACCGCTTACTGTCAGGTAATTCCAACGAAATAAGGCCTTTTGATTTCCGGCCTTTTGAAGCAGTAGTTAACTGCCAGCAGTCACTGCCGACCGCTACCGTGGGCAGTGCCTTTAGAATGCCATCTTTAGAAAATAGCGAGCTTTGAAATAGGTATAAATTCTGTAAAAATAATTTATTTTCAGAAAATGTATGCTTAAACTTGTATTTCTGACTTCAATTCTTTAATTTATGTTTAAATGTTTTTTTCTTTAGAAGACTTTGTAAGTGTAGAAACACCACAATCCCCACGCCGTACATACAATTTACAATATGTAAAAAGTAAATATATTTGTGTTAGGTGGAATCCTTTGTAAGTACCACTCTAGGATTTTTTTTCCATACCCCCTTGTTATCTAAATATTAAAAAAATCAATATAGAATCTATATCAATGAATATATTTACAATAGGTCATTTATATGCCCCGTAGCTTGGCTACATTTTATACAATTTCTAATTATTTTACATTGTGATTTGCGCTTGCATAAAAGTATAATAATGATTTCTTTATACATTATTTTTCTGAACATCTTTAAAAGTGATGGGGCTCACCTTAGTACTCCAGGTTTTTTTTTTTGGTGTTTTTATTTCAAAACCTCAAAATATTACAATGAACAAAAAATTATATAGAGATACAAGTTGCTCCTCGTACTGCGATGCACTGATGCATTCGGATGAGGGCATAATATAAATAGTAAATAATAATCTGTAGTAAAAAATTCATAGCAATATACACAACACTAGGTGATGAGGCTCACCTTCGACTTGTCACCGACACCAAACACTAAACACTAAAAAAAAACAACAAAACAAAACAAACAAAAACCTATACCTAGAACCTAGGACTAAAACGTTCAAGCCGGGACAGCGTCCTGCCATTGATGGGGGAACGGAGCGGGGGTTATAGTGTTAAACACCGGGTTTGTTTAATATTGTAATGAGTCGAAAGTACTCCAGGTAGCTAGGTTGTATTGTTTTATATCTTTGTTAACAGATGGCACATGCATGAGGCTGTCACACTTTTTTTCGCATAGGTCACCTTTCTTGACCCCCTACGCTTTAGGATCGCCAGTTTTCCTTGTTCTTATTACTCACACCATAGACAAAAATAGGTCCCACATCATGCGATGCTGGGGGTTCAGGCAATCCCAGCTAGTCTGGCGGTAACAGTGAGTCAAACGAAATCCTTTGCGGCACCTCACCGCACATCCTGTAGGAAACTGTGGTTTTATCACCCGTCAGCGGCGAGGAAAGGTGTTTGGTTTAGTAATTGGATTCGGCGAAATATACACTGCCATGTTTCTTAAAATAGACGTCGCCATATAATAATCAACGCTTACCCAATACATTTTTTGGTTATATGACGTTCGAATGCCGATAAGGGTTTTCAATTGACAAGCCCCATGACTCTTCAAAGTAGACACATGTGTAATAAATAATTTAGTTCCTGAAAAAATTCTGAAACTTCTTTACTGTGCTAAAATTACAATCTGCCTTATTAGGCAATAAGTAATTGTGATAAATGTTCTTATTCATACCATATTTATAATTTTCATTCACTCGCTCATTCATACAGTACTTACAAACAGTCCAGAGACCCAAATCCACATGGTTGTTACCTACCTCGCATGCGAAAGAGGAAGTGGAGTCTTAGGAAGCCCCCCACGCTCCTTCGTCAGAATAAATAATTAAAAGCCAAAAACTACCAAAGAATCATTAAAGATTTGAACAAAATAGCATAGTCACAGTCGCAGGCTTATGAAATGAACTTTTACCCGTCAAGCGACAATTTTCTGAAAAAGGGTGATCAGATAACCTGAGGCCCTCAAAATCTCCATGAAGTCGCTATTACCTGAACAAAGGAGAGAGAAGGACCTGCTGAAAAACCAAGTTATCATTAACGCTATTCGTCCGCGAGGTTTATATCTCCTATTCTCCACGGCCTCTCTCTATTCATACATAGAAAATTTGTATCTAGAAAATTAGTATACCTAATGGCAGCTTTGGGATTTAGTTTTCATATCATGATGCCCAAAAATTGGAGTTATCATTCCATTATAAAATAATTTTATAGTTTATTGCTATTATTTTCAGAACCAGGTATTCCCTCCACATACACAAATATGTTTTTATTCATTTAATGATTATCTACGAACATCTATTCTAACATACATTTATGCACAAGGAATTTTGAAATTGTTTTATTCTGTTTTAATCCTCAGATACTTACCCGTATCCACCCTGACTGTGGTGCCCCTGGGCAGTGGTGGCCGTGCCCTCCTGGGGTGCATCATGTAGAAGGCCGGAGTGTTGCCAGAGATGTCTGTGAGTGTGGGATCTGCACCTGCCTTAGTCAACCGCTTCCAGACCTCTTCGCTATCGGGGCTGCTCCCAGCGTAGTGTAAGGCACTTCTTCGTTCCTAAGGGCACAAGTGACCAATGAGCAAACTGGAAGCAGCTTCAAAAAGGTGGTAGATGTCGTTCAAGGCAGCCCATTAAGCAAAAGACCCTTAACAATGAGCACAGAACGAATACAGATCTAGTGAAAATGGCTGGAAAAAGTAGAAAAGTTGTTGGCTGAATGAAAATTTGGGTTTCTTTTTGACTTATTAGATAAGTATTCATAGATTCTAGTTTGAAAAAGTGAATACACAGAGTAATAACTACTTTTTTGTAAAATATATGAATGGCGATTAAATATATAAGCAATGAATTAATAAGAATTCAAAGCTGTCATTCAGAGGTAGTTTTATTGTTTCCATTCTTATTTGTAGTATCTTATTATATTAACTATTTTATATATCTATTAAATTTAGGGCTTTCTTTTTGTTTTTTTAATTTGAACGTGCACTCTCTACCAATCTAATTTAACTTTTTTCAGGATTGAAAGAATTCTGGTAATGGGTGACTTAGTCATAATAGAAATAATTGGAAAATAGCCAAATGCAATTTTTTACAACTAGTGAGGAATTACTGTTGAAAAGTATGTTATCTTTACTTTCAACTATTAAGGGAGCGACATCCAAAATTTTGGGACAGGATTATACTACTTCATCGCTGATAATGCCGGTCCTTTTCGTCTTGAATCATGGTCATCATAGATCATTGAAGGATCTAGCTCTGCTTGCCTTACTAAAGACCTCCAGGGGTAAAATGGTACATGAAAACTAGTAGTTGGTATCGATAATCGCCTAGCCCTTTACGATACAATATCAATACCGCAGATAGCAACAATCCTTGTTCCTCATAGGAACAAAGGTTCTTTCATTAAACAAAATAATGCCAAAGCAGCGCAAAAAAAACCCATCAAGCTCTGCATAGTTAAAAACTGGATGACTAAAATAATGACATTGTTTATGAGTCACAAACATCGCAATTAGAGCTTGCCCAGCTACTACCAAGCGTAAGTAGCAGTGATGCTCCTGACGAGAAGTATTTTTTACACAAGCTATAGGCAAAAACCTGCTGAAAGCTGACATTGAATGGAAATAAAGATTATTTGAATCTTGAATATTTTTATTTTTAACTTCTGTGTATATGCTTGAATTTTTTATCCGAGACTTCGTACTAGAGACGTAACAATTTCAAATTGAACGTAATATATATACATATATTATGTATCTACGTTTGTGTGTAAGTGAATGTATATAAATATGTCATTTCAGTTATCTCTTTATCTTTCTTTACTTTATTGCATTTGTATTTATATGTATGATTTAATTTTCAACTCTGTTCTGGTAATTTTATTGAAACCAAATGTACTTGGAGCAACTTAGCCAATATGGTGATGCTTTTTTTTATTTTAGGGCAGTTTTTAATTGTTTTATCCATTCTAATTTCGCACAGACATTGCGAGCATTTGGCATTGAGCACAGAAATATCTGTTGCGTGTTTTTTTTTTAATAATATGTTTGGAGTTAATAGAAATGAATAGGGCAAACGATAGTACAAGACTGCTTTATTCGTAGCTCTTAATCCTATACACATTCAATCGGAATGTTTACATCCCGATGCTTTGGTATTAAGACCGTGTACCAACAGTGCCCAGGCCTTAACTTTATATATACATATCATTATTATTGCTGTATGGGTTCATTTAGTCATTAGATTTTAATTGTTTATAACGTCTGAAAGAATAACACAATTACAGATGTATCTCTCGAATGTTACTGCTTGAAGTCTTAAGAATGACTTCATAGTCCGTCGAAAACGTTGGGATGAAAATAAAAAAATATAAGTTGTGGAAAAACAGAAAGTGTTTTATTTCTTGTTTGGATTTTGTCTAAAACTTCTGTATAGAATTTTATATTGAACTAGTTTTTACTGTAATTTTTAATAATAAAAAATATCTTTTATTTTTATATCTACCTCTATTTTATGGCTATACCTATGGATCAAATTATTTTACATATAATTATACACTTCATATATATAATAATAGGTACTAAAATAAAGGGTGTCCCAGAATTAACGCAAGATTTGATTTAAATAGAAAACACAGTTGTAGCGACCGCTAACTACATAAGATAAATCACCCTATACTATATTGCATATATATTGTAAGCGAACGTAAATAACATGAACTAAATGTATTATAGACAAATGTAAATAACATGAACGAATATAAATCATTGTAAATGTGGTAAGCAATAAAAGGCGGGGACCAAGCAAGTCACACGAGAAGGGTCACCAGATGAGTGAGGGTACCCGCAGGTCATAAACACAACCCTTTTGCAGCCTCTCTACCCTCCAGGGGACAGGGCTGGCCGGATAATTAATCGTCGGCCGCGGGTGCCTCACCACATGTGTAGGAACCAACCGCAGGCCTAGCAACCCTTGCCGGCCCTCCCAGTAGGCAAGGCTGGAGAGGGTACTTAAGGTGGGCTCCTAGCCCTGTTAATTAGTCTCTCGTGACCTTTACTCGTTGATGCTTGGTTTCCGCTCGAACTCTGAAAACTTGACTAATTCCTTATGAAAAATCTCTGTACCTCTTCTCTTGAACATAGTGCATTGTAGGGGCACATACCTATCAAAAATGGAGTCAGATAGTAACGCCGTCATGAAACGATTGTCCAGGTTATAAACTCGAACAATCCTCACTTGTCTCCAGGGCTAGGGTGACCAGGCACCCCCCTAGTGACGACCCGACAACAGTTTTTAGTATTTTTGTTGTTATTTTTTTTATTGAATTGAATTAATAAAGTATATAGGATAGGGTTATTCTTGGAAAGGTTATTTATACATCGGGCAAATGGCCTCCACGACTTTGCTGGCACATACGCACTCTTTTGTTGAAATTTTCCACGACCATTTGGCATAGATGTGGTTGAATTTCCTCTTTTAATGCACGGGTGGATGTGGGCTTGTTGACATACACCTTTGACTTCAAATAACCTCATAAAAAGAAATCTAAAGGTGTTTAATCTAGGGGGCCAATTCTGATCACCGAAACGAGAGAGTACACGACCTGGAAATGTCTCGTGTAGTATTTGAATTGTTTCATGGGCAGTATGGCATGTGGCACCATCTTGTTTAAACCACATGTTGGCCACAACAATATCATCCAATTTCGGCACAAAGAACTGTGTTATCATGTCGCGATATCGAGCACCAGTAACAGTCACTGCTTGACCGGCCTTATTTGACACTCTCACGCAGTGCTTTGATATTGACATTTGAACGACTTGTTTTTGGACGACCAGTGTGTTTAGTATCTCCAACTGATCCAGTCTCCCTAAATTTTTCAATTAATCTCTTCACAGTTGACGAAGTCAAAACACTATTCCGACCATATTTTGTATGAAATTTTCGAACTGCGGCCGCCAAACTTTCATTATTTTTGAGATAATGTTCAACAATAAAGAAACGTTTTTCTATCGTGCAACTAGCCCTAAAGTGTTAGCTGTCAAATTGTTTTTTTTTTAGCGTTGCCAGTACTTTACTGCATAAATGGCGGCAAATTCAAATCTTGCGTTAATTCTTATATGGGAAAATAAAGGTTTACTGTTTTATCGAATCTGGAGGAGCCAACAGGAATATGTTGTTACAGTTTACTACATTTGGAAATCCCGTTTTGAAATCTCCAAGATGTTCGATGTTCAATCGGTTGTACGAAGTCGTTAGAATTGGGGCAATCGAATGTGAGGCACTATGGACTATTGCATTGTGGTGGTCAGGATCCCTGAGCTGGTGAACGTCGACTGATGATGCCATATGTCGGGTCGTCACGAGGGGGGTGCCTGGTTACCCTAGCCCTGGTGACAAAGTGAGGGTTGTTTGAGTTTATAACCTGGACAATCGTTTCATGACGGCTTTACTATCTGACTCCATTTTTTGATAGGTATGTGCCCCGACAATGCACTATGTTCAGGAGAAGAGGTATAGGGTAGGTAGTGTAGGTAGTTTGTGTGGTCTTGGAATGACCACGAATTCACACTCGGTATCTGAGGGTAGGCGAAATCCGTCCGGATCCCAAAGGTGAGTGTGAACCGGAGAGAGGCAGACTGTATCGTCGCGGGAAACACTGCTTGGTAAGTTTGCTGGGCCACGACAACCGTTGTCCACTAGGGAGAGGTCTCTCCCAAGGAGGTGTTAGATTTAGCGAGACGAAGGCAGATATTCCCGCTAGGAAGGTGTGGGGTCTGACAACGCCGGACTAAAACGTAGCGAGGCGAGGAGAGAAAGAGATGAAGAGGTTTTTCATAAAGAAGCAGCAGTTTCAGAGTTTCAAGCAGGGCAGGGACGCCAGTTAGTTCCAAGGAGAATGATATACAGGCCCCAAACCTCCAACCTTAAATACCCAGCTGGCCTTTTCAGTGACCAATAAGAATAGCTATTGTAGTAGCCAATGATGTGGTTCCTTTGTACCCTGACAGAGCCGGGAGGGTCTCCCAGCGGTTGAGTCTATTGTCTAGCTGACAGCTGGTGTCCTAGCTCATATAACTAATTGGCTCCCATGCATTTTTTATTGTTTAACATATCTACAATGATTTATATTTTGGTAATGTTATTTACATTTGTTTACAATATATATACTATAGAGTATAGGGTGATTTATCTTATGTAGTTGGCGGTCGCTACACCATATAAAAAAAAATATACTTTGGCAGAAACTTATGTTTTTTTCTTTTTTTTTGAACTAATTTTAACACAATATAAATATCTATATGAACTATATTTTTTATTTATGAATTTATCCACAGTGCCAAATCCTATGCTAGCTCCCAGCTGACTGTTTCAATGTTCTATCGATCGAGACTCCTTGTTCATTTACGTATTCTAAAAGTTCTGGAGTTAGTAGCAGTACCCCATTATTCGCATCCACTTAATTATAACAGCCATAAACTGCATTTATAAACCAACAATGTGGCCTCTTATTTTTAATTTTGAGTATTTAATATAGGAGAGATAGTTTTATACAATAATCTGATATTTTTTTATTTCGAAAATACCTGCGAAAATTTCAAACAAGTCGGCGTTCAAGGTCCCCACATTGATTGCTTAAAACTAAAAAGTTACCAGATCAACTCCTAAAGGCGTGGTGGGGCTTCAAGTTCGCCGGGTTGAGAAAAGGCGATAAGTTCACAGGTGCGAGAACCTCTGCTACATCTCCCTTATCCTCTTATCACGGCTTATCTCCGCAGCTCTTATGGGCTCGCAGATCAGTCTTTACGAGCATTTGATCGCTCACCTGTGTCTCAAGAGCAGGGAGAGGAGTCTCAATAAATCATCCAGTTGTGATACAGCTCATGGGGAAATTGTATCTATTTTTTAGCTTCTTCAATTTATTTCTGCATGCCCCAATAGGTATAACCACTCAAGAAAATTGATCTTTATCAACTTGAGAAGATATTGGAATACCTAAATTTTCTGATTAAGATAAAAACGTTAGTGTCTCACTCGCATGCTTCAGCTCCTACACACTGAAGCCCGGAATGTCAATAAGCTCTTGTCTTTCACAAATAAAAGCGCTAATATATTCAGAGACAGACTCGATAAGTCGATCGGTTCTCAGAAAAGACGGATTAAAACGGATATTCTGTGATGTATATTTTTACATGCTAGATTGGGAAACTACGTTTCGGGTGGAAGGATAATAAGAAATTGCTAAGTCAGAGTCGCAATGTAACTGCTGTTGAGGTGCATGCAGACCTGAAAAATCATATAATGCCAGTCTCAGCTGGTAAAAGGTAAGTCATTATTTCTTCAAATAAATGGCAGTATAAAGGCTGGAGTATGTAGTCGACACAATGTTGGAACAAATGACAACACTCAAGTCTCAATGAAGAAAATATGATCCCAACCAACCTAAAACAAGCCGAAGTAAACGAAAAGCTTATACTAGGGCCCGTTGCTGAAATGGAATAGAGACTTCAATAGATATAGTAGGAGAGAGTACTGCAAGAGGAAGATTAAAACCTATCAATTTATGTTGGTGGAAAAACGTAATTGGTTGGCCAAAACCTTCATTATTACCAAACTACAACCCACAACTGTTCGTCCTATATAAAAAAAAAACCCACAGAGGACAAAATCACGTTAAATTGTGCTACCCTAAAATCTCCACAAAAAGAAGGGGTTTTATAAGATATTCTGGGGATCCAGGATATTATTTATTTATTTCTGCAGCAACCCATCATTTGGCAGAGGTACTAAGTCAACATTTTAGGAAAATTAACTTTATCTTCCATTTTCTGACTAAGCTTAAAAATCTGTACGGAGGAAATGGTTTTCACAATGTTACTGGATCTTCAAAGCAGTGAAAATGTTTAAATTGGGTGAAACGGTATTGACAATATTACTGAGAATGACGTGGGTCATTCTGACATGTAAAAATACCGAACCGAAAAACAACAGCTGCCATTTATTTATTGCAAGCGCTTAATGACTTTCCCGATTAAATTGGCAAGCTATCAAAAATTTTCTTTGCATTAAGCATGGTTCCCACTGGGTGTCAATCACGAAAGTTAGTATTATTGATACACTTGATATGGATTAAGAAAAAATAATTTTGTTTTTACAATGCGTGAGGAATACCGAAGCGTGTGAACTGTTCACGACTCTTTCTTTTCGTGAGCGTCTACAAACGCAAACTAGTCACTCTCGTGATTCACGTCCCGTGGGAACCCGGGATTACAATTATTTCCCATTGTGAGTCCATTGTCTACCTCGTCACACAGGGTGTATCTTAAAGTAGTAATCGATCATTTTGTCAAAGGACTCCACTATTTCTCTACTTGAAGAGTCGTAGGCCAATAACACTTATTACTACAACAGCTGCCTATTTTAAATACAAGTTAAGTCATATTTATTTATTTTGATTTAACATAATTGTTGAATCCATAGGAAGAGGCTCTACTTTTAGAAAACAATCATCTTTCGTCTGTTCGTACGCATGTATATTTTACGATAGATATCGTCGTCGAAATTTCAAAGGTTTATCACACCTCGAAATGTATTGATGACAGGTTGGTTAAAAGGCATTTACAAAAAGTGAGAAAAACAATCAAATGTTAAAAATGTCTATCCCATTTTGCTATTTTGTAATATTTATATCAACTCACAGCTCACAAACTGTTTAAAATTCGGACTTTTCCCTATGATCAAGGATACAATAAACACGGTAAGGCTAGTAATAATTTCAATCAATCAATTACAAACCGTCAAGTTTCGGGAGCCAACTATTCACAACAAATGATTCTGGCTATTAAAATGTTTTTATACTTATTGAAAAGTTTTAGTGTTCATGAAGGTCAAACATTTTAAATAAAGTGTTTTTTGTCAACAGTACCAAAAATGTTCGCAATATTTAAAAAGGGTTTTTATTTGTAAAATTTCGATTTTCATATTGAGCATTAATAACTGTTATTTACGAGCACATTCATACATTATACAAAATGCCACTCACCCGATATGTACAGTTCACACTCATGCCAAGATTCGACATACAAAATATGCCTAGGAGCCCCCATAATACGCCGAAGGATGTTTTTAATTACTACGTCTTATATTATATCTGTTTTTTAATTCAATTTTCGTCTAATTAATGTAAAAAATACAATATTTTAAATACTGAAAAAATGTTTTTGATCCCTGTGTTTTTAATTCCAGTTATTTAGTTTTAAAGCCCTTATGTATACTACCTTAAGGAAAGAAGTGCCTTGTTTGTTTCAGTTTCTTTCTTTATTCCAAAGTTTATAAGACGTCCAAAATTTAATGGAAGAAATGATACCATCCAATGGAACCAAGTACCCGTTGTGATAGGTCCCCTGACTGCTCCTCACCCGAGTAGGTCCGGCCTGCAACTGAAGCATGGAGCCCTTTCATGTCTGCCCTGATGGCATGTCGGCCCTCTTCTCCAATCGTCCTCCCGTGACCTTCGCGAGGGGATCCTTTTCAGCCGATAGCCTGTGTAATGCAAACACAGTGTCTGGCAATCCGTCACGGCAATCGACTGAATATTATACTCACTCCGAATGGAACTGTTCATTTGTAAATAATCTCAAAAGTAATTACTAATAGGGGAAAAAAGATGCATACTTCTTGTAGTACTCAATTGGTTATTCCACGAAAAAGGCCCTTTTGTTGGTCCGGGCTGATCTCACGCTGGCAGCTATATAGGGGTTAACATTTTTTTTTATTGTGAATTCCGGATAGTTTTAATCTCAGGTTAAATGATTAAATTGGAGTTTCTTATGAATTTAAAACACTTTTTAGTAATAAAAATGGTCATTTATACAGTTTCTAGAAATCCCGTTTTCAACTTTGACATCATGCTGCTCTATAACCACACCTATTATAATTTTCCCCTTTGCACGTATTTATCACCTGTATTATCAAGTTTCGTAAATTTTAATAAAATACTTATTGATCCATTTTAAATAGGAAAATCCTATTGAAGAGAGTTTTCCATTCGATTCGGGTAATTACTTCACCTAGAATAGTTTTAAGCACTTGCAGCTAACCTAGGGCACGTGGAAGGTAGGGAAGGAACCTTTAACGTTATTACTTCATATTTAAAACAAATAAAGTACTTGGGGAGGGGGGGGGGTGCAGTAGGCCTAGAGGCGTAGAAATGTCGAACTCCACTTCGTGTTTTAATTGATGTCAACACTTCACCAGTCTCTACCAGTAAGTAATTCAAAGATTAATTTTTTTAAAAATAATATAACGTAATTTATAATGTTATGGTTAATAAAAATGTAGTATTTTTTCACAAAAGTTCAACA
Source organism: Acanthosoma haemorrhoidale (assembly GCA_930367205.1). Lineage (NCBI taxonomy): Eukaryota > Metazoa > Arthropoda > Insecta > Hemiptera > Acanthosomatidae > Acanthosoma > Acanthosoma haemorrhoidale. The sequence goes on from OV884014.1 coordinate 54,043,032, forward strand.
GCAATAAAAAGTAACAATTCGAAACGACAAACTTGTCATTACTTCACCAGTCAATGCATCACCCAAAAACATTTTAAGAGAATGTGAGATATTACCGACATCGATACATTACTTGATGCGTCATAAAGAAAATTGTGATCAGTCTAAATTTTTAAAGTTGATGGCTCTTCAATATATTGAATGAATGAACCAATCGCTCCACAAAATATTCATGGCTTTAAGGAAGTTATCCAGCTATGAAGGTTCACCACTGGAACCAATCATGCCGAGATATACATATGAAGAAGCTTAGCTGCATCACATGCTCAAGTGACTGCGAGGATCACAAAATTGGTCCCTACGATACGTACAAAGAGATGGAATTCGACAACCGGAGTGCCCCTAAAGAGGAACTTGTGGTTGGTAAATTAAATTTTCTAACCATATTTATATGTAAATTTACACATTTCATCTACAATGATGTGAGCTGTCGGCTCTCCGGTTTCATGAGGAATACAATGTAGAACATTCATGATTTTTTTCATAATTTTCCAAGGACTTTACATGAAAGTTACATTACCCCAATATAATAAAATTAGATATGGTTTTTAAGCGTCTTCACGCAAAAGGAGACAATCGTATTTTGATATTTATATTGTCTGAAAATTAGATTACCAAAAAGAAAAAGACCTTGAAGTCTCTCCCCAAAATATCCTTTGTTATTGGTATTGCATAGGACTAAGATTCAGACAAAAAAATAAATTCATATGAAAGAAAGAAACAGAAAACACTTAATTTGCGACGATAAAAACATAAAACGATAGACATGTGAATGATAGTATCTATAAATTCATTGTTATATACCGGATTGGTAACCTTTTTGCAAAAGTAAATAAATAATACTTTGGGAGAGACTTCAGGTTTTTTTTTTAATACTAATTTTTAGCCAATATAAATATAGCATTAGATGTAATTTTCAGTCACTTAAGGTTAGTTCGACGTTCACCTTCCTAATATCCCCATTTCCACTAAGTTAGTAAGTAGACAACACATCTAATTTATGCAAAAACTGAAATAAAATGGATGAAGTGTGCGAATCTAAGAAATAATACTCCACAGTACTAACACATAGTGTACGAATTGATTACGTAATGGATATTAAAAAAAAAATGTTGTTATAAATTTTGTTATAAATAACGTAGGAGGGTAATGTGGCAGACGTATGAGCGTTTGGGACTTCCCAAGACTCTACTCCCTCTTCCGCATGCGAGTGAGGGGTTGGACCATTTGTCTCTGAGCTGTTTGTAAATATTGCATGAATGAGCGAGTGAATGAAGAATTGTAAATATGGTATGAATGAGAACATTGAACACAATTACTTATTGCCCAAAAGGCAGATTGTAATTTTATAACAATCAATGTTGTTGTTGTAATAATAAACAATATAAAAGACAAGCATGTAAATGTTTTTTTACAATATGGTAGTTTATTTTTTATATTCACGACGCGTCAACCACCACTACAGGCTATTAGCGACGACTCTTGGTTTTATAAATCGTTGATGATCTTGATTTCTTTTAGGTACTGGATGGTGTTCATTGTTGGGCTTGCTTGAGGAAATACAATTAAAGTTTTTATGTCGTTATTTATCCACGTTTCACGTGTAGGTCGATGGAGACCTGCTAAGGGATGTAGGTGCATCAGTTTGATGTTGCCAATCCCCTGTCTTATTAACATGCTGTTGTCTCTTCACAAGAGTGAGGAAATAGAAGTGTTCCTTAAACTCCTGAAATGGTTTATGTTTATACGAAGTTAGAAATGTGTTTAGGCCAAATTGGGCAAGTTTGGTGGAACGTTTAAAATATTTTCCTGTACAGTAGTATGAAATCAACTTTTCATAATTCACTCCTTTGTCAATTGAATCCACATGAAAGAACCTTTATTTCGTTTGTATGGCTATAAGAAGTCAGTACCACTGGTAGACTGAATAATGTAGTTCAATAAGTGGATGACAGAAAATGTGTCATACTGTGTGGAATACAGATGTGCCAATCCTATAAATAATATAAAAGTAACTCAAGCAATTAATTTTACAACTAACATCGGCTAGTACTGTTATTATTTCAAATTGTGAAGGGAATGTTTTAATTGGGGAGAAAAGAAGGGAAAACTTTTTTTTCTAAATCCCTACACTGCAAACAATTATAAATATAACAAACTTGTGCTACTAATTATAAAATTTAAAGTATTTTCTGTTTCCGCCTTTTATATTTGTACTTTTTTTAACACATTTTTTTCTCCATAGCCCCTTTAAATTTCTAGATAATTATATATAATTATAGATCCTTAGGTGAATCTATTTACAATTTATTTTGTATTTCCTGTAGCATCACTACATTATATACAGGTTTTGTTATTTTATAGAAATTATATAATGAATACACACGTATAATGATGTACATTATACGTGACTGGACTAAACTGACTAATAAAGGTGATGGGGCTCACCTTTTTGATCAACCTTAAAACTAACTTACATACTAATTCTTATCCTAATTTTTCCCCGACAGTCTGTTGCCATCAATGCGGGAGGGGTGGTGGGGTCATAGTGTTAAACACTGGGTTTGTCAGGTGCTGCAACGAGTCAAAAAACTTAATGTGTCTCCGGCGGATGAACTCACCCACCGACGGCACACCAAGCAACGGGTGCAGGTCAGCGTTCTTCAACCTCTCGAAAGAGGTATGTCGGACCACTTTTCGCATGATTCCATTCTGGAAGTGTTGGAGACATTTGGCTGTATTGTCAGTTAAGTGGGTAAATAGCGGGGCACCATACAGCAGAGCTGGCCGGAGGACACATTTATATATCATCAATTTGAGACGAAGTGACAGGTTCGGTGAAGTTAGCAAGTGCCGGTAAGACCTTTGTCGTTCTAACACAAATTATCACGAAAGTAATTTACTATTGAATTGATAACAAATTTTGTGAGAGTATTAAAAAAAGATATTTTAAGCTTTAAAACTTGATCTCGGAAAATAAACGGTAAGCTGTATTCAATAATATAATTTCCACTGATATAATAACATTCTAACATTAATATAGCATTGCAAAATAATTTGATGGAAAATACACTTATATTGTATAGAAATAGGACTTTGAGCAATGTACTCGGCGTTCATTCTCCCAGTTGCAGTTAGTTCCATGAGCCAAGGACGGATTCTCTATCTCTTCTGCGTGACTGTAACACATGCACGCCATATCTCTCACAGGATGCATTATTGGAGAAGTAAATGTAATAAAATCTTGTAATCCTCTAACGCACAACCACTTACAATTTAAAAAAAGTTTGATACCGCGTTTCTTTCATTTCAGTGACTAAAGATAGTTATCTATCAAGTGATTTATGACATTGTAAAGATACAATGCTTTTGTTTTGTTTAAAATTTACAATCCACAACTAGCATCGACCCACAATTAATGTAGCCCGACCACGACAAGCAAAGACCGTGGTAATAATCTTGAAGCAAAAACGTTGGGTGAACAGGAAGAAAAAGAACTGGCCTCTCAATAATACAATACATATTTCGACAACATACGCTCCCACGACACTCAATACTCAGATGTTAGGTGAGAGGGGGTGTCCTTGCCTTACCTGAGCTGCTGTACACGGCTTATGCACCGGTTTCTAGGCTCCGTAGGTTGAACGGTAGTTGTCAGTAGATACATGAAGAACAGATGTTGCTTACCCTGTCGGTGAGATGGACTAGATCGGGGTAGTTGGCTAGGAGCCAGTCCTGGAGGTCGTGGTGGCCGTGGATGACGGCTTTGTGCAGGAGGCTCAATCCTGAGTGGTCCTTGCTCAGCTCGATCCTGGCGGTTCGTTCTCTTTTGATGATACGCTGCAGTCTCTCCACATCCTGGTTCGCCGCAGCCAGGTGTGCCTCGTCTATCCGGTTCTAAACAGAAAATGTCACCTCTTAATAGGAATTTACTAGTGGGTGAACACCCTGCAAGCACACTATGAAATTCATTATGTTATATGGCACATTGCAAACACTCATTGGGCCGACAAAAATCTCAGAATTAGATGTCATGAACACCATAGATCTAGGGACAGCCAATTTATTTTTACATAAGGCAATTTAATCACCAAATGACCCACCATAAGGTAGAACTCCAGCATAGCAGTAGAAAAAAGAGTTATATAACAGTCTGGAGCATATTTAAAGGTGGTTTTCTTGGATGACCTAATGGATGAAAAAATATAGAAAACCGAGATCTGAGTACCGCACTCAGGGATCGAGCACACGAACCATCATGTTTGATGCACCCACTAACGCTCAAGCGTGTTGTCTGAGCCAGTCACCAACTTTTTTTCCTGTTTTCTCACCCAAAATACAAGTCCCCGCTTCAATTTTGGACTTACATCGGAATAAAATTACAGAAAATGATTAAAATTTTCATTGAAATCGTGTTATAACAATTTTGTTTGCAACCATAACGAACCCCTTTCTCCAAAACTAGCTATCTCGTTTGAATCGGATTTACTGATAATGGAATGTATGAATTTAAATGGTACCATGACTAAATCCTAAGGAAAAATCTTCACTTCATGATCTCATGTGAAGTTAGCGTCGAAATAATTGGAGACCCAGCCCACAGCCTTCAAGTCTGCAAAAGAATCGTTACGAAACAACGAGCTATGATCTAACAGCACTTGACCCTGAAAGAAAGGAAGGAATCGGACTAGAACGGAAACCCCCACCCGAGGTAGTTAGTCATTTTTTTTAGAGTCCTGAGACAGATTCATTTATCTCGGGGAAAATGTTTAAGGAAAACGTAACTCCTCATTAGTGGGATATGAGTGGGTCGTGGAGTCCGATCAAACAACATCCCAGGAAGTGTGACGAAACTGGCGGAAGTTGATACAGATAATGGCCTACTTATAATAATAGATCTTGTTAGTTATATTTACAGTAGGGTCCAACTAATCCGGATTATATTAATAGTCTGGGGACCATCTGGATCGCCGAAAGTACGAATTAAACGGAATTTGATGTGAAATGCACTTGATAAGCATTTTAGCGATTTGTTTTCTACTAAATTCACCTTTTCCTTGGGCTTGATCTTATTATCAATACTACATAATGTATCTAAATTTTCGACCTACGAGCCAAGATAGGTTTAACAAAACAAAACATTTTTGTGATAAAAATTCAAAATTTATTTTTTGTAAAGTACTATAAACAAAACCATCAATTCAAGAATTAGAATTTTAAACACGCTATAATCGATAAATACTGAAGAGGACTATAAAATAAAGCAATGTACAGTACGTAATATAAACAAGAATATTATTTTGTCCGTGATGTTCTTTTGCTTTAAAAAACACCAATTTGCATGCGATCTCGTAGACGCCCCGAAGTCAGTCGCTCAGCAGATGACGTAATGCTTTGTTTCTCGAAGTACGTCATCAACTCCTCCAGCATTGTAGAACTGGTTGCTCATACAGTTATCTTCCGTACCGTCATTCTCCGTTGCCGGGTTTGCAATGCACAATTTAATCTTCAGACAATACTTGATGACCAATAATATCACTGTCACTATTCATCCGCTTAGAAATGATATTTTCGTTTTTTCTTGATTTTGTAGTAGGACGCTAGGCCACAGTTTTTCCCAGCCTTCCCAGCCAAGAGTATTTGGCTTAATTTCTCCCCAGGCTTCCTGCGGACAAATAAATAACAGTCCTTATTGTACCATTTTTAAGAAGTTCCATGAAGTTAAGTGATTGGGCCACTTTTTGTTGTTCTAAAAAAGAGAAAAGATCAACTTTTTCCTATTAAGGATAGAATACGTAGATAACGTATCACCCCTTGTAGGCCAGTCACATCATCCAAAAAAAAAGAACTACTTGTGCAAAAGGTCGGGTGGTTCTAATTTTTTGCTATATTGCAGGGACCAATACAACTAGCAAAAAACCAAATTTGGGAATTCCAAATCCCTCTGGAAGCTGAGATATAGCCGAAAACATAGAAATTTTTGGACTTATTCGTGTTTTTTGCTATAATTTCTAAACTGGACTTCCAACCGAGAAAGCGTTAATTACAAAAAAAAGATCATTATATTTTGCTTTGAATGGTCTTAAACTTGAAATTCAAGAGAGTAATATCATCATAACCGGCAGTCAAAAACCGACAATTTTTTTTTGTGAAATTCTCATTCATTGGGAAATTAAATTAATATTGCCATGTAAAGGAAACATTGGAATTTATGAAATATCATTGATATAGTTATATAAATTATAAGTTTTAGTTTTTTCAAATTTAGCATTTGGTCACTTCCTCCAGTCAAGACCATGGCAGTGATGATGTGGGGGTATCAACAATCAGCACTGAAATCCTTTTTACGGTTCATGTAATTCATAATGGAAATCGAATATTTCAAACATTTTGGGTTCTTATAGCGATCTTGACACAAATAAAATTTAATTAATTTGTTTGTGTTTTTTTATCACTCCCAGTAAATGGCAACATTATTACAATATTTGATATGTGCAAGTTTTTACAGTTAGAATTTATTTTCGCGGATAACTTTCTATATAGGCAGTTGCTTCTCGATTTTATCCTATTTTTCTATCATTTGGTGTATATTGTTTACCTCCAAGCATTGGGTGGTAGATAAAGTCTGTGTCTTAAAAATACTTTCAGTTTTACCTCCTGTTTTGTGGTAGATGTGGAATTGCTTTCTTTAATATGTTTTTTAAGCTGGCAAAATATGCACTGTTGTAGACATAAAATATGGTTTTATTTTCAGCATATTTTATGTTAACCTCGTTCAGTTTTTATTTAAGGTATGCAATATTGATGATTAGCAATGTAAAATTGACCACAAACAAGTGGAAACTTTGGTTTTATTGCCTGGATTTCCTCGTCATGATCTTCTTCAACACCAGAAAGCTAATCGAAACTGTTGTATATTGGGACATTGTACTTAACTGACACTTACTTTTAGCAGAAGAAATCTGCTCCTGGTTCAATTTTGAAGGTCCTGGTGTAATTACTTCATAAGCAGAACTTCTGTGGTTAAATAAAAAATAAAGCTATAAATAAAACAACAAAATAAAAATTTTGAGAACACTAAGAAAACATCTATAGTTGGCAGCTGCTAGCAGGGGACTCAATTTAAATAATAATATACATTAAAGTAGTTTATATAATGTGCGGAAAATTCGAAATACTGGCCTGTGAGGACTCAATCCTCATTATAATATTTTATCTTACTAAAACCAACTAACATTTACTCTAATAAAAAGGCATGATGTAACAGGATCACCAACATGTTTGTAAATATTGTTTTTTAATTGTAAAGATAAGTATTTCGATTGATTATTCTACTCTATATTACACATTGCCGACTTTCCAATGTTCTTGGGAGGCCCTTCATTCACAAATCGGACAAAACAATGCATTTGAGTGAAATTTTATAATGCTTACCACCAGCCAAGTCCACACGAGACTGGTCACATCTTCGATTAAACAGGACAGATAAGGGCATAAATCGATTTATGGCATCAAAAGGCAAACATCAACGTTCGAACTAAAACCTCTCAGTCACGGAACGCTCCAATTATTGCACATTACTTTTTCCCAAGGGCGACGATACAAAGAAAAATTAATATATTTTACGTGATTTTGACCTACCCGGGTCATGTCTAAAGTACAATTCAATAAATCAATAATTTCCATGATGACACCATTACACCTCGAACGACCTACATTTCTCTTCGAAATGATATCAACCGACACTAGGTTCGTTCTTTCTGTCATCTATTACTTGCTCACAATCAACGAATTAAATTGTTTGTATTTATAATTTGAACTGAATATTTTTGTTATAAATTAAATATTAAACAATATTTACTCACCTACTACGCTTGCTTACTTATTTATTCTAAATGGACTGATTTTTGTTCTATTCTTTTCTACCTGATGAAGAACCTGTTGTTTTCTTAAATATAATAATTTCATTTATACCTATTAAAAAAAAAAATAGTTATTTAGAACCAGATCCATGGAGACCGACCGACGAAGGACGATTCTTCCGTGCCTATTTTAAAAATAAAATCCTTCAATGTTTTGAAATCGCTTCATCGCTGATGATCTCACTTACTAAGCATTGATCTTAATAATAATCAAACATTTATGTAATATTTTTTTATGTACTAAATAAATTTCGCCTTATCACTTGAAAGAACCTCACGAATTTTATTAATATTAGTTGACAATTAAATATGACAAAATGGCATGAAGGCAGAAAACATATAGTGCTACCTTACCTCCCTTATATTGTTCAAGCTAAGTTTGAGGATATGATATGGTTATAAAATTAAAATATCTCTATTTCAACGTCTCCTCAATTGTAAAATATTGCCAGGTTGGTAAGGCAGTATTTGTAGCAGTGAGTTTGGGTGTCCGTGGGGTTTGTCGTGAAAGTTTTTGTATAACATCAGAGGCCGATGATCCGAAGATTCAAAGTCAAGTCCAGAAATAATGATTTTTTTTTTTTTTTTTTTTTTTTTTCCTTAGCTCTCAAACTTATAAAATAGGATGTGGGAAAAATAAAGGAAAATTATTTTGGGCTAATGAGTGCCTTTCACTAAGGGGACTCCCCCATTTGAAGGATGTATGAGAAGGATATAGGGTGTGGAATGCCTAAAGGAGGCGGGTGGAATCAGAAAGTAGTGGGAGTCTACCGAGGGTGGAGCCTAGGGGTACCTAGGCAATGGTTTGTAGTCGGCCAGGTCAAGCCTGGCCTGCACCGGCAGGGGGCAGAAATAAGTCGGCCTCTCGGCCGGAAGGTCGACCCTGCTTTAAGGATGTTTCGGTAAATGTCACTGAACTTCCTACTAATGAAAACCAAAATAAGTGCTTCAGAGTATCCGCGCCGTTTGATCGTAAAGAAGAGATGTATGAACCGAGTTTCTGGCCTAAGGGAGTCGGAGTCAAACGTTATGATTTCAAAAGAAAAGAAAAATACAACGACGATTTTTTATGATCAACAATAACAATAAAAACGGAAGCATTTCAATCTATTTTCAAAATATCAGAGGGCTTTTCAATAAACTTGACGAGTTTGAACTATTTATTCAAAATAAAAACCTGGATGTTATTTGTTTGTGTGAGCATTTTCTGAAACTAGAAAATGTTGAGCTGTGTTTTCTGAACAACTTTGCAATTGCAAACTATTTCTGCAGAACAAAAAACCTATGCGGAGGAACTATAATCTATGTCAAACAGTCGTTACAAACAAAGCAACTAACCTTCATTGACGAGCTGTCAGATGAGCTAAATTTTGAGGTAACAGCCATTGAAGTTGTAGATTTACAATTGTACATATTGTGTGGATATAGGTCTCCGAACGGTGACATTAAATCCTTTTTTTCAATTTTCGAGCGCATTCTACAAACACTGAACTCTAAACGAAAATCATGTCTAATATTTGCCGATTTTAATATTGATCAACTATGTGACAGCAATTTGAAAACAGAATTTAACACTCTAACTCTTTCCTTTGGTTTTAAATTATTAGTTAAAGCTCCAACGAGAGTGACATCAACCTCCCGAACTTGTATTGATAACTGTTTAAGCAATATCTCGTCTAAAAATTCATCTATTACGGTTATAAACAATTACTTAACCGATCACTGTGGAATCGTAAACAAAACTACGTTACTAGGGACGTTATCTTCAAATCAAACTATTGTACATAAATATCGGCCGATAACACAAACAGGAATTGCTAATTGTAAATATTTACTAGATAACCATACTTGGCTAGAATTAGAAAATTTCACTGACGTCGATCAAATGTTTGATTATTTTCTAACGGTTTTGTTGGGTGCAGTTGATGAATTTATTAAAACTAAAACTAAAACTATACATGTAAAGAATTTAAATAAAAAGTGGTTTAATAGAGAACTGTTCAATGCAAGAATGGAGATAATTAATTTGCATAAAAGGTTAGAATTTTTATCCCATGAAGAACATGAGTACCTCGGTAAAATAAAATCGGATTACAAAAAAAATATTAATGAGCAAAAACCAAATTTCGTAACAAAGACAGTATTGGAATCTGATAACAATCCGAAGTCCCTTTGGAGAATTATTGACTTTGAGAGATCACCAAATCTAAGAAACTCTAACCCGGGAAATATGGATCCCGATAAATGCAATGAATTTTTCATAAACATTCCTAATGAATTATTAAATCGTATACCAACTAATTCACGCGATTCAAAACTCTTTTTGCCACCTAACATAAGCAGTTCACTTTTCCTATTTCCCTCAAACGCTGAAGAAATTTGTAAATATGTAGAAAAATTATCCAACAGCTCGGTAACTGATATTTTTGGGCTAAGTAATAACATCATTAGACAAATCAGTCAGCAAATAGCTAAGCCATTATCTCTTATTGTTAATAAATGTTTCGAGAGTGGCCATTTTCCTGCTAAGTTGAAATATTCATTAATAACACCAATTCATAAAAGTGGAGACAAAACTGATTTCAATAATTACCGACCAATTTCAATTATTCCCGTCTTATCCAAGCCAATTGAATCTGCGATTAATGTTCGAATAGTATCATTTTTTGAACAAAATCAAATTTTATCAAAAAATCAATTCGGCTTTAGAAAAAATCAATGTACCACAAATGCCCTAACTAGTTTTGTAAATGAAATTTATCGGGCCTTCGAAAGAAAAGAAATCTTCTCGGCTTATTTTTGTGATCTTTCAAAAGCATTTGATTGCGTCAATCACGACCTGTTATTGGAAAAGATATATAGATACGGTATTAGAGGAAATGCTCACGACCTGATCAAAAATTATTGCACCAATAGATGGCAATGTGTCAATTTCAGTGGTAACCGATCTTCTTTTCTTGAGGTTCTTCATGGAGTTCCCCAGGGTTCTATATTGGGCCCATTATTATTCATAACATATGTGAACGATTTAAGCTCATTTATCCATGAAAATTTAATACAATATGCAGATGACACAACCATTTACAAATCCTCTTGTAATGTTGGATCTCTCAAAGAGTTTAATGAGAACATAATCTATAATGTGACAAAATGGTTCAATTCTAATTTTCTTTATTTAAACATGGATAAAACAGTAAATATTAATTTCTCTTTGAAAAATATAGATGATAATTTAAATAATACCCTAGTTTCAACTAAATTTTTGGGCCTTTATGTAGATAGCAAGCTTAACTGGAAAACCCATGTTGGATATTTAACAAGCATATTAGCTAAAAGCGTGTATTTGATAAAAAAGATGTCAAAACATGTCGATGTGGATATAATGCGACTTGCCTATATGGGATTATTTCAAGGTACCATGTCCTATGGTCTGATACTTTGGGGTAATTCCACCGATGCCAAAAGAATATTTATCTTGCAAAAAATGGCCTTAAGAACAATTCTGGGGGTTCCAAAAACTGAGTCTTGTCGACCAATATTCAAGCAATTGAATGTTTTAACTTTGACAGGCCTGTTTATTCATCAATGTCTTCTGTACATTAAAGAAAATGAAAATATGTATTCCTGTCAATATAATTTACATGAATATTCAACTAGGAACAATTGTGATATAATAGTACCAACTTTCAGATTGACTGCAACCCATAATAGTTATATATATTTGGGTATTTCTCTATTTAATAAGTTGCCATTAAATGTAAAAACTTAAGCTTTGAAAAATTTAAAATGAGAACAAAAAAATTATTAATTGAATTATGTCCTTACTCTGTTCAGGAATACTTTATGTTTTATAAATGGTAAGGAAGAAATTGTTGTAATGTAGCTTGGGTATTTTCTAACTGTAATTGTTATTTTAAAAAAAAAAAAAAAAAAAATTGTGAAATTTAGTATAAATTATAATATTAATCTTAACTCTGACGATGCAAAAACTTCTGTTATATGTGCAAATAAATGTTTCTATTCTATTCTATTCTAAACACGTAGATGGGGTCTTGTAGCTTCGGAGATCGGCCTCGATCTCTCGGCTGGGTGTAGATCTTCAGTCTCCGTCAGGGGGCTAGGGTAATAATGAATTTTTTTTTTTTTTTTTTCTAAGCTCTCTAGTCTCTAACTGGAGAGCTTAGGGTAAAAAAAAAAAAATAAAAAAAAAAAAAAAAAAAAAAATGAATTAATTTTTAGTGTAACTGGTATTATACAGAAATGTTTCATAATAAAGAAAAAAAACCGTGACTGTTTGATGAAATTTTGTTTTTAGTGGATATATTTAATTATCATGGAGAATCTAGTATCCGTAGTTTTTAATGGGAGATTTCGGACATAAAAACGAATTTAAGAGAGTTTAAACTAAGGATTAGAGATAATTTGGTTATTAATGGGTATCTAAGCAAAACTAACTTCTTAAGTTAGGTTTGTGAAAAACAATAAATATTGTCGGTGGAATGCCACATAAAATAGTTCGATAGTGGTGCATTTAGAGGACAGAAGATATTTATAAAAACAGGATTTGAAAACTGACAGGAAAGAAGTATGGCGGATTGATGGGGGGAGTTACAGTGTTCCAAAGAGTGGAGGTGAGGAGGGGGTGAAATGAGAGTTGGGAGTGGTTCTGGGATTAATGAATAAACGTCTGTTTTGAGTTTATGAGATTTTATGTATGGTAGGGATTTGGTGCGTAGGACTTGGTATAGGTCTGGAGGAAGTGTTGGAAGTCTGGTCGAAGTAAGCCATGCTAACTCGGTAGAGCACGAGTCTCTTGGGATCCCGAAGATAAATTGGAGGGAACAGTTCATAAGATTAGTTTTTCATGGAAGTTAACCCATTTTATAACCGACTTAAATCTACTAATGAGGCCGTAGAATCAACCGAAATCCAAATTAAAAACTTTTCTGATTTGTAAACAGTCTGTAGGAGCCCGATATAAAAACACAACAGTTACTGCTTTCGCTGATGACATAGCGGTGTACAGTAGCAGCATGAGCGCCAAGGTAGCTCTTAGTGAGAGATTGGGGAGACTCAATATCTCTGTAAACGCGTAATCTCTGTGACTGCGTAATTTTCTTTTTCCAAAAGTGAAAAAGTCCGCTGCTTACTATTTACACAGTAGGAACGGAGCAAAACTCACCAGCCAAAAACCTAGTATATCTGGGGATTAAAATGGATAAACACCTCCGTTTTAGTAACCAGGAAGTTGAAGCAAACCCGTACGGTACGCATGGACTTACCGGTAAGTCTTACCGTCTTACTCATTTATTGACTTTCCCCAATCTATCACTGCGTCTAAAGCTCATGATTTATAAGAGTGTACTCAGGCCTGCTCTGCTGTATGGTGCACCGCTTTTTCGTCATCTGACGTATATGACAGCTCGGCGACTGGAACAATTCCAAAATGGTATACTGATGAAGGTGGTCAGACATACTTTATTTGAGCAACAGAGCAAGAGTGAGCTATACGAGGTGGATGAATTCATTCAACGTAGCCATATCAAATTTTTCGACTCCCTTCAGTACATGACAAACCCGGTGTTTAATACGACAACCCTCCGCTCCGTTCCCCTATCGATGGCTGGACGCTGTCGAGGCAGGAACGCTTTTGTCTTAGGTTCTAGTTTTTAAGTTTAGTTTGTTAGTTTCCCACATTGTAAACCTAAGGTGAGCCCCATCACCTAGTCCTGTATATATGTATTTTAACTTTTTAACTTCAAAAAGATATTGTTATTGTAATTCTACCCTCCTTCCAATCCATCTTGGTATGCAGCAAGAGGAGAAATTTGTAAACTTAATTCTGTTCACATATTGCAAAAAAAAAAAAAATACGATCAATAAAAGAGGTTATGAAAAAAAAAAGTTTTATGCCCGGTTACCTAGCTCCTAGTTTTCACCGTTTTTTTTGTCTGGGGAGTAGTGAAACTCCTTAACATACTTTTCCCTAGAAATTTTAAAGAGACTTAAATTGAGTGCCTTTTTGATGTATCGTTCGAAATCAATTAATCTTATTTAACGGAATGTTAATAAAGCCTTAAGTCCCTTTTCTTGTTGTACATACATGCAAGCTAATTTAATAAAATATAAAGTATTTTTCTTGGAATTCAAATTTGACGTAACTACTACCATCAATTAGTTTAATAACAATAAATGTTTATTGATTTTACCTGCTGTAGCGACCGCTAACTGCATAAGAGAAATCACCCTATACTCTATTGTATATATATTGCAAACAAATGTAAATAACATGAACAAAATATAAATCATTGTAAATGTGTTAAACAATAAAAAATGAGGGGTGGCAATTAGTTATATGAGCTGGGACGCCAGCTGTCAGTAGCAGGTATATATAGACCCAACCGCCGACCCTTCCAGGCTCTGCCAGGGAACAAAGGAAAGCCACATTGTAGCAACCGCTAACTACATAAGTTAAATCACCCTATACTCTGGTGCATATTTATTGTAAGCAAAAGTAAAATAACAGGAACTAAGTGTATTGTAAATCATTGTAAAGTGCTAAGCAATAAAACTCGGAAGCAAAACAAGTCATAAACAGCCAGGTACACACCGGCCTAAGAGCCAGGGGGCCAGGGGTACCACCTGGCATGCCATAAACTGTCGTAACCTTAGCAACCCTTCTAGTGCATCTCTATCGGTCACGTGCCGCGGCGCAGGTGTGCAGGAGTACCATCTGGCAGCCATAAAACAGACATAAACAGTCCTTTAGGGGTCACGTAATTGGTCAGCGGTCGCATGTTCTCACGCCGGCCTAGGCCCTTCCCCCCCCCCCCCCAAGCAGGAACGACATTTAAACCAGGGCGTTTGGCCCTGTAAGTCTAGTCTCCTCATCCGCCTCGGGGTCTCTCACCCGTCTTTTAGTCTCCTTGCAGACCCTTTGACGACTTGTACCCGTGACGCTGCTGGGCTTCCACTCAAAGTCTGAAAACTTGCCTTATTCTTTATGAAACCTCTGTACCTCTTCTCTTGAAGTGCATTGTCGGGTCACATACCTATTATAAAATGTAGTCAGATAGTAACGCCGTCCTGGAACGATTGTCCAGGTTATAAACTCAAACAACCCTCACTTTGCCACCAGAGCTAGGGTGATTAGGCACTCCCCTAGTGACCACCCGACACACATCATTGGCCACTACAATGGCAATACTTATTGGCTGCTGGCAAGGCCAGCTGAGTATTTAAGCCGGTCAACTTGAACCTCTGAAACCTGACTGCTTCTTTATGAAAAACCTCTACATCTCTTTCTCTCCTCGCCTTGCTACGTTTTATCCCGGCGTTGTCAGACCCCACACCTTCCTAGTGGGAATCTCTGCCTTCGTCTTGCTAAAGCTAGCACCTCCTTGGGGAAGACCTTTCCCTAGTGAACAATGGTTGTCGTGGCCCTGCAAACTTACCAAGCAGTGTCTCCCGCGACAATTTAGTCTGCCTCTCTCCGGTTCACACTCGCCTTTGGGGTCCGGACGGATTTCGCCTACCCTCAGAGAATTCGTAGTCATTCCAAGACCACACAAACTACCTACCTAACTACCCTATACCTCTTCTGCTGAACATAGTGCTCTGTCGGGGCACGTACCTATAAAAAAATGCAGTCAGATAGTAAAGTCTTCTCGAAACGATTGTCCAGGTTGTAAACTCAAACAACCCTTACTTTATCACCAGGGCTAGGGTAACCAGGCACCCCCTCGTGACGACCTGACGAGGGTTCTACCTTCTACCTTACATGCCTGTAGGGGGGAATAGATGGTTGTGAAATGGTAACAATATA
This sequence comes from Acanthosoma haemorrhoidale, assembly GCA_930367205.1. Taxonomy (NCBI): domain Eukaryota; kingdom Metazoa; phylum Arthropoda; class Insecta; order Hemiptera; family Acanthosomatidae; genus Acanthosoma; species Acanthosoma haemorrhoidale. Next base: position 54,058,818 of record OV884014.1, read on the forward strand.
TTTGTTCTAAAATGGAATGATTTATTGGTTTATAAAAGAGATAAACTTTTCAATGTGAAATAAAATTGAAATTTGTTTGATTGCTAATGAATTAGCGTATTGCAGTTGAATGACTAATGTTAATAGCCTAAAAGATGTTGTTTACCCAAGTGTCGTACTGATGAAGTCTTCGGTAAACTGGATGCTGATCTGTTCGTCACTTCTTTAGAAAGAGGTAACTACGGTAATACTCGAGAGACCAATGGACATAAAAAAGAAGTCAGATGGGAACGCAAGAAGCAGGCATAAACAGAACAGCTAGATCGGCAGAACATACAGCAGAACCTCGACACAATCTGTTAGCTACCAGTGATCACAACAGAATGAATACACTGGGCCTTTAAACAGACCGTCTTAGTCAAGGTACTTCCACGAGATGACGCTCTTGAGGCGTATTCGTGTGTACACGCCAAAACACCGAACACCCAGGTATTTAGACTGTATAAATGGACTGTATAATATTGATTGCCACACCAGACTGTCGGGGAAAAATTAGGTTAAGAATTAGTATGTAAGTTAGTTTTAAGGTTGATCAAAAAGGTGAGCCCCATCACCTTATTAGTCAGTTTCGTCAAGTCACGTATAATTTATGTCATTATACTTGTTTATACATTATATAATTTCTATAAAATAACAAAACCTGTATATAATGTAGTGATGCTACAGGAAATACAAAATAATTTGTAAATAGATTCGCCTGAGGATCTATAATTATATATAATTATCTGTAAATTTAAAGGGGCTATGAAGAAAAAAAAAAAAAAAAAAAAAAAGATTGCCACACTGAGGAGATAGAGAAAGAAATTTCGCTTACCTTGGTCTAGCACTTCTTGTTCCTCCCAATGTTCCTCTTACTTCTTGTTATTGCTGCTCAGCTCACCGCCGCTTGACACCACCTTCAAGTTCTATAATAACGTTAATACCACGTGAAACAACACCTCGCGAATAAGATTCCCGACGTGTATCACTAAATAGGTTTAACTAAGCCGACAAGATGGCTACAACACTGGTGACTGTGTCCAAATCTGCTGATTGGTCTAGCCACTAATATTAATGTTTATTACAATAAATTATAGTTGTGAAAGTCTGCGTTGTATTTGGTCCCGGTTTTAAAATCAATAGATTAGTTATATATTACTAAATTTTGTATTATGATTTAAAAGGTTCATTGCATAAATGGGGCGCTCCGGGATACCAAACAGCAGATTGTCAAATAATTTTATTTTATTTCTTTTATTTTAAGTTCTTTTAGACAATCAGACGACTGATCCAGTCGTGACCAGGCCCAAGTCTCCTGACTTGGAGAGATTGGTAAGGATGGTGGATGAGATATAGGGTCTTTTGGGGAATAGGGACCCCTGATTGTTTTTAATAATTTATCTATTATATTATCTGTAAATGAAAGGTTCGGGGAAAGTTTAGTAAAAGATGTTTTAGTGTTTCAACATATTTATTCTGGTGGAAAATAAAATAAAAAAATTTACGTCATTTGATTGAACAAATTATTACCGCTAATTCTGTTGCTTCATAAAAATTTACACAAGTATGAGTCTATCAAACTTCTTCTTGTACCATGTTATTTTTTGTTTCTTGCCTTTGCTTGTGCCCATAACAATTCAATTCGTTGTGTGGGATCTATAAAATTTTGTGAATGATTCACAGTATAATGCTAGTAATTCATTCCTGGTATGTTAATAATGCGGGTGTAGGATGCCCACATGTCAGCTATAATGGTTGTACCGGTGTGAATACATCAAGCATTGCTTATCTTCCCAAAAAACACCTCCAAAGACGCATTGATTTAGATAAATTCTACCAACGTGATTTTTGCACCGAGAAAAAGTCGATTTGTCTATCTCAACTGTTTTCTCTGGCATTCCGATCTTTCTGAAATTTTTTTAATAAATGATCTGCGCAAACTTCTCGAAAAATATTTTTCCAATCTGTAATAGCATCTATTGCTAATCCTAGTTCCTCTTGACAAAATTTAGTAGATGTATATTCTTTTGTCCAGCAGTATAGCAAAATAACGAATTTATTAAATGGCAACTTTTCGTTTTCCAAAACTGTTCCTTTTCTCATTCCTAAGGCTTCTCAGCAGCCTCTCACGTTGCATCTCCATCTATCCTTTTCGCCTAGATAAAGTTTCATTTGATGGCCATTAGAACACATTTTTTCACTATGCAATACCCCATTTGATTGAAGAAACAAAACCACTTTTTCCTTCGTATCTACTTCAGCAGCTAAATCAAATAACGGCATGATGTTTCCCTTCAGGATCACAAAACTAAACTGAAATATTATCAGGTACCAAGGATCACTAATACAGGTCAAAGTAAACATAAATATAGACAAAAAAATTACAGGACAGGTCAAAAGTGGCAAAATAACCAAAACCATGCTAGATATCAGTAGGGTCCCTATACCCAAAAAGACCCAAATGGTGAAGCTGAAAGTTGGTTTAGAATTGAATGTCATCAAATTACGAATAAGGCCGATTTTACAAAAGCGTTTAAGGAACAATTTCATGGTTGGATATGTACTGTATTACGTTAGTTGTTGCTATTACTTTTGCCGATGGATAATATATCTTTAAAATTACAGATAGATTAAATATTTTGATGTCACCATCATTATTTTATGTATGGAGTTAGATACCGAACGTATGTTTTAGCGTTGGTTGCGGTGTTTACTTTTTAAATAACGGGTAGTACCCTCGTAAGATCACAAACTTTCAATACAAAGTAGCTGAACATAAAAATGAATAATATTTCTGCATGTATTGTAGCGGTATATAGATCGTGCGACCTATACAAAAAAAAAATCAAATAAAGATACTTGGTCTAGAATATTTCTTTAACAGCCCAGACCGGGGGAGCAGTGCCTGCCTTCTTGGATAACGCTGGTTCTCGATTGCAGCACCTGTTGCAGCTCACACGGGTTTATCTCGCCTTGTCACGGAAACTAGTTCAATGCCATCGGTTATAGTTCAGGGGAAGCTGCAAATTTATTATTTGCATGATTCTACCAGATGTTTTTGTATTTAATGCTGATATGTCATACTTATTTAGTGCCCTATTGAGATAAACTTTGGTTGCAAAATGGTATCTCATGCATCATAAAAAAAATACTTATTAGAATATTTCTGATCAGTTATACTGATACTGATACTGAGTTATACGACTGACATCGGTAAATTTCTAAAAGGGAAGGGCACTCTTTGGAAGCAACTATTTCAATCCAAGCTGATAAGTAAATTTTTAGTTGTTTTTTTGTAAGTAATCGTTATTTATTATTATATTATTATTTATCATATACGTGGCTAAAGTGCCTTGAAACTAATTACTATAAATAAATAAAATAGATGTAAAGTTTACTTTGATCCAGTTTCAGTGAATTATCTCTTGGGTGTCCATGTGAACTGTGAATGCATTCCCAAATAATATCCTATTATTATTCGCTCAAATTATAAATTGGCCATTGAAATTATTTTCGAGGCTGAAGAGCGAGGTTCTACATTCAAACGTTTTTGCCTATCTGTGTGTTCTACCGAGGCAGCCAAAACGACCCAGATTATACTACATATTTTTATAAAGATACAATTAGGGGAAAAAAGTCATAACTCAAAAGATATTTAAGATTATTCGGCCATTAGTTAAGCTCATTAATGACATAACAGCATTTCAAAACTATTTACAAAAAAAAGGTTTGAGAGGAAACACTTGAATTTATGTATTGAATGGTCCTAATTGTTGTTTTATATAACTCTTTTATTTTTTTGAATTGTTATTTACGAAAAGCTGGTATCAAGAGAGTTTTCTTGATCAATAATAATCCGGGTAAATATTTTTTTACTATAAATTATCGATTTCGCTTTATGTTTGAAAAATGTTAGTGGGCTATTCATATCAATAAAAGTATACCTCTCTCTAGTCAACCCACAATTTAATTTACAATGATGTAAGGGCTTTCGGTAGCTATATCACCATTCTGAAGTAACTTAAGTAATAATTAAAATGATAGAATAGATAAAATAAATAAAATGATAGGCACTCAATCATAGGCAAATGAAAATTAAAGTGAAAAGTTCAAATTATAAATAATAGATTAAATGATATTCGAATGCAATCGGATCTGTTACACAAGTTGGAGTATTTGTTTTAAATACTTTTATGGCCTATTCTATAATTTTAATTGTAAATTACTTAATAATGGAGGTGTAGGCGCCGAAAGCGCTTTTATCAGTGTAAAATAAATTGTGGGTCGTCCAGAAAGAGGTTCAGATATATTAATTTCACTTTATACTTTCTTTTTTCGTTCAACATTCAATTCGGTTCATAATTATTGTAATTTTAATTTAAGCAGGTGGAAAAAAAAGCAAAAAAATAAAAATAAATTGCAAGAATACTGTTCCTTGCACTAAATAGTTAAAAAAAATTCTAGTTTTAATATTTTTTTTGTTGATGTCATATTTATCGGTGAATATCTATGCTTTTCCGTTTCTCACGAGCCGATAAGACTTTTTCCTTGTCTATTAATATAGACAAGAATAATACATAGTATATATAAATAATAAATGATATTATTGAGACTGTTTTTAATGCAACTGACCAATATCCTGGGAAGTGCCCTGAGAAAGCTCCTGGCAGTGACGTCAGGGCTGTACTCGCCGACGAGTGCAGTACCATCACCCTCCAGCACCAGCTCTTTCAGCCTTGTGATCTCACCACCTCGCAGCCACTGGCGTACAACCGAGTCGTGGACTGGAACTCCTGTCAACCACATTAGAGTTATTTGTATCATATACTCATGAGACTACCATAATAATTGCATGTGCATATGTATTTAAAGTAAATCTGGTTAATTTGAAATGTTTTGTTTTTTTACCCTTGTCTATTCGGAATCTTGCTATTCTCTATTCGGAAATTGACCAAGAACCCTAATGCCCTGCGTATTAAGACTTTACCGGATCCTGCTGCAAAATGAAGGACGAACAACATTTCAAATCGAGAAATTGAGTTGGGAGAAAGTAATTAAATGAACTTTAAGAAAAAACAAAAAAAACGTTTTATCGACTACAAATACTTTATTTTATTTGTTTCAGAGGAAAAAACACAACTAAAATATTGACCTCAGGTAAAAATAACTACCCCGTTTCTGGGAAGTTTTTGTTTTGTTTTCTAAATTAGAGGTGTAAATACACTTGATGAGCACCACAGGGATGGTGATGACGTAAAATGTGGACAGTAGATGCTGAAGTAATTTAACGAGTTTCAAAAAATTGAAAGCACCAGCAGTAGGCAAAAGTAGGTTGCATTGAACTTTCATTCGACAAACATTGAGAGAAACAAGAGAGCCAGATTCACGCATAAGCAACCTAAAATTTTAATGTGGGGGGTAAATAATCGTATTTAAATAAATTATTTTAGAATGCACAGACTTTTGACAAATCCCAATTCATTAACTCTCTCCAATTACACCTATTAAAGTGCGTATAAATTATCACTCAAGTTGAACATTTCAAAGTGCATAATGTACTTTTACTAATACCTGTGGGAGGACTGGAGTGAACATATAACCCAGTCGGCTGCCGGTATGGAAGGCGACTCCTCATCGTCAAACTTCTATCTGAAAAGGACATATTACAATAAGTAAATCATTAATCCATGATTAATTTGGGAGTAAACATCATTACCATCATTATTATATAATTCTACGAATCATTATATTTTCACTTAACTTGGTCACTATCGTTAAAAACCAGAAACGACAATGTGTATTTCATTATTCAACTCGACTACTGGATGATGTTTATTTCAGTTCATACTACTTTTTTTTTTTATTAATATCCGATTAGCCTACGAGATAAAAAAATAATCCGGACTTCTACCCTGGAATCAAGTGTACTGAAACATCCTCCACCCGTCTCATTTGAGGACTGCATCGTCTGGGACACGACTCATGTTCAGCGTTTCCTCTATCGATCACTTTGATTATGTTCATGAATAATACATTGACTGCTCTCTTTGACATCAGTTGACGAGTGTCATGCAAAATGGCAGTAAGTACATCAAAAACATTCTTATTGTAAATAAATAATAGCTGCAATGGATCTATTCTTTATTCTTTTTAATGTTTTGCAATGCTTATCAGGCTGCCCTTATAGACTTTCTTTTGCCTTTGGGCTTTCCAAGGGCCTTTGCTATAATTTCAGTTACTTAGGTGTTTGGGTGTTTAGGTTACTGTAGCGACCGCTAACTACATAAGTTAAATCACCCTATACTCTAGTGCATATATATTGCAAGAAAAAGTAAAATAACATGAACTAAATGTAAATCATTGTAAAAGTGTTAAGCAATAAAAGGTGGAAGCCAAACAATCATAAACGAGAAAGGGTCGCCAGCTGGCAGTCATTAACATGAAAGGGTCACCAGCTGGCAGTCATAAACAGTCCTTTAGGGGGCGAGGGGTCGGGTAATTAAGCGTAGGTACAGCACCACAGGTGTCCACACCCCCCAACCCGGATTAGACCCTCGCAGCCTCCCGGCAGGAAGTAGAGACGATATTTAAGCCAGGGCTTTTGGCCCTGTAAACCAGTCTCCTTGCAGACTCTCTGGCGACCTGTACCCGTGGCGCTTGCTTGGTTTCCGCTCGAACTCTGAAAACTTACCTTATTCTTTACGAGACCTCTGTACCCCTTCTCTTGAACATAGTGCATTGTCGGGGCACATACCTATCATAAATGGAGTCAGATAGTAACGCCGTCATGGAACGATTGTCCAGGTTATTAACTCGAACAATCCGCACTTGTCACCAGGGCTAGGTGATCAGGCATCCCCTAGTGACGACCCGGCAGTTACAAATAACCCTTATCCTACCTCAAAAATATTAGAAAATGTTAATGGTGTCAATCTTTATCATCTTGTTGGTTTCCACTTGGGACTGAGTACTGATCCTATTGAAAAGCACCAGGAGATAAGCTCATACGTCCACATTCCCTTTGTTTACTTCAAATACTATTCAGTCGAGAGAAACTCTTACAGCTAGCGATGATGTCGTTGTGGAGGCCGAACTAAGAAATGCGATGATTGCTCTCTATTGAGCATTGTAGGAAGTAGTAAGGGATTAACTCGGCAATATTGGATGACTTATTGGGTATATACTCTGACCAAAAGATAAAGTTAGTATGTGTCGATTTGGCTTAAACTATGAAACTCCTAACAAATTCTGATCAGATGAAATGTATCGTCCACATACGACCACATGACATTGAATTTGTACTTTATCGCTACTGCATGAATAAAGTCTTTGTGTCAATCACCGTCATCGATAGCTGAAAGTTAAACCCACAAATATTTTTTCCACCCCTTACTCATCAAACTTATTTAAGAATCATTAATTAAAATATCTTTACTAGAAATGCGGCGTTGCCATGCCCATGACCGACTAATTTATTACCAATTAAATATCACTACCAGAGGATTAGAAGGCAGGAATGTTTTTTTCAGTCCTTAGAGAAGAAATGGTTGTCATCAATCAACATACGAAATGATCTCATGAGCATATTATAAGAAAACAGATGCTTAAATTTTTGTCATAGGGTTTATTTCAACGTCATATTGGCATATCGTGAAATACCCATTTTCCTTCCAGTTCATGCTTTAACCTTAACTGGGGCTAGTTTGTGAACACCATTATAGCCTTTTAGTAGTGCATACATCTATAGAGCGGGCTAAATATTTAGTTATAAATAGTAAACATCAATCATTAGTACAGAAAAACAGTTTACCATCTGAACAAAACACATGTACGAATACTTTTCTCATAAACGAGGGAACTCGCGGCACCATGGGCGTGCCATATCCATGTGAATGGTAATTATTACAGCCTAAGTACTTATACTGCAAATAGAGGCCTATAAGATAGTAGAGCTTTTTAAAAAAATAATTAAATTAAAATCCTTAGGTCTCTCCTAAATAAATATTTATTCTGTTAATGTTTCACCGAATTTGGGCTTATTCAGGATTTTTAATTAATAATTATTAAGTGTTAATATGTAGAAGTATGCAATGTTAATATTAATATGCCACAAAAAATGGATATTAACAGTTCTCATGGCTTTTCTTATCGCCTTACTTATTTATAGGCCTAATCCGTTTTACAAATTAATATTTTTTTTAACTTTCATAAGTCCTGTGGAAGCATGTATTTTGGTAAAACATTGACAGAGTAAATGTTTTTTTAGTAGTTTCCAAAGTTTTTAATTTGATTTTTTTTCCCGAGAAAATCTAGAAAATTATTACTCCACTCTAAACACCAAACCAAGAATGTTGCCTCACCACTAAACGTTGTAAAATACGTGATTTCTATTGGTGGCAATCAGGACATCTATAGTAATATATATGAAATTTGTTTTGTTTTACTGTTAATGCTTCCTTCAGCATGGGTTAAAATGAGAAATGTATATATTGAAAATCATGGATGAGCTGGCCTTGAGAAAGAAAGGTCAGAGAAAGGGGCCCTAATTTTTTTCTGAACTACAAGTTATTGTATTTTAGTCAAAAACTAATAGTATATTTCGAGGTGTTCCGGAATACACCTGAAATTTCAGTTTTCGAACGATACACACTGGCAATTCTACCACCCATTACATCGGATATCATATCGCAGTTTTCAACTAAGCCAGTTATGTTCTATGTACTGTCAGTCAAATATGTTAGCAGCAGTTGTCAACATCGCACTTAACATACTGCAGCTGAAACTATTAAGAACGTTTTCAGAAGCACTATTCCAAAAGTTTACAAGCGTTTCCCAACACATATTCGCATCCTAACGTTGATTCGTTAGGACAAGCGAAATGTCCAAAAAGGTGGACTTTGAAGAGAAAACTATTAGGTTTTAGGTTGATTGGCACCTTTTTTATGACCATTATTATAGAACAAACACACATACAGACTGACAGACAGACGGATTCGTTGTAATGTAAATATAGTCGAATAAAAACAGGGCCTTTACTTTGATGCGCTGCAATTAAATATACCAATTGCATGACATTTTGTAATCTAACCCTGGATCTCCATCATAAGAGAAAACTCTATTTAGTTGTTATTAAGTGATTGGAAATAGCAGTATAATTGTTCCTAGTTAAACAAGGCATTGTGTGATGTCCACAATATACGAAAATGTAGATATATAGGAAAGAAATACTAATGAAGGAAGTTATACAGGAAGAAGCTGTAGTAAATAGGGAGGTTATTGGACCATTGGAACTGCATGAAGTTTAGGCCGAAATATCGCTTTGTAGTTCAATATTTTATGACAAAGAGGAAGATTAGCTGAAAATAAGAGATGGTTAAGTGTGATTCGTGTTCAATAATATCATGTTTAAAGAAGGTTAGGTGCTTGGTCTGGTATCACTCCAACGATTGTATTTACTATTGGTACTGAAGTATCATTTATAAGTATAGGTTTAATTTGGTTTCGTTGAGCCTGTTGAATGAGATTACAATTGCATTAATCTTTGATGTATTGGTATGGGTATACCAATGTTGTCAAAGTTGTCTTGTATTTTGCTAAGTGCAGTTTTCCTACTAGATGAAGTGCTGTTCCAAATAGACTTAACTTACTGAACTTAAAGCCATTTGATCCTTGTCTTCTTTCGTCGCCGGGAGGAGGCGAGCATTGAATGCATCTCCTGGTCGCTCAATGGTCAACAGTCGACCTTACAGTGGCAGGCCGGCCCGGACCGTTGCCAGGGACCACGATGGCCGGGGGTCGATAGCCATTGGCGATTGGCTATTTAGTCCTTCCTATATCGGCTCCGTGCCAATGTGCTGTTTAGGCGCAATACCCTAATAGCATAGGACAATGCCATCTCAGCTGACAACAGCTTGTGAAAATAAGATAAGGAAACATGTTTCAGCACTATAAAAAATTCGCAGGAGAACACGACACCTTTATAAACATAACTTAATCAACAGCACAGTGGATGGGTCATGGATTATTAAAGAGCTTAGTGCTATGAAAGATAGAAATACGCCCAAACAGAAACGGGAAAGACATGACTGAAGAGCAAGTCAGTTGCACTAAACATACAAGTGAATATCTAATGGCTAACAAAAAAGAGGAAAGTGCAGCAAAGTAGTCTGAACATAAAAAAGTTAAGGCTTCTTAGTATCCATCCATGATGATGGCAACCTAAACTATGAAACTATAAAAGATAGGTTGAAAGGACTCTACCTTGCGGAACTCATTCTTGTATGAGATAGTTCTGAGCCTCAGTGGAATCAACTCAAAACTTTGAAAGAAATGACCAAAGCAATAACAAGAGGTCTGAGGTGCCGCGCGGGCACGATCGAGAACGTCCAGAACGGCACCCATGCAGTACTACTTGCTTTGAAGGGCTGATGAGCATGTAAGACCAACCTTGTATGACCTTGATGAACAGGTATACATTACACAACAGGACGATTAGTGGGCAGGACGATTTTGAATCGAATATTGACTGCATTTGTTTTTGAAAAAGCTTTTTCTGATTTTGAAAGGATAAGGTTAGCGATGAAATTGAATGACTCAAAATAATATGGAAAAACGCAAGAATGGACGTCAAGATAATAAAAAATATATTTTAGAAATAATGGTACATAATTGATTGAATAATTTTTTTTAATCAATTTTTGTCGAAAATATTTATTGAAAAAAACTATCTCCCATTATCACACAAGATAAAGTAATGGGGAGATATGTGTAGCGATCTTGTCGTGGAATTTGGATGTTTGGAAAAAAATTTTAAATTAAAAATTTAGTGGGAATGCGTTTAAGGCCTCTATGGAGGATTCGTACGTATTGATAATGCTGTAAATGCCCCATTTCACTATTGTTTTAAGGACTAAGGATTGGCAGGATTGGATGAGCTTGAGGTGAGTGCTTTTCTATCCCATTAAGTTCAAAAGCGTAATTCCAGTTGGTTTTAAGATGGTTTTGTATTTGATTTTTATTTAAGAGTTAGGATGTTGTCTGTATAGTTATCCGTATTGATAAATCGAGTCTGTTTGATGGGTTGGAATCTTAGGTATATTACTGTTTCAGATATCGGAAGGGATAGAGTGTTGGTGGTGAGGTAAAACGTGGATGTATTTAATTTCATTAACTTTTAATCGCCCACCAGTGCTCAATGTTAGTGAGGTAAATTTAACGGTTAAGGGATGGTGTATCAGGATATAAATGGATTCAGAGAACTGCTGAATCATCATGTTGTAAAGAAGGTGAACCTGAGTAGTAGGAGTGTCTGCGGTATTTAGGATATAGGGAAGGACTAGATCGCTACCTCGATGAACGTTGGCGTCGGCTAGAAACTAGTTTAAGTATCTTGAGCCGAAATTTGAGGTAAAAGAAAGTGCATGCCGAACTTTCAAACCCAGTCAAATGCCTGGGCTTCATCCAGAAATCCACCAGTTCAATAGTATTTCTTTTCCGGGTCTAAAGAACTGTGGTGCAACAACAGCTGAAGAGTAGAGTGCTATATACGGGTATGAAACCGATGCGTTGGGAGAAGGGATCGTGCTTTAAGAAGAGGAAGGGGAGGTTTTATTAGGATTTTCTTGAAGATCATATCCAAGATTAGGAGAAGGAAAACGAACGATTATTTGGTGACTTGCCAGGTTTAGGGAATAAAACCACAATATAGAACTTAAAACGATAAAGAGACGAGTATGTGGTTTCAAGGAGGCAATTATAAATTTATGTAAGGAAAACTGGGGCCTTCTGTGGGAGTGTAGGGGGGATTCGAGGGATAAAGCAAGCACACGTGAGATTTATATTTGGAGCACCGTCCTTGTAGGAACGTCAACGAGAGGGGGGGGGCTGTCTGACTTTAACCTGGTGGTGGAGAAAGAGATAAGTTGGTATATGACCTCGCCCACTGTCTGATGAGCTTCATTTGCCAAACTATCTGACTCTATAAATATCAAGTCCCAGAACAGTGCATGATGTTCAGGATGAGAGGCTAAGTTTGAGGTGGTGGTAGTTTACGTAGTTTTGGAATGTCAAGTATTTACAAGTGATTATCATCGTGCTGTTAATTTGCGTACATGTGATAATCGGTTTGTTCAGATCAGATGATAGGATAACTTCTTTTTAGTTTTTGGCAGCGGTGGTGTTCCAATAACGAAGTATCTGACCTTAGAGAGGAGAGGGGCTTTAGGCGGAATTAATAAAGGTATTGGTTTGGAAAGAAATACCTCGATAACGGATAGTTGGTAATGATTTGCGGGATCTGGATATGGTTTAAAGGTGAGACCAAAATTCGACATGCATCTCTTCGTTGGGTGTGGCCCCATCGCCGCAGCGCAGAGAGTATGAATATTTTTTTTATATATTTTTATTTTTTATATTTCAGGAGTAGAAATGATAGGAGTCTGATCAGGGATTGCAATTTTCTGATTTCAGCCACCACTTAACCAGCTTATTCAGTTGCTTGTAAGTTCAGCGCCTGTCAGGGATCTCGAGACTTGGCCAAACTGTTCGGGACTAAAGGGTGAATGATTTAGGATATTTCTGCTTATATTATAATAGCAAGGCACAGCTAATATTGATTTCGGATTGGGATTTGGTTAAGAGACCTACCTAGTGCATTGCTGAATTGAGATGGTGAAAGAATGGAATGCATTATCAAACTTTTTGAGGGAGCTGCCAAGGTCAATGGAATGGGATGGGATTTTGCGGCAATGATTCCCGAATGAGGGATAAGTAGTTTTTTGAATAGGGTAAACTGAGAGGGTAAAGATTATTGGACTATGGTCGGAGGAAAGATCGTCAAGGCCTGTGAGAATGGAGTGCGAGGAATCCTATTAATTACGATATATCAGTGACCAAGAGGAAGTAAGTAACTTATTTTATGTCAAAAAAGTATTTGAGCAAGATGTGTGGAGTCTCCGGACCATCTCTTTATGTCGTTCCTTCACGTTTGTGTATTTTATTTAGTAAACTATAAAATTATGTTCATAATATACCTTGGATGTATGAGTGCTTGGAAATTCTGATATTTAGGTCAATTACTACTCCAAAGGTGAACAATAATCATGGACAAACGATGATCTGAATTAGATATAAGACGGGTCTGATTGATGGGAAGCTTTAACCCCCGAATCGACTTCAATGGCCAATAATGCCGAACTGCCAATAATCTAAGTGGCGATCAACAAACATTCCGTATTGCATGTTATGACGCCAGCAGATTTGCTGATAATTTTAGCGCATTAATGCCAACGATTTATTATTTTGAACAGGGTATATCAATCTAATATGTCAGAATTTAGATCATTGCTTTGTACTTATTTTAAATAAAAAATAAAACTGTAATTGCTCTATGCCATTCCAATCATTAGAATACTATTACATTTAATTGAGTTAAGAACTCACATACACATATTTGTATGCCCCCTGAGAGGATTTCTGATAAATGAAACCCTCATTTCATTCATTACAATTGTGTCACATTTTTGTATAGCCAGTACTAACAATTAAAGTATAATTTTACATATAATCACTATTTCTTTGTTTGTTTCGCACATGTGTTTATCTTGTCCGTGTGTCACTTCCAAAATTGATAAATGTTTAAAATAAAATATTCATCTATATAAATATTCCACACCTTTCCATAATATTATTTAAATATTATATTCTTGGGCTCTTCGGGTGAAGGAATTCTTCCGATATTCCTAAAAAAAAACATGAAGATGATGAACATCGGTTGTAGTATTTTTGAATTGTCCCTTATCCCTCCCCCTACATATCTTCACACTGCTACTTAATTAACCAGTAATAGTGAATTAAATTTCGTATAAAAAGACCTAGAAAACCGGATGCCTCTACATCCTGCACTTGTACTATTCAAAATTCTGATTTAAGCCCTGCATTTCCCGACGCAACAAAAATGTAAGATCTTCATTTTCACTCGCTTTCTTTGCTCACTCCTTCCTCTTACGATTACACAAGTATTCAAGTCCAATTCTGATAGCTATGTAGTTTCTTCATGGTCTGATAAGTATATTCAAACATATTTAATATTTGTATTCATGGAGAAGCTTTTCTTCTTCCAAACACCACTTAATGGACCTCAGAACAGTTGTAGGAGTCTCAGATATAAATGGATGGAATAGCACGTTACTAAGTAACGTACAAAGGGTTTGGGTTATCGCTAAGGCTGGGATTTAAATGTGATAAAAATAAGTACACATATATGTAATTATTTTCACAGAAATTTGTATCTACAGATGTGAAATACGTAACAACGTAAATGGTCAAGTAAGTAAAGTCCAGTGGTCAAAGTTTTTAAATAGATTTTTTTAGAGTACATACATATCTCTATTTGTATAGAGTATATTTCTACCAGCATGCTTTTCTAAGCCACCCTTGAAAAGAATGTTGTTAATTTTATGAAAGGGTATTACGGCTCTTACTAAAGCACGGTCAAAGTCTGTATTAAAAGCGGACCCACGTGATGTAGGTTTACTTAAAGATGCAATTAAGTTTTACAACAACAACTTTATTATGATAAAATAACAATCTGCCTCATTGGGCAATAAGTAATTGTGATAAATGTTTTCATTCACTCGCTCATTCAAACAGTATTTACGAAAATTCCAGAGACCTCCCAAATCCACATGGTCGACACCTCTCTCGCATGCGAAAGAGGAAGCAGAGTCTTAGGAAGTCCGTCAGCAGCGTCACCGGATACGAGCCGGCGGAGGCTGACCAAGAGTGCGAGAGCCACATACGCTCAGGACATGATTGGAGAAGCTCCCATTGCCAGGACTCTACTGTTACGCATTTATACCAGGTCACGAGGCCAATGCCGTTTTAGTCTCCAAGGAGGATTATAGGGATGAGTGGTGCAGTGTAATGACTGTGCTAGGGGATTAGGGAGGTTGGATAGGTAACTATGGAATTTCATGAACTTGGACGGGATAAGTTTCGATAATGGTCCGATATTTATCGGGAATGTCCGGAGAGATTTTCGTGTCCCGAGACTTATTGAAGCACGTTTATTTTCCCGTACCTACAATAAAGATGCAATTAAGAAAGTTTGTTAAACATTAACTTTCTTTTCTTCTTTTCTTTATAGTTTGTACGCATAGTGGTTCAGCACTAGGAAACGTTTACCGCGGAACGAACAACATGAAATTCCTGTATCACTATTGAATGTTTTGTCATGAATGTGCACGAATGAACTTTTGGTATTGTTCACCAAACACTTTTTCGCATTTACCGTATAAAATTATACCTAGAACTGAAGAGACAGATCAATATAAATTAAGAGCGTGAAGGTAAGAGAATATGGGATTCCGTGAATTTAGAAAAGTGTACAATTTTCAGTCTAATTATCTAAATAAATACCCACCAGTTCCAAGAATCCAACTCGCAGATTATCATTTCTACACAATTCTCATCTTTCATTTGGAAGCGGCATATTAATTTAAAAAAAAAAAAGTACTATAACTCCCGAAGAAATACTTAACGAAATAATTGAAATATAAAAAAAAATGCGATTTCACTGAAATATAATGTACATATATATTCTTATAAGTTATGAGTGAAATAATGAGTAAAGTATTTGTCATATTTGATTGTTCTTTCTCCGCTTAACTCTTTAATTCTTCCCTTTAACTTCTATTTTATATATATATATATATAAAATTAAATTAAATTAAATTAATCATAAGTTATTTAAAATGGTTTACAAAGCATAATACTCGAGGGTACAGGAAATACATCTTTGAAGGGAAATATGTAAATGGATATATCCCAGCCTTATTTATCACTTACTTAGTTTGGAAGAGACCAGAAACGGTTTCTGCTGCTGTGTACCCTCGCGGTACCTCATACGTGAGTGCTTTGATCCAGTCCTCAGCCTCTGTAACACTGATTGGGAATTGATAAGAATCAGATCGAGTGCTGCGACTGTCACTGAACAGGTTGACGGACTGTTATGAACTAACTCTGCGAAGACCATTACCGAAGATCCATCAATAACGCAAGCAGACCCCTGCTGACCCCTCGCGTGATATGAAGGGCCTTATGACAATGACCTTTCTCATCGCGCTTCCTACTCAGCTCCAAGTGTCAGGATTCAGCTAAAGTTCAACAAATCGAGCGATTATCACGAATGTAACAGGGGGGTTTATTTATATATATAAAAACATGAGTGTGTGTTTGTGTGCTCCAGCGTAACTACGGAATTTCTGGAGTAATTTAAACCACATTTGATACGCACATGACTTACAATCTGGAAAAGATACTATGGGTAAGACACCCCTACCACTCCTAGGAATAGAAGAAGAGGAAGAGGATGACATTTGAAACGAAACGGCCGATATAAGAATTATTCCGGGTCAAAGGTCTCTATGAAAAACATTAATATTCAGATGAAAAACTTCACATCAGGCAAATAAAAAGGACTATAAGTATTGTTGTCGGGTCGTCACGAGGGGGTGCCTGGTTACCCTAGCCCTGGTGATAAAGTGAGGGTTGTTTGAGTTTACAACCTGGACAATCGTTTCATGACGGCTTTACTATCTGACTCCATTTTTTGATAGGTATGTGCCCCGACAATGCACTATGTTCAGGAGAAAAGGTATGGGGTAGGTAGGTAGGTAGTTTGTGTGGTTTTGGAATGACCACGAATTCACACTCGGTATCTGAGGGTCGGCTAAACCCGTCCGGGTCCCAAAGGTGAGTGTGAACCGAGAGAGAGGCAGACTGAATCGCAAACACTGCTTGGTAAGTTTGTAAGGCCACGACAACCGTTGTCCACTAGGGAGAGGTCTCTCCCAAGGAGGTGCTAGATTTAGCGAGACGAAGGCAGAGATTCCCACAAGGAAGGTGTGGGGTCTGACAACGCCGGACTAAAACGTAGCGAGGAGAGGAGAGAAAGAGATGCAGAGGTTTTTCATAAAGAAGCAGCACTTTCAGAATTTCAAGCAGGAGCCACGAGCCAGTGTAGTTGTCAGGAGAATGATTTACAGGACCCAAATCACTTAAATACCCAGCTAGCCTTGCCCGCAGCCAATAAGCATCGCCATTGTTGTGACCAATGATGTGGCTTTCCTTTGTTCCCTGGCAGAGGCTGGAAGGGTCTGCCGGCGATTTGGGGCTCATATATTTAATTGGCCCTGGCAGCATGCTTTATTGTTTAACATATTTACAATGATTTATATTTGGGTAATGTTATTTACATTTGTTTACAATATATATGCAATAGAGTATGAGTTGATTTCTCTTATGTAGTTAGCGGTCGCTACAATTGTAATAAAAAAAAAAAAAATAACGAAAATGTTATTAAACTCTGTTGTTATTAAATGTTCTAGTAAACCTCCATAGGACAGATAATAGTAATTATGAAGTAAAATATACTGATTAAGTAACTAAAATAAACTGCATTTAGTAAATAAAGTTATAGATGGATCAACCTATTAAAAACCGAAAAAATGCGCAGCAATCTCTTATATTCAATATGACATTAATTAAAACCACTAAATTAATACAAAAGAAAACAAAAAGGTATCATACAAGCTGGCAGCCATCAACTAGCCATGAAAAGTTAACAATTTAATAAAAGTATTAAATATTATTCTTGATACCATAGTTTTCGTGGTTACTAAGATGAATAATAGAACTTGCGATGCGAGTTTATATCCAAGTTCATCTCCCATAAGCATCGGAAAGTGTGGAAAAGGAAGGAAAATAAAATATACTCAAAATGGTCGATAAATTTACCAGTTCAGTGATTGAAGAAATAAACCTTTGTCGGATCAATCATTTTCTCACGAGTGACTGTTTGTGCTGATTCACAGCACGTAGCTGCACATCCTGTTTCGAATCCTTTTTATATCCCTTTCTATCTTCTATTCAAATTATGATGAACCATCGTTAATTCTGTACCAAACGAGGTGGAAATGCACTAATCTAACAAAGATTTTTTTTCTCTCAAAGCTCTCAATTTGAATTACAGGAATGAGGAAAAGTAAGATGAAATTTATTAGAGTGAAAGGTATCCTTTCACTAGAAGGGACCAATTTGAAGGTTGGGTGTAGGAATTGAGGACTATGGGAGAACTCGGCTGCAGTCCGGTAAATAGATGCGATACCATTTATACTCGACGGGGGCAAAAAACATGTTGTTTCAATTGATGTTATTTATAAGGCGATATGATCGGTTCGGCTACACGATTGATCATGTCAATTCAATCCTCAAAACCAGTGCGGTTTTGTTAACGCAATTTGGATTCGCCGGATTATGGAAAATGTACCCTACAGGTTCACTATACACAGTCAGTTTTTTTCAATTTGTTTCTTACTATTGAGTAGATGTTCCTCTCGATCAGCTGAAGTGTATAATCCTTTCTCGTGACGCAGACTGTCATAATGTTAGCGCTGGAGGTTGATCCTGATTCCGTGGAAGTGACTAATACTTCTACATGACCACCCAGGCATGTTTCTAATGAAGCAATGTAAGAATGTGTTTTTTTTTTTAAATATTATACATCTTACATGTTTTTGTTTTTTAGATTTAGCTTCTTTATAGATTGGAAACCGTACAAATAACCGAACTATACCTAGAGGCGCAGTGAATTGGAAAATGTACTGAATTATGTCAAGGAAAACATACGGGGGCAAGTAATAATTAAAGATATCGACGCGAGTAATGAAGGCTACAGATCAATACAAACTTTTCCTATTGACTGTCTAGTACAGGGACGGCCAACGTTTTCGGCCGAGGGCTATGAACACCACCTTGCCAACATAATGCACCAAGCAATTTAAAAAACTTTATATTTTATAAGCATATTCAATACAATAGAACTAGTTAATTCAAGAACCAAAATGTTAGATAGGCAAGTACATACCTATTTAATTTATAAAATTCAATCAGAAAACATAATGTCCCCTTTAAATTTACAGATAATTATATATATATATACATATAGATCGTTAGGCGAATCTATTTACAAATTATTTTTGTATTTCCTGTAGTTCTCCTACAATCATACAACATATATAACACGCTACATTATATACAGGTTTTGTTATTTTATAAAAATTATATAATGAATAAACAAGTATAATGATACACATTATTCGTGACTGGAGTAAACTGACTAATAATGGTGATGGGGCTCACCTCTTTGATCAAACTTAAAACTAACTTACAAACTAATTCTTAACCTAATTTTTCCCGACAGCCCGTTGCCATCGATGCGGGAGGAGTGGTGTTAAATCAGTGTTGAACACTGGGTTGGTTCTTGTAATTATTTGTTATTTACCAACTGCTCAATTTTGGGAGAATCCACAGTCGATACTAGTCTAAGTAAATTTTTCAAATGAGAATCGTTTAATGACACCCTGTTGTCATCTTTTATGAAGTTTATTTTGGAGAACGATTTCTCCCATCGATATGTTGAACCAAAACGACAAGTATATCAAAGAGCTAAATTGTGTAACAAAGCGTTTTTAAGAACTTTCAAAACTCTAGGTAGCACGGTGTAAGAAAAACGTTGTATCTTAAGTTAAATAATCTTTGTAGAGAAGAGTCTTTAAGAGAAAGAAATGCTTTATTTTAAGTACATCAATCAAAACACTGCTATGTATAAATATTAAGAGATCAGTTAGAACATACTGGGTGGAATGTCTAGGCACAACAGGGGTCTGGGGCTAAAGCTGAGACATATATGTATAAGAAAATGATAAGATTCTGGGAAGTAGGGAGGTCTTGGAGGGATGTGGTTGCTTACTTAAAAATAACAGGAACCATCAGTGACTTCCATGAAGTCACGAGGCAGGTATACAGTTCTGCTCAGGCCCCTTCTACTTGTTCTTAGCATCTTAAAAGTTCTCACCTTTTTAATTCCTGAACTTCTGGGCAGGATGATGACATTAAGAAATAACATGTTTTATAGACAATACATTAGTTTCTAAATACATTTTTCTCAATTTGGTTATAAACTATTTCCTTAGTATCTAACTTAATAATAGAGGAGAAGGGTAAGTGTGTAGGTAAGGTACTATTTCTTACAATGAATACATATGATAAATTAAAAGTTAAATATACACCTATAAAATCGTAATACTGGATGAAAGGAGTAGGAGTTACAATAGTTGTGGTGATACAGTCATCTAAGTTTTTATGCAATGCGTTAGATATGCAATCATTGCTACTATTCTTAATGTGAAAATACAAAATAAGTTGGATTTTATATAGTTTAGTGTTCCTAAGCTATTGTAGAAGAAAAAGTCAAGGAGATCTGGATTTTGGTTGGGATCTGATGGCCAATAGATGGCTGTGTCAGGAGACAAATATCGAGCAGACAGTAAATATGAACAAAAAAATTATAGAAACTTTCAAGACGAACGACAATTTTATTAAGGGAAGAGGAAACATGATAAATATTGGTAAAAAGGTAGCCTTTCACGACATCTATATATCACATATATATAAGAAACTAAATGACTTAACTCTAAGACAGTGACACTCACAATAGTAATCGAATCATGCCAGTAATAAACCGTATAGACAGGACCCAATATGCTATGCAGCTAAGCGAACTGAAATATTAAACAACATAACTGTACAAATACTAGACATAAAACAGTCTTTGAAAACATGTAGAATGGGAATCCCTCATGCTAACTTGATAAAACATACAGACTTAATTTATGACCAACTTATAACACAAGACTTGGAAATAATTTGGTTAACAAGTAACATTTCATGTCCTATACGTAACGGACGCATTCAGTACATCATACAATTACCCAAGAAAAGACCAAAACTAAGTTCAGTCTATCTTTTACCTGTGCCTGTACGAAAGGACAATCAGATAATAACCACTTTAATACTAAACAATTTAATTCTGTACAATATACAAGAAACCTTTGTTGGAACATGTAACTATATAAAATCCAACTTATTTTGTATTTTCACATTAAGAATAGTAGCAATGATTGCATATCTAACGCATTGCACAAAAACTTAGATGACTGTATCACCACAACTATTGTAACTCCTACTCCTTTCATCCAGTATTACGATTTTATAGGTGTATATTTAACTTTTAATTTATCATATGTATTCATTGTAAGAAATAGTACCTTACCTATACACTTACCCTTCTCCTCTATTATTAAGTTAGATACTAAGGAAATAGTTTATAACCAAATTGAGAAAAATGTATTTAGAAACTAATGTATTGTCTATAAAACATGTTATTTCTTAATGTCATCATCCTGCCCAGGAGTTCAGGAATTAAAAAGGTGAGAACTTTTAAGATGCTAAGAACAAGTAGAAGGGGCCTGAGCAGAACTGTATACCTGCCTCGTGACTTCATGGAAGTCACTGATGGTTCCTGTTATTTTTAAGTAAGCAACCACATCCCTCCAAGACCTCCCTACTTCCCAGAATCTTATCATTTTCTTATACATATATGTCTCAGCTTTAGCCCCAGACCCCTGTTGTGCCTAGACATTCCACCCAGTATGTTCTAACTGATCTCTTAATATTTATACATAGCAGTGTTTTGATTGATGTACTTAAAATAAAGCATTTCTTTCTCTTAAAGACTCTTCTCTACAAAGATTATGTAACTTAAGATACAACGTTTTTCTTACACCGTGCTACCTAGAGTTTTGAAAGTTCTTAAAAACGCTTTGTTACACAATTTAGCTCTTTGATATACTTGTCGTTTTGGTTCAACATATCGATGGGAGAAATCGTTCTCCAAAATAAACTTCATAAAAGATGACAACAGGGTGTCATTAAACGATTCTCATTTGAAAAATTTACTTAGACTAGTATCGACTGTGGATTCTCCCAAAATTGAGCAGTTGGTAAGTAACAATTTTGTACCCTTACTGTTAGATAATTTTACTCATGATGGTATTTCCACCATTCTGTACTCGTAATCTTAAGAATGTGTTTGAAAAATGTGTAGAAATTGTGAACCCTAACCGGGGTTCGGTAGTAAATATTTTTCCGTCAATAGCTTGACTGGCAAAACACTGTAGAATTATTGATGAGGTGGGGGGAATGGCCTTAAGCTTCCGCTATCAACCCATAATAATTTTACTTCTACTGAAGTGTAGAGAGTAAAACAGGAAATTAGAGGCTTCAAGGGTCTTACTAATTTATGACTAATAGATTTAATGGCTGGTTGAAATTGATGCAAAGAGAAAGTCTTATTTGGAATTTATTGGTGTCTATTTCGAAAAAAAAAGTGACCAATATTACTTAACCATGCATCTTTTACGTTGCTTTTAAGGTTTCTCAAGAGACATATTAGCATATTAGCTTAGGATGCATTAAAGGCAATGAGATATAAATAAATTAAAAGGTAAGCCAAAAATAGTTTCAAGAGCTAACAATAGTCGCAGGTCTAATTTTAACCATACAATTGGATAGATTCCGGTGGTCAGTATTCCGGAAATTAAAATATTTTTTAAGCAATTTTCAGTTGCAAAGACAATTTAATGTTTTGTGTACTTAATGTGAAGTAGATACCCTTAACTTTACTGCTCTTCACTTCCCCAGATCATCTCACCAACACAAACCGAGAATTTTACATCAATTTGCACATTGACAGGTGCTAGTGTTGAAACCTATTGAGCAATACCAGGGACTACTACCACAACTTAACAAGCCCTAATCCCAAAGGGAATGACCCTTTGAACAGCATGCCAAGCCTAGGTTAGAGCTTGGCAGTTTTATTCGGTCTCTACTTTATTTTCCTCATGCGCAACATCAGCCAAGCGGAGGGAGAGAGAGGAGGAGATGGAAATTGTGAGATTTCTTGTTCTCTTCCCTAGGTATATTCTAACTTTAACAATATGAAATAGCTCATTATCCTTTTGGCATTCATGCAGCTCAATTTTAAAGCCTCTAAAACGTGTTTAGGGAAGTTTTTGTAACCTTTTGGTTGACTGAATCGTATAAAACCACATTCAGGTATTATAACCTCACATCCACAAAGAACATTCTTACAAAAATTGCAGATGACACTGCAGTCTTGTCATCCCACCCAGACCCCGATATAGTATCCCATAACCTTCAGAAACATCTTGATGAGATCGAGCATTGGTACAACCAATGGCGAATGAAAGTTAATGAAAAAAAATGTTTCAAAATTACCTCTGCCACAAGTCTTGTCCACTTGTTTTGTTTAATTCTATTCCTCACCCTCTATCCGAGACAGTACGGTACTTAGGCTTCCATCTCGACAAACGGTTGACCTGGAACTCACATACGAGGCTAAAAAGCCAAGAACTAAACAGACGCTTTGGACACCTGTAGAGACTGCTTCAAAGGACATTCCATTTCTCAATAGAAAATAAATATGTATTATGTACTGAAGCTTTAGTCAATAAAACGGCCAATAAAATCGTTTTCACAACCTCAGGATGGAGGTGACTTGCATATTTTATTGAATGTCTTAAGATGTGTTTGGTACAGTACCCATGCTTTTAAAAATGAGACTTTTGGAGGGACAATTTTGTTTTTAATTGACAATCTCTCGCCCTCTTCGTCAGCCTCCCTCCACCACCGGCTCGTATCCGGTGACTCGGGCGCTTCTTCTTCCCCTTCCCTCCGAGAGGTGACAACCTTGTGGATTTGGGAGGTCTCTGAGCTGTTTGTAAATACTGTATGAATGAGCGAGTGAACGAAAATTCTAAATATGGTGTTGGGGGGGGGCGTCACTAGGGGAGTGCCTGATCACTCTAGCCCTGGTGACAAGTGCGGATTGTTGTAGTTTATAACATGGACCATGTTCCATGTTGGCGTTAATATCTGACTCCATTTTATTGATAGGGATGTGTCCCGACAATACACTGTGTTCAGGAGAGAGGTTCAGAGGCTTCATAAAGAATAAGACCAGTTTTCAGAGTTCGGGCGGGAGATCGGCAGCGTAATAGTTACAAGTTGTCAGAGGGTCTGCTAGAGGCTGTGAGACAGGGAAAGCGCAGAGGTGTGGCAGAGAAAGAGTAGACTAGTAGAAGATTTCAGGGCCCCGGGGCCCTGGAGTATCACGACCGGGTGATAGCGGCTGTCTAGCTGCAGAGACTGGAGAAGAGTAGAGTGTCTGCCTACCAGCGACCAAGTAAAGCGACCAAGTAGTGCGGCTGAGGAGACTAGGAAAAAGAGTGTCTCTCCAGGGCGAAACCCCTTGGCTTTAAACATTACTTCCCCTTCCTACCGGAAGGAGGAGCCTAGCATGAACGGGGTATGTTTATGATGTCACACCTGCGCCGAGTACGTGCCCCTCGTCCCCTAAAAAACTGTTTATTGGCATGGCTTTTAGATTTTATGACCGCCGGAAAGTGACTGAAGGTCTAAAAGGGTGTGTTTTATGATGTCACACCTACCGAGATACATGATCGCTCGTCCCCTAAAGGACTGTTTATTGGCATGATTTTATGACCGCCGGACGGTGACCAGAGGTGTTAGTAATAACTGTGTAAAACCGTGTTGGTTTTATTAGGGGCAGATGGCTTATCCTCTCAGGTTTTATTATAGGACCTTCGACCCTCTGTTACTTGTACTGTCACGACTACCAACCTCTCTATGATTTATTACAAGAAGTTTACAAAGATTTGCATTTATATTATAATACATTAGTTGCACCAGAGTATAGGGTAATTTACATATATTGTTAGCGCTCGCTACATATGGTATGAATGAGAACATTTATCGCTATTACTTAATCCCTAATAAGGCTGATTTTAATTTTAGCACAATAAAGTTTCACATATATCTTTTAAAATATCCCAATATTTTCAAATAATATTTCAACCTGGAAAGAGTTTCGTTTGATTTCTCCAATTTGGACACAAGCTTAAATTTGATGTGATGCACCTGGTCTGTGGATCCGCAGAGAATATGTTAAGTGGAGATAACAGTTGGATGAAGCATTGTACAAATTACCATCAGGTAAGGCATTCTTGCAAAATTGATTGAACCAGGATCTACAGGGAGGGGTCTCCAGAAATTATTAAGGAATCCCTAAGTCATCAGCCTTTGATCTTGTTACTTTCACTACCGAACTTTCCTTGTGTACGATCTGATTTTATGGTTTTATTTTACAATTTATTTAAAACCAGTTTCTGCGCATGCGCTACTATTAACAACCACGTACAACTATCGCTCTCCAAATCAATACCGATAACTACCGTTATAGACCCTTTTTCGTCTTTGGGATTGTGTCAACTGGCAACTTAAGTGAGGTGGCCACGAGGGAGCCCTCAATAAGTGAGTAGATCGCTATTACATTGGTGTGAAGTGTAAATAATAGTGACATCGGAGAGAGTAGTCGGCCATCTTGACTGAGGCATCAGCCGTCGTTCACGATACATAGCCGTTCTGAGCCAGACCTGATAGGTGGCTCAGAGCCAAGACCGGTGACCCGCCACTGGAATCCCACCGGCGCTACGTATTTTATTTATTTATTTTCTTTTTTTTTTTTAACTAACAAAAATCTTAGCTAATGACAAAATGAGATTTTATCAGCAGATAATATCACAAAATAAAAAGAAAAGATCGAGGTCCTTAGGTCCAACTCCACCAACGTCGCCAGTAAAGCGAAAACCCAGACGCTCAAATAGGAACATCCCTACAAACTCATCTGCTGCCAGCTCTATGGAAGATCTACCACCACTTGCCAGCACTTCAAAAGAAGAAACTGTAGCAGAATCTCCATTCTTCACACCGAATAGCTTCGAGGTACTGAGAAATAGTCAACCTGACGACATGGAAGTTATTCAAACACCAACACAGCCCAAGCCGCCTGCTATATTCGTAAGGAATATTAGCAATTTCAAACTATTATGCTCACAAATGAGCAAAGTTGTAGGTACCGGAAAATATACGTGCCTCAATCGCTCTCGGGATACAAAAATTTCCCCAGACACTCCGGATACTTATCGAGCGATCATTAAGTATTTGGAAGAAACCAATGCAGACTTCCATACATACCAGTTGAAACAAGAACGATCGCTTCGAGTAGTGATAAGAAATCTGCACCCGACCACACCAGCTGATGAAATTGAAGACGAACTATCAGCTCTGGGGTTCAAAGTTCGGCAAATAACCAACGTTTTACGTGAGGACAGACAACAAAACGAATCCACCAAAACGGCATTACCGTTATTTTTTGTAGATCTCGAGCGGACACCTGGCGTGGAGAAAATTTATGAATTAACAACCCTGTATTACACAAGAATACAGGTCGAAAAACCTTACCCCAATAGAGACATCGTCCAATGCCATAATTGTCAGGCATATGGGCACACAAAATCGTATTGCCACCACCCTCCTAGGTGTGTAAAGTGTAGTGGGCAGCACAAAAGCGAATTGTGCAAAAAGCCCCTAAAATCGCCTGCTGTATGCGTGCTCTGCCAGCAAGACCATCTGGCCAACTACAAGGGCTGTGAGGCCTATAGAATCCTCAAGTCCAGGAGCGAGCAATGTCGCCGGCCAGAAAAAGAGAAGCCAGTAACAGGTAGCTCAAGAAGCGCCCCCACCAGAAATTTGAGGCCTTCTGTCTCTTTTGCTGATGCCGTTCGGAACAGAGAGCAGTCACAGGCACTGCCCACTTCTCGTCCGCAAGTATCTCTTCCCCAGCATTCCGCTCATCCCGCCAACCAGCAAACCCAATCCCATCCTCAACCACACATCTCGCATATTCCTTCACCTCCAAGTTCTTCAGATCTCACTAGCCTATTAACATCATTCCTTACAGAATTCAGAACCCTAATTACCCCTCTCATTTCCCTTCTTACAAATCTTGTCTCCTACCTTATCCCCGTTAAACAAAATCCATAAGTGGATCCTTCTGACTCCTTATCCATTCTCCTTTGGAATGCGAATGGTGTTCGCACCCACACTAACGAACTGACAGCACTACTCCATGACAAGAAGATCGACGTAGCTCTTATTACTGAAACAAGACTTACGAGCAAACGACCATTTACCGTTCGACAGTACCAGACTTATCGTACTGATCACCCAGATGGAACAGCTCATGCATGTACCGCTGTCATTGTCCATAACTCCATATCCCACCACATAGTTCCTTTGGTATCACATGATTTCCTTCAATCCACTGCAGTGTCAATCACCACCTTCACTTTTCCTCTTACACTTGCATCAACGTACTGCCCTCCCAATAAATCCATTTCCGACTCCCAATTCATCTCCTTTCTAGACTCCATCGGACATCGTTTCCTTGTGGGTGGGGACTTTAATGCGAAGCACCAACACTGGGGGTCAAGATCCACAAATACACGAGGATGTGCTTTGCTGTCTGCACTCACACGGAAACATTGCTCCACTATCACTCCTGACACAGCCACCTATTGGCCATCAGATCCCAACCGAAATCCTGATCTCCTTGACTTCTTTTTTTACAATAGTTTAGGAACACTAAACTATTCACTCAAGCGCCTCGATGACCTTTCCTCCGATCATAGCCCTTTATTATTAACCATTTCCTTAAGACCAATTCACAAACTGCCTCCTCCTTCATTTATTAGGGGCCCAGTTGACTGGGACCACTTCCGTCAGCTTCTTACAGAGTCCGTAAACCTCAAATTATCCCTGAAAACATCCCAAGACCTAGACGATGCAGTGCATTCTTTCACTACTCTGGTCCAGGGGTCGGCTTGGGAGGCATCGTCACCCCATCGTCACACAAAAACCCACAATCATAATCGTTTACCTCAGCATCTCAAAGATCTAATCCAATCCAAACGCCGCTCCAGAACAGTGTGGCAAAGATCCCGGCATCCTATTGATCGTCGCACGTACAATCAGTACTGCCGATTGGTAAAGCGGCGATTGGCATCCTTCCGTTCCGATTCTTTCAATTCCTACCTCTCCTCTCTGTCCACCAGGGATAACTCCTTGTGGAACGTAACCAAAAAAATCCTAAAGTATCAACCTGTTTCACACCCACTCCGTCGTGATGATGGGTCCTGGGCGGCTTCGGATGGGGATAGGTCGGAGGAATTTGCTCTGCATCTTACCCATACTTTCACACCTCACCTTTCTCATCAAAGCCATACTCACAGCACAACTGTGGAAGATTTCCTCACTTCACCTATTCCTCTCTCTCTTCCACCAAAAGCCGTTAACCCCTCTGAGGTTAAATACCTTCTGAAAAACTTACCTTACCGAAAATCCCCTGGATATGATCTCCTTACTCCTCAAATTCTCAAACAACTTCCTCCTAAAGCCATAATCTTCCTAACCTACATATATAATTGCATAATCCGAACGACGCACTTTCCTCTCCTCTGGAAACATTCCATTATTGTCCTATTTGCCAAACCCGGTAAACCACCCAATGACGCCTCATCTTATCGTCCAATTAGCCTACTCCCTATCCTCTCAAATATATTTGAGAAACTCCTACTAATACGTCTACTTCCCATTGTTGAATCCAAAAACCTTTTTCCCACACACCAGTTTGGTTTCCGCCAACGACATTCCACTGCTCAACAAGGCCTTCGCGTTGTTGATCACATCTCCTCAGCCCTTGAAACCAAACAGTATTGCACTGCTGCCTTTCTCGATATAGCTCAAGCTTTTGACAGGGTTTGGCACGCAGGTTTGCTCTACAAGCTCAAAAGATATTTACCACAGACCCTTTTCCTAATCCTACAGTCCTACCTTTCAAACCGCTTCTTCCAAGTCCACTGTGGTTTAGAATACTCTTAACTACTATCCCATAAGTGCAGGAGTTCCACAGGGCAGTGTCCTGGGCCCCATCCTCTATAACCTATACACCGCTGATGTCCCCTCTACTCCCAATACCTTCTTGGCCACATTTGCAGACGACACTGCAGTCTTGTCATCCCATCCAGACCCCGACATAGCATCCCATAACCTTCAAAAACACCTTGACGAGATCGAGTATTGGTGCAATCAATGGCGGATCAATGTTAATGAAGCAAAATGCTCCCACATTACCTTCACCCTTTGTCGCAAGTCTGGTCCACTAGTTTATTTTAATTCTATTCCTCTCCCTGTATCCGAGACAGTACGGTACTTAGGCTTCCATCTTGACAAACGACTGACCTGGAACCCACATACGAGACTAAAAAGACAAGAACTAAACAGACGCTTTGGACTACTGTACAGACTACTTCAAAGGACATCCTATCTCTCAATAGAAAATAAACTACTAATCTACAAAGTTATACTTAAACCAATCTGGACATACGGAATAGAGCTATGGGGGACAGCAAAAAAGTCTAACATCAAGCGTATCCAATCCTTTCAATCAAAAGTCCTGAGAACAATAGTAAATGCCCCTTATTATGTCAGCAACAAAACCCTTCATAACGACCTTAATATACCCTACATTCTAGAACTCATCCCTTCCAAGTTTACGAAATTCCACAGTAGCCTTTCCAACCACCCTAATCCTGTAGCACAGTCAATGCAATGCGCCACTCATCCCTATAATCCTCCTCGGAGACTGAAACGGCAGTGGCCTCGTGACCTGGTATAAACGCGTAACAGTGGAGTCCTGGCAATGGCCAGTCTCTCCAATCATGTCCTGAGCGTCTGTGGCTCTCGCGCTCTTGGTCAGCCTCCACTGGCTAGTATCCAGTGACGCGGCTGACGGAGGAGCGTGGGGGACTTCCCAAGACCCCGCTTTCTCTTTGCGGTGGATTTGGGGGGTCTCTGGGCTGTCTGTAAATATTGTATGAATGAGCGAGTGAATGATGAACTGTAAATATTGTATGAATGAGAGCATATATCTTAATTACTTATTGCCTTATAAAAGGCAGATTGTAATTATTGCACAATAAAGGAATTAACAATTAATTATTTAAAACCAATTGCAAAATTGTTATTACTCAGACACTAACACAATGCTGTACCCTGGTTTTTGTTATTAACCTCCTTTTACCAGAATTATGTTTAAGTTAATTATAAATAGCATTTATTATCATCCATCTTTACTGTTTATCATTCCTTTTGTTACCATTTGTTGATATAAAGTTCCCTATCACTTTCAGCACTTATTATATTAGTTATGGTAATATCTAGCAGATTATCGTGATTAAACAACAATAAAATAAAACGAAGTATCTATGGACGAAAATTCATAATATTATTACAATAATATAAAAATGTAAAAACATGGCACAACTGTTCGTGGAGATGTAACGCCGACCGAGGGCTTTGATGTTCTCAATCTTAATTTTGATTTATAAATTGTATTATCTACTTATTTATACAAGTAAAAACTCATTTATCTTCATCAGGCCAAGTGAACCATCTAACAAAAAAATAAACATTAAGTCAGCTTCCACTAGACAATGCCTAAATACATCAATAAAGTCCACGTTTATTATTGGTTGGTCACTTGGTATTGCTATTTCAGGTTCCGATCTGTGACCGATAGACTTTTATAGCCAATGTAAATTAGCGATTGTTTACGCCTGTAATTCGTTTATTTTAGTTATTGAAGGAAAAAATTATCATTCATTGTTAAGCCGAATAAGGGGTCTTGCTCTGACAAGTAATTATCTAACAAAGTACCCTCGTAAAATTTATTATAAAAAAAAAAAAAAGTGTAAATTAGAGATAAATATTTTTTTTGTATTTGGTTAGTTTTATATAAAGAATTAATAATTATTGATAATATTATAAATGTTCTAAGAATATCTTTGTGTTTCAAATGTGAGTGTATTGATTTTGTTTTATGTGAAATATGCTGGAAAGTAAACAAAACAAATAACGGTGCGGGACGCCTCCGAGGCCCCGTAAAACCCTACATCCTTTATAGAGGATTAAAAGGACGGAGCACCGGGATCAGTCGCTTGCAGTCAGTGTGTGGATCAGTTGGCCAACACCCGCCGGAGCGCCCCCCCCTCATCTCACCACCTTATCGGCCTATGGTTTATGGGGAGCACCTCTGGTTGGAGATTTGACTTGGAACTAGTATGGATATGAGCATATCGATCATCGACTCACCGATTCCATCCACCGGGAACCTCACAGCTGAATGACTAATCCACTATCTAGCTACGACAGGTAACCTCGTTGGACGTAGCTTCCACGTACCGAGGGTTTATGTTGTTTGTTTACGTCGTTCATCAGTTTACACCAAATAACACCAAACTATGCATACGTATAGATAAACACGGACAGTGATGTATTTGTTTTGTTCTCATTCTTCGATCAGCAAACTTTAAGTTAATAAAACTCTGGTTTACAAGTTTCCAGTTTAGTAAAGTTTAAGTATTTTTCTGTCCAATAGTTTAAGTAATTTTTCTCTCAAATAGTTTACTTATTTTTTTTATCAAATAGTTTAATTATTTTTTTATCAAATAGCTTAAGGATTTTTTTTGTTTATTATCATTTAATAAAATGTCGGTAATCTAAATGTCAATTCCCTGTAATATTTCAGGTTCCCCTGTCCTTGGGTAATGCCCTCTCCTGGCATTAATATTTTCCCCAGATTCCTGTAAACATTTAGGGGGAGGAGGAAGAGAGAGAAAGTCGGGGGTTTACAAGTGGTGTCAGGTGTGGGGTGGATTGCAAGAAAATCCACTAATCCGGGATAAACTTTTATTTCGAAAAAAAAAAAAAAAAAAAAAAAAAAAAATTTTTTTTTGATAAATCCCTTTTAAAATGTCGGTTGAAAGTAACCTCCGACAGAGGATAGAAGAATTAGAGAAGGCTAACCTGGCTTTGGCCCAGTCGGAAGAAAAGTTGAAAAATGAACTCGAAGCTAGCCGGACAGAGATAAAGGAAGGAGGGACACCTAAGCCACCAAGGAAGGATTTGTCCTTGCAGGGTCTGATCAATACGTGGGGAGGGGAGGCGAGTGCCAGGCCGGTTGACGAATTCCTAGAGTATGTGGAGGAAGTAGCAGCTTGTGGAGCTTGGGAGGACGTTGACCGAGTTCGGATTTGTAGGCTCAAGTTGCAGGGCCCGGCAGCCGCCTTTGTCAGAGGAAATGAGGAATTAAAGGGTATTGTCAGCTTTAAGAAGTTTGCAGACGCACTGCGAGAAAGGTTTGGAGATCCACATACTTTTGAATATTATGGAAGAATTTTGCAGGAGACGAGTCAACAGCCAAAAGAGAGGATCCAAGAATTTTCGGACAGATGCATTTCCTTGGGGGGGAAAATGACCAGGTCCGATCTATCTGGGAATGAAGCAAAGTGGTGGGCGCGGGAAGTAGAGAGAAAAGTGCTAGAAGCGTTCATGAGGGGACTCTCGGGTGAGGTGGGAAAACAGGTGTTGTTCGGACGCCCAGATACACTGAAGAATGCAGTGAGATTGGCGTTAGATGTAGAACAAGCCTTGCAAGAGCATCAACGGGGAAAGAACGTATATGTGTTGGAAGAGGCAGGGGGCAGGTCCGGCCCCTGCCATGAGCAGCAACGAGAGAGTGAGAGAAATAGGTATAGAAGCTCAGTGGATCCTATCGCTAGAAACGAGGACCAGGCCTCGGCACAGGGAGCGGGAGCGGTGTTTAGCTTAAGGGAACAGATCGAAGACGCTTGTATCAGCGCGATTCAAAAGGCGCTTCCCTCGAGACTAGGGAAATGCGATTCTCAGCGTTGCTATCGGTGTGGAGAGTTAGGACATTACGCAAGGGGATGCAGAATGCCACCACCGGCTAAAGGAGTAAGCAATAACCCGGGCCCCAGAGAAAGGTTAACTTGCTACAGGTGTGGACGGCAAGGGCATATAGCGAACCAGTGCAGATCCCAGCAGCTGCCCGCCGAAAAGAAATTGAACCCCGTGCAGGGGCCCCCAAATGCTTAAGGCCCGACGGTCACCCCCCGTCTGGGCCGGAGAAACCCAAGCCTGTGGATGAGAAATGGCTTACAGGGGTGGGAGCCGGAGTAGGTAAATTGATAAAACTGGACATGCTAATTGGGGGATATCTCCACCACATGATAGTAGACACGGGGGCCGAAGTGACGCTAATTCGCACGGCGCTTCCGGGAGTTCAATTAAGGCCCGCCAGTGTCCGAGCTAGAGGAGTAACAGGACAGGCTCTGCGTATTTTGGGGGTACAAGAGTTGATGTGCCAAGTAGACGGCCTGGAAGTGAAACATCAGGTGATGGTAATCAGCGTGAACTTGCCCGGAGACGGAATCATAGGTTTGGATTTGCTAGAAAAGCTAGGAGCCAAACTGGATATTCGTAACCGGGAGGTGATAGTGACGCCGCCTGACGCTGGCCTGAGTTTTGAGAAGCAACCAGTCAACGTACATCCCCTTCACCAGTTGGGAGTGGCAATAAATTCCTTAGAAGCGAAAGGGAGAAGTACAAGGGAAACGACGCAGGAGGAGCCAATTCCAAAGGATGGATCCTCGTCCGACCTAATCCATGCCCAAGAAAGAAAGCACCAACAGAAGAGAAAAAAGAGGGCCAAACGCGGAAACCAGCAGGCCGCGAACAAAGCAGTAGAGACCCCGGGATCCCGCGAACAACCCGACAAGCACGATGAGACCAAGGGGCTAGAAATTACCAGCCCTGCTCGAATCGCAATCCCTTCGTGTAGTGAGAAACTCATTAGAGCAACGATCCACCAGAGAGAGAAGGCAGTGGTGGTTGTCGAGCCGGTACAATTGAAACAAGGTAGCTTAAGAGTAGGGCGAAGTATTGGGCTCGTAGAACACGGGGAGGTTTGGATCCAACTTATGAACTCGGGGCCGGTGGATACCTACCTCGATAAAGGGCAATTATTGGGAATAGGCGCGGAATGGCATACGGAGGAAAGAAATGAAAGGGACGTTCGGATACACCGAGTAGAGGGTAGCGAGAATGCTCTGGAAAAGGGGGCTCAACTATGGAATGTAGACCACCTCGGTGAGTCGGATAAGGGTGTAGTCGAGTCGCTGCTAGAAGAGTTAAAAGATCTATTCGAAGAACCGGGAAAGGAAGGCTGCTCTACTGGGGTGAAGCATAGAATACCAACAGGGGAAGCTCCCCCGGTGATTAAGCGCCCGTATCGAGTGCCCTTCAACCAACGAGCGGTAGTAGACGAACACTTAGAAGAAATGTTACGCAAGGGAGTGATAGCTCCTTCCGACAGTGCTTGGGCAGCACCTGTCGTGTTGGTACCCAAACGAAGTGAAGACGGAAGGACCCAGTATAGATTCTGCACTGATTTCCGGGGGCTGAATGCAGTAACGCAGGTGGATGCTTACCCCCTACCATTGATTCAGGAAACATTAGAGATGTTGGGACAGAGTAGGCTTTTCACAACATTAGACCTTGCCAGCGGCTACCACCAAATACCGGTGGCCGAGGAAGATCGACCGAAAACTGCATTCACCACCCTAGGGGGGCACTACGAGTACCATAAAATGCCGTTCGGGCTTGCTGGGGCCCCAGCCACATTCCAGCGAACTATGGACCAGGTACTGATGGGAGTTAAGGGGACTGACTGCTACGTTTATTTAGATGACATTATCATCTTCAGTGGTGATATGGAGGAGCACTGCACTCGATTAAGAAGGGTGCTGGAGCGACTGCGGGGTGCTAATCTGAAGTTGAAAGGACCAAAATGTAAGTTTGTGGTCAGGCAGGTAAAATATCTTGGCCACTTGGTAACCAGTGAAGGGGTGAAACCTGACCCAGAAAAGATCACGGCGGTGACAGAATTTCCAAAACCCGGTTCGGCTCGGGAAGTGAGAGGCTTCCTGGGTCTCGCCGGATATTACCGGAGGTTCGTACCTCAGTTCGCCGAAATTGCCAAGCCCCTCACCCAGTTGACGGGGAAGGGAATGTCATTTCACTGGGGGAAAGAACAAGACGAGGCGTTTACCGCTCTACAGGAGATATTGTGTTCTGACCGAGTGCTGATTTATCCTGATTTCCGAGACCCTTTCATTCTGGCGACCGATGCCTCTGGAATGGCAGTAGGGGCCGTCCTCTCACAACTCCGAAACGGACAAGAAAGGCCTATCGCCTTTGCCAGTCGACAGCTACACCCAGCGGAACAAAATTATTCGGCTACCGAAAGAGAGCTACTTTCGGTAGTCTGGGCAACCAAGCATTTTAGGTGCTATCTGTTGGGTCGAAAGTTTACACTTGTCACTGACCACGCTGCACTTAAATGGATGCTGTCCCTAAGAGACCCGTCCTCACGCTTGATGAGGTGGGCTCTCAGACTCGAGGAATTCGAGTATCAGGTCGTCCACAAACCAGGGAAGAAGCATACCAACGCGGACTCCCTGAGTAGGGCCGTAGCGGGTATAAGGACGTTCGACGAAGGAGCCCAACGGGCTCTTTGGAAAAGAGGGCAGGAACAGGACGAAGAATGCCAGAGATGGGTCAAAAATAACCCACGAGGGTTACGGACGGGGGCGGATGGTATAATACACTACGGAATAAGTGATGACCCAAATCAATGGAAAATTTTGGTTCCACTAGATCGCCGGCAACAGATCATGGAGGAACACCATAGTCGGCCATGGGCGGGACATCCGGGAAGAGAACGTACCCAGGAATTGATAAAGAATAAGTACTATTGGCCCTCGATGGGGAAAGATATAGAAGAGTTCGTTAAGGGGTGCCACCCGTGTGCTCAGAGAAAGACCCCCCCTGGGTTAACAGCTCCTCTAGAGGCCCCCTTCTTTCCCAAGGAGCCATTCGAAATGGTTTCCCTGGATATCGTGGGGCCGTTCCCAAAGAGTAGCCGCGGGAATAAATATTTGTTAACTTTTATAGACCACTTCAGCCGATACACTGAAGCTGAACCTATAAGAGAACAGACGGCGGACGAGACCGCTCGGGTTTTTGTCGAGCGTATAATCACCAGACATGGGACTCCAAAGAAACTACTGACTGATCAAGGCAGGAATTTCGTGTCGGCGTTGTTCAAATCCGTGTGCAAGGGCTTAGGCATACAAAAACTCCAAACCACCCCCTACCATCCCCAGAGTAATGGAATGCTGGAACACTTTCATCGTACACTGGGAGATTCCATGGCTCACTTTGCCAGAAAAGATGGGCGAGATTGGGACCGGTGGGTCCCCTATTCACTAATGGCTTATCGCTCCATACCACATTCTGCCACGGGATTTTCGCCGAACTTCCTGTTATATGGCAGAGAGCTCCGCACTCCGGAAGGGGAATGGATAGAGCCTGTGGAAGCGTTGGAAAACGCCTTAACACAAGATGAAGCTGCAAGGATTAGGGTTCGTGTAGAACAGGCCTACGAAGAAGCCCGTGAAAGGATTAAGAAAACTTGGGCTCGCAGAACCGCGGCGGTTAACCAAGATAGGAGATCCCGAACTTTCACCGAGGGCGACGCGGTATACCTACATGTACCCGCGGTAAAACCAGGAAATTTAAAAAAATTTCATTGCCCTTGGACGGGACCATGGATAATAGTCAAGAAATGCAGTGCGGTAACCTATGCAATCAGAAATGAAACCGGCGGGACCCAGGTAGTTCACGTGAACCGCTTGAAACCGGCTTTTAACAGTGGTCTCGAAACGGAGTATCCAAAGGAGCAACAGTCTGAATCGGAAGATGACGATGACGAAGTAAGGGATAAGGAAAGAGACCAGGAGGACTTCTGGCCGATCCCCCTAACCGACTCTGACGAGGAGGGAGAGCCCCATCCTAGAGAAAGGGCCATTGGGAACGATTCCCTATTGGCCACTAGCTCGCCAAGGAGGGATGTAGTGGCTCCAAGCTGGTGGCCTGAGGGCGAAGCGGAGGGGCGACCGAGTATTATCCGTACGGAGGAAGATGTTTCATCGAGCGAAAAGGAGCCCACCCGCCCGGTTACCCCGTTGGTGAACACATCGGAGGTCTCGGGAGAGACCTCGGTGGAAGATGACAGTACCAACTATCGAGACCCGACTTGGGAGGCGGATAGTACAGAGGCACCGATGTTGCCGCGCAGTCCCTACTTATTGAGAAATAATCGCCGGTCTAGCCGGGGAGGGAGAAACAAAGAGTGAGGGTGTCAGTGCGTGTCACGAGAAAGAAAAGTGTTGACCCTGGGTCAACACTTTTGGAAAACGGGGAGTGTTGTGACCGATAGACTTTTATAGCCAATGTAAATTAGCGATTGTTTACGCCTGTAATTCGTTTATTTTAGTTATTGAAGGAAAAAATTATCATTCATTGTTAAGCCGAATAAGGGGTCTTGCTCTGACAAGTAATTATCTAACAAAGTACCCTCGTAAAATTTATTATAAAAAAAAAAAAAAGTGTAAATTAGAGATAAATATTTTTTTTGTATTTGGTTAGTTTTATATAAAGAATTAATAATTATTGATAATATTATAAATGTTCTAAGAATATCTTTGTGTTTCAAATGTGAGTGTATTGATTTTGTTTTATGTGAAATATGCTGGAAAGTAAACAAAACAAATAACGGTGCGGGACGCCTCCGAGGCCCCGTAAAACCCTACATCCTTTATAGAGGATTAAAAGGACGGAGCACCGGGATCAGTCGCTTGCAGTCAGTGTGTGGATCAGTTGGCCAACACCCGCCGGAGCGCCCCCCCCTCATCTCACCACCTTATCGGCCTATGGTTTATGGGGAGCACCTCTGGTTGGAGATTTGACTTGGAACTAGTATGGATATGAGCATATCGATCATCGACTCACCGATTCCATCCACCGGGAACCTCACAGCTGAATGACTAATCCACTATCTAGCTACGACAGGTAACCTCGTTGGACGTAGCTTCCACGTACCGAGGGTTTATGTTGTTTGTTTACGTCGTTCATCAGTTTACACCAAATAACACCAAACTATGCATACGTATAGATAAACACGGACAGTGATGTATTTGTTTTGTTCTCATTCTTCGATCAGCAAACTTTAAGTTAATAAAACTCTGGTTTACAAGTTTCCAGTTTAGTAAAGTTTAAGTATTTTTCTGTCCAATAGTTTAAGTAATTTTTCTCTCAAATAGTTTACTTATTTTTTTTATCAAATAGTTTAATTATTTTTTTATCAAATAGCTTAAGGATTTTTTTTGTTTATTATCATTTAATAAAATGTCGGTAATCTAAATGTCAATTCCCTGTAATATTTCAGGTTTCCCTGTCCTTGGGTAATGCCCTCTCCTGGCATTAATATTTTCCCCAGATTCCTGTAAACATTTAGGGGGAGGAGGAAGAGAGAGAAAGTCGGGGGTTTACAGATCCTTTATTGTTTTATACCTATGAAATAATTCACCATACGTTTGACGATATTAAAAAAAAAACCTTGTGTCCAATATCCCAAATAGTTCTGGCATGCGTGGCGAAAACCCATGCACATGAACCTTTTAATGTTTACGTGTCAAGTGTTAGTGCGCGTGACATGTTATTTTAACCCCTGCCATAAAACGTGTTCTATGTTAATATATATATATCAATTTGGCACTGAGGTGTGTAATTTCCGAGCTCCAAATCGCACTGGATGCCCAGCCTCCTGTCAAGCGTGACTGGTTACTGAAATCTCCGACCAGTTCAGTCTCTT
Organism: Acanthosoma haemorrhoidale; assembly: GCA_930367205.1. Taxonomy (NCBI): domain Eukaryota; kingdom Metazoa; phylum Arthropoda; class Insecta; order Hemiptera; family Acanthosomatidae; genus Acanthosoma; species Acanthosoma haemorrhoidale. The sequence goes on from OV884014.1 coordinate 54,097,375, forward strand.
TTTTCCTTATCCAGAACTCTGTCACGGTACCCTAATCATCACAGACCTGATTATAAGTCTAAAAATAGCCGATGATTCAGTTTTATCATTAATAACATTCTGAGGCATGTTTATTTAAAATGGAACATTTAAATTTTTACATCTCAAAAATTAAAAAAACAAATTCATCCGGAAATATGAGTCGTATTTGGCGTAGTAATAAACGTACTGGTTTATTATTAAAAGATGAGAAATTAATTTATTGCGCTTCCATAAATAGAAGCGGGTGACTCCCGGTAGGGTAGCCAGCCTCATAAAGGGATAAATAAGTTTCAATAGAATTCGATGAATAGAAACATAATAGGAAGTAATTTATATGTTGGAAATATGATGAACAGTAATCTTGATTAATTTGAGAACATTTGTAATATATTAAGTGAACACAACTTCATTTTCATTCGTTATTTTATTCAACAATACATGCTATTTAAAAAAACACTTTTTAATTCATCAGAAGGCAATAAATGAAGCGGACAGGTCATTTAATTCGTTTCATGACTTTTAATCAGTTATTTTGAATTGTGACACCAAATACATTTCAAAACTAAATTCTTCAGTGGAAATATAGTTATATAGTAGTAATAGTTATAATTTGTGCTTATTTCAAATAGGCAATATGTTAAACATAAAAAGGAAATAAAAAATTAATAAGAATACGAAATTTCTTGGGTGTAGAAGTTTGTTAGTTATTAAATTTTCACATGCCAACTTTTAGACAGTTTTAGACATGGTGCAGAAAAAGACGTGAATAACACAAGTTTTCCTACGACATGAGAAGTAGTGTTTATGCATTGAAATATAAGTTTTGAAATAGTTCATAGACGTTATAATTATAATTACTTGAAATGGTCTCGACACCACTATGCCGAGTTCCACGAAAGTGATTCACGCTCCGTGGGAACCCGGTAATTAAGATACCTTGCATGTGAGTTCGTGCAGAAAAAAATTAAGGCACCACTCAGATCAATCTTGATACAATGAGCTCAATCACTGTAGGCGTCGAAAACCATTTGTCCTCCAACAACTGTAATAATTTGTTAAAATATACTAGAATATGTTTAAATAATCATATTAAATAAAATATAATAATATTAAATAATACACTAAATATACATTACTACGATTTGGTTTGAATACCTTCCTGAAATGATGACATTAGAGCCCTTCTATCGAAGCACTTAGTTCACATTTTTGTATTTTATAAAAACGTAAAATAACCCTGAAAAAAAAAAAATCGAAAAAGCCGATGACTCAAAATTGTTAAAAAAATAAAAATGTTCTGATTGGTCGAGACAATAGACCAATTGCAGTCCAGCTAGTAAACATGGCTCATGAACATGCGTCAGACAACTGAAGTTTCCCTTCTTTAAAAATGAGCGGTCTGACTCTGTGCAGTACATTAGGAGACCGCATCTTGTGGTTCACACATCGACCATCATCAGTTTAGCTTGTGTTGTCAGTTTTACTGGATCTACTCAATTCGCCTTTATTTATCAAGTGAGCTCAAATCCACATATATGTAATTCTATTTGTTTCAGTACTGTATACATGAGTAGTAATATTTTATTTATTTATTCAAAGTAACACTAAATATACTTAAAAAAAAATGTTAGTTGCAAGAATTTATTTTTTCAAAAGAAATATAGAAGCCCAAAATATTCTTTATTTTTAATATTACATCAACATTTGAAGTTGATCCAATTCATTTATCCATAGGACTGTGGACGTTAATGTCTTTAAATTATTAGTAATTCATTGTTATATACCGAATTGCTATCCTTTATGGGCGTATGAAAAACTTATTTGAATAATCTAGAGAATTTCCATGTGAGAATCCATCACAAGACAAATTCCAATGTGAACTTAAAATACATAATAATTATAAATTAAAACATTATAAATTCAGGGAGCTATTTCTTTGTGTTTTCTTTAGCAAATAATTTAGCGAACTTCATAACCGGTAAAAGTATTAATCCGTAATAATCAAATAACCGAACAGTCAATAAGAAAACAAAAAATCGAGACTACTGGTCTTGAATTATATCAGTTTACATTAAAACCCACAATAAAAACTTGATTTTTTTAATGCCACGTTTTGGCATTTCACATTTAATTATTTTAAATGAATGAGAATACATGTTCTGCCTACCATGCATGCCGTGATGAGATTGGGGTGACGCCTGCGCCCCTGACGGCCCCAGGGATGCTTGGTATCTTGGCTCACTAGGATGCATAAGATATGTAGTATATAAACTCCTAAAAAACGTTAAAAAATCTCTTTCGAAGCACAGTAATATAGAAAGTAATAAAATAATTGAAAATGGTTATTGTTAAATAAAAATCAAGAAAATAGACGCATATATGCTGGAGTCAATGACCCTTGTGCTTAAAACGCCCTAAAAAAAAAAGTGTAGATGTTATCAATTGAAAATTTGATAACAGAATGGCTGTGGGTAGCCTATGTTAGATCCAACAGGCTGAAGGGCCCTTCAGAAGCCCAAAAAGGATTACCACTCTTCCAACAGTTTACACATGCATATCTTTTAACAATTATTATTATCAACTACACGCTTCTATTCATAAGAAGTGGGGCAAAGATAAATACCTTTTCCTGTATGTTTTATAATCTATCTATTACAGAAATGAACGGTGAAAGCAACGAAGCGTTAAGGACCGCAGAAGGTACCTACCACAAAATCCCCGACTTCCACTTCAGCACTCGAGCTATCCACGTCGGACAGAGCCCGGATCAATGGGAGTCTGGAATAGTAGTTCCACCTATTCACTTGGGGTCTACATTTAAACAAGACGGGCCTAACGAGCTTAAGGTGAGTTCAGTTTTTTACTTAGTTAAGTGCTTTGCAGACTATTGAGTTTCTCCTACAGTGGAATACGTCATTGTTGTTTCTCAGTGCGTAGCTTTTGCCACCTGGGGCGGTTTCCGATTTGCCACCCTTTCTAAGTCAATAAAAATCAAAAGTGGTTATTAACAATTACTGATCGTAAACAAATAGATAAAAATATTTCTTTTGTTTCAACATATTGTGTACCTAGTATCAAAAAGTAAACGTGTTAGTATATTTATTTATCTTTATTTTATATTACATAAGTCTTTAATGAAAACCTTTCAGTTGTTCGCTAATTCCAAATTTACGGTGCACCTGTTATCGTTATTCACTAATCAAGCGGAAAAAAGTCGAGTTGGCCGCCGTTATCAGCCCGCATTTTCGTTAAATTACATACTTATTGAATCTGCTGATTATGCATTGTTATATTGTTCATTTGGTTTATAATATTAAGGCAAAATAAATTTAAAAACATTCAGCCCCAATGCTGGCCGGGATGAAGCCCCCCCCCTCCTAAGTACGCTACTGTTTCCATTATTTTTAAGAACTCACAAGAATAACGCATTTTAATGGTGTTAACTAATCAGAATCCCATCTTCATGGTACTAATTCCTTTTATGAAGTTATTCCACCTACTCAAATACTGTAAAAATCACCCATTAGTGAGTTCTTCACATTCTTGTCAATTAACTATTTTGAACTCTTCAGGATGGATACGAATACGGAAGAAGTGGAAACCCTTCGAGAAAAATACTTGAGTCTTGTATAGCTACTCTGGATAAAGCGAAATACGGTCTAACATTTTCAAGTGGTATGGGAGCTGTAACAGGAATCTGTGCACTTCTGAAAGCTGGCGACCACGTTATATGTGGAGAGGACGTTTATGGTGGCACAAACAAGTATAAAAACAATTATTTCTTATAGCTTATTGGCTTCGTGTTGCGAAAATTATAAGTGGTATTTAGAAGATTATAAGTGGGAGTTTATGAAAGAAAAAAAATTTATGGATGAAAGTACATTTTTTTTTTAGAAAATCACGTCTTTTGCCATAAAACCCAGATTTTCTTCACTTTAACTCAACCACCGGTTTGCTACCAACATTAAATTTTTGACAAATGCGGGCAATTTTTTTTTTTTTTTTAAATAACCATGTAGGAACCTCAATAACAACTTAAAGTTTACGAATATTCCAAAATTAAAACTTCTGAAAAATGCTTAACAGTTTTTTGAAACTGTCCAAGTATCCCTAAAACTTTTTTTTTCAATAATAATAGTATATCTAACACTGTCATTCCGATTTAAATTGAACGAGAAATGTAAATGAGAATTTTAAAAAAATAGCTCTTTAAACCCTCTTGCTACGCAATTGAAATTTTATCCTTTGTACCATAACTAGAAAATATTTATAACGGCTTATCAAATTTATTTACATGCTTTTTTTTTTTTTAGTTATTTTTAAATATGTATTTTTGTAGTTACTTCTTGCATATTGGTAAAAATCATGGACTTGAAGTGGATTTTATAGACACAACAGTTATCGAAAAAGTAGAGGCTGCTATCAAACCTAATACAAAGGTATGCATTATTTAAAATCTGTCAATTTAATAGGTAATTGTAATAAATGCTCCCATTCATACCATATTTACAATTTTCGTTCACTCGCTCATTCATACGGTATTTACAAACAGCCCAAAGATCTCAGACAGTTTTTATCTTATTGTCTATCAATTATTTCTTGATGTCGTTAATACGTTTCGTTAATGACTTGGTTTTACAGATGGTTTGGGTAGAAAGCCCCACAAATCCACTATTGAAAATTACCGACATCCCTCAACTTGCGGCAGCAATTAAATACAAGTCAAAGGACATAATATTCGTCGTAGATAATTCATTTTTAACTCCTTACCTTCAGGTAGGCTTTGAATCTGATCATTTATTGAACTAAGCAATTATGAAAATTAGGTTTGTGTGTAACCTATTTTTTTTTAGAAACCTCTCGCGATGGGAGCTGACATCGCTATGTACTCTCTCAGCAAATACATGAACGGGCATTCTGATGTCATCATGGGTGGCATAACGACTAATAACGAAGGCTTATACAAGAGGCTTTATTTGACACAAACCTGTACGAATTTTTTTTTTTTAATATGGGTGTTTGCTATTAATCAGTTTATATATCATTTTAATTTTTTTTAACCATCGGAATTCCAGCAATGGGCATCGTACCTTCGCCTTTCGACTGTTACTTGGTGAACAGAGGTCTGAAGACGTTGGCTGTACGAATGGACAGGCACATCGATAACGCAACCAAAGTTGCCAAGTTCTTGGAGAAACATCCAATGGTAGAAAGGGTTATGTATCCAGGTATGTTTTATTTGTTTCATAATCTGTTTTCCAAACAAATGAGCGTAATCAAATTTCAAATGTTTGAATACCAGAAATGTACTACATGTATTATTGATTCCACGGATCAATGGTTGTTTTAGGTTTGGAATCCCATCCACAGTACCACTTAGCGAAAAAGTTGTGGATCGGATCATCAGGAATGATTTCAATGTACATCAAAGGAGACCTACAAACCAGCAAAACATTTTTGAAATCTTTGAAAATGTTCTTTCTTGCTGTTAGTTTGGGAGGATACGAATCCCTTGCACAGTTGCCGTAAGTAACGAGTGTAATCGTTACACATTTGATCTAAATATAGTATGGCTGAGAAAAATAACTAAATTTTCTTTTAAAATTTTCAGAACATTGATGTCACACGACAGCGTTCCAGCTGAAACGAAGGAGCAGTTAGGCATCACTGACAACCTTGTGAGGCTTTCTGTTGGACTTGAAGCAGTAGCGGATCTTATGAATGATCTCGACCAAGCGCTGAAAATAGCAGCAAAATCTTCCTAGACTGTAACATAGTAAACTCACCTAAAGACTTATATTTTTTAATTCACGTATAACAGTTGATGTAAAAATATATATTGCATTTATGTTATATCACAATGAAATGAACTTACCTGCCCACAAATTGTATTTTTATTTCAAGCGTTTTTATCATTCATACTCCCGTTATCAAGTTCTTAGCTTAGTGTCCTTTCTATCACGACTACGCCGGACTTCTTCTTTGTGACTTGCAAGACTGATGATAGTGCTTGTAAATACACATTGTGGGAAGACAAAGTTTTCGTTGTATTCAGGAGTAACTCACCATTACAGTACTGTTTTTTATATATATTATGTATTAATATATCATTCTATTATTTTTAAGTATTTATTGAACCATGTCTTCCAACCATAATACAATTTCTATTTTAATTTAATATTATTATTATTTAATATTTTAATTTAAAAAGAAAATTGAGGTCATGAAAAACATTTAGGGATTTGTAAACCATAAATATTTGTAAACACTGAACGTCGTTACTTTTTTATAATCTTCAGAATGTTGGAAGTCTATCTACGCATTTATGTACAATGAACCGATAAGGATAGATACAAAAATAATTAATGCTGATTATTTTATGTTATTTTTTAATAATTTGAATGATGAATATATGCTATGGCACTAACAATCATCAGTTTTTAGAAATTTGTATAGTTTTTTGTTATTGAATTATTAAAGTTGTATTCATGGAAACATTGTCTTGTCTTTCAAACATTCTGTATGTATCGTCTTAAAATGCGAAACCCTATTATAATTATTGATTACAATACGCTTTAAAATGATTTATGATCGCAAAACCGAAGGTATAAATAAAAAAATATCTCACATGTTCGTTTTTAACTTTATTATTGTACACGATTTTAAATAATCACTAGTGCTCAAAAATTGTATTTGTAAATATATTCAATATTAAACAAAAATGTATAAATACATTAATATTTTAAAATAAATATAGCACCAATGAAAGAAATATTGAATTAAATATTTAAATTCTTTGTAGCGTATAATTGATTTACACACCAAGCCACAACTTGCGTTGCTAAAAGTGTTGCATTTTATTTATTACTGAGGCCATTAGTTGAAAAATTCATTCTACTACCATTACTTGGCTATACAGCGTGCACTTCATAATGCTTGATGTCCTTTGACTTTAAACAAAAAAAACATAAAATAGATCTGAACAAGTACATTAATTTGTACAAAATTATTAGTGATTATTTGGATGACAGAAAATCATATATAAGTTCGAAAAATATTCAATTTAAAAAGAGACAAATTGTAGGTACACCCCACAATCATCAATGGTAACACCATTTTTTTTAATAGTACTTTGTCCCTGTTTGTTGGCATTATAGCGAACTTTCACATAATACTACTAATTTTTTTACGGAGGCCATGAATTAAAAAAATCATTATGTTCTTGGATTTATAGTCAGTGTCCACATAATAATCCTAAGTATCGATTTAAAAGCTTTACATAAAATGAATTTTTCATGTGCCAATACGTTTTTCAAATGTAAACATTTAACATACCAATTAATAACAAAAAAATTAAAAAAAAAGTGTAAGCGGCCGATTATGGGTGAGAATCGGACAGTGTATTTTAGAAACTACAGTTTGAGTCGAATTATCAAAATCCCCCCCACCCGTTAGGGTTTTATGCTAGATAATAAAAAATCCTATTTTTTAAAAACCACCAAAAAAACGGTTGCAAGTAGCGACGAAATAGGCACAAATATCCTATCGTGGATTTTTTATCGGGCGAACATATGTGCGACTCAGACAACAGTTGAAAAGTGAACGTAGCTCTCCTCGAAAGTTTTTTTTTTTTTACATTTTAACATTTTATTATTCCCCTTGTTTTGCTAATTTTCAAAATTAGTACTTACCAGCCCTCCCCCGACTTAGAATCAGTCCTTATTTAAGGGACTTAGCATGGTTTCCTAATAAAAGTATATATAGTGTAGGCGCTAAAGACTATCGAGTAGAAAATCACTAGTGAGGTCTGTCAATTAATTTGAACACCTGAGACAAGGAACCCAAAAATACACGTGGCCAGTCGGTTTTTTGGCTCCTCCTTTTTGCGTCCCCCTCTCTGCCAAAAAATTAAATTATTGGTTATTAAAAATTTAAATTTTATAAATATTGCCACAAAAAAACTGATGTTACATATATATTTAGTTTAGTTTAGTAAATTTTGACAATCATTTACAACACATCAACATAAAGAAATACAAATTTTTACTTATTTTTTTACAATTGCATTTTAAATTATTTATAAGATTGATTCAGAATCAGAGATTCTGGCAGAAGTGTTGTTTTTACTGTTCACCTTGTATAATGATAGAGAATGCTTAAGGAAGCAAAGATCTTGCCAAGCTAGGTCACTGTTTTTCCCCCGAAGATTTGATAGAACTGCCCGGTATCACTAAAGAATATAAAACAAAAGTGCAAATGAGGAGAATCAAGGCACCAAAACAAATTGAAGGATAGCTATTATTCACAATCCTAACATCGATGAATGAGGTAGCAAGTAGTGAATCAAATACGGAACATCAAGACCAAAACCTTTAATTAAGCTTCACTCGTCATAGGAAACCATAACAACTCCGTTAGTTAGTAGTACAAAATTAAGTACTTTAAAAGCCAAGGAATACTTCAATCTTGGAGGCAATGAATCCAAATTATAGCAATTATCTCATTATAATAAGGAAGAATATTTTGTAAATATTTTTTTACTTCACTAATTATGTGCACAAGGGCAGATGCGGATAAAAAATATTGTTACTTTGAATTTAAATTCATTAATTTATTTTCCCATACTTTGTGATTCTTATTTTTACAGATAACTCATTGAGTCATTGCAGAATATACCTTTTAATTTTTTTCTCTTAGAATATATTCAATTTAAACATCACGACACTACTATCTTTTGTAAATTTATTGACTGCCCTGAGAGAGACATTTATTACTTCGTTTCAAGACAATACTATTGTTTATTGTTTAAATATCTACATGTATATTACTTTTTGTGATTGTAAGGTATGGAATCATCACCAGCTGTCTCCACGTCACGGGAATCCCCGATTACTAGAATCCACGTTTTCCTTACCAGATCTCGGTCACGGATTCCCCTCTTTCACGCACTTGACTGTAGCTATTAAAATGGCCGATGATTCAAGCTAGCTCAACGTATATATTTTCATATATAGTAATAATAATAAAAATCTTTATTACTTTTTAAAACAATCCTCCGGCCAGCTCTGCTGTACGGTGCCCCGCTATTTACTTGACTGACAATACAGCTAAATGTCTCCAATATTTCCAGAATGGGATCATGCGAAAGTGGTCGGACATACCTCTCTCGAGAGGTTACAGAACGCTGACCTGCACCTGTTGCTTGGTGTGCTGTCGGTGGGTGAGTCCATCCGCCGGGAACACATCAAGTTTTTTGACTCGTTGCAGCACCTGACAAACCCAGTGTTCAACACAATGACCCCACACCCCCTCCCGCATCGATGGCAACAGACTGTTGGGGAAAAATTAAGTTAAGATTAGTATGTAAGTTAGTTTCAAGTTTGATCAAAAAGGTGAGCCCCATCTTGCTATTGGATCTATAATTGTATATATATGAAATATGCATGCATACATACTTACAAAACAAATGAGTACATGTAGTATAAAAAACAATTTTTTATTTGTATAACATACTTATAATTAATATCTCTGTATTTTATTAAGAACACTCTTGAGCTCTCTGACATTTATTCAATAATATCCAGAATTAAGGCGTGTTTTGATTAAGATAAGTAAGGGAGTAAACGAAATATTTTCCCCCTTGTTTAAGGGCACATTAAAGCGGTGAAGAGCATTTTGAGATTTACCTCTTGAAGCTATAAAAAAAATATTGAAAAACATGTGCCATATTATTCATCAAAAGAAGATCACATATCCCCCATACTATAATACTTAATAGCATTTAAATTCAATCTCAAACACTATATGATACCTTTAATGAACAATCAAAACTTCTGGTTTGGATTTAATTCGTTCGATATTAATGTGTAAGCGCACAGCAGGGAACTTCACCAGTAAAACAAAAGTACAATAAATTAAAATAATACAAAATAGAAGCCTGAGAATTATTAATAATTACCTGTTCTAAACACAAATCAATAAGTTGCATGAAGAATTCAATATTTTATTCATACCGTAAGTCTTGTATTCCTAATCTGAAATATTTGTTGACAACTACCACATTTATCAAGGACTATCTTATTTATTTAAAGTAATAAATGTATTCTTTTATTTTATTTTACTTTTTCATTTAGTTTTTACCCTACATATAAGGCTTCTGTTCTTAAATATTTCAAGAATCTAATATTGAACTGTGAATAAAGTTGGAGTAAACCACCATTGCATCTTAAATTGGCTACATTTCTTTATATTATGTTTACACATACGCACTACATAATAAACGTACAGTAAAAACTCTCTGAAAATAAAGTTTAAATTTGCTAAACATTGATGCATTTCACAATCATTTATTAACAGTTAAATAAACACACACATACTTTTGTTTGTTTGTTTCTTGGCATTGTGGGCATCATTGAGATCATTGATGCCGGAATTTGTAAGTTCTAATCCCTGATTTTGGTTTTGAACTATAGCGAACTTCCGAGAACACAGCAGAGATATTTTTGCAAATTTTGTTGAGTAACTGAGAAAAAATAATAAAGTGGCCTTTAAATTTTACTACATCCTCATCTTTACCCCCCCCCCATTCCTAAGTGTTGACATTAGAGACATACTGCTTCGTAAATTAAGAAAAACATTTTTTAAAACATAATCCTCCTTTTCTTTACCCCTTCCAAGTATTTTTCGAAAAATATGTCCATATTCGGACCTCGAAACAAATCGAAATATTTAAATTCTAAACTAGGAAACGATAATAATAGTGAATAAATATTGCAAAAATGTAATAAGAATTAAGAAATATTTATTTATAATTTTTTTTATGAGATAGTTCTCAGAATTAAACATGTCCTTTACAATGGATAGGAAAAAGGGCTGCTCAATAAATTTAAAACGTTAGGCAATGACTAAGTTATTTCTTAATTACCGATCAATAATTACAAATTAGCAATAAGTAATAATTGGTGGTAGTAAAGCTACTATTACTTACCAAAAAAAAGGTTTCCATGAAGTTGAATTAAATATTAAAAATAAAAATCTTGAGTTTCTGGTTAATAAAATGTAAAACCCAAATAACCGACTTGAGTGGTATATAATTATTATCTAATCATATATTAAAATAAATACTGAGTAAAATATTAATAAATGGTGTTAGTTATCTTAATCGTTAATCATTATTGCAGCCTGAAACAAAAAATTTTTTTTGTGTAACATTTAAATTTTTTTATATCCTTTATAAATCTACAGTCTAAAAGCTCTTGGAAACGTAGAACTCTATCTATAAAATAACTCGATTTTCAGGAATATTCCGCTAATGAAAAATAAAATAAAAAGAAATAGAATGGACTCATAATTGGTAGATACAACCCTCCCTCTCTAGTAACATGAGATGTTCCAAAACAAAATGGCTGATGAGTCAAAATGGAAACTGTGAATCTGTATGAAATACGACGTTCTGATTGGTCGAAACAAGGGGATAACCGACCGCTAGACATAAGTCATCATCGCCTGCGTCAGACCCCTCGCAATTCTTCTCTTTATAAAGGACTTGAGTTGTTATCTGCAATTCATTCCCAGACAGTCAGTCTACCTTGTTGGTGTCAGTGTCCACAGTATTACTGGATACGTTTCTTACATTTATCTATCAGGTGAATTAAATACACACACTTATATATCGTTTTGTTTGCTAGGATTTTATGGAACACTTAGATAATTTTTTAGAAAGTTATAAGCAAGCTGGAAAAATTTCTTTCCGGTTCCAAAAATGGACTTTAATAATAATTCATAGCCAATATTTCTTACAATTAGTATTCATTGATCATTTCCGTATATAGCTAATGTTACTTCATGGTTTTTGAGAAGTCTTCAGGTTCGTAAGGTAAAATATTATTTATTTCTTAATTTTTGGTTGTATTGTGCGTTGGTTTAAGTTAATTATGATACTACCTGGGTTTGCGAAACACTCAAGTCTTTCCGAGATAAAAAGTATTCATTCAGCCATAATCATCTCCTACTTCATAAAAAAGATACCGGATGAATTTTGACTGGTAAATCGATCAGAAGTAAAGACACGCCTACTTTGTGTTGGTTCATTGTGAAGTAGCACTTTTATTATGTCCTTAATTTTCCAGTAGCCTTTTCTAATGTGCTACGGTAGCAACATTTACTGTTTTCAAATTAAGATCAGCATCCTTCATTAGCAATCCACCTGTGACAACTGTTATGTTTTATTGTTACAGAGATGAAGGACATCAGCAACGGAGTGACCACGAACGGAGCTGTGAACGGAGAAGGTACCTTCCACAAAATCCCCGACTTCCACTTCAGCACACGAGCTATCCACGTCGGACAGAGCCCGGATCAATGGGAGTCTGGAATAGTAGTTCCACCTATTCACTTGGGGTCTACATTTAAACAAGACGAACCCAAAGTGTCTACGGTGAGTAAAATTTTTATTAATGATTTGATGTCTTATGAATTTAATGGCCGATGACTATGTGGTCCTACATCTTATATCATAATTTCGTGTTTTTATGCCAAAGTTCCTAAATGCGGTCTACTTGATGAAAACTCAAATCCCAACATTTATTATTAAATTGCATTTTTCTCATTCTTGTTAATAACCAGGTTCTTTACTCTTCCAGGGATTCTTGTATGGCAGGTGTGGCAACCCGTCAAGGAATATCCTAGAGACGAGCATAGCCAGTCTGGATAAGGCAAAATACGGTCTAACATTTTCATCCGGTCTTGGAGCTGTAACAGGAATCTGTGCACTTCTGATAGCTGGTGACCATGTCATATGTGGAGACGATGTTTATGGTGGCACAAACAGGTACAACAACAACAACAACCACTTTTAAATTGTTTTTAAGTAGCATCCTTAAAATATAAGTTATAACCAGCTGTTTCTTTTTATTTACACCTATCCAAATGTTTGGTATTTTTTAAAGATATATATTTTTTATAAGCTACTATAATTACATATCCACCTGCTTTTTTATTTCAGTTACTTTCGGAATATTGCTTCAAATCATGGCCTCGAGGTTGATTTCATAGACACAACGGTTATAGAAAAAGTAGAGAATGCTATCAAACCTAATACAAAAGTATGCATTATTTGCCTTTCCATAATAATATTTCAATACAATTTACACCACTTACATTTTTTTTCTTTTATAATTATTAATGTTTGGTTGATGACTTGGTTTTACAGATGGTTTGGGTAGAAAGCCCCACAAATCCACTATTGAAAATTACCGACATTCCCCAACTTGCAGCAGGAATCAAATACAAGTCCAAGGACATAATATTCGTTGTAGATAATACATTTTTAACTCCCTATCTGCAGGTGTGCATTGAATTTCTTTTTTTTTTTGCTGGTTTGGTTCATCAAATATATATATCTTATTTTTACGTATTTTATTATAGAAACCCCTTGCAATGGGAGCTGATATCGCTATGTATTCTCTTACTAAATACATGAATGGTCATTCTGATGTCATTATGGGTGGCCTAACGACTAATAATGAAGAACTATACAACAGACTGTATTTCATACAAACCTGTAAGTATTTTCATATTGGAAAATCCGTTTTCATCAACTTATTTCTGAATTATAACTGTTATTTTTATTTTTATTTTCAGCCATGGGCATCGTACCTTCACCTTTTGACTGTTACTTGGTGAACAGAGGTCTGAAGACGTTGGCTGTTCGAATGGACAGGCATACCGAAAACGCAACAAAACTTGCGAAGTTTCTAGAGAAACATTCTTTAGTAGAGAGGGTTATCTATCCAGGTATATTTAATTTTATTTCTCAAGGACATTTGTGGAATCAGTTTTAATTCGATTTTTTTAATGTTTCGTTAGAAAAAAATTGTAATGCATTATCAATGTTGGTTTTAGGTCTGGAATCCCACCCACAGTACCACTTAGCTAAACATTTGTGGCTCGGATCATCAGGAATGATTTCAATGTACATCAAAGGAGACCTACAAACCAGCAAAGCATTTTTGAAATCCTTAAAATTATTCACTCTTGCTGTTAGCTTAGGAGGTTTTGAATCCCTCGCACAATTGCCGTGAGTACAGACTATTATGAATAATTATTAATACATCATGCCCTCACGATTTTTTTCTTATTTTCATTTTAATATCTTTAGAACTTTGATGACACACGGCAACGTTCCAGCTGACATGAAGGAGCAGTTAGGCATCACTGACAACCTCGTGAGGCTTTCTGTTGGACTTGAATCAGTGACGGATCTTATGAACGATCTCGACCAATCCCTTAAAATAGCGGCAAAATCTTCCTAAACCTAAACTGTTTTTCTCTACTTTACGAATTTTATTTATTTTTTATATTACTGATGTGAATGTATTTATGTTATTTATTTCTTATTGAAATGGAGCATTTTGGAAATGTCTAATTTTTAGTATTTATTTATTTAATTTTAATTGAATATATCATTTACTCTAATTACTGTACGCCTATAAGTCTGCAATAAGAAAACCTTTTTTTTGACAGAAGTTTATTAATTGTGTGATAAATATTTACTTCATGCAAAATGTTGTCTTGTCATTCAGATTACATATCAGAATACACATTCAAATTTAAAGGCATACAAAATTATTTGTCATGACTTAGTTTTAATTTTGTTGTGGTTGTGAGACCAAAGATCGTACAGATATCATAATGAAATCGTACATTTTGAAAATATCTAATTTTAAGTATTTATTCAGTTAATTATAATTGCTTTTCTCATTTGCATCATTACATTGTATAATTACTGTATTCCTAAAAGACTGCTATAAGAAAACCTATTATTTTTAGAATATTAATAATTTCTTGATTAATATTGACCAATATGATATTGAAGCTATAGATCTATTTGTTCAGCCAGTTTTTGTATGCTATTTGATTAGTTTGAAATTGTTTATATATTTGTTGCCGATTTATGTTTTCTAGCATTATCTAAAATTTCGAACATAGAATTCTTCATGTTTTGTGGAGCAAAACGTAACGGTGTTATAATAGTTAGTGACTATTGGATCCAATATTGATTGTTTTAAGAAAACAAAATATTTTTGTATCTAAAACTGTATTAAAATATATGGTAACATTATCATTAAAGAGATTGATAGAATTAAAATATCGAATTTATTCTTTCTCCTAATTCAGTTATAAGTTATGTATTTGTATTTTACCTTATACTTCCAAATATCGATACCTTTTCAAGGATCATATAAAATTACATATCAATATATTTTCATGAATTGAGTAAAAGTATCAATACATTCCAAGAAAACTCACATTAGCGTGGTATCTATTATTGAAACTTCTTTATTGTGATAAAATTACAACCTGCCTCATTGGGAAATAAGTAATTTTTATTCACTCGGTTAATCGTACAGTATTTACAAACAGCCCAGAAACCTTCCGATCATACAATACAGATATCGTTGCCTAGAAGCACTATCAATGCTAAACGATAACCTGAGTATCCAAACAACCTCATCTGAAGGGCATTATTTAGATCAACAATGAATTAAGGAAAAGTTGAAAAAAACATCGCGTCAAAGAATATCCTACAACTTTTAAGATGACATAGTTTTAATTTTGTTGTGGTTGTGAGACCAAAGATCGTACAGATACACCAATTAAGGTTAGACTGCATATTTTATATGTATATTAGTTCTCTATGCTGGTCTTTCATTTTATAATCTCTGCGTTACTGTGATCGAACATAACATTGCTATAATTGATTGTGAGTATTAGATCCAAGAGGTTCAAGTAATCGAAATTTTCTTGTAACTAATACTTTATCTTTCCGCCCTCCTCCGGTAAGGAGCAGGCCTAAAGCTTCTCTCCAGATGGAGACAAAGATTTTTTTTAAGAGGGGGACCACTCAGACCTCGTACCTCACCATCAGCTTACCCGCGAGGGTAAACCGAACGTTCATCGATGACCTGACGATTCTTAAAGAGAACTGTCAGATCTTCCTCACGCTCAGGAGAGGACGCTGTCGATCGTCATCGTGGTTTTGAGTTACCCGACGATTACCGCCGAGTTGAAGATCAACATACTACAGAAATGATCCTGTAAAAGGCGATCTAACAGAAATATTGCCCCTGTAAATTCTTCAGCTCCCAGCAGCTCTATGGAAGAAATACCATCACAACCCATTACGTCAACAAACAACAACTCATGAGTCTCCATTTTTCACGACCAATAGTTATAAGGTGTTGAAAAATATTGAAGTAAAGGACATGGACATACACAAACACCCACACAGCCCAAGCCACCAGTGATATTCGTACGTAGCATTAGTAATTTTAAATTACTATGTACCCAACTGAATAAAATTGTAGGTACAGGCAAAAACACTTGCCTCAATTGGTCCCGGGACACAAAAGTTTCTCCAGACACTCCCGGCACATACCGAACAATAATCAAATACTTAGATGAAACTAAGGCCGACTTCCATACCTACCAATTAAAGCAGGAACGATCACTACGGGTGGTGATTAGAAACCTGCAACCCACTACACCAGTGGACGAGATAGAGAAGGAGCTCTTAAGCCTAGGATATAAGGTTAGCCAAATTACGAATGTGGCCCGTGAGGAAAGGCAAGAAAATGAAGCAAGCATCAAGACACCTGTCGGTAATGGTGGACGATTGTCGGAGGTCAACAATTGTCGGGGGGCGTCACTAGGGGAGTGCCTGATCACTCTAGCCCTGGTGACAAGTGCGGATTGTTGTAGTTAATAACATGGACCTTGTTCCATGTAGGCATTAATATCTGACTCCATTTATTGATAGGGATGTGTTCCGACAAGACACTGTGTTCAGGATGAGGCTCAGAGGTTCATAAAGAATAAGACTAGTTTTCAGAATTCGAGCGAGAGATCGGCAGAGGTCTGCTAGAGGCTGTGAGGCAAAGTGCCGTCGTAGATGTGTGGCATAGAGAGAGTAGATTAGCGGAAGGCTGAGTGGGCTTACTCCCAGGGCCCGGGAGGATCGCGACTTTCGAGATGCAGAGACTGGAGAAGAGTGAAGAGTGAGCCTACCAGGGCCAAGTGGCCCTGGTGTAAAGTCAAGTAGTGTGGCTGTGGAGACTAAGAAACAGAGTGTGTTTTTCAGGGCGAAAACTTCTGATATAAATATTGTACCCCCTCCCTCGTGGAAGGCGGAGTCTGTCTGCAGCTGGTCTGTTTTATTATCCCGTTGGTCCAAAAGGGTGTGCTTTATGATGTCACACCTCCCAAGCTACGTGATGTAAACTGTCTCTGGCATGATTTTATGACCACGGGACGTGACTGCAGGTCTATTTTAAGGGGCGGTGAGGCCTACCCTAGGTTTTATTGCTGTACCCTCGATGTTACTTGTCTACCTCTGCCGATCCCTCTATGATTTATTACAAGAAGTTTACACAGATTTGCATTTCTATTATAATACATTATGAACCAGAGTGTAGGGTAATTTACATATATTTAGCTCTTCGCTACAACACCAATGCCCTTATTCTTCGTGGATCTAGAGCGGCCTGGAGAGGAAAACATCTACGAGGTAACCCACTTGTATTACACAAGAGTACAGGTCGAAATGTCTTACCCGAAACGCGATATAGTACAATGCCAGGCATATGAGCACATAAAATCAGACTGCTACCACCCTCCCAGGTGTGTAAAGTGCAGAGGGCAGCACAAAAGTGAATTGTGCAAGAAGCCTCTAAAATCACCTGCTCTATGCGTGCTCTGTCTGCAAGGCCACCTGGCAAACTATGAAGGCTGTTAGGCTTACAGAATTCTGATGTCCAGGAGTGAACAACGTCGTCCGCCGGAAGAAGAAAAGCCAGCCACAGGTAGCCCAAGAAGCGCCCCCGCCAAAAGTTTGAGGCCTTCAGTCTCTTTTGCTGATGACGTTCGGAACATAGAGCAGTCACCGGCATTGCCTACTCCTCCTCCGCAAGCTTTTCTTCCCCAGCACTCCGTTCATCCCAGCAACCAGCAAACTGAATCCCATCCTCAACCACACATCTCGCATCTTCCTCCACCTTCAAGCTCCTCAGACCTTACTAGTCTATTAACGTCATTCCTTTCAGAGTTCAGAACCCTAATTACCCCTCTCTTTTCACTTATTACAAATCTTGTCACCTACCTCATCCCCATGAAACAAAACCCGTAAGTAGATCCTTCCAACTCCATATCCATTCTCCTTTGGAATGCGAATGGTGTTCTAACCCACACTAACGAACTGACAGCACTACTTCATGACAAGAACATCCACGTAGCTCTCATTACTGAAACAAGACTTACGACTAAGCAACCTTTTATAGTTCAACATTACCACACTTATTGAACTGATCACCCAGATGGAAGAGCACATGCAGGCACCGCTGTCATTGTCCATAACTCCATTTCCCATCACATAGTTCCTTTGGTAGCACACGATTTCCTTTAGTCCACCGCAGTGTCAATCAGCACTTTCACTTTTCCCCTTACTCTAGTATCTGTGTACTGCCCTCTCAATAAATCCATTTCTGATTCCCAATTCATCTCCTTTCTAGACTCCATCGGTCATCGTTTCCTTGTTGGTGGGGAGTTTAACGCAAAGCATCATCATTGGGGCTCAAGATCCACAAATACACGAGGACATGCTTTGCTGTCTGCACTCACACGGAAACATTGCTCCACTTTCACCAGATACTTACAGACTCTGTATACCTCAAAGTACCCCTGAAAACATCCCAAGACCGGGATAAGGCAGTGCATTCCTTCACTACTCTGATCCAGAGGTCGGCCTGGGAGCCATCGTCACCCCACCGTCTTCTAAAAAATCACAATCAAATCCTTTACCTCAGTATCTCATAGACCTAATCCAATCAAAACGCCACTCGAGAACAGTGTGGCAAAGATCCCGACATCCGGCAAAGATGTGTGGCAAAGATCCCGTGGTACGACGACCAGTAATGCCATCGATCAGCTGGCGGTTCTGAAGATCTACCAGTAGATGATAATGAGCCAGGATTGGCTGCTGAACTTCTGCCATTATAAAGTTCCATTTAAAGATCCGCTCCAGGCCTAGGTCGAGGTCCCTGTTCTAACGTATATACGTTGGAATGGAGCTGCCGTTAGCGGCGGAGAGTTGGTAGTCGGAGGGTATAGCCTTTTTTTTTTTTGGGTGGGGGAAGTACAGAGCTAGCTGCTCCCGTATTTACCAGGTAATGCTGCCACGTGCGGACGTCTGTCACGAATAGGCGGCAAAAGGTTATGCCTGCCATGAGTACCGCTCTGACCATGGCGACATTTAGGTTCCCCGCCGGTGTGGTAGCGTCATCAACCCACCTACAGAGCCTGCGGCATCGATGTGCATCCTTACCGAATCTGTCGTGGTAGAAGCAAAAGCCTTTACTATTAGACTCGGTAGTTGGTCTTGGTCGCTGGTATCGCCGAGCGGACCTGTTTTCTTTTCGTCTGCTCATTGAATTGGCCAGCACGGTCACTTGTTGGGTGAGCTGTGCGATGGTTGTTTGGCAGTCACAGCTGGAGCGTGGCAGGCTGGCCTTGGGAGTTGACGCTGACTGGACTGCATGGATTGCGGTGCCTGAACTTAAGTCTATGATTTTGTCCGCTATTGTTGTCAGTCTCGACCATTTCTCCTCGCAGTACGATGCCAGTATGTTGCTGACCCTGTCTGGCAAGGCGCGTAGCCAGAGTGAGCGAATGACGTCCTCAGAGGTCGTGGGTCCTGCCAGTGCCTACATTTGACGCAGAAGATGTGACGGTTTCTGATCTCCGAGGTGTGTCTCTTCCAATAACCGGATCAGTCGTATGTGTATTGCTTTGGCTGTATGTTTCGATAAGACGAGCCTTTAAGTCTACGTAGGGACTATCGCTTGGAGAATACGCTAGGTCTGCGACCTGTGTTAGTACCCTGAACGGAAGCGGAACGTAAATATGCTCCAATTTGGCTTTAGACGAAGAGATCTGGCTCGTTGAAAAAATATTTTCGACCTGCAGGAACCATAGTCTTGGGTCTTCTTCGTGAAACCCTGGCAGTTTGCACGTCCAAGAAATGGCGTGTACGGTTGCACAGCCTGCTTCGTCGGACGGGGCTGATGGGTTGGCCATCATAAAAAAAGATTTCTTCTATCTTCTCGATCACGTCGGGGTCACCAGTTTCGGGTTGTCACTAGGGGAGTGCCTAATCACCCTAGCCCTGGTGACAAGTGCGGATTGTTCAAGTTTATTACCTGGACAATCGTTCCATGTCGGTGTTTATATCTGACTCCATTTCTGATAGGTGTGCTCCCCGACAATGCACTATGTTCAAGAGAAGAGGTACAGAGGTTTCATAAAGAATAAGTCAATTTTCAAAGTTCGAACAGAAGCAAAGTATCACTGAGTAAAGTTCGCGGAAGACTGGTTTTCAGGGGCTCGGCGCCCACGTTTAGTAGAAAATGTTAAAAACCCATTTGATAATTTGGGAGTTCTTGCAGTCCATATCATACCATTCTCTTTTATTCATTTTGATTTGAAATCAACTTTTTTTGTGTTGTTGTTCTGAAGTAGCAGTAGGCTTCTAATGCTCTGTCTGGCTTTACCCGGTTTTGTATTTTCGAAAGTCAAGCACTTAATTACACGTATATTTTTTTTATTTATGTCTTAGATTATGAAGAAGATTAAGATTAAGAAGATAGAAGAAATATTTTCTTATGATGGCCGACCCATCAGCCCCGTCCGACGAAGCAGGCTGTGCAACCGTACACGCCATTTCTCGGACGTGCAAACTGCCAGGGTTTCACGAAGAAGACCCAAGACTATGGTTCCTGCAGGTCGAAAATATTTTTTCAACGAGCCAGATCTCTTCGTCTAAAGCCAAATCGGAGCATATTTACGTTCAGCTTCCGTTCAGGGTACTAACACAGGTCGCAGACCTAGCGTATTCTCCAAGCGATAGTTTCTACGAAGACTCAAAAGGCTCGTCTTATCGAAACATACAGCCAGAGCCACTACAGACGACTGATCCGGTTATTGGAAGAGATATGCTTTATTGTTTTTAACCATATACGTAAAGTATATAGAATCTGATTATATTAAGAAATAATGTATCCGTTATACATATACCCGTTTTTCCTTACATCGTATATCCTAGTTTTTATTACAAGCTGTAATAGTCTATTTTCCACATGCTTGAATCATCGGCTTTTGTAAAGTTTACAGTCTGGCGGTAAGAAAAATGCTAAGAGATAACTGGAGTATCCAAACCACCCCATCTGAAGGGCATTATTTAGATCAACAATGAATTATGGAAGAGTTAAAAAAGAACATTGCGTCCAAGAATACACTACAACTTCTAAAATGATATCCATTTTCAGAATAACTACTGAGGCCCTTAAAAACATCTCATTGGGTAGAAACCTAGAGGAATTTGGAGGGCTTCCTCTAATGTATAGAAGGCAAATACTGACCCTCACTTCTTATGCAAAATCCATTATTTGATCTGAATGATTCTTTCATAGTAACCCTAGGCTCCACCATAGGTAGACTATCACTACCTTCCCGAACCCACCCGCCTCCTTTAGGCATCCCACAACCCATATTCTTCTCATACATCCTTCAAACTGGGCTCCCCTTAGTAAAAGGCACCCATCAATCCAAAATAATTTTCCACGTCCTATTTTTATAAGTTTGAAAGCTATGAGAAAGAAAAAAAAAATCGGATTCACTTCATATCTGATATATAAGTGTATTGATACGCGAGTAAGTATCT
The DNA here is from genome assembly GCA_930367205.1 of Acanthosoma haemorrhoidale. NCBI lineage: Eukaryota > Metazoa > Arthropoda > Insecta > Hemiptera > Acanthosomatidae > Acanthosoma > Acanthosoma haemorrhoidale. The sequence continues at coordinate 54,119,168 of OV884014.1, forward strand.
GTCTATTTAAATAAAAACTCCGCGATACGCGTAGCATTGCAATTCAAAACGTTTAAACAGACAACAGATAATCACCACGTACCTGAATGAACGTAGAGTCTCTTATAATAAGTATAATAATAAAAGTCTAATAATAAATTCCAATGTAAACATCGCAAACTCCTTCACTTATTGGACTTCATCGACTCACCTGAAAGATACATTAATCACTTCGACTTAAGACAATACTAATATTTATTTTCTATATGTGGGCATAACTTTTTGTGACTGTAAGATATGGAATCATTACCAGCTGTCTCCACGTCACGGAAGTCCCCAGTTGCAAGAATCCACGTTTTCCTTGCCAGAACTCTGTCACGGATTCCCCTCTTCCAGTCACTTTACTGTAGCTATTAAAATGGCCGATGATTCAGGTTGGTATATCGTATATATGATACCTTTCATGAACAATCAAAACTTCTGGTTTGGTGATATTTTTAATTCGTTTGATATTAATATGTAAGGGCACAGCAGGGAACTTGGCCAGTAAAACAAAAATACAGTAAATTAAAATTGTACAAAATAGAAGCCTGAGAATTATTAATAATTACCCGTGCTACACACAAATCTATAAGCTGCATGAAGAATTCAATATTCTAATCATACAGCAAGTCTTGTATTCCTAAATGTATTGACAGCTGCCTTTATTCAACAAAACTGCTGTTGTCCCCGTAGTTAAATGTTAAATGTTAATGGGGTAACAAGCATTCTGAAATTCTTTACGTCTTAAAGCTTGAAAAAACATGAGCTATACTATTCTTCAACCGTTGATCATATATTCATAATACTATAATACTTAAAAGCGACACAATTTCATTCTTAAACACCTTACGATACCTAGGTGGTACACCTGGATAAGGAAATTACTCTTACTAAACATCTAAAATAAAAAGCTGGAAAACCACCTGTAGCACTGTATAAAATACACCCATACTTTAATAAACTTTTTTTGGATTTATTTCGTCCAAAATTAATGGATAGGTTTTCTAGTAACCGGTAAAAGAAACATACAAAATATTCATAATAAATGCGTGAAAATCATTAATAATTACCTGTACAAAAGATGAATCAATAAGATGCATAAAGTATATAACTAAGTATACAATAACAATAAGTATCAACAATAAGACGCAGTTATTTATTCGGAACTGAAAAATGTGTTGACAACTGCCCTAATTCTATAAATCCCACTGGTAAAAGCAATAGGAAATTACCTTAAATTCACGTCCAAAACATACATCCATAAGAAAAAAACATATTGTTTTACAATGAAATTATTGTATTATTTCGTTTTCTCATATCAATAATTTCTTAATTATAGTTGACTTCTTACCTAACATAGAAGGTTCCTGTTCTTAACTATTTGAAGAATGTAATATTGAACTGTGAATTGTGATAAACCACCACATTGGATGTTATACTGGGTACATATATTATGTGATTAAGTTTTATTTATTATTTTAAAAAATCCCTGAAAATAAAGTTTTGAAAGTTAAAAAAATGAAACGATATAATTTATACCAAGTAGGATTTCACAATCACTTATTAACAATGTACCAAATTCTTGTATTTTTTTACAACAGAGATATTTTCACAAATATTGTTGACTAGACGAGAAAAAAAAATCTAGCCCCGCTCGGATTTTACACTTACCTCTTCATTATCACCACTATTACTATTTGTTGATGGATTTGCTCTAAATTGCGGTTTAGCAAATTGCGTAAAACATTATACTAATCACAACCATGTTTACTTTATCCGTTCATAACCCTTCCCAATTGCTAAATGGACATAAATATTACACGAAGGAAATAAGTTCATTTGTACTTTATAATATATCGCACAATTAAGAGTTCGCTACTCAAAAAATTATAAACATTTCGTAATTAGTCGGTAATTTCATAATCATTGCTTAACAATATTAATTAATTAATTGGTAATTACCATATATAATTTTTTGTAAGTACTAGTAGTTAAAAATGTTGTTGATTATGGCACAAAATTATATGTATGGACGTACTGGTAAATAAAATGAAATTCTTATTTGAGCATTAGTTATTTGAAGTTTTACTGATTACAAGCATATAATTTATTAAAGTAAATCCTGAATAACATATTACTTAATTTTCATAAGGATGGTTTTAATAAATCTTTGTCGTTGGGTCATCAAGTACCCTTATGTAAAATTGTGTTTAATTATTAATTTTTTTGTATCCTTTACAAATAAATATGTTTCATGGTCAAGAAGGTTTGTAAGATGAAAACAAATGGTTTCGAACATAGCTCTAGACTTGCCTATGAACTACACTCTGTGTTCACATAAATTACCCTAAAACAGCATGGCTGATGAATCAAAATGAAAACTGTGAATCTGTTTGAAACGAATGCGAATTTCTGATTGGTCGAACCAAGGGGAATACCAACTGCTAGACATGTCACCTTCGGCTGCGTCAGACCCCTCCCGATTCTTCCCTTTATAAAGAACTGGAGTTGTTGTCTGCAATTCATTCATTTACAGTCAGTGTAGCTTATTGGTGTCAGTGCCTGCAGTGTTACTGGATATACTCTTCGAACATTTATTTATCAAGTGAGTAAAATAAACATAAATACAATTTTATTTACATTAGTGACTGCAATATTTTAGTGGTTGAATAAATATGACAATTTGATTGTATATTCTAGAGTAGTTACCATTATTTTCGCTTATAATAGAAAAATAAGATGTGATTGTACGGAACTTCTAGATGTACATTCATAAAATTATAAGTACTATAGAAAATTTAATTGCAGGTTCCAAAATTTATTATATACCATACATAAAACCAATATAAACAGTTATCATAACACAATTATCTTTGAGGCTTTTAAGCAAATACACCTTCCCCCACATTTCTACAAATATTTGTTTTCGCGTATCTATAAAATGTGGCTAAGGTAAATAATTGTTTAGCGTTCTCTAGTACTATAAATAAATAGGGGTTAGCTTGCATTAATGTCCACCTGTTAAAATTTATAAATTTACGTATCTTTCGTACTTTCTAACTTAGGAAACGTGACTTCAAAACTTATATTCTAAATATATGCTATTCTTCAATCGATGAAAATTGAAATGTACAGGCCCTACAATGACGATTTGCTACCAAGGAAACATTTTATTGACGGTTTTAATTTTAATTTTTTTTTTTTTTTGAAAAACGACTCAACATATGAAGTAATCATTAACAAAATTGTTACTTAGTGTTATTATATCAAGGTTTTTTTTTCTAATTGTGCAGATGTTGCCTGACGATGAACTAGTGTCAGTCCAAAACAAACAATTAACAAATGTTAATTAAATTTTTAAATGAACAAAGAGGTACAATCGGGTCTATTTATCACATATTTGATAAAACAGTTATTACACCAGACCAATTTTGTGTAGAACATAGAGCATCAGACATGCCTGCCTCGTGTTGATTCGCCGTTAAGAACCACTTATATACGATTCTTAATTTTCTTGCAGCCTTTTCTAATGTGCTAACCTAGCAATATTTACCGTTGTCCAATTGAGTGTGGTTCCCTTAATAAGCTATATGTGATAACTTTTGTTGTTACAGAGATGAAAGACATCAGCAACGGAGTGACCACGAACGGAGCTGTGAACGGAGAAGGTACCTTCCACAAAATCCCCGACTTCCACTTCAGCACACGAGCTATCCACGTCGGACAGAGCCCGGATCAATGGGAGTCTGGAATAGTAGTTCCACCTATTCACTTAGGGTCTACATTTAAACAAGACGAACCCAAAGTGTCTACGGTGAGTAAAATTGGTTGTTACCATAAATGTAACTGATTTCAGAACATTAGTAAAGTGCTCCAGTCCAAGGAATATGTAATTACCGCTTTTTATTAATGTTTTTGATGTCTTATGAATTTAATGGCCGATGACTATGTGGTCCTACATCTTATATCATAATTTCGTGTTTTTATGCCAAAGTTCCTAAATGCGGTCTACTTGATGAAAACTCAAATCCCAACATTTATTATTAAATTGTATATTTCTCATTCTTGTTAATAACCAGGTTCTTTACTCTTCCAGGGATTCTTGTATGGCAGGTGTGGCAACCCGTCAAGGAATATCCTGGAGACGAGCATAGCCAGTCTGGATAAGGCAAAATACGGCCTAACATTTTCATCCGGTCTTGGAGCTGTAACAGGAATCTGTGCACTTCTGAAAGCTGGTGACCATGTCATATGTGGAGACGATGTTTATGGTGGCACAAACAGGTACAACAACAACAACAACCACTTTTAAATTGTTTTTAAGTAGCATCCTTAAAATATAAGTTATAACCAGCTGTTTCTTTTTATTTACACCTATCCAAATGTTTGGTATTTTTTAAAGTAATATATTATTTATAAGCTACTATAATTACATATCCACCTGCTTTTTTATTTCAGTTACTTTCGGAATATTGCTTCAAATCATGGCCTCGAGGTTGATTTCATAGACACAACGGTTATAGAAAAAGTAGAGAATGCTATCAAACCTAATACAAAAGTATGCATTATTTGCCTTTCCATAATAATATTTCAATACAATTTACACCACTTACATTTTTTTTCTTTTATAATTATTAATGTTTGGTTGATGACTTGGTTTTACAGATGGTTTGGGTAGAAAGCCCCACAAATCCACTATTGAAAATTACCGACATTCCCCAACTTGCAGCAGGAATCAAATACAAGTCCAAGGACATAATATTCGTTGTAGATAATACATTTTTAACTCCCTATCTGCAGGTGTGCATTGAATTTCTTTTTTTTTTTGCTGGTTTGGTTCATCAAATATATATATCTTATTTTTACGTATTTTATTATAGAAACCCCTTGCAATGGGAGCTGATATCGCTATGTATTCTCTTACTAAATACATGAATGGTCATTCTGATGTCATTATGGGTGGCCTAACGACTAATAATGAAGAACTATACAACAGACTGTATTTCATACAAACCTGTAAGTATTTTCATATTGGAAAATCCGTTTTCATCAACTTATTTCTGAATTATAACTGTTATTTTTATTTTTATTTTCAGCCATGGGCATCGTACCTTCACCTTTTGACTGTTACTTGGTGAACAGAGGTCTGAAGACGTTGGCTGTTCGAATGGACAGGCATACCGAAAACGCAACAAAACTTGCGAAGTTTCTAGAGAAACATTCTTTAGTAGAGAGGGTTATCTATCCAGGTATATTTAATTTTATTTCTCAAGGACATTTGTGGAATCAGTTTTAATTCGATTTTTTTAATGTTTCGTTAGAAAAAAATTGTAATGCATTATCAATGTTGGTTTTAGGTCTGGAATCCCACTCACAGTACCACTTAGCTAAACATTTGTGGCTCGGATCATCAGGAATGATTTCAATGTACATCAAAGGAGACCTACAAACCAGCAAAGCATTTTTGAAATCCTTAAAATTATTCACTCTTGCTGTTAGCTTAGGAGGTTTTGAATCCCTCGCACAATTGCCGTGAGTACAGACTATTATGAATAATTATTAATGCATCAAGCCCTCACGATTTTTTTCTTATTTTCATTTTAATATGTTTAGAACTTTGATGACACACGGCAACGTTCCAGCTGACATGAAGGAGCAGTTAGGCATCACTCACAACCTTGTGAGGCTTTCTGTTGGACTTGAATCAGTGACGGATCTTATGAACGATCTCGACCAATCCCTTAAAATAGCGGCAAAATCTTCCTAAACCTAAACTGTTTTTCTCTACTTTACGACTTTTATTTATTTTTTATATTACTGATGTGAATGTATTTATGTTATTTATTTCTTATTGAAATGGAGCATTTTGGAAATGTCTAATTTTAAGTATTTATTTATTTAATTTTAATTGAATATATCATTACTCTAATTACTGCCCGCCTATAAGTCTGCAATAAGAAATCCTTTTTTTTGACAGAAGTTTATTAATTTTTTGATAAATATTTACTTAATGGAAAATGTTGTCTTGTCATTCAAATTACATATCAGAATACACATTCAAATTTAAAGGCATACAAAATTATTTGTCATGACTTAGTTTTAATTTTGTTGTGGTTGTGAGACCAAAGATCGTACAGATATCATAATGAAATCGTACATTTTGAAACTGTCTAACTTTAAGTATTTATTCAGTTAATTATAATTGCTTTTCTCATTTGCATCAAAACATTGTATAATTACAGTGTTCCTAAAAGACTGCTATAAGAAAACCTATTATTTTTAGAATATTAATAATTTCTTTATTAATATTGACCAATATGATATTGAAGCTATAGATCTATTTGTTCAGCCAGTTTTTGTATGCTATTTGATTAGTTTGAAATTTTTTATATATTTGTAGCCGATTTATGTTTTCTAGCATTATCTAAAATTTTGAGCATAGAATTCTTCATGTTTTGTGGAGCCAAACGTAACGTTGTTATAATAGTTAGTGACTATTGGATCCAATATTGATTGTTTTAAGAAAACTAAATATTTTTGTATCTAAAACTGTATTAAAATATATGGTAACATTATCATTAAAGAGATTGATAGAATTAAAATATCGAATTTATTCTTTCTCCTAATTCAGTTATAAGTTATGTATTTTACCTTATACTTCCAAATATCGATACCTTTTCAAGGATCAAATAAAAGTACATATCAATATATTTTCATACATTGAGTAAAAGTATCAATACATTCCAAGAAAACTCACATTAGCATGGTATCTATTATTGAAACTTCTTTATTGTGATAAAATTACAACCTGCCTCATTGGGAAATAAGTAATTTTTATTCACTCGGTTAATCGTACATTATTTACGAACAGCCCAGAAACCTTCCGATCATACAATACAGATATCGTTGCCTAGAAGCACTATCAATGCTAAACGATAACTGGAGTATCCAAACAACCCCATCTGAAGGGCATTATTTAGATCAACAATGAATTAAGGAAAAGTTGAAAAAGAACATCGCGTCAAAGAATACCCTACAACTTTTAAGATGACATAGTTTTAATTTTGTTGTGGTTGTGAGACCAAAGATCGTACAGATACACCAATTAAGGTTAGACTGCATATTTTGTATGTATATTAGTTCTCTATGCTAGTCTTTCATTTTATAATCCCTTCGTTACTGTGATCGAACATAACATTGCTATAATTGATTGTGAGTATTAGATCCAAGAGGTTCAAGTAATCGATATTTTCTTGTAACTAATACTTTATCTTTCCGCCCTCCTCCGGTAAGGAGCAGGCCTAAAGCTTCTCTCCAGATGGAGACGCAGATTAGTAATGATTTTTTTTAAGAGGGGGACCACTCAGACCTCGTACCTCACCATCAGCTTACCCGCGTGGGTAAACCGAACGTTCATCGATGACCTGACGATTCTTAAAGAGAACTGTCAGATCTTCCTCGCGCTCAGGGGAGGACGCTGTCGATCGTCATCGTGGTTTTGAGTTACCCGACGATTACCGCTGCGTTGAAGATCAGCATACTACAGAAATGATCCTGTAGAAGGCGATCTAACAGAATTATTGCCCCTGTAAATTCTTCAGCTCCCAGCAGCTCTATGAAAGAAATACCATCGCAACCCAGCACGTCAAAACAAACAACAACAACTCATGAGTCTCCATTTTTCACACCCAATAGTTATGAGGTGTTGATAAATATTGAAGTAAAGGACATGGACTCTACACAAACACCCACACAGCCCAAGCCACCAGTGATATTCGTACGTAGCATTAGTAATTTTAAATTACTATGTACCAAACTGAATAAAATTGTAGGTATAGGCAAATACACTTGTCTCAATAGGTCCCGGGACACAAAAGTTTCTCCAGACACTCCCAACACATACCGAACAATAATCAAATACTTAGATGAAACTAAGGCCGACTTCCATACCTACCAATTAAAGCAGGAACGATCGCTACGGGTTGTGATTAGAAACCTGCAACCCACTACACCAGCAGACGAGATAGAGAAGGAGCTCTTAAGCCTAGGATACAAGGTTAGCCAAATTACGAATGTGGTCCGTGAGGAAAGGAAAGAAAATGATGCAAGCATCAAGACACCACTGTCTTTATTCTTCGTGGATCTAGAGCGACCTGGAATGGAAAAAATCTACGAGGTAACCCACTAGTAACACACAAGAGTACAGGTCGAAAATCCTTACCCGAAACCCGATATAGTACAATGCCATAATTGCCAGGCATATGGGCACACAAAATCATACTGCTACCACCCTCCCAGGTGTGTAAAGTTCAGTGGGCAGCACAAAAGTGAATTGTGCAAGAAGCCTCTAAAATCACCTGCTCTATGCGTGCTCTGTCTGCAAGGCCATCTGGCAAACTATAAAGGCTGTTAGGCTTACAGAAGTCTGAAGTCCAGGAGCGAACCACGTCGTCGGCCAGAAGAAGAAAAGCCAGCCACAGGTAGCCCAAGAAGCGCCCCCGCCAGAAGTTTAACGCCTTCAGTCTCTTTTGCTGATGCCGTTTGGAACAGAGAGCAGTCACAGGCACTGCCCACTCCTCCTCCGCTAGTTCTTCTTCCAAAGCACTCCGTTCATCCCAGCAACCAGCAAACTGAATCCCATCCTCAACCACACATCTCGCATCTTCCTCCACCTTCAAGCTCCTCAGACCTCACTAGTCTATTAACGTCATTCCTTTCAGAGTTCAGAACCCTAATTACCCCTCTCTTTTCCCTTCTTACAAATCTTGTCACCTACCTCATCCCCATGAAACAAAACCCATAAGTGGATTCTTCCGACTCCATATCCATTCTCCTTTGGAATTCGAATGGTGTTCTAACCCACACTAACGAACTGACAGCACTACTTCATGACAAGAACATCCACGTACTCTCATTACTGAAACAAGACTTATGAGTAAGCAACCTTTTATAGTTCGACAGTACCAGACTTATCGAACTGATCACCCAGATGGAAGAGCACATGCAGGCACCGCTGACATTGTCCATAACTCCATTTCCCATCACATAGTTCCTTTAGTAGCACACGATTTTGTTCAGTCCACCGCAGTGTCAATCAGCACTTTCACTTTTCCCCTTACTCTAGCATCAGTGTACTGCCCTCTCAATAAATCCATTTCTGATCCCCAATTCATCTCCTTTCTAGACTCCATCGGTCATCGTTTCCTTGTTGGTGGGGACTTTAATGCAAAGCATCATCATTGAGAATCAAGATCCACAAATACACGAGGACATGCTTTGCTGTCTGCGCTCACACGGAAACATTGCTCCAATATCTCTCCTGACACAGCCACCTATTGGCCATCAGATCCCAACCGAAATCCAGATCTCCTAGACTTTTTTTTCAACAATAGTTTGGGAACACTAAACTATTCACACACGCGCCTCGATGACCTCTCCTCCGATCATAGCCCTGTGATCCAGGGCCATTTCTCTAAGACCTATCCCCAAACTGCCTCCTTCTTCATTTATCAGGGGCCCAGTTGACTGGGACCACTTTCGCCAGATACTTACAGACTCTGTATACCTCAAATTGCCCCTGAAAACATCCCAAGACCGGGATGATGCAGTGCATTCCTTCACTACTCTGATCCAGAGGTCGGCCTGGGAGCCATCGTCACCCCACCGTCGTCTAAAAAATCACAATCAAATCCTTTACCTCAGTATCCCATTGACCTAATCCAATCAAAACGCCACTCGAGAACAGTGTGGCAAAGATCCTGACATCCGGCAAAGATGTGTGGAAAGATCCCGTGGTACGACGACCAGTAATGCCATCGATCAGCTGGCGGTGCTGAAGATCTACCAGTAGGTGATAATGAGCCAGGAAGTCGGCACCTAGGATTGGCTGCTGAACTTCTGCCATAATGAAGTTCCATTGAAAGATCCACTGCAGGCCTAGGTCGAGGTTCCTATTGACTTCTTCATACGTTGGAATGGAGCTGCCGTTAGCGGCGTAGAGCTGGTAGTTGGAGGGTATAGCCTTTTTTACTTTGGGTGGGAGAAGTACGGAGATAGCTGCTCCTGTATCTACTAGGTAATGCTGCCACGTGTGGACGTCTGTCACGAATAGGCAGCGAAAGGTTATGCCTGCCATGGGTGCCGCTCTGACCATGGAGACATTTAGTTTCCCCGCCGGTGTGGTAGCGTCATCAACCCTCCTACAGGGCCTGTGGTATCGATGTGCATCCTTACCGAATCTGTCGTATTAGAAGCAATAGCTTTTACTATTAGACGCGGTAGTTGGTCTTGGTCGCTGGTATCGCCAAGCGGACCTGTTTTCTTCTCGTCTGCTCATTGAATTGGCCAGCCGGATCAGTCTTCTGTAGTGGCTCTGGGTGTATTTTTCGATAAGACGAGCCTTTAAGTCTTCGTAGGAACTATCGCTTGGAGAATACGCTAGGTATGCGACCTGTGTTAGTACCCTGAACGGCAGCTGAGCGTAAATATGCTCCGATTTGGCTTTAGACGAAGAGATCTGGCTCGTTGAAAAAATATTTTCGACCTGCAGGAACCATAGTCTTGGGTCTTCTTCGTGAAACCCTGGCAGTTTGCACGTCCGAAAAATGGCGTGTACGGTTGCACAGCTTGCTTCGTCGGACGGGGCTGGTGGGTCGGCCATCATAAGAAAAGATTTCTTCTATCTTCTCGATCACGTCGGGGTCACCAGTTGTCCGGTTGTCACTAGGGGAGTGCCTAATCACCCTAGCCCTGGTGACAAGTGCGGATTGTTCAAGTTTATTACCTGGAAAATCGTTCCATGTCGGCGTTTTTATCTGACTCCATTTCTGATAGGTTTGCGCCCCGACAATGCACTATGTTCAAGAGAAGAAGTACAGAGGTTTCATAAAGAATAAGTCAAATTTTCATAGTTCGAACCGAAGCAAAGTATCACTGAGAACGGTCGCGGAAGACTGGTTTTCAGGGGCTATGCTCCCCCGTTAAGTAGTAGAAAATGTTAAAAACCCATTTGATAACTTGGGAGTTCTTGCAGTCCATGTCATACCACACTCTTTTATTCATTTTCATTTGAAATCAACTTTTTTTGTTTTGTTGTTCTGAAGTAGCAGTAGGCTTCTAATGCTCTATCTGGCTTTACCCGGTTTTGTATTTTCGAAAGTGAAGCACTTAATTACACGTATATTTTTTTTATTTATGTCTTAGATTATGAACTATTACTGGTAATAATCCAGATATGCTTTTTTGTGAATCTGATTATATTAATAAATAATGTATCCGTTGTACATATACCCGTTTTTCCTAACATCGTATATCCTAGTTTTTATTACAAGCTGCACTAGTCTATTTTCCACATGCTTGAATCATCGGCTTTTCTAAAGATTACAGTCTGGCGGTAAGAAATGAAGAGAATATTTCCGGTAAGGAAACTAAAGCTAGTAGGAATCGGGGGCTCCCACGTGACGTGGTAACCGCTGACGATGATACCATTTTACAGAATCATTCGTCACAATACTATTAGAAGATCTTTATTAGAATATTACAATTTTCATAAACATTATTATTAATTGTGATGTAAGAATTCATTCACTCCTATGTACAATTCCATTTATACGATATATAAATACAAATTCTGCCCAAGACCCCTTCTACTCCTAAGGCAATTCAATTCAGCAAGCTAAAGGAAGGGCCGGAAGCAGCGGACACCCCTCTTCCCTGGGGGAAGACCAGAGTGAGCAAGAGAGCCACAGAGGATCAGGACATGAGGGAGGATGATAGGTAGTCCCAAGACCAAGAGGTACAGTTAGCACTTGAAAATCTTTACAGAGAAAGGGATGAGTTTGTAATGTAAAAGGGTGAATTGACTGCAGTTCTGGTGGTTTGTATCGAATTGTTTCAATTCCTAGCACCACTTCGGGTTTCTATAGTTTTAACCTCCTGTCTTACAAATTACTGATAACTGGGCACATAAGCGAATACCTAAATACGACTGAGGCGTTTGTCTCAATATTGTTTATCCTCGCATGTTTGATTACTACACTATAAAAGTATAAAAACTCCTGCAAAACAATAGGCTACAAAACGGAGAAATGAGTTTTTCTTCTTTACTCAAGGAGGGCTTTTAGCACCACGATATGGTGAACCACATTTAAACATAGCACATGGCGTTTAATTGTTATCAACAACGAGTGGTGCAGAAAACGAGTCTGAAATATTACTTTTATTACAAAGATTTACACAACCCTGGAAATTATGTGAGAGCTTGTGATCCCCAAGAGATTTATTAAGGTCACAGAGTTGCCGATGTAAGAGCCAAGGAGCTGAATTTGATTTGAAGGAAGTCCTCCGGATTACACGCGGATTCTAGCTACTGAGATGTTTCTAAGGGCTATTTTAAGGTATTGTGTATATACCATAGTAGGAACGGAGGGAAATTCACCAGCCAATGACCTAATATATCTGGGAATTAAAATGGACAGAAAACTATATTTTAGTAACCATTTTGCGAAGAAGTTGAAGCTAACACGCACGAAGTCTTACCTGCTTGTGCACTTATTAACTTCCCCCAATCTATCACTGCGTCTCAAGCTATTGATCTACAAGAGCATACTAAGGCCTACTCTACTGTATGGTGCACCACTATTTCGTTATCGTATGTATATGACACCTAAGAAACTCCAACGATTCCAAAACGGTATACTGATGGAAGTGGTCAGAGGTACTTCATTCGAGCAGCGAAGAAACAGTGAGCTGCATGAGATATTAGGTTGATGAATTCATCCAGCGTAGACATATCAATTTTTTCGACTCACTACAATACTTGAATATCCCGGTGTTTAACACGATAACCCCCGCTCCGTTCCCCCATCGATGGCAGGTCGCTGTCGCAGCTGGAACGCGTTAGTCCTAGGTTCTAGGTATAGGTTTTAGTTTGTTTTGTTTTGTTTTGTTTTGTTTAGTTTGTTTTGTTTTTGGTGTTTAGTGTTTTGTGTCGGTGACAAGTCGAAGGTGAGCCTCATCACCTAGTGTTGTGTATATTGCTATGACTTTTTTACTACAGATTATTATTTACTATTTATATTATGCCCTCCTCCGAATGCATCAGTGCATTGCGGTACGAGGAGCAAGTTGTATCTCTATATAATTTTTTGTTCATTTTAATATTTTAAGGTTTTGAAACAAAAAAAAGGTTTTCTCAGGCAATTGAAACAGATCCCACTGTTGATAGTGAATTCTAATCTCTGCTCGTATGACAGCCTTTTAAACGCGAAACGTCGAAATAGCAGATGATTCTTCTTACACTTAGGGCAACAATCATTTGGTAGTTTCGAATCAATTTTCTCCCCGTGATTGTCATGGAAAGTCGTCAAAACATTAGTTGGCCTGGTTGAGCAACTAGGCGTTGGACGATTTCCTTGAGCAGCTTGTGAGGACTCAGAGAGCTCTAGTATTTTACAGTGTTGCTGTACAAAGTCTACCAAGGCTTGAAAAGTAGGAAATTCTTTCCCTTCTTGCTTTTCTTCGATTAGTTTGCGATTTTCGCAGTCTAAGCAGTCCAAAGCGAGCTGTAATTTCAAATAATCCCCTTCATTTGGAATACCGAGGTGCGTGAGGGACGTGAAATTATCAACGACCATTTTTAAGAAAGAACGCAGGTATATGGGATTAGACGAAGAACTAGCAGATGGTTTGAACTGCTTAATGTTATGTAGATAAGCTGCTGCCAGGATTCTTTTATTGTTGTATCTTTCTTTTAGAGCCTTCCATGCAATCTCATAATTGGCCGCAGAAGGTGGAAAGGCAGAAACAATACGAAGAGGCTCACCTGATAAGGAGCCGATAAGATGATAATACTTTTCGATGGGTGCCAAGGAATCTTCGTCATGGACAATCGAGAGAAATATATCTCGGAAACGGATCCATTCCGAGAGGTCACCCTCAAATCGAGGTATGTTTATCTTCGGGAGTCTATATCGAGCCATAGTGGCTGTTGTTAAATTTTGAGCTAAACTGACATTTAGTCCATTAAAGTAGACGAAGCTGTTGGATGACCGGGGGGAACTACTCTTGGAAGAGGATTCGTAATATTTTCATGGATGGTGTTACATTCATATAAGTACGATCGAGCAGCCTTTAAATATTTCTCCTCAAAAGGGAATTCCTTTTCCTTATCCATAGTTAAATATAATTCATATAATTGATCCCATGAGTTGACATAGTCTTTATGCAAATTCCCAAGGGTCAGGTATTTCCCTCGAAAGATAGAAAATTTATTTATATCCTCCTCTGATGCCTTGGCTACATCACGAATAGCTTTAATTTCGCCAAAAATGTCATTTAATCGCTTGATTACAATTTTAGCCCATTTCTCAGGAGGTAAGTCTGCCATGGTGGGAAAAAAAATTAAAAATTAAAAAAGTTTTTTTTACGCTAAATAATATATAGCACAGACGATCCGGCCCGGAGGACCAAATGTTTGCGCTAGGGCTCTTAAAAATTAAGAAGTCCCCAAACACCAGAAAATTTGGCCGGTTACGTCTTGAGAAGCTAGAGGTTTGATTGTGTCGGCTAGCTCACAAACTTGCCAACAATAAGGCATATACAATAAACAAAGTCAAAAATATTAAAGAAATAACAATTCATTTTATTAAAAAACAAAACAAAAAAAAATTACTGATCAGCAACTTAACCAGGCCTGAATATTAGTATAAATAATTGTTAGTATAATTAACGTATAAAAATTACGAAAAAGTTTATAGTCACGATACGCTGGATGTTCGGATAGCAGCCGCAGGACGGTGATCTTCGGATAGTCATCCGCAGGTCGGCGATGTGCATGGAGAGATAAAGGCAGATAGGCCGAGAAGTTCAGTTGTAGAAACAGCGACTTCGTGTTCGCAGGGGAACCGTCCGGTATGGAGTTATCTTCATCACTGACTTAAAACAGGCTCAGGCCTAAAGCCTTGTCCTCTAATACGCAAAGATGTGTTTATTTACTTCCTCGATCTGTATAATCCTTCGAACTATTTCCTCTGTTGATGTATACAATATTATATTAAATGATTCATTTGTTTATTAAATGATTCAGTCTGTCGATGTATACAATATTTACATACTAATTGTCTCCAGCCGAAACAATCAGAAAAGGAAAGAAAATAAATTTATAATTTAAAAATAATTACGATCATAAAAAAAATCTTCTCAAATAAAAAAATTAAGTTTAATAAAAACTTGTTTACTGCCTAAGGGCCCGAACGCCACCAAAACCCTGAAATTTGCTGAGAGCGCCAGTCAACACATTGCTGAGAAACTCGACGCCGTCAGCATCAGAGTCAACCCGGCCAAGACGCAAGGAATTATATTTAGTTACAAATCAGGACATAAGAAACTACCAAAATCCTTCGTCTTATACGGCAAAGAGTGCACCGTGAGCAACAAGCTATGCTACGATGGGATTACCCTCGGTAGACACTGTCGTTAACGACGCATCTCAGCAAGGAGTTAAAGAGTGTTAGGAAAAAGTTCTACAGCCTAGGACACCTACTTTACAGCCCGGCCTTATCAGTACGCCTCAAGCTGCTGATTTACCAGAGCGTCCTGAGACCTGCTTTAATGTACGGGACCCCACTGTTCAAGTATCTAACTCCTAACACTAGCCCCTCCGATGGAAGCACTGCTGGACCGCCGAAGCCTGGAAACAGATGGACCTCATAGAACTCGAGCCCCCTGACGGGGACTGAACGATCCACACCCAGCCGTGAGATCGAGGTGGATCTCCCGGCCGACTCAACCGAAGCACTATGACCCCTTCTACCCGCTCAGGGTGGGTCGATCTCCCGGCCGACTCAACCGTTTTTTTTTTTTTTTATGTTTTTTTTATTTCAAAACCTCAAATACAATGTACAAAAGAAAAATAACAAATATGAAGTGAATCCGATTTTTTTTTCTTTCCCATAGCTCTTAAACTTATAAAAATAGGACGTGGAAAATTATTTTGGATTGAAGGGTGCCTTTTACTAAGGCAAGTCCCATTTGAAGGATGTATGAGAAGGATATGGGGTGTGGGATGCCTAAAGGAGGTGGGTGGGTTCGGGAAGGTAGTGAGAGACTACATCTGGTGGAGCCTAGGGGTACAAGGCATTGGTTTGTAGTCGGCCAGGTCATAATACCTGGCCCCGCCTTTCCTTCACTTTTTGAACTTCATCGACTCACCTGAAGGATACATTAATCACTTCGATTCAAGACAATACTAATATTTATGTGGGCATAACTTTTTGTTACTGTAAGATATGGAATCATTACCAGCTGGCCACACGTCACGGGAGTCCCCAGTTGTAAGAATCCACGTTTCCCTTGCCAGAACTCTGTCACGGATTCCCCTCTTCCAGTTAGGAGCCCTGACGACTAATTCGACTGTAGCTATTAAAATGGCCGATGATTCAGGTTGGTATATCGTATATATGATACCTTTCATGAACAATCAAAACTTCTGGTTTGGTGATATTTTTAATTCGTTTGATATTAATATGTAAGGGCACAGCAGGGAACTTGACCAGTAGAACAAAAATACAGTAAATTAAAATTGTACAAAATAGAAGCCTGAGAATTATTAATAATTACCTGTGCTACACACAAATCAATAAGCTGCATAAAGAATTGAATATTCTAATCATACAACAAGTCTTGTATTCCTAAATGTATTGACAGCTGCCTTTATTCAACAAAACTGCTGTTGTCCCCGTAGTTAAATGTTAAATGTTAATGGGGTAACAAGCATTCTGAAATTCTTTACGTCTTAAAGCTTGAAAAAACATGAGCTATACTATTCTTCAACCGTTGATCATATATTCATAATACTATAAAACTTAAAAGCGACACAATTTCATTCTTAAACACCTTACGATACCTAGGTGGCACACCTGGATAAGGAAATTACTCTTACTAAACATCTAAAATCAAAAACTGGAAAACCACCTGTAGCAATGTACAAAATACACCCATACTTTAATAAACTTTTTTAGGATTTATTTCGTCCAAAATTAATGGATAGGTTTTCTAGTAACCGGTAAAAGAAACATACAAAATATTCATAATAAATGCGTGAAAATAATTAATAATTACCTGTACAAAAGATGAATCAATAAGATGCATAAAGTATATAACTAAGTATATAATAACAATAAGTATCAACAATAAGACGCAGTTATTTATTCGGAACTGAAAAATGTGTTGACAACTGCCCTAATTCTATAAATCCCACTGGTAAAAGCAATAGGAAATTACCTTAAATTCACGTCCAAAACATACATCCATAAGAAAAAAACATATTGTTTTACAATGAAATTATTGTATTATTTCGTTTTCTCATATCAATACTTTCTTAATTATAGTTGACTTCTTACCTAACATACAAGGTTTCTGTTCTTAACTATTTGAAGAATGTAATATTGAACTGTGAATTGTGGTAAACCACCACATTGGATGTTATACTGGGTACATATATTATGTGTATATTGTTAAAAAAATGTGATTAAGTTTTATTTATTATTTTAAAAAATCCCTGAAAATAAAGTTTTGACAGTTAAAAAAATGAAACGATATAATTTATACCAAGTAGGATTTCACAATCACTTATTAACAATGTACCAAATTCTTGTATTTTTTTACAACAGAGATATTTTCACAAATATTGTCGACTAGACGAGAAAAAATAATCTAGCCCCGCTCGGATTTTACAGTTATCTCTTCATTATCACCACTATTACTATTTGTTGATGGATTTGCTCTAAATTGCGGTTTAGCAAATTGCGTAAAACATTATACTAATCACAACCATGTTTATCCGTTCATAACCCTTCCCAATTGCTAAATGGACATAAATATTACACGAATTTAATTGGAAATAAGTTCATTTGTACTTTATAATATATCGCTAAATTAAGAGTTTGCTACTCAACAAATTATAAACATTTTATAATTAATAGGTAATTTCCTAATTATTGCTTAACAATATTAATTAATTAATTGGTAATTACCATATATCATTTTTTGTAAGCACTACTAATAGTTAAAACTGTTGTTGATTATGGCACAAAATTATAAGTATGGACGTACTGGTCAATAAAATGAAATTCTTATTTGAGCATTAGTGATTTGAAGTTTTACTGATTACAAGCATATAATTTATTAAAGTAAATCCTGAATAACATATTACTTAATTTTCATAAGGATGGTTTTAATAAATCTTTGTCGTTGGGTCATCAAGTACCCTTATGTAAAATTGTGTTTAATTATTAATTTTTTTGTATACTTTACAAATAAATATGTTTCATGGTCAAGAAGGTTTGTAAGATGAAAACAAATGGTTTCGAACATAGCTAGACTTGCCTATGAACTACACTCTGTGTTCACATAAGTTACCCTAAAACAACATGGCTGATGAATCAAAATGAAAACTGTGAATCTGTTTGAAACGAATGCGAATTTCTGATTGGTCGAACCAAGGGGAATACCAACTGCTAGACATGTCACCTTCGGCTGCGTCAGACCCCTCCCGATTCTTCCCTTTATAAAGAACTGGAGTTGTTGTCTGCAATTCATTCATTTACAGTCAGTGTAGCTTATTGGTGTCAGTGCCTGCAGTATTACTGGATATACTCTTCGAACATTTATTTATCAAGTGAGTAAAATAAACATAAATACAATTTTATTTACATTAGTGACTGCAATATTTTAGTGGTTGAATCAATATGACAATTTGATTGTATATTCTGGAGTAGTTACCATTATTTTCGCTTATAATAGAAAAATAAGATGTGATTGTATGTAACTTCTAGATGTACATTCATAAAATTATAAGTACTATAGAAAATTTATTATATACCATACATAAAACCAATATAAACAGTTATCAGAACACAATTATCCTTGAGGCTTTTAAGCAAATAAACCTTCCCCCACATTTCTACAAATATTTGTTTTTGCGTATCTATAAAATGTGGCTAAGGTAAATAATTGTTTACCGTTCTTTAGCATCATAAATAAATAGGGGTTAGCTTGGATTAATCTCCACCTGTTAAAATTTATAAATTTACGTATCTTTCGTACTTTCTAGCTTAGGAAACGTGACTTCAAAACTTATATTATTTTTTTTTTGAAAAACAACTCAACATATGAAGTAATCATTAATAAAATTGTTACTTAGTGTTATTATATCAAGGTTGTTTTTTTTCTAATTGTGCAGATGTTGCCTGAGGATGAACTAGTGTCAGTCCTAAACAAACAATTAACAAATGTTAATTAAATTTTTAAATGAACAAAGAGGTACAATCGGGTCTATTTATCATATATTTGATAAAAAAGTTATTACACCAGACCAATTTTGTGTAGAACATAGAGCAACAGAGATGCCTGCCTCGTGTTGATTCACCGTTAAGAACCACTTATATAAGATTCTTAATTTTCTTGCAGCCTTTTCTAATGTGCTAACCTAGCAATATTTACCGTTGTCAAATTGAGTGTGGTTCCCTTAATAAGCTATATGTGATAACTGTTGTTGTTACAGAGATGAAAGACATCAGCAACGGAGTGACCACGAACGGAGCTGTGAACGGAGAAGGTACCTTCCACAAAATCCCCGACTTCCACTTCAGCACACGAGCTATCCACGTCGGACAGAGCCCGGATCAATGGGAGTCTGGAATAGTAGTTCCACCTATTCACTTGGGGTCTACATTTAAACAAGACGAACCCAAAGTGTCTACGGTGAGTAAAATTGGTTGTTACCATAAATGTAACTGATTTCAGAACATTAGTAAAGTGCTCCAGTCCAAGGAATATGTAATTACCGCTTTTTATTAATGTTTTTGATGTCTTATGAATTTAATGGCCGATGACTATGTGGTCCTACATCTTATATCATAATTTCGTGTTTTTATGCCAAAGTTCCTAAATGCGGTCTACTTGATGAAAACTCAAATCCCAACATTTATTATTAAATTGTATATTTCTCATTCTTGTTAATAACCAGGTTCTTTACTCTTCCAGGGATTCTTGTATGGCAGGTGTGGCAACCCGTCAAGGAATATCCTGGAGACGAGCATAGCCAGTCTGGATAAGGCAAAATACGGCCTAACATTTTCATCCGGTCTTGGAGCTGTAACAGGAATCTGTGCACTTCTGAAAGCTGGTGACCATGTCATATGTGGAGACGATGTTTATGGTGGCACAAACAGGTACAACAACAACAACAACCACTTTTAAATTGTTTTTAAGTAGCATCCTTAAAATATAAGTTATAACCAGCTGTTTCTTTTTATTTACACCTATCCAAATGTTTGGTATTTTTTAAAGTAATATATTATTTATGAGCTACTATAATTACATATCCACCTGCTTTTTTATTTCAGTTACTTTCGGAATATTGCTTCAAATCATGGCCTCGAGGTTGATTTCATAGACACAACGGTTATAGAAAAAGTAGAGAATGCTATCAAACCTAATACAAAAGTATGCATTATTTGACTTTTCCATAATAATATTTCAATACAATTTACACCACTTACATTTTTTTTCTTTTCTAATTATTAATGTTTGGTTGATGACTTGGTTTTACAGATGGTTTGGGTAGAAAGCCCCACAAATCCACTATTGAAAATTACCGACATTCCCCAACTTGCAGCAGGAATCAAATACAAGTCCAAGGACATAATATTCGTTGTAGATAATACATTTTTAACTCCCTATCTGCAGGTGTGCATTGAATTTCTTTTTTTTTTTGCTGGTTTGGTTCATCAAATATATATATCTTATTTTTACGTATTTTATTATAGAAACCCCTTGCAATGGGAGCTGATATCGCTATGTATTCTCTTACTAAATACATGAATGGTCATTCTGATGTCATTATGGGTGGCCTAACGACTAATAATGAAGAACTATACAACAGACTGTATTTCATACAAACCTGTAAGTATTTTCATATTGGAAAATCCGTTTTCATCAACTTATTTCTGAATTATAACTGTTATTTTTATTTTCAGCCATGGGCATCGTACCTTCACCTTTTGACTGTTACTTGGTGAACAGAGGTCTGAAGACGTTGGCTGTTCGAATGGACAGGCATACCGAAAACGCAACAAAACTTGCGAAGTTTCTAGAGAAACATTCTTTAGTAGAGAGGGTTATCTATCCAGGTATATTTAATTTTATTTCTCAAGGACATTTGTGGAATCAGTTTTAATTCGATTTTTTTAATGTTTCGTTAGAAAAAAATTGTAATGCATTATCAATGTTGGTTTTAGGTCTGGAATCCCACCCACAGTACCACTTAGCTAAACATTTGTGGCTCGGATCATCAGGAATGATTTCAATGTACATCAAAGGAGACCTACAAACCAGCAAAGCATTTTTGAAATCCTTAAAATTATTCACTCTTGCTGTTAGCTTAGGAGGTTTTGAATCCCTCGCACAATTGCCGTGAGTACAGACTATTATGAATAATTATTAATGCATCAAGCCCTCACGATTTTTTTCTTATTTTCATTTTAATATGTTTAGAACTTTGATGACACACGGCAACGTTCCAGCTGACATGAAGGAGCAGTTAGGCATCACTGACAACCTTGTGAGGCTTTCTGTTGGACTTGAATCAGTGACGGATCTTATGAACGATCTCGACCAATCCCTTAAAATAGCGGCAAAATCTTCCTAAACCTAAACTGTTTTTCTCTACTTTACGACTTTTATTTATTTTTTATATTACTGATGTGAATGTATTTATGTTATTTATTTCTTATTGAAATGGAGCATTTTGGAAATGTCTAATTTTAAGTATTTATTTATTTAATTTTAATTGAATATATCATTACTCTAATTAATGTACGCCTATAAGTCTGCAATAAGAAAACCTTTTTTTTTGGTAAAAGTTCATTTATTTTTTGATTAATATTTACTTTATGGAAAATGTTGTCTTGTTATTCAGATTTAATATTAGAATACACATTCAAATTTAAAGGCATACAAAATTATTTGTCATGACCTAGTTTTAATTTTGTTGTGGTTATGAGGCCAAAGATCGTACAGATATCATAATGAAATCGTACATTTTGAAAATGTCTAACTTTAAGTATTTATTCAGTTAATTATAATTGCTTTTCTCATTTGCATCAAAACATTGTATAATTACAGTGTTCCTAAAAGACTGCTATAAGAAAACCTATTATTTTTAGAATATTAATAATTTCTTTATTAATATTGACCAATATGATATTGAAGCTATAGATCTATTTGTTCAGCCAGTTTTTGTATGCTATTTGATTAGTTTGGAATTGTTTATATATTTGTTGCCGATTTATGTTTTCTAGCATTATCTAAAATTTCTTTATATAGAATTCTTCATGTTTTGTAGAGCCAAACGTAACGGTGTTATAATAGTTAGTGACTATTAGATCCAATATTGAATGTTTTAAGAAAACAAAATATTTTTGTATCTAAAACTGTATTAAAATATATGGTAACATTATCATTAAAGAGATTGATAGAATTAAAATATCGAATTTATTCTTTCTCCTAATTCAGTTATAAGTTATGTATTTGTATTTTACCTTATACTTCCAAATATCGATACCTTTTCAAGGATCAAATAAAAGTACATATCAATATATTTTCATGCATTGAGTAAAAGTATGAATACATTCCAAGAAAACTCACATTAGCGTGGTATCTATTATTGAAACATCTTTATTGTGATAAAATTACAACCTGCCTCATTGGGAAATAAGTAATTTTTATTCACTCGGTTAATCGTACATTATTTACGAACAGCCCAGAAACCTTCCGATCATACAATACAGATATCGTTGCCTAGAAGCACTATCAATGCTAAACGATAACTGGAGTATCCAAACAACCCCATCTGAAGGGCATTATTTAGATCAACAATGAATTAAGGAAGAGTTAAAAAAGAACATCCCGTCAAAGAATACCCTACAACTTTTAAGATGACATAGTTTCAATTTTGTTGTGGTTGTGAGACCAAAGATCGTACAGATACACCAATTAAGGTTAGACTGCATATTTTGTATGTATATTAGTTCTCTATGCTGGTCTTTCATTTTGTACTCCCTGCGTTACTGTGATCAGACATAACATTGCTATAATTGATTGTGAGTATTAGATCCAAGAGGTTCAAGTAATCGATATTTTCTTGTAACTAATACTTTATCTTTCCGCCCTCCTCCGGTAAGGAGCAGGCCTAAAGCTTCTCTCCAGATGGAGACGCAGATTAGTAATGATTTTTTTTAAGAGGGGGACCACTCAGACCTCGTACCTCACCATCAGCTTACCCGCGTGGGTAAACCGAACGTTCATCGATGACCTGACGATTCTTAAAGAGAACTGTCAGATCTTCCTCGCGCTCAGGGGAGGACGCTGTCGATCGTCATCGTGGTTTTGAGTTACCCGACGATTACCGCTGCGTTGAAGATCAACATACTACAGAAATGATCCTGTAGAAGGCAATCTAACAGAATTATTGCCCCTGTAAATTCTTCAGCTCCCAGCAGCTCTATGAAAGAAATACCATCGCAACCCAGCACGTCAAAACAAACAACAACAACTCATGAGTCTCCATTTTTCACACCCAATAGTTAAGAGGTGTTGATAAATATTGAAGTAAAGGACATGGACTCTACACAAACACCCACACAGCCCAAGCCACCAGTGATATTCGTACGTAGCATTAGTAATTTTAAATTACTATGTACCCAACTGAATAAAATTGTAGGTATAGGCAAATACACTTGTCTCAATAGGTCCCGGGACACAAAAGTTTCTCCAGACACTTCCAACACATACCGAACAATAATCAAATACTTAGATGTAACTAAGGCCGACTTCCATACCTACCAATTAAAGCAGGAACGATCGCTACGGGTTGTGATTAGAAACCTGCAACCCACTACACCAGCAGACGAGATAGAGAAGGAGCTCTTAAGCCTAGGATACAAGGTTAGCCAAATTACGAATGTGGTCCGTGAGGAAAGGAAAGAAAATGATGCAAGCATCAAGACACCACTGTCTTTATTCTTCGTGGATCTAGAGCGACCTGGAATGGAAAAAATCTACGAGGTAACCCACTAGTATCACACAAGAGTACAGGTCGAAAATCCTTACCCGAAACCCGATATAGTACAATGCCATAATTGCCAGGCATATGGGCACACAAAATCATACTGCTACCACCCTCCCAGGTGTGTAAAGTTCAGTGGGCAGCACAAAAGTGAATTGTGCAAGAAACCTCTAAAATCACCTGCTCTATGCGTGCTCTGACTGCAAGGCCATCTGGCAAACTATAAAGGCTGTTAGGCTTACAGAAGTCTGAAGTCCAGGAGCGAACAACGTCGTCGGCCAGAAGAAGAAAAGCCAGCCACAGGTAGCCCAAGAAGCGCCCCCGCCAGAAGTTTAACGCCTTCAGTCTCTTTTGCTGATGCCGTTTGGAACAGAGAGCAGTCACAGGCACTGCCCACTCCTCCTCCGCTAGTTCTTCTGCCAGAGCACTCCGTTCATCCCAGCAACCAGCAAACTGAATCCCATCCTCAACCACACATCTCGCATCTTCCTCCACCTTCAAGCTCCTCAGACCTTACTAGTCTATTAACGTCATTCCTTTCAGAGTTCAGAACCCTAATTACCCCTCTCTTTTCCCTTCTTACAAATCTTGTCACCTGCCTCATCCCCACGAAACAAAACCCATAAGTGGATCCTTCCGACTCCATATCCATTCTCCTTTGGAATGCGAATGGTGTTCTAACCCACACTAACGAACTGACAGCACTACTTCATGACAAGAACATCCACGTACTCTCATTACTGAAACAAGACTTATGAGTAAGCAACCTTTTATAGTTCGACAGTACCAGACTTATCGAACTGATCACCCAGATGGAAGAGCACATGCAGGCACCGCTGACATTGTCCATAACTCCATTTCCCATCACATAGTTCCTTTAGTAGCACACGATTTCGTTCAGTCCACCGCAGTGTCAATCAGCACTTTCACTTTTCCCCTTACTCTAGCATCAGTGTACTGCCCTCTCAATAAATCCATTTCTGATCCCCAATTCATCTCCTTTCTAGACTCCATCGGTCATCGTTTCCTTGTTGGTGGGGACTTTAATGCAAAGCATCATCATTGAGACTCAAGATCCACAAATACACGAGGACATGCTTTGCTGTCTGCGCTCACACGGAAACATTGCTCCAATATCTCTCCTGACACAGCCACCTATTGGCCATCAGATCCCAACCGAAATCCAGATCTCCTAGACTTTTTTTTCAACAATAGTTTGGGAACACTAAACTATTCACACACGCGCCTCGATGACCTCTCCTCCGATCATAGCCCTGTGATCCAGGGCCATTTCTCTAAGACCTATCCCCAAACTGCCTCCTTCTTCATTTATCAGGGGCCCAGTTGACTGGGACCACTTTCGCCAGATACTTACAGACTCTGTATACCTCAAATTGCCCCTGAAAACATCCCAAGACCGGGATGATGCAGTGCATTCCTTCACTACTCTGATCCAGAGGTCGGCCTGGGAGCCATCGTCACCCCACCGTCATCTAAAAAATCACAATCAAATCCTTTACCTCAGTATCCCATTGACCTAATCCAATCAAAACGCCACTCGAGAACAGTGTGGCAAAGATCCTGACATCCGGCAAAGATGTGTGGAAAGATCCCGTGGTACGACGACCAATAATGCCATCGATCAGCTGGCGGTGCTGAAGATCTACCAGTAGGTGATAATGAGCCAGGAAGTCGGCACCTAGGATTGGCTGCTGAACTTCTGCCATAATGAAGTTCCATTGAAAGATCCACTGCAGGCCTAGGTCGAGGTTCCTATTGACTTCTCCATACGTTGGAATGGAGCTGCCGTTAGCGGCGTAGAGCTGGTAGTTGGAGGGTATAGCCTTTTTTACTTTGGGTGGGAGAAGTACGGAGATAGCTGCTCCTGTATCTACTAGGTAATGCTGCCGCGTGTGGACGTCTGTCACGAATAGGCAGCGAAAGGTTATGCCTGCCATGGGTGCCGCTCTGACCATGGAGACATTTAGTTTCCCCGCCGGTGTGGTAGCGTCATCAACCCTCCTACAGGGCCTGTGGTATCGATGTGCATCCTTACCGAATCTGTCGTATTAGAAGCAATAGCTTTTACTATTAGACGCGGTAGTTGGTCTTGGTCGCTGGTATCGCCAAGCGGACCTGTTTTCTTCTCGTCTGCTCATTGAATTGGCCAGCCGGATCAGTCGTCTGTAGTGGCTCTGGGTGTATTTTTCGATAAGACGAGCCTTTAAGTC
This sequence comes from Acanthosoma haemorrhoidale, assembly GCA_930367205.1. Taxonomy (NCBI): domain Eukaryota; kingdom Metazoa; phylum Arthropoda; class Insecta; order Hemiptera; family Acanthosomatidae; genus Acanthosoma; species Acanthosoma haemorrhoidale. The sequence continues at coordinate 54,145,547 of OV884014.1, forward strand.
TTCGTAGGAACTATCGCTTGGAGAATACGCTAGGTATGCGACCTGTGTTAGTACCCTGAACGGCAGCTGAGCGTAAATATGCTCCGATTTGGCTTTAGACGAAGAGATCTGGCTCGTTGAAAAAATATTTTCGACCTGCAGGAACCATAGTCTTGGGTCTTCTTCGTGAAACCCTGGCAGTTTGCACGTCCGAAAAATGGCGTGTACGGTTGCACAGCCTGCTTCGTCGGACGGGGCTGGTGGGTCGGCCATCATAAGAAAAGATTTCTTCTATCTTCTCGATCACGTCGGGGTCACCAGTTGTCCGGTTGTCACTAGGGGAGTGCCTAATCACCCTAGCCCTGGTGACAAGTGCGGATTGTTCAAGTTTATTACCTGGAAAATCGTTCCATGAAGGCGTTTTTATCTGACTCCATTTCTGATAGGTGTGCGCCCCGACAATGCACTATGTTCAAGAGAAGAAGTACAGAGGTTTCATAAAGAATAAGTCAAATTTTCATAGTTCGAACCGAAGCAAAGTATCACTGAGAACGGTCGCGGAAGACTGGTTTTCAGGGGCTATGCTCCCCCGTTAAGTATTAGAAAATGTTAAAAACCCATTTGATAACTTGGGAGTTCTTGCAGTCCATGTCATACCACACTCTTTTATTCATTTTCATTTGAAATCAACTTTTATTGTTTTGTTGTTCTGAAGTAGCAGTAGGCTTCTAATGCTCTATCTGGCTTTACCCGGTTTTGTATTTTCGAAAGTGAAGCACTTAATTACACGTATATTTTTTTTATTTATGTCTTAGATTATGAACTATTACTGGTAATAATCCAGATATGCTTTTTTGTGAATCTGATTATATTAAGAAATAATGTATCCGTTGTACATATACCCGTTTTTCCTAACATCGTATATCCTAGTTTTTATTACAAGCTGCACTAGTCTATTTTCCACATGCTTGAATCATCGGCTTTTCTAAAGATTACAGTCTGGCGGTAAGAAATGAAGAGAATATTTCCGGTAAGGAAACTAAAGCTAGTAGGAATCGGGGGCTCCCACGTGACGTGGTAACCGCTGACGATGATACCATTTTACAGAATCATTCGTCACAATACTATTAGAAGATCTTTATTAGAATATTACAATTTTCATAAACATTATTATTAATTGTGATGTAAGAATTCATTCACTCCTATGTACAATTCCATTTATACGATATATAAATACAAATTCTGCCCAAGACCCCTTCTACTCCCAAGGCAATTCAATTCAGCAAGCTAAAGGAAGGGCCGGAAGCAGCGGACACCCCTCTTCCCTGGGGGAAGACCAGAGTGAGCAAGAGAGCCACAGAGGATCAGGACATGAGGGAGGATGATAGGTAGTCCCAAGACCAAGAGGTACAGTTAGCACTTGAAAATCTTTACAGAGAAAGGGATGAGTTTGTAATGTAAAAGGGTGAATTGACTGCAGTTCTGGTGGTTTGTATCGAATTGTTTCAATTCCTAGCACCACTTCGGGTTTCTATAGTTTTAACCTCCTGTCTTACAAATTACTGATAACTGGGCACATACGCGAATACCTAAATACGACTGAGGCGTTTGTCTCAATATTGTTTATCCTCGCATGTTTGATTACTACACTATAAAAGTATAAAAACTCCTGCAAAACAATAGGCTACAAAACGGAGAAATGAGTTTTTCTTCTTTACTCAAGGAGGGCTTTTAGCACCACGATATGGTGAACCACATTTAAACATAGCACATGCCGTTTAATTGTTATCAACAACGAGTGGTGCAGAAAACGAGTCTGAAATATTACTTTTATTATAAAGATTTACACAACCCTGGAAATTATGTGAGAGCTTGTGATCCCCAAGAGATTTATTAAGGTCACAGAGTTGCCGATGTAAGAGCCAAGGAGCTGAATTTGATTTGAAGGAAGTCCTCCGGATTACACGCGGATTCTAGCTACTGAGATGTTTCTAAGGGCTATTTTAAGGTATTGTGAAAATGGATTCCATGTAGATGTTGCGGAGAATTCTTTGACGCGGCGTTGTCTTTTAACGATGGCATAATCCAGTTTAGATCTAAATATGTCCTATAGATAGGATTGTTTACAACTGTACTCGTTGAGCATCGATACTAGTGCTTTTGGGAAAAATACTTTTGCGTTTCGATACTGAAATATCTGAACGATTTCAGTAGTGATGAATAAATAGGAGTTGTTATAAAGGTTGCAGCTACCCTTACGGTTGTATCTTGGCCAACCACTAAACGCCACTTTAGTACACATGCATGTTTTCTTGATTTGTAGAATATTTTTTTAATCTATAAGCACTTTATAATATTGTAATAAAGGTTTAGGAGAACCAGTTCACAAAAACCTGACGTGACGCTTTAGTCACAATGAAAAAAAACCTTTTTACTTAATTAATTCCCTACAATTATTGCAGTTCAGAACAATATGACACAATTGATGGTCGTGGATCTGGAAGTGTTTCATGTCCATTTCTGTACTACTCAATGAAGTGGTGGTTCAACATAGCACACGCTGCAGACCTCGTGCAGATTTTCTTTCTACTTCCTTTTCAGTCTGTCGCCAGGACGATTATCGGGAGCTCGAATAAAGACGCACTTACTTGTTCGTATTCATGTTTTGAAGGGTTCTTGTCGTCTTATTCAGTCATGTATGTTAAGTACCTGTAGGTGTGTATGTAATGTGGTGTGACTGAATATTGCCTATCCATGCAACCATTGTAGTATTCTTGATGTCTTATCCAGTCTGTAAGTATCTGCAGGTAAATGTACAATACATTGTACAACAACATTGTATCAACAACCCCATCTGAAGGGCATTATTTATTCTCCGCAAGAAAGAGGAAGTAGATCCTCAACTAACTTTCATAACTGATGTGATCATAGACGCAGCAAACACTGTGATCCCGAAGTACGCTCCCATGCCACCGTCTCTGCGACCACCTCCAGACCACATTCTTAAAATTATTGCCTTGCGCCATAATTGGAAGAATAGATGGTACAGGACGAGAGATCAGCAAGCCAAGGTCGTTGTTAATTCTCTCACAATGCAAATCCGGGGCTTGATGAAACTCCGGAAAACAGCGCAGTAGCATGAGAAAATTCGTAGCACTCACGGAGATCACAGAAAGTTTTGGAAGCTGTTGAAGACTACAAAAGGCAAGACAGCCACTGTCCGTCTTCACGAAGGCGACAATGTTCTGACTGCTGAGCAACAGGCAACAAAACTGGCCGACCATTACGCTAGGGATATTACGGCTAAGACGGGATACTACCACATGCCTCCTCCGGTAGATGCTGAACAGAACCACATGTTTGTAAGCAGCTCAAGGCAATTCTTCGCCGGTGACAGGGAAACCGAGCACCAGGGCACGACGGGATACAAACAGTGCTGCTCAAACAAATGCCGAGGAGAGGGATAGTACAATCAGCAAACTTAAACAACTCTTGTATGAGATTGCGGTACTTTCCTGACACATGGAAACAAGCCATCTTGTTCCCATTACTAAAGCCAGCCAAGAGCGGAGATCACCCAGCCCACTACCGCCCGATCAGTCTGCTACCACAGATGGGGAAAATCTTTGAGAAAATTCTTTTAAATACTGCTCGGAAAACGACATCATTCCGCCTGAGCAGACTGGATTCCAATCCAGTATGAGCTCGGAGCACCCCCTTATGAAGGTACAGTCAGAGGCTAGCCATAATATGAATAGAAACATAGCCACGGCTAATATATCCCTAGATTGCACCCAAGCAGTCGACTCGGTGTCTCACAGGACACTGTGTCAAATGCTCTGCGACCGGGAATGCCCGGAGCAACTCTATTCAATTCTGGCTAGCTTCCTGAAAAACAGATCGTTGTGGGTGCGGGTGGGTGATAGCTTCTCTGAAGCTGTGCTACTGACCGACCTGTGGAGTACCCCAAGGAGCCGTCTTATCCCCTGTACTATTCAACGTATACACATCTGAGATTGTCGGAGCCCGGTACAAAAATACCATAGTTACTGCTTTCGCAGACATAGCGGTGTACAGTAGCAGCATGAGTGCTAAGGTAGCTCTAAGACAGGCTGAAGCAGCCTGTAACCAGATCAGTGAGAGATTGGGGAGACTCAATATCTCTGTAAACGCGGGTAAGACTGACTGTGTAATTTTCTCTTTCCAAAAGGGAAAAAGCCCGCTCCCTACTAGTTACTTAGTAGGAACGGAGGGAAATTCACCAGCCAATGACCTAGTATATCTGGGAATTAAAATGGGCAGAAAACTATATTTTGATGAATTCATCCAGCGTAGACATATCAATTTTTTCGACTCACTACAATACTTGAATATCCCGGTGTTTAACACGATAACCCCCGCTCCGTTCCCCCATCGATGGCAGGTCGCTGTCGCAGCTGGAACGCGTTAGTCCTAGGTTCTAGGTATAGGTTTTAGTTTGTTTGTTTTGTTTAGTTTGTTTTGTTTTTGGTGTTTAGTGTTTTGTGTCGGTGACAAGTCGAAGGTGAGCCTCATCACCTAGTGTTGTGTATATTGCTATGACTTTTTTACTACAGATTATTATTTACTATTTATATTATGCCCTCCTCCGAATGCATCAGTGCATTGCGGTACGAGGAGCAAGTTGTATCTCTATATAATTTTTTGTTCATTTTAATATTTTAAGGTTTTGAAACAAAAAAAAGGTTTTCTCAGGCAATTGAAACAGATCCCACTGTTGATAGTGAATTCTAATCTCTGCTCGTATGACAGCCTTTTAAACGCGAAACGTCGAAATAGCAGATGATTCTTCTTACACTTAGGGCAACAATCATTTGGTAGTTTCGAATCAATTTTCTCCCCGTGATTGTCATGGAAAGTCGTCAAAACATTAGTTGGCCTGGTTGAGCAACTAGGCGTTGGACGATTTCCTTGAGCAGCTTGTGAGGACTCAGAGAGCTCTAGTATTTTACAGCGTTGCTGTACAAAGTCTACCAAGGCTTGAAAAGTAGGAAATTCTTTCCCTTCTTGCTTTTCTTCGATTAGTTTGCGATTTTCGCAGTCTAAGCAGTCCAAAGCGAGCTGTAATTTCAAATAATCCCCTTCATTTGGAATACCGAGGTGCGTGAGGGACGTGAAATTATCAACGACCATTTTTAAGAAAGAACGCAGGTATATGGGATTAGACGAAGAACTAGCAGATGGTTTGAACTGCTTAATGTTATGTAGATAAGCTGCTGCCAGGATTCTTTTATTGTTGTATCTTTCTTTTAGAGCCTTCCATGCAATCTCATAATTGGCCGCAGAAGGTGGAAAGGCAGAAACAATACGAAGAGGCTCACCTGATAAGGAGCCGATAAGATGATAATACTTTTCGATGGGTGCCAAGGAATCTTCGTCATGGACAATCGAGAGAAATATATCTCGGAAACGGATCCATTCCGAGAGGTCACCCTCAAATCGAGGTATGTTTATCTTCGGGAGTCTATATCGAGCCATAGTGGCTGTTGTTAAATTTTGAGCTAAACTGACATTTAGTCCATTAAAGTAGACGAAGCTGTTGGATGACCGGGGGGAACTACTCTTGGAAGAGGATTCGTAATATTTTCATGGATGGTGTTACATTCATATAAGTACGATCGAGCAGCCTTTAAATATTTCTCCTCAAAAGGGAATTCCTTTTCCTTATCCATAGTTAAATATAATTCATATAATTGATCCCATGAGTTGACATAGTCTTTATGCAAATTCCCAAGGGTCAGGTATTTCCCTCGAAAGATAGAAAATTTATTTATATCCTCCTCTGATGCCTTGGCTACATCACGAATAGCTTTAATTTCGCCAAAAATGTCATTTAATCGCTTGATTACAATTTTAGCCCATTTCTCAGGAGGTAAGTCTGCCATGGTGGGAAAAAAAATTAAAAATTAAAAAAGTTTTTTTTACGCTAAATAATATATAACACAGACGATCCGGCCCGGAGGACCAAATGTTTGCGCTAGGGCTCTTAAAAATTAAGAAGTCCCCAAACACCAGAAAATTTGGCCGGTTACGTCTTGAGAAGCTAGAGGTTTGATTGTGTCGGCTAGCTCACAAACTTGCCAACAATAAGGCATATACAATAAACAAAGTCAAAAATATTAAAGAAATAACAATTCATTTTATTAAAAAACAAAACAAAAAAAAATTACTGATCAGCAACTTAACCAGGCCTGAATATTAGTATAAATAATTGTTAGTATAATTAACGTATAAAAATTACGAAAAAGTTTATAGTCACGATACGCTGGATGTTCGGATAGCAGCCGCAGGACGGTGATCTTCGGATAGTCATCCGCAGGTCGGCGATGTGCATGGAGAGATAAAGGCAGATAGGCCGAGAAGTTCAGTTGTAGAAACAGCGACTTCGTGTTCGCAGGGGAACCGTCCGGTATGGAGTTATCTTCATCACTGACTTAAAACAGGCTCAGGCCTAAAGCCTTGTCCTCTAATACGCAAAGATGTGTTTATTTACTTCCTCGATCTGTATAATCCTTCGAACTATTTCCTCTGTTGATGTATACAATATTATATTAAATGATTCATTTGTTTATTAAATGATTCAGTCTGTCGATGTATACAATATTTACATACTAATTGTCTCCAGCCGAAACAATCAGAAAAGGAAAGAAAATAAATTTATAATTTAAAAATAATTACGATCATAAAAAAAATCTTCTCAAATAAAAAAATTAAGTTTAATAAAAACTTGTTTACTGCCTAAGGGCCCGAACGCCACCAGAACCCTGAAATTTGCTGAGAGCGCCAGTCAACACATTGCTGAGAAACTCGACGCCGTCAGCATCAGAGTCAACCCGGCCAAGACGCAAGGAATTATATTTAGTTACAAATCAGGACATAAGAAACTACCAAAATCCTTCGTCTTATATGGCAAAGAGTGCACCGTGAGCAACAAGCTATGCTACGATGGGATTACCCTCGGTAGACACTGTCGTTAACGACGCATCTCAGCAAGGAGTTAAAGAGTGTTAGGAAAAAGTTCTACAGCCTAGGACACCTACTTTACAGCCCGGCCTTATCAGTACGCCTCAAGCTGCTGATTTACCAGAGCGTCCTGAGACCTGCTTTAATGTACGGGACCCCACTGTTCAAGTATCTAACTCTTAACACTAGCCCCTCCGATGGAAGCACTGCTGGACCGCCGAAGCCTGGAAACAGATGGACCTCATAGAACTCGAGCCCCCTGACGGGGACTGAACGATCCACACCCAGCCGTGAGATCGAGGTGGATCTCCCGGCCGACTCAACCGAAGCACTATGACCCCTTCTTCCCGCTCAGGGTGGGTCGATCTCCCGGCCGACTCAACCGTTTTTTTTTTTTTTTTATGTTTTTTTTTATTTCAAAACCTCAAATACAATGTACAAAAGAAAAATAACAAATATGAAGTGAATCCGATTTTTTTTTCTTTCCCATAGCTCTTAAACTTATAAAAATAGGACGTGGAAAATTATTTTGGATTGAAGGGTGCCTTTTACTAAGGCAAGTCCCATTTGAAGGATGTATGAGAAGGATATGGGGTGTGGGATGCCTAAAGGAGGTGGGTGGGTTCGGGAAGGTAGTGAGAGACTACATCTGGTGGAGCCTAGGGGTACAAGGCATTGGTTTGTAGTCGGCCAGGTCATAATACCTGGCCCCGCCTTTCCTTCACTTTTTGAACTTCATCGACTCACCTGAAGGATACATTAATCACTTCGATTCAAGACAATACTAATATTTATGTGGGCATAACTTTTTGTTACTGTAAGATATGGAATCATTACCAGCTGGCCACACGTCACGGGAGTCCCCAGTTGTAAGAATCCACGTTTTCCTTGCCAGAACTCTGTCACGGATTCCCCTCTTCCAGTTAGGAGCCCTGACGACTAATTCGACTGTAGCTATTAAAATGGCCGATGATTCAGGTTGGTATATCGTATATATGATACCTTTTATGAACAATCAAAACTTCTGGTTTGGTGATATTTTTAATTCGTTTGATATTAATATGTAAGGGCACAGCAGGGAACTTGACCAGTAGAACAAAAATACAGTAAATTAAAATTGTACAAAATAGAAGCCTGAGAATTATTAATAATTACCTGTGCTACACACAAATCAATAAGCTGCATAAAGAATTGAATATTCTAATCATACAACAAGTCTTGTATTCCTAAATGTAATGACAGCTGCCTTTATTCAACAAAACTGCTGTTGTCCCCGTAGTTAAATGTTAAATGTTAATGGGGTAACAAGCATTCTGAAATTCTTTACGTCTTAAAGCTTGAAAAAACATGAGCTATACTATTCTTCAACCGTTGATCATATATTCATAATACTATAAAACTTAAAAGCGACACAATTTCATTCTTAAACACCTTACGATACCTAGGTGGCACACCTGGATAAGGAAATTACTCTTACTAAACATCTAAAATCAAAAACTGGAAAACCACCTGTAGCAATGTACAAAATACACCCATACTTTAATAAACTTTTTAGGATTTATTTCGTCCAAAATTAATGGATAGGTTTTCTAGTAACCGGTAAAAGAAACATACAAAATATTCATAATAAATGCGTGAAAATAATTAATAATTACCTGTACAAAAGATGAATCAATAAGATGCATAAAGTATATAACTAAGTATATAATAACAATAAGTATCAACAATAAGACGCAGTTATTTATTCGGAACTGAAAAATGTGTTGACAACTGCCCTAATTCTATAAATCCCACTGGTAAAAGAAATAGGAAATTACCTTAAATTCACGTCCAAAACATACATCCATAAGAAAAAAACATATTGTTTTACAATGAAATCATTGTATTATTTCGTTTTCTTATATCAATACTTTCTTAATTATAGTTGACTTCTTACCTAACATAGAAGGTTTCTGTTCTTAACTATTTGAAGAATGAATATTGAACTGTGAATTGTGATAAACCACCACATTGGATGTTATACTGGGTACATATATTATGTGATTAAGTTTTATTTATTATTTAAAAAAATCCCTGAAAATAAAGTTTTGACAGTTAAAAAAATGAAACGATATAATTTATACCAAGTAGGATTTCACAATCACTTATTAACAACGTACCGAATTCTCGTATTTTTTACAACAGAGATATTTTCACAAATATTGTCGACTAGACGAGAAAAGATAATCTAGCCCCGCTCGGATTTTACACTTACCTCTTCATTATCACCACTATTACTATTTGTTGATGGATTTGCTCTAAATTGCGGTTTAGCAAATTGCGTAAAACATTATACTAATCACAACCATGTTTACTTTATCCGTTCACAACCCTTCCCAATTGCTAAATGGACATAAATATTACATGTATGTAATAGGAAATAAGTTCATTTGTACTTTATAATATATCGCGCAATTAAGAGTTTGCTACTCAAAAAATTATAGACATTTTATAATTAATAGGTAATTTCCTATTATAGGCACAAAATTATATGTATGGACGTACTGGTCAATAAAATGAAATTCTTATTTGAGCATTAGTGATTTAAAGGTTTACTGATTACAAGCAAATCATTTATTAAAGTAAATCCTGAATAACATATTACTTAATTTTCATAAGGATGGTTTTAATAAATCTTTGTCGTTGGGTCATCAAGTACCCTTATGTAAAATTGTGTTTAATTATTAATTTTTTTGTATACTTTACAAATAAATATGTTTCATGGTCAAGAAGGTTTGTAAGATGAAAACAAATGGTTTCGAACATAGCTAGACTTGCCTATGAACTACACTCTGTGTTCACATAAGTTACCCTAAAACAGCATGGCTGATGAATCAAAATGAAAACTGTGAATCTGTTTGAAACGAATGCCAATTTCTGATTGGTCGAACCAAGGGGAATACCAACTGCTAGACATGTCACCTTCGGCTGCGTCAGACCCCTCCCGATTCTTCCCTTTATAAAGAACTGGAGTTGTTGTCTGCAATTCATTCATTTACAGTCAGTGTAGCTTATTGGTGTCAGTGCCTGCAGTGTTACTGGATATACTCTTCGAACATTTATTTATCAAGTGAGTAAAATAAACATAAATACAATTTTATTTACATTAGTGACTGCAATATTTTAGTGGTTGAATCAATATGACAATTTGATTGTATATTCTGGAGTAGTTACCATTATTTTCGCTTATAATAGAAAAATAAGATGTGATTGTATGTAACTTCTAGATGTACATTCATAAAATTATAAGTACTATAGAAAATTTATTATATACCATACATAAAACCAATATAAACAGTTATCAGAACACAATTATCCTTGAGGCTTTTAAGCAAATAAACCTTCCCCCACATTTCTACAAATATTTGTTTTTGCGTATCTATAAAATGTGGCTAAGGTAAATAATTGTTTACCGTTCTTTAGCATCATAAATAAATAGGGGTTAGCTTGGATTAATCTCCACCTGTTAAAATTTATAAATTTACGTATCTTTCGTACTTTCTAGCTTAGGAAACGTGACTTCAAAACTTATATTCTAAATATATGCTATTCTTCAATCGATTAAAAATGAAATGTACAGGCCCTACAATGACGATTTGCTACCAAGGAAATATTTTATTGACGGTTTTAATTTTTATTTATTTTTTTTTTTAAAAACGACTCAACATATGAAGTAATCATTAACAAAATTGTTACTTAGTGTTATTATATCAAGTTTTTTTTTTTTCTAATTGTGCAGATGTTGCCTGAGGATGAACTAGTGTCAGTCCAAAACAAACAATTAACAAATGTTGATTAAATTTTTAAATAAACAAAGAGGTACAATCGGGTCTATTTATCATATATTTGATAAAAAAGTTATTACACCAGACCAATTTTGTGTAGAACATAGAGCATCAGACATGCCTGCCTCGTGTTGATTCGCCGTTAAGAACCACTTATATACGATTCTTAATTTTCTTGCAGCCTTTTCTAATGTGCTAACCTAGCAATATTTACCGTTGTCCAATTGAGTGTGGTTCCCTTAATAAGCTATATGTGATAACTTTTGTTGTTACAGAGATGAAAGACATCAGCAACGGAGTGACCACGAACGGAGCTGTGAACGGAGAAGGTACCTTCCACAAAATCCCCGACTTCCACTTCAGCACACGAGCTATCCACGTCGGACAGAGCCCGGATCAATGGGAGTCTGGAATAGTAGTTCCACCTATTCACTTAGGGTCTACATTTAAACAAGACGAACCCAAAGTGTCTACGGTGAGTAAAATTGGTTGTTACCATAAATGTAACTGATTTCAGAACATTAGTAAAGTGCTCCAGTCCAAGGAATATGTAATTACCGCTTTTTATTAATGTTTTTGATGTCTTATGAATTTAATGGCCGATGACTATGTGGTCCTACATCTTATATCATAATTTCGTGTTTTTATGCCAAAGTTCCTAAATGCGGTCTACTTGATGAAAACTCAAATCCCAACATTTATTATTAAATTGTATATTTCTCATTCTTGTTAATAACCAGGTTCTTTACTCTTCCAGGGATTCTTGTATGGCAGGTGTGGCAACCCGTCAAGGAATATCCTGGAGACGAGCATAGCCAGTCTGGATAAGGCAAAATACGGCCTAACATTTTCATCCGGTCTTGGAGCTGTAACAGGAATCTGTGCACTTCTGAAAGCTGGTGACCATGTCATATGTGGAGACGATGTTTATGGTGGCACAAACAGGTACAACAACAACAACAACCACTTTTAAATTGTTTTTAAGTAGCATCCTTAAAATATAAGTTATAACCAGCTGTTTCTTTTTATTTACACCTATCCAAATGTTTGGTATTTTTTAAAGTAATATATTATTTATGAGCTACTATAATTACATATCCACCTGCTTTTTTATTTCAGTTACTTTCGGAATATTGCTTCAAATCATGGCCTCGAGGTTGATTTCATAGACACAACGGTTATAGAAAAAGTAGAGAATGCTATCAAACCTAATACAAAAGTATGCATTATTTGACTTTTCCATAATAATATTTCAATACAATTTACACCACTTACATTTTTTTTCTTTTCTAATTATTAATGTTTGGTTGATGACTTGGTTTTACAGATGGTTTGGGTAGAAAGCCCCACAAATCCACTATTGAAAATTACCGACATTCCCCAACTTGCAGCAGGAATCAAATACAAGTCCAAGGACATAATATTCGTTGTAGATAATACATTTTTAACTCCCTATCTGCAGGTGTGCATTGAATTTCTTTTTTTTTTTGCTGGTTTGGTTCATCAAATATATATATCTTATTTTTACGTATTTTATTATAGAAACCCCTTGCAATGGGAGCTGATATCGCTATGTATTCTCTTACTAAATACATGAATGGTCATTCTGATGTCATTATGGGTGGCCTAACGACTAATAATGAAGAACTATACAACAGACTGTATTTCATACAAACCTGTAAGTATTTTCATATTGGAAAATCCGTTTTCATCAACTTATTTCTGAATTATAACTGTTATTTTTATTTTCAGCCATGGGCATCGTACCTTCACCTTTTGACTGTTACTTGGTGAACAGAGGTCTGAAGACGTTGGCTGTTCGAATGGACAGGCATACCGAAAACGCAACAAAACTTGCGAAGTTTCTAGAGAAACATTCTTTAGTAGAGAGGGTTATCTATCCAGGTATATTTAATTTTATTTCTCAAGGACATTTGTGGAATCAGTTTTAATTCGATTTTTTTAATGTTTCGTTAGAAAAAAATTGTAATGCATTATCAATGTTGGTTTTAGGTCTGGAATCCCACCCACAGTACCACTTAGCTAAACATTTGTGGCTCGGATCATCAGGAATGATTTCAATGTACATCAAAGGAGACCTACAAACCAGCAAAGCATTTTTGAAATCCTTAAAATTATTCACTCTTGCTGTTAGCTTAGGAGGTTTTGAATCCCTCGCACAATTGCCGTGAGTACAGACTATTATGAATAATTATTAATGCATCAAGCCCTCACGATTTTTTTCTTATTTTCATTTTAATATGTTTAGAACTTTGATGACACACGGCAACGTTCCAGCTGACATGAAGGAGCAGTTAGGCATCACTGACAACCTTGTGAGGCTTTCTGTTGGACTTGAATCAGTGACGGATCTTATGAACGATCTCGACCAATCCCTTAAAATAGCGGCAAAATCTTCCTAAACCTAAACTGTTTTTCTCTACTTTACGACTTTTATTTATTTTTTATATTACTGATGTGAATGTATTTATGTTATTTATTTCTTATTGAAATGGAGCATTTTGGAAATGTCTAATTTTAAGTATTTATTTATTTAATTTTAATTGAATATATCATTACTCTAATTACTGCCCGCCTATAAGTCTGCAATAAGAAAACCTTTTTTTTGACAGAAGTTTATTAATTTTTTGATAAATATTTACTTAATGGAAAATGTTGTCTTGTCATTCAAATTACATATCAGAATACACATTCAAATTTAAAGGCATACAAAATTATTTGTCATGACTTAGTTTTAATTTTGTTGTGATTGTGAGACCAAAGATCGTACAGATATCATAATGAAATCGTACATTTTGAAAATGTCTAACTTTAAGTATTTATTCAGTTAATTATAATTGCTTTTCTCATTTGCATCAAAACATTGTATAATTACAGTGTTCCTAAAAGACTGCTATAAGAAAACCTATTATTTTTAGAATATTAATAATTTCTTTATTAATATTGACCAATATGATATTGAAGCTATAGATCTATTTGTTCAGCCAGTTTTTGTATGCTATTTGATTAGTTTGAAATTTTTTATATATTTGTAGCCGATTTATGTTTTCTAGCATTATCTAAAATTTTGAGCATAGAATTCTTCATGTTTTGTGGAGCCAAACGTAACGTTGTTATAATAGTTAGTGACTATTGGATCCAATATTGATTGTTTTAAGAAAACTAAATATTTTTGTATCTAAAACTGTATTAAAATATATGGTAACATTATCATTAAAGAGATTGATAGAATTAAAATATCGAATTTATTCTTTCTCCTAATTCAGTTATAAGTTATGTATTTTACCTTATACTTCCAAATATCGATACCTTTTCAAGGATCAAATAAAAGTACATATCAATATATTTTCATACATTGAGTAAAAGTATCAATACATTCCAAGAAAACTCACATTAGCATGGTATCTATTATTGAAACTTCTTTATTGTGATAAAATTACAACCTGCCTCATTGGGAAATAAGTAATTTTTATTCACTCGGTTAATCGTACATTATTTACGAACAGCCCAGAAACCTTCCGATCATACAATACAGATATCGTTGCCTAGAAGCACTATCAATGCTAAACGATAACTGGAGTATCCAAACAACCCCATCTGAAGGGCATTATTTAGATCAACAATGAATTAAGGAAAAGTTGAAAAAGAACATCGCGTCAAAGAATACCCTACAACTTTTAAGATGACATAGTTTTAATTTTGTTGTGGTTGTGAGACCAAAGATCGTACAGATACACCAATTAAGGTTAGACTGCATATTTTGTATGTATATTAGTTCTCTATGCTAGTCTTTCATTTTATAATCCCTTCGTTACTGTGATCGAACATAACATTGCTATAATTGATTGTGAGTATTAGATCCAAGAGGTTCAAGTAATCGATATTTTCTTGTAACTAATACTTTATCTTTCCGCCCTCCTCCGGTAAGGAGCAGGCCTAAAGCTTCTTAGTTTGTTTTGTTTTTGGTGTTTAGTGTTTTGTGTCGGTGACAAGTCGAAGGTGAGCCTCATCACCTAGTGTTGTGTATATTGCTATGACTTTTTTACTACAGATTATTATTTACTATTTATATTATGCCCTCCTCCGAATGCATCAGTGCATTGCGGTACGAGGAGCAAGTTGTATCTCTATATAATTTTTTGTTCATTTTAATATTTTAAGGTTTTGAAACAAAACAAAGGTTTTCTCAGGCAATTGAAACAGATCCCACTGTTGATAGTGAATTCTAATCTCTGCTCGTATGACAGCCTTTTAAACGCGAAACGTCGAAATAGCAGATGATTCTTCTTACACTTAGGGCAACAATCATTTGGTAGTTTCGAATCAATTTTCTCCCCGTGATTGTCATGGAAAGTCGTCAAAACATTAGTTGGCCTGGTTGAGCAACTAGGCGTTGGACGATTTCCTTGAGCAGCTTGTGAGGACTCAGAGAGCTCTAGTATTTTACAGTGTTGCTGTACAAAGTCTACCAAGGCTTGAAAAGTAGGAAATTCTTTCCCTTCTTGCTTTTCTTCGATTAGTTTGCGATTTTCGCAGTCTAAGCAGTCCAAAGCGAGCTGTAATTTCAAAT
This sequence comes from Acanthosoma haemorrhoidale, assembly GCA_930367205.1. NCBI lineage: Eukaryota > Metazoa > Arthropoda > Insecta > Hemiptera > Acanthosomatidae > Acanthosoma > Acanthosoma haemorrhoidale. Next base: position 54,160,943 of record OV884014.1, read on the forward strand.
AATCCCCTTCATTTGGAATACCGAGGTGCGTGAGGGACGTGAAATTATCAACGACCATTTTTAAGAAAGAACGCAGGTATATGGGATTAGACGAAGAACTAGCAGATGGTTTGAACTGCTTAATGTTATGTAGATAAGCTGCTGCCAGGATTCTTTTATTGTTGTATCTTTCTTTTAGAGCCTTCCATGCAATCTCATAATTGGCCGCAGAAGGTGGAAAGGCAGAAACAATACGAAGAGGCTCACCTGATAAGGAGCCGATAAGATGATAATACTTTTCGATGGGTGCCAAGGAATCTTCGTCATGGACAATCGAGAGAAATATATCTCGGAAACGGATCCATTCCGAGAGGTCACCCTCAAATCGAGGTATGTTTATCTTCGGGAGTCTATATCGAGCCATAGTGGCTGTTGTTAAATTTTGAGCTAAACTGACATTTAGTCCATTAAAGTAGACGAAGCTGTTGGATGACCGGGGGGAACTACTCTTGGAAGAGGATTCGTAATATTTTCATGGATGGTGTTACATTCATATAAGTACGATCGAGCAGCCTTTAAATATTTCTCCTCAAAAGGGAATTCCTTTTCCTTATCCATAGTTAAATATAATTCATATAATTGATCCCATGAGTTGACATAGTCTTTATGCAAATTCCCAAGGGTCAGGTATTTCCCTCGAAAGATAGAAAATTTATTTATATCCTCCTCTGATGCCTTGGCTACATCACGAATAGCTTTAATTTCGCCAAAAATGTCATTTAATCGCTTGATTACAATTTTAGCCCATTTCTCAGGAGGTAAGTCTGCCATGGTGGGAAAAAAAATTAAAAATTAAAAAAGTTTTTTTTACGCTAAATAATATATAACACAGACGATCCGGCCCGGAGGACCAAATGTTTGCGCTAGGGCTCTTCAAAATTAAGAAGTCCCCAAACACCAGAAAATTTGGCCGGTTACGTCTTGAGAAGCTAGAGGTTTGATTGTGTCGGCTAGCTCACAAACTTGCCAACAATAAGGCATATACAATAAACAAAGTCAAAAATATTAAAGAAATAACAATTCATTTTATTAAAAAACAAAACAAAAAAAAATTACTGATCAGCAACTTAACCAGGCCTGAATATTAGTATAAATAATTGTTAGTATAATTAACGTATAAAAATTACGAAAAAGTTTATAGTCACGATACGCTGGATGTTCGGATAGCAGCCGCAGGACGGTGATCTTCGGATAGTCATCCGCAGGTCGGCGATGTGCATGGAGAGATAAAGGCAGATAGGCCGAGAAGTTCAGTTGTAGAAACAGCGACTTCGTGTTCGCAGGGGAACCGTCCGGTATGGAGTTATCTTCATCACTGACTTAAAACAGGCTCAGGCCTAAAGCCTTGTCCTCTAATACGCAAAGATGTGTTTATTTACTTCCTCGATCTGTATAATCCTTCGAACTATTTCCTCTGTTGATGTATACAATATTATATTAAATGATTCATTTGTTTATTAAATGATTCAGTCTGTCGATGTATACAATATTTACATACTAATTGTCTCCAGCCGAAACAATCAGAAAAGGAAAGAAAATAAATTTATAATTTAAAAATAATTACGATCATAAAAAAAATCTTCTCAAATAAAAAAATTAAGTTTAATAAAAACTTGTTTACTGCCTAAGGGCCCGAACGCCACCAGAACCCTGAAATTTGCTGAGAGCGCCAGTCAACACATTGCTGAGAAACTCGACGCCGTCAGCATCAGAGTCAACCCGGCCAAGACGCAAGGAATTATATTTAGTTACAAATCAGGACATAAGAAACTACCAAAATCCTTCGTCTTATATGGCAAAGAGTGCACCGTGAGCAACAAGCTATGCTACGATGGGATTACCCTCGGTAGACACTGTCGTTAACGACGCATCTCAGCAAGGAGTTAAAGAGTGTTAGGAAAAAGTTCTACAGCCTAGGACACCTACTTTACAGCCGGCCTTATCAGTACGCCTCAAGCTGCTGATTTACTAGAGCGTCCTGAGACCTGCTTTAATGTACGGGACCCCACTGTTCAAGTATCTAACTCCTAACACTAGCCCCTCCGATGGAAGCACTGCTGGACCGCCGAAGCCTGGAAACAGATGGACCTCATAGAACTCGAGCCCCCTGACGGGGACTGAACGATCCACACCCAGCCGTGAGATCGAGGTGGATCACCCGGCCGACTCAACCGAAGCACTATGACCCCTTCTACCCGCTCAGGGTGGGTCGATCTCCCGGCCGACTCAACCGTTTTTTTTTTTTTTTTATGTTTTTTTTTTTATTTCAAAACCTCAAATACAATGTACAAAAGAAAAATAACAAATATGAAGTGAATCCGATTTTTTTTTCTTTCCCATTGCTCTTAAACTTATAAAAATAGGACGTGGAAAATTATTTTGGATTGAAGGGTGCCTTTTACTAAGGCAAGTCCCATTTGAAGGATGTATGAGAAGGATATGGGGTGTGGGATGCCTAAAGGAGGTGGGTGGGTTCGGGAAGGTAGTGAGAGACTACATCTGGTGGAGCCTAGGGGTACAAGGCATTGGTTTGTAGTCGGCCAGGTCATAATACCTGGCCCCGCCTTTCCTTCACTTTTTGAACTTCATCGACTCACCTGAAGGATACATTAATCACTTCGATTCAAGACAATACTAATATTTATGTGGGCATAACTTTTTGTTACTGTAAGATATGGAATCATTACCAGCTGGCCACACGTCACGGGAGTCCCCAGTTGTAAGAATCCACGTTTTCCTTGCCAGAACTCTGTCACGGATTCCCCTCTTCCAGTTAGGAGCCCTGACGACTAATTCGACTGTAGCTATTAAAATGGCCGATGATTCAGGTTGGTATATCGTATATATGATACCTTTTATGAACAATCAAAACTTCTGGTTTGGTGATATTTTTAATTCGTTTGATATTAATATGTAAGGGCACAGCAGGGAACTTGACCAGTAGAACAAAAATACAGTAAATTAAAATTGTACAAAATAGAAGCCTGAGAATTATTAATAATTACCTGTGCTACACACAAATCAATAAGCTGCATAAAGAATTGAATATTCTAATCATACAACAAGTCTTGTATTCCTAAATGTAATGACAGCTGCCTTTATTCAACAAAACTGCTGTTGTCCCCGTAGTTAAATGTTAAATGTTAATGGGGTAACAAGCATTCTGAAATTCTTTACGTCTTAAAGCTTGAAAAAACATGAGCTATACTATTCTTCAACCGTTGATCATATATTCATAATACTATAAAACTTAAAAGCGACACAATTTCATTCTTAAACACCTTACGATACCTAGGTGGCACACCTGGATAAGGAAATTACTCTTACTAAACATCTAAAATCAAAAACTGGAAAACCACCTGTAGCAATGTACAAAATACACCCATACTTTAATAAACTTTTTTAGGATTTATTTCGTCCAAAATTAATGGATAGGTTTTCTAGTAACCGGTAAAAGAAACATACAAAATATTCATAATAAATGCGTGAAAATAATTAATAATTACCTGTACAAAAGATGAATCAATAAGATGCATAAAGTATATAACTAAGTATATAATAACAATAAGTATCAACAATAAGACGCAGTTATTTATTCGGAACTGAAAAATGTGTTGACAACTGCCCTAATTCTATAAATCCCACTGGTAAAAGAAATAGGAAATTACCTTAAATTCACGTCCAAAACATACATCCATAAGAAAAAAACATATTGTTTTACAATGAAATCATTGTATTATTTCGTTTTCTTATATCAATACTTTCTTAATTATAGTTGACTTCTTACCTAACATAGAAGGTTTCTGTTCTTAACTATTTGAAGAATGAATATTGAACTGTGAATTGTGATAAACCACCACATTGGATGTTATACTGGGTACATATATTATGTGATTAAGTTTTATTTATTATTTAAAAAAATCCCTGAAAATAAAGTTTTGACAGTTAAAAAAATGAAACGATATAATTTATACCAAGTAGGATTTCACAATCACTTATTAACAACGTACCGAATTCTCGTATTGCATTTCTACAAATATTTGTTTTTGCGTATCTATAAAATGTGGCTAAGGTAAATAATTGTTTACCGTTCTTTAGCATCATAAATAAATAGGGGTTAGCTTGGATTAATCTCCACCTGTTAAAATTTATAAATTTACGTATCTTTCGTACTTTCTAGCTTAGGAAACGTGACTTCAAAACTTATATTCTAAATATATGCTATTCTTCAATCGATTAAAAATGAAATGTACAGGCCCTACAATGACGATTTGCTACCAAGGAAATATTTTATTGACGGTTTTAATTTTTATTTATTTTTTTTTTTAAAAACGACTCAACATATGAAGTAATCATTAACAAAATTGTTACTTAGTGTTATTATATCAAGTTTTTTTTTTTTCTAATTGTGCAGATGTTGCCTGAGGATGAACTAGTGTCAGTCCAAAACAAACAATTAACAAATGTTGATTAAATTTTTAAATAAACAAAGAGGTACAATCGGGTCTATTTATCATATATTTGATAAAAAAGTTATTACACCAGACCAATTTTGTGTAGAACATAGAGCATCAGACATGCCTGCCTCGTGTTGATTCGCCGTTAAGAACCACTTATATACGATTCTTAATTTTCTTGCAGCCTTTTCTAATGTGCTAACCTAGCAATATTTACCGTTGTCAAATTGAGTGTGGTTCCCTTAATAAGCTATATGTGATAACTGTTGTTGTTACAGAGATGAAAGACATCAGCAACGGAGTGACCACGAACGGAGCTGTGAACGGAGAAGGTACCTTCCACAAAATCCCCGACTTCCACTTCAGCACACGAGCTATCCACGTCGGACAGAGCCCGGATCAATGGGAGTCTGGAATAGTAGTTCCACCTATTCACTTAGGGTCTACATTTAAACAAGACGAACCCAAAGTGTCTACGGTGAGTAAAATTGGTTGTTACCATAAATGTAACTGATTTCAGAACATTAGTAAAGTGCTCCAGTCCAAGGAATATGTAATTACCGCTTTTTATTAATGTTTTTGATGTCTTATGAATTTAATGGCCGATGACTATGTGGTCCTACATCTTATATCATAATTTCGTGTTTTTATGCCAAAGTTCCTAAATGCGGTCTACTTGATGAAAACTCAAATCCCAACATTTATTATTAAATTGTATATTTCTCATTCTTGTTAATAACCAGGTTCTTTACTCTTCCAGGGATTCTTGTATGGCAGGTGTGGCAACCCGTCAAGGAATATCCTGGAGACGAGCATAGCCAGTCTGGATAAGGCAAAATACGGCCTAACATTTTCATCCGGTCTTGGAGCTGTAACAGGAATCTGTGCACTTCTGAAAGCTGGTGACCATGTCATATGTGGAGACGATGTTTATGGTGGCACAAACAGGTACAACAACAACAACAACCACTTTTAAATTGTTTTTAAGTAGCATCCTTAAAATATAAGTTATAACCAGCTGTTTCTTTTTATTTACACCTATCCAAATGTTTGGTATTTTTTAAAGTAATATATTATTTATGAGCTACTATAATTACATATCCACCTGCTTTTTTATTTCAGTTACTTTCGGAATATTGCTTCAAATCATGGCCTCGAGGTTGATTTCATAGACACAACGGTTATAGAAAAAGTAGAGAATGCTATCAAACCTAATACAAAAGTATGCATTATTTGACTTTTCCATAATAATATTTCAATACAATTTACACCACTTACATTTTTTTTCTTTTCTAATTATTAATGTTTGGTTGATGACTTGGTTTTACAGATGGTTTGGGTAGAAAGCCCCACAAATCCACTATTGAAAATTACCGACATTCCCCAACTTGCAGCAGGAATCAAATACAAGTCCAAGGACATAATATTCGTTGTAGATAATACATTTTTAACTCCCTATCTGCAGGTGTGCATTGAATTTCTTTTTTTTTTTGCTGGTTTGGTTCATCAAATATATATATCTTATTTTTACGTATTTTATTATAGAAACCCCTTGCAATGGGAGCTGATATCGCTATGTATTCTCTTACTAAATACATGAATGGTCATTCTGATGTCATTATGGGTGGCCTAACGACTAATAATGAAGAACTATACAACAGACTGTATTTCATACAAACCTGTAAGTATTTTCATATTGGAAAATCCGTTTTCATCAACTTATTTCTGAATTATAACTGTTATTTTTATTTTCAGCCATGGGCATCGTACCTTCACCTTTTGACTGTTACTTGGTGAACAGAGGTCTGAAGACGTTGGCTGTTCGAATGGACAGGCATACCGAAAACGCAACAAAACTTGCGAAGTTTCTAGAGAAACATTCTTTAGTAGAGAGGGTTATCTATCCAGGTATATTTAATTTTATTTCTCAAGGACATTTGTGGAATCAGTTTTAATTCGATTTTTTTAATGTTTCGTTAGAAAAAAATTGTAATGCATTATCAATGTTGGTTTTAGGTCTGGAATCCCACCCACAGTACCACTTAGCTAAACATTTGTGGCTCGGATCATCAGGAATGATTTCAATGTACATCAAAGGAGACCTACAAACCAGCAAAGCATTTTTGAAATCCTTAAAATTATTCACTCTTGCTGTTAGCTTAGGAGGTTTTGAATCCCTCGCACAATTGCCGTGAGTACAGACTATTATGAATAATTATTAATGCATCAAGCCCTCACGATTTTTTTCTTATTTTCATTTTAATATGTTTAGAACTTTGATGACACACGGCAACGTTCCAGCTGACATGAAGGAGCAGTTAGGCATCACTGACAACCTTGTGAGGCTTTCTGTTGGACTTGAATCAGTGACGGATCTTATGAACGATCTCGACCAATCCCTTAAAATAGCGGCAAAATCTTCCTAAACCTAAACTGTTTTTCTCTACTTTACGACTTTTATTTATTTTTTATATTACTGATGTGAATGTATTTATGTTATTTATTTCTTATTGAAATGGAGCATTTTGGAAATGTCTAATTTTAAGTATTTATTTATTTAATTTTAATTGAATATATCATTACTCTAATTAATGTACGCCTATAAGTCTGCAATAAGAAAACCTTTTTTTTTGGTAAAAGTTCATTTATTTTTTGATTAATATTTACTTTATGGAAAATGTTGTCTTGTTATTCAGATTTAATATTAGAATACACATTCAAATTTAAAGGCATACAAAATTATTTGTCATGACCTAGTTTTAATTTTGTTGTGGTTATGAGGCCAAAGATCGTATTTATTCAGTTAATTATAATTGCTTTTCTCATTTGCATCATTACATTGTATAATTACTGTATCCCTAAAAGACTGCTATAAGAAAACCTATTATTTTTAGAATATTAATAATTTCCTGATTAATATTGACGAATATGATATTGAAGCTATTGATCTATTTGTTCAGCCAGTTTTTGTGTGCTATTTGATTAGTTTGAAATTTTTTATATATTTGTTGCCGATTTATGTTTTCTAGCATTATCTAAAATTTCGAACATAGAATTCTCCATGTTTTTTGGAGCCAATCGTAACGTTGTTATACTAGTTAGTGACTGTTAGTTCCAATATTGATTGTTTTAAGAAAACTAAATATTTTTGTATCTCAAACTGTATTAAAATATATGGTAACATTATCATTAAAGAGATTGATAAAATTAAAATATTGAATTTATTCTTTTTCGTAATTCAGTTATAAGTTATGTATTTGTCTTTTACCTTATACTTCCAAGTATCGATACTGTAGCGATTCTAACTACATAAGTTACATCACCCTATACTCTATTGCATATATATTGTAAGCAAAGTAAGATAACATGAACTAAATATATCATAGACAAAGGTAAACTTGAACAAAAATAAATTGTTATAAATCTATCAGCAATAAAGAAAGGCAGAAGCAAAGTAACACTAGGCGGGTCTACATCTGTCAGTCATAAATCTAAGAGACCCTTACAGCCTCCAGGCTGGTTATTTAGGACCTGCTGGATACCCCTTAACACATTGCACAGAAACCGCAGGCAATAAGCAACCTTTTTCACCCTCTTTTAGACAGGCTGGTTAGATACTTAACGGGGACGCCGAGCCCCTGAAAACCAGTCTTCCACGACCGTTACTCAGTGATACTTTGCTTCTGTTCGAACTCTGAAAATTTGACTTATTCTTTATGAAACCTCTGTACCTCTTCTCTTGAACATAGTGCATTGTCGGGGTGCACACTATCAGAAATGAAGTCAGATATTAACGCCAACATGGAACGATTGTCCAGGTTATAAACTTGAACAATCCGCACTTGTCACCAGGGCTAGGTGATGAGGCACTCCCCTAGTGACAACCCGACAACTGGTGACCCCAACGTGATCGAGAAGAAAGAAGAAACCTTTTCTTATGATGGCCGACCCACCAGCCCCGTCCGACGAAGCAGGCTGTGCAACCGTACACGCCATTTCTCGGACGTGCAAACTGCCAGGGTTTCACGAAGAAGACCCAAGACTATGGTTCCTGCAGGTCGAAAATATTTTTTCAACGAGCCAGATCTCTTCGTCTAAAGCCAAATCGGAGCATATTTACGCTCAGCTTCCGTTCAGGGTACTAACACAGGTCACAGACCATGCGATATTCCCTACGAAGACTTAAAGGCTCGTCTTATCGAAACATACAGCCAGAGCCACTACAGATGACTGATCCGGTTATTGGAAGAGACACACCTCGGAGACCAGAAACCGTCACATCTCCTGCGTCAAATGTAGGCACTGGCTGGACCCACGACCTCTGAGGACACTCTTCTATTTCACACTCTGGCTACGCGCCTTGTCAGACAGGGTCAGCAACATACTGGCATCGTACTGCGAGGAGAAATGGTCGAGACTGACAACAATAGCGGACAAAATCATGGACTTAAGTTCAGGCACCGCAATACATGCAGTCCAGTCAACGTCAACTCCCAAGGCCAGCCTGCCACGCTCCAGCTGTGACTGCCAGACAGCCATCGGACAGCTCACCCAACAAGTAATCGTGCTGGCCAATTCAATGAGCAGACGAGAAGAAAACAGGTCCGCTCGGCGATACCAGCGACCAAGACCAACTACCGAGTCTAATAGTAAGGGCTTTTGCTTCTACCACGACAGATTCGGTAAGGATGCACATCGATGCCGCAGGCCCTGTAGGAGGGTTGATGACGCTACCACACCGGTGGGGAAACTAAATGTCTCCATGATCAGAGCGGCACCCATGGCAGGCATAACCTTTCGCTGCCTATTCGTCACGCGGCAGCATTACCTGGTAGATACGGGAGCAGCTATCTCCGTACTTCCCCCACCCAAAATAAAAAAGGATATACCCTCCGACTACCAGCTCTACGCCGCTAACGGCAGCTCCATTCCAACGTATGGAGAAGTCAACAGGGACCTCAACCTAGGCCTGGAGCGGATCTTTAAATGGAACTTCATAATGTCAGAGGTTCAGCAGCCAATCCTAGGTTCCGACTTCCTGGCTCATTATCATCTACTGGTAGATCTTCAGCACCGCCAGCTGATCGATGGAATTTCTGGTCGTCGTACCACGGGATCTTTGCCACACTGTTCTCGAGTGGCGTTTTGATTGGATTAGGTCTATGAGATACTGAGGTAAAGGAATTTGATTGTGATTTTTTAGATGACGGTGGGGTGACGATGGCTCCCAGGCCGACCTCTGGATCAGAGTAGTGGAGGAATGCACTGCATCATCCCGGTCTTGGGATGTTTTCAGGGGCGCTTTGAGGTCTACAGAGTCTGTAAGTATCTGGCGAAAGTGGTCCCAGTCAACTGGGCCCCTGATAAATGAAGGAGGAGGCAGTTTGTGGATAGGTCTTAGGTAAATGGTAAGGATCACAGGGCTATGATCGGAGGAGAGGTCATCGAGGCGCGTGTGTGAATAGTTTAGTGTTCCCAAACTATTGTTGAAAAAAAAGTCTAGGAGATCTGGATTTCGGTTGGGATCTGATGGCCGATAGGTGGCTGTGTCAGGAGAGATATTGGAGCAATGTTTCCGTGTGAGCGCAGACAGCAAAGCATGTCCTCGTGTATTTGTGGATCTTGAGTCTCAATGATGATGCTTTGCATTAAAGTCCCCACCAACAAGGAAACGATGACCGATGGAGTCTAGAAAGGAGATGAATTGGGGATCAGAAATGGATTTATTGAGAGGGCAGTACACTGATGCTAGAGTAAGGGGAAAAGTGAAAGTGCTGATTGACACTGCGGTGGACTGAACGAAATCGTGTGCTACTAAAGGAACTATGTGATGGGAAATGGAGTTATGGACAATGTCAGCGGTGCCTGCATGTGCTCTTCCATCTGGGTGATCAGTTCGATAAGTCTGGTACTGTCGAACTATAAAAGGTTGCTTACTCATAAGTCTTGTTTCAGTAATGAGAGTACGTGGATGTTCTTGTCATGAAGTAGTGCTGTCAGTTCGTTAGTGTGGGTTAGAACACCATTCGAATTCCAAAGGAGAATGGATATGGAGTCGGAAGAATCCACTTATGGGTTTTGTTTCATGGGGATGAGGTAGGTGACAAGATTTGTAAGAAGGGAAAAGAGAGGGGTAATTAGGGTTCTGAACTCTGAAAGGAATGACGTTAATAGACTAGTGAGGTCTGAGGAGCTTGAAGGTGGAGAAAGATGCGAGATGTGTGGTTGAGGATGGGATTGAGTTTGCTGGTTGCTGGGATGAACGGAGTGCTTTGGAAGAAGAACTAGCGGAGGAGGAGTGGGCAGTGCCTGTGACTGCTCTCTGTTCCAAACGGCATCAGCAAAAGAGACTGAAGGCGTTAAACTTCTGGCGGGGGCGCTTCTTGGGCTACCTGTGGCTGGCTTTTCTTCTTCTGGCCGACGACGTGGTTCGCTCCTGGACTTCAGACTTCTGTAAGCCTAACAGCCTTTATAGTTTGCCAGATGGCCTTGCAGACAGAGCACGCATAGAGCAGGTGATTTTAGAGGCTTCTTGCACAATTCACTTTTGTGCTGCCCACTGAACTTTACACACCTGGGAGGGTGGTAGCAGTATGATTTTGTGTGCCCATATGCCTGGCAATTATGGCATTGTACTATATCGGGTTTCGGGTAAGGATTTTCGACCTGTACTCTTGTGTGATACTAGTGGGTTACCTCGTAGATTTTTTCCATTCCAGGTCGCTCTAGATCCACGAAGAATAAAGACAGTGGTGTCTTGATGCTTGCATCATTTTCTTTCCTTTCCTCACGGACCACATTCGTAATTTGGCTAACCTTGTATCCTAGGCTTAAGAGCTCCTTCTCTATCTCGTCTGCTGGTGTAGTGGGTTGCAGGTTTCTAATCACAACCCGTAGCGATCGTTCCTGCTTTAATTGGTAGGTATGGAAGTCGGCCTTAGTTTCATCTAAGTATTTGATTATTGTTCGGTATGTGTTGGGAGTGTCTGGAGAAACTTTTGTGTCCCGGGACCTATTGAGACAAGTGTATTTGCCTATACCTACAATTTTATTCAGTTGGGTACATAGTAATTTAAAATTACTAATGCTACGTACGAATATCACTGGTGGCTTGGGCTGTGTGGGTGTTTGTGTAGAGTCCATGTCCTTTACTTCAATATTTATCAACACCTCATAACTATTGGGTGTGAAAAATGGAGACTCATGAGTTGTTGTTGTTTGTTTTGACGTGCTGGGTTGCGATGGTATTTCTTTCATAGAGCTGCTGGGAGCTGAAGAATTTACAGGGGCAATAATTCTGTTAGATCGCCTTCTACAGGATCATTTCTGTAGTATGCTGATCTTCAACGCAGCGGTAATCGTCGGGTAACTCAAAACCACGATGACGATCAACAGCGTCCTCCCCTGAGCGCGAGGAAGATCTGACAGTTCTCTTTAAGAATCGTCAGGTCATCGATGAACGTTCGGTTTACCCACGCGGGTAAGCTGATGGTGAGGTACGAGGTCTGAGTGGTCCCCCTCTTAAAAAAAAATCATTACTAATCTGCGTCTCCATCTGGAGAGAAGCTTTAGGCCTGCTCCTTACCGGAGGAGGGCGGAAAGATAAAGTATTAGTTACAAGAAAATATCGATTACTTGAACCTCTTGGATCTAATACTCACAATCAATTATAGCAATGTTATGTTCGATCACAGTAACGAAGGGATTATAAAATGAAAGACTAGCATAGAGAACTAATATACATACAAAATATGCAGTCTAACCTTAATTGGTGTATCTGTACGATCTTTGGTCTCACAACCACAACAAAATTAAAACTATGTCATCTTAAAAGTTGTAGGGTATTCTTTGACGCGATGTTCTTTTTCAACTTTTCCTTAATTCATTGTTGATCTAAATAATGCCCTTCAGATGGGGTTGTTTGGATACTCCAGTTATCGTTTAGCATTGATAGTGCTTCTAGGCAACGATATCTGTATTGTATGATCGGAAGGTTTCTGGGCTGTTCGTAAATAATGTACGATTAACCGAGTGAATAAAAATTACTTATTTCCCAATCAGGCAGGTTGTAATTTTATCACAATAAAGAAGTTTCAATAATAGATACCATGCTAATGTGAGTTTTCTTGGAATGTATTGATACTTTTACTCAATGTATGAAAATATATTGATATGTACTTTTATTTGATCCTTGAAAAGGTATCGATATTTGGAAGTATAAGGTAAAATACATAACTTATAACTGAATTAGGAGAAAGAATAAATTCGATATTTTAATTCTATCAATCTCTTTAATGATAATGTTACCATATATTTTAATACAGTTTTAGATACAAAAATATTTAGTTTTCTTAAAACAATCAATATTGGATCCAATAGTCACTAACTATTATAACAACGTTACGTTTGGCTCCACAAAACATGAAGAATTCTATGCTCAAAATTTTAGATAATGCTAGAAAACATAAATCGGCTACAAATATATAAAAAATTTCAAACTAATCAAATAGCATACAAAAACTGGCTGAACAAATAGATCTATAGCTTCAATATCATATTGGTCAATATTAATAAAGAAATTATTAATATTCTAAAAATAATAGGTTTTCTTATAGCAGTCTTTTAGGAACACTGTAATTATACAATGTTTTGATGCAAATGAGAAAAGCAATTATAATTAACTGAATAAATACTTAAAGTTAGACATTTTCAAAATGTACGATTTCATTATGATATCTGTACGATCTTTGGTCTCACAATCACAACAAAATTAAAACTAAGTCATGACAAATAATTTTGTATGCCTTTAAATTTGAATGTGTATTCTGATATGTAATTTGAATGACAAGACAACATTTTCCATTAAGTAAATATTTATCAAAAAATTAATAAACTTCTGTCAAAAAAAAGGTTTTCTTATTGCAGACTTATAGGCGGGCAGTAATTAGAGTAATGATATATTCAATTAAAATTAAATAAATAAATACTTAAAATTAGACATTTCCAAAATGCTCCATTTCAATAAGAAATAAATAACATAAATACATTCACATCAGTAATATAAAAAATAAATAAAAGTCGTAAAGTAGAGAAAAACAGTTTAGGTTTAGGAAGATTTTGCCGCTATTTTAAGGGATTGGTCGAGATCGTTCATAAGATCCGTCACTGATTCAAGTCCAACAGAAAGCCTCACAAGGTTGTCAGTGATGCCTAACTGCTCCTTCATGTCAGCTGGAACGTTGCCGTGTGTCATCAAAGTTCTAAACATATTAAAATGAAAATAAGAAAAAAATCGTGAGGGCTTGATGCATTAATAATTATTCATAATAGTCTGTACTCACGGCAATTGTGCGAGGGATTCAAAACCTCCTAAGCTAACAGCAAGAGTGAATAATTTTAAGGATTTCAAAAATGCTTTGCTGGTTTGTAGGTCTCCTTTGATGTACATTGAAATCATTCCTGATGATCCGAGCCACAAATGTTTAGCTAAGTGGTACTGTGGGTGGGATTCCAGACCTAAAACCAACATTGATAATGCATTACAATTTTTTTCTAACGAAACATTAAAAAAATCGAATTAAAACTGATTCCACAAATGTCCTTGAGAAATAAAATTAAATATACCTGGATAGATAACCCTCTCTACTAAAGAATGTTTCTCTAGAAACTTCGCAAGTTTTGTTGCGTTTTCGGTATGCCTGTCCATTCGAACAGCCAACGTCTTCAGACCTCTGTTCACCAAGTAACAGTCAAAAGGTGAAGGTACGATGCCCATGGCTGAAAATAAAAATAACAGTTATAATTCAGAAATAAGTTGATGAAAACGGATTTTCCAATATGAAAATACTTACAGGTTTGTATGAAATACAGTCTGTTGTATAGTTCTTCATTATTAGTCGTTAGGCCACCCATAATGACATCAGAATGACCATTCATGTATTTAGTAAGAGAATACATAGCGATATCAGCTCCCATTGCAAGGGGTTTCTATAATAAAATACGTAAAAATAAGATATATATATTTGATGAACCAAACCAGCAAAAAAAAAAAGAAATTCAATGCACACCTGCAGATAGGGAGTTAAAAATGTATTATCTACAACGAATATTATGTCCTTGGACTTGTATTTGATTGCTGCCGCAAGTTGGGGAATGTCGGTAATTTTCAATAGTGGATTTGTGGGGCTTTCTACCCAAACCATCTGTAAAACCAAGTCATCAACCAAACATTAATAATTAGAAAAGAAAAAAAATGTAAGTGGTGTAAATTGTATTGAAATATTATTATGGAAAAGTCAAATAATGCATACTTTTGTATTAGGTTTGATAGCATTCTCTACTTTTTCTATAACCGTTGTGTCTATGAAATCAACCTCGAGGCCATGATTTGAAGCAATATTCCGAAAGTAACTGAAATAAAAAAGCAGGTGGATATGTAATTATAGTAGCTCATAAATAATATATTACTTTAAAAAATACCAAACATTTGGATAGGTGTAAATAAAAAGAAACAGCTGGTTATAACTTATATTTTAAGGATGCTACTTAAAAACAATTTAAAAGTGGTTGTTGTTGTTGTTGTACCTGTTTGTGCCACCATAAACATCGTCTCCACATATGACATGGTCACCAGCTTTCAGAAGTGCACAGATTCCTGTTACAGCTCCAAGACCGGATGAAAATGTTAGGCCGTATTTTGCCTTATCCAGACTGGCTATGCTCGTCTCCAGGATATTCCTTGACGGGTTGCCACACCTGCCATACAAGAATCCCTGGAAGAGTAAAGAACCTGGTTATTAACAAGAATGAGAAATATACAATTTAATAATAAATGTTGGGATTTGAGTTTTCATCAAGTAGACCGCATTTAGGAACTTTGGCATAAAAACACGAAATTATGATATAAGATGTAGGACCACATAGTCATCGGCCATTAAATTCATAAGACATCAAAAACATTAATAAAAAGCGGTAATTACATATTCCTTGGACTGGAGCACTTTACTAATGTTCTGAAATCAGTTACATTTATGGTAACAACCAATTTTACTCACCGTAGACACTTTGGGTTCGTCTTGTTTAAATGTAGACCCTAAGTGAATAGGTGGAACTACTATTCCAGACTCCCATTGATCCGGGCTCTGTCCGACGTGGATAGCTCGTGTGCTGAAGTGGAAGTCGGGGATTTTGTGGAAGGTACCTTCTCCGTTCACAGCTCCGTTCGTGGTCACTCCGTTGCTGATGTCTTTCATCTCTGTAACAACAACAGTTATCACATATAGCTTATTAAGGGAACCACACTCAATTTGACAACGGTAAATATTGCTAGGTTAGCACATTAGAAAAGGCTGCAAGAAAATTAAGAATCGTATATAAGTGGTTCTTAACGGCGAATCAACACGAGGCAGGCATGTCTGATGCTCTATGTTCTACACAAAATTGGTCTGGTGTAATAACTTTTTTATCAAATATATGATAAATAGACCCGATTGTACCTCTTTGTTCATTTAAAAATTTAATCAACATTTGTTAATTGTTTGTTTTGGACTGACACTAGTTCATCCTCAGGCAACATCTGCACAATTAGAAAAAAAAAAAACTTGATATAATAACACTAAGTAACAATTTTGTTAATGATTACTTCATATGTTGAGTCGTTTTTAAAAAAAAAAATAAATAAAAATTAAAACCGTCAATAAAATATTTCCTTGGTAGCAAATCGTCATTGTAGGGCCTGTACATTTCATTTTTAATCGATTGAAGAATAGCATATATTTAGAATATAAGTTTTGAAGTCACGTTTCCTAAGCTAGAAAGTACGAAAGATACGTAAATTTATAAATTTTAACAGGTGGAGATTAATCCAAGCTAACCCCTATTTATTTATGATGCTAAAGAACGGTAAACAATTATTTACCTTAGCCACATTTTATAGATACGCAAAAACAAATATTTGTAGAAATGTGGGGGAAGGTTTATTTGCTTAAAAGCCTCAAGGATAATTGTGTTCTGATAACTGTTTATATTGGTTTTATGTATGGTATATAATAAATTTTCTATAGTACTTATAATTTTATGAATGTACATCTAGAAGTTACATACAATCACATCTTATTTTTCTATTATAAGCGAAAATAATGGTAACTACTCCAGAATATACAATCAAATTGTCATATTGATTCAACCACTAAAATATTGCAGTCACTAATGTAAATAAAATTGTATTTATGTTTATTTTACTCACTTGATAAATAAATGTTCGAAGAGTATATCCAGTAACACTGCAGGCACTGACACCAATAAGCTACACTGACTGTAAATGAATGAATTGCAGACAACAACTCAAGTTCTTTATAAAGGGAAGAATCGGGAGGGGTCTGACGCAGCCGAAGGTGACATGTCTAGCAGTTGGTATTCCCCTTGGTTCGACCAATCAGAAATTGGCATTCGTTTCAAACAGATTCACAGTTTTCATTTTGATTCATCAGCCATGCTGTTTTAGGGTAACTTATGTGAACACAGAGTGTAGTTCATAGGCAAGTCTAGCTATGTTCGAAACCATTTGTTTTCATCTTACAAACCTTCTTGACCATGAAACATATTTATTTGTAAAGTATACAAAAAAATTAATAATTAAACACAATTTTACATAAGGGTACTTGATGACCCAACGACAAAGATTTATTAAAACCATCCTTATGAAAATTAAGTAATATGTTATTCAGGATTTACTTTAATAAATGATTTGCTTGTAATCAGTAAACCTTTAAATCACTAATGCTCAAATAAGAATTTCATTTTATTGACCAGTACGTCCATACATATAATTTTGTGCCTATAATAGGAAATTACCTATTAATTATAAAATGTCTATAATTTTTTGAGTAGCAAACTCTTAATTGCGCGATATATTATAAAGTACAAATGAACTTATTTCCTATTACATTCATGTAATATTTATGTCCATTTAGCAATTGGGAAGGGTTGTGAACGGATAAAGTAAACATGGTTGTGATTAGTATAATGTTTTACGCAATTTGCTAAACCGCAATTTAGAGCAAATCCATCAACAAATAGTAATAGTGGTGATAATGAAGAGGTAAGTGTAAAATCCGAGCGGGGCTAGATTATCTTTTCTCGTCTAGTCGACAATATTTGTGAAAATATCTCTGTTGTAAAAAATACGAGAATTCGGTACGTTGTTAATAAGTGATTGTGAAATCCTACTTGGTATAAATTATATCGTTTCATTTTTTTAACTGTCAAAACTTTATTTTCAGGGATTTTTTTAAATAATAAATAAAACTTAATCACATAATATATGTACCCAGTATAACATCCAATGTGGTGGTTTATCACAATTCACAGTTCAATATTCATTCTTCAAATAGTTAAGAACAGAAACCTTCTATGTTAGGTAAGAAGTCAACTATAATTAAGAAAGTATTGATATAAGAAAACGAAATAATACAATGATTTCATTGTAAAACAATATGTTTTTTTCTTATGGATGTATGTTTTGGACGTGAATTTAAGGTAATTTCCTATTTCTTTTACCAGTGGGATTTATAGAATTAGGGCAGTTGTCAACACATTTTTCAGTTCCGAATAAATAACTGCGTCTTATTGTTGATACTTATTGTTATTATATACTTAGTTATATACTTTATGCATCTTATTGATTCATCTTTTGTACAGGTAATTATTAATTATTTTCACGCATTTATTATGAATATTTTGTATGTTTCTTTTACCGGTTACTAGAAAACCTATCCATTAATTTTGGACGAAATAAATCCAAAAAAAGTTTATTAAAGTATGGGTGTATTTTATACAGTGCTACAGGTGGTTTTCCAGCTTTTTATTTTAGATGTTTAGTAAGAGTAATTTCCTTATCCAGGTGTACCATCTAGGTATCGTAAGGTGTTTAAGAATGAAATCGTGTCGATTTTAAGTATTATAGTATTATGAATATATGATAAACGGTTGAAGAATAGCTTTAAAACGTAAAGAATTTCAGAATGCTTGTTACCCTATTAATATGCCTTTAACTACGGGGACAACAGCAGTTTTATTGAATAAAGGCAGCTGTCAATACATTTAGGGATACAAGACTTGCTGTATGATTAGAATATTGAATTCTTCATGCAGGTTATAGATTTGTGTGTAGCACAGGTAATTGTTAATAATTCTCAGGCTTCTATTTTGTACAATTTTAATTTACTGCATTTTTGTTTTACTGGCCAAGTTCCCTGCTGTGCCCTTACATATTAATATCAAACGAATTAAAAATATCACCAAACCAGAAGTTTTGATTGTTCATTAAAGGTATCATATATACGATGTACCAACCTGAATCATCGGCCATTTTAATAGCTACAGTCGAGTGACTGGAAGAGGGGAATCCGTGACAGAGTTCTGGCAAGGAAAACGTGGATTCTTGCAGCTGGGGACTCCCGTGATGTGGAGGCAGCTGGTAATGAATCCATATCTTACAGTCACAAAAAGTTATGCCCACATATAGACAATAAATATTGGTATTGTCTTGAATCGAAGTGATTAATGTATCCTTCAGGTGAGTCGATGAAGTTTAAAAAGTGAAGGAATTTGCGATGTTTACTTTGGAAAGTATTATTAAGACGAAACAATGCAAAAATAAAAATAACATGAGAAGTAGCTAAGGCTGAATAATTGTTTAGACCGAAGGAAGAGACTCTACGTTCATTCCGGTACGTGGTGGTTATCTGTTGTCTGTTTAAACGTTTTGAATTGCAATGCTACGCGTATCGCGGAGTTTTTATTTAAATAGAAGGATACCTACTCGCGTATCAATACACTTATATATCAGATATAAAGTAAATCCAATTTTTTTTTTTCTTTTTTTTCCCCCTCTTCCCCATAGCTCTCAAACCTATAAAAATATGACGTGGAAAATTATTTTGGATTGATGGGTGCCTTTTACTAAGGGGAGTCCCATTAAAGGATGTATGAGAAGGATATGGGGTGTGGGATGCCTAAAGGAGGCGGGTGGATTCGGGAAGGTAGTGAGAGTCTACCTATGGTGGAGCCTAGGGGTACTAGGCATTGGTTTGTAGTCGGCCAGGTCATACCTGGCCCCGCCCCTGAAGGGTAGAAGGGATCATAGTGCTTCGGTTGAGTCGGCCGGGAGATCCACCTCGATCTCACGGCTGGGTGTGGATCGTTCAGTCCCCGTCATGGGGCTCGGGTTCTATGAGGTCCATCTGTCTCCAGGCTTCGGTGGTTCTCCCTCATGTCCTGATCCTCAGTGGCTCTCTTGCCACCTCTGGTCTTCCCCCTGGGGAGAGGGATGTCCGCTGCGTCCGGCCCTTCCTTCAGCTTGCTGAATTGAATTGCCTTGGGAGTAGAAGGGGTCTTGGGCAGAATTTGTATTTATATATCGTATAAATGGAATTGTACATAGGAGTGAATGAATTCTTACATCACAATTAATAATAATGTTTATGAAAATTGTAATATTCTAATAAAGATCTTCTAATAGTATTGTGACGAATGGTTCTGTAAAATGGTATCATCGCCAGCGGTTACCACGTCACGTGGGAGCCCCCGATTCCTACTAGCTTTAGTTTCCTTACCGGAAATATTCTCTTCATTTCTTACCGCCAGACTGTAATCTTTAGAAAAGCCGATGATTCAAGCATGTGGAAAATAGACTAGTGCAGCTTGTAATAAAAACTAGGATATACGATGTTAGGAAAAACGGGTATATGTACAACGGATACATTATTTCTTAATATAATCAGATTCACAAAAAAGCATATCTGGATTATTACCAGTAATAGTTCATAATCTAAGACATAAATAAAAAAAATATACGTGTAATTAAGTGCTTGACTTTCGAAAATACAAAACCGGGTAAAGCCAGATAGAGCATTAGAAGCCTACTGCTACTTCAGAATAACAACAGAAAAAAAGTTGATTTCAAATCAAAATGAATAGAAGAGTGTGGTATGTATGACATGGATTGCAAGAAATCCCAAATTATCAAATGGGTTTTTAACATTTTCTCGTTCTAAATTCTCAAAGTCATCTAGTAAATATTGTTTGTGGGATATTGAAATTTCTTGCGAAATTTCATCTTGTGCCCTAGTCAATCAGAATCTAGCAAAAAACTGATTTTATGGATAGTTTCGTCTCGACTTTTTGTAGTGTTGTCAGAAAAAAATTATAGAAAGTCAACAAGCAGTCGAAGGGAGACGAGCGTTGAACCATCATCCCAAGCACCTGAAGATGATAGTTTAAGCCATCGAAAGTCCTTGGAATATTATAAATATAATAAAATACTGTTGGAAGACTATAGTTGTTTTAATCAATTATCGAGGGTCAACCCACTCAAGCAAATACTGCAAAGAAAATTAACCAGTACCTTCACTACTTCCATCTTGGTATACTCAACCTGATATTTTTAATTTCATGTGGAAGAGTATTAATAATAGGCCTTAAATTATTTTATTGTTGCTTCATCAATTAGTAGGTACAATTTCCGATCACTAAACCAATATTTATTATTATTCCATGACGTTACAGAGTAATTTTGACGACAATTTTGACTTTCTCGCGCATTAATATCTAATATATGAATAACCCGGAACAAGTCCAAAATGTCACTAGTTATTAGTTAAACTTAGGAAGTTTATTATAGTATCTAATTTTTCAACTGTTTACAAAAATCCATATCAAGTCCCAAAAAAGTTGTCATCCGTTGATGCTATTCCTCCCCATAGTTTTCCTCTTTAATTGCATAATATGTTTCCTCATAAAAACAACATGGCTGATGCATCAAAATGGAAACTGGTGGTCTGTATGATACAAATGCCTCATTCTAATTGGCCTAAACCACGTAATAACCAGCTACCAACGAGTACGTGCGTCACACCCCCCGCGTTTCTCCCTCTTTAAAAAGGACTGGGGTTGCAATCTACAATTCATTCATCGATAGTCAGTGTACCTTTAGGTGTCTTCCCGACGTTTTTCTGGATATAATTTTCTTAGTATTTATCTATCAAGTAAGATATTTGTGAATTCTATTTGTTTGAAAACAGTAATATTCTTTGTGTCAGTGGAATAATAATTAGATTCGAATGCCTGGTTCGGTTTTTTAACTGTAAATTTTTATTTCATTTCTTTCTGTGAGCCATGAAAATTATTCTAAAGTGATCTATAAATTAAACTGCGTAATAAAAATTGAGCGAAATTCAAACAGTTCATAAAAATCGCTTCCAAAGTTTTATGATAAAATCGATCTATTTGTAATATAAAATGAAAACAAAAAACCCGTGCCAATGTATAATGCAACTACTCTAAAAACAAATCACTAGCACCACTCTTGATTATGAATATTTTTTTTCATTTATTTACATATTAATTTTAATTTAGGAAAAATATAAACAAAACCTTATGACAAAAAAATAAAATAAAATTTTCTTCGTAATATATGTTTAGGTAATTTATCTATGATAGCAATATTTTGAAGTAAGCGATTCTCACTATACTTCCATTTTTGTACAAATGTTTGGTTGCCGCTTCTAAAATATATCTTTTTTTTATGTATTTGGCAAATATTAATTATTAACTTTTTTTATGTTTTGTCAAATTATTAACACTTTATAATGATATTGTAGAAAACATTTATGTTTGAAAATTTGTGTGAACTGACAAAGCTTTAGATTCACCATACATTAATTGGTTTCGTTTCTGTGCTAATAATATAATATTTACAATAATCACTTAAAATTAAATCATATGGATAGATGGTCAAGGTTGTTACCATGGTTAATAGGAGGAGCTGTGTGGTTGGCAATTGGCTAGTCTATAAAGGCCTATTTCTTTATTCAACTAGCTACTCATTTGTCTCACGGGGTGATGATCCCCACTTTGATCCGTTAAGAGTAGAATAATAACAACGGGAAACCTGCTAATTTTTAAATAACACCCAACCATTTTTGGGAATACTCCTTAGGACTATTCAATAGACAAATTGTAACCAGGCCCATTATTATCTAGTTCTTCTTTCTGAAGATGAAAAATTATTTTAATATGCACTTAAAACAAAATACTTTATTAGTTCTGTGTGAGGAGGCATGGGGATGAGATTTTTATTTTCTTCAATATTATTCTTTCATAATTATTGTAGCCTTAAGCGCTGTTGAATTCCAAAACGGCATGGATTGTACCTCATCAACACTTATGACACAAATTGTCTGGGCTTTTCCAAATTACTGAGAGTTAATCCCCATCATGCAGGTGATCTTTTGGTTCAGATGATCTAGCCTCTTGATTCCGTTCCAAAGATCTTGATTATAATATACGATATGGCTAGTGTTGAAAGGAGTGTGTTTCTTATTAGCAGTTATTTTTTACCTGTTACAGAGATGAACGGTGTCAGCAACGGAGTGAAGACGAACGGAGCTGTGAACGGAGAAGGTAAATTTCACAAAATCCCCGACTTCCACTTCTGCACACGAGCTATCCACGTCGGACAGAGCCCGGATCAATGGGAGTCTGGAATAGTAGTTCCACCTATTCACTTGGGGTCAACATTTAAACAAGACGAACCCAAAAGGTCTACGGTGAGTTGAATTGTTTCTAATAAAAAGTGTACCTATTTTGCAGAACATTTGTTAGAGTTCATTAACTCCAAGGAACATGTATTTAATGTTTTTGAAAGACAAATAGATTTTGTCTGATGACTATCACAATATAATGCTGCATAGTTTACTTGTTTATTTAAAATCAGATTTGTATGTACTATTTATGTAATATAAATTTCACACCACTCTATCTAAACTCAAATATGAAAGTCCCGACCTGTGTTATTAAATTGTATATTTCTCATTCTTGTTAATAACCAGGTTCTTTACTCTTCCAGGGATTCTTGTATGGCAGGTTTGGCAACCCGTCAAGGAATATCCTGGAGACGAGCATAGCCAGTCTGGATAAGGCAAAATACGGTCTAACATTTTCATCCGGTCTTGGAGCTGTAACAGGAATCTGTGCACTTCTGAAAGCTGGTGACCATGTCATATGTGGAGACGATGTTTATGGTGGCACAAACAGGTACAACAACAACCACCACTTTTAAATTGTTTTTAAGTAGCATCCTTAAAATATAAGTTATAACCAGCTGTTTTTTTTTTATTTACACCTATCCAAATGTTTGATATTTTTTAAAGTAATATATTATTTATGAGCTACTATAATTACATATCCACCTGCTTTTTTATTTCAGTTACTTTCGGAATATTGCTTCAAATCATGGCCTCGAGGTTGATTTCATAGACACAACGGTTATAGAAAAAGTAGAGAATGCTATCAAACCTAATACAAAAGTATGCATTATTTGACTTTTTCATAATAATATTACTCAATTTATTTATTTCAATACAATTTACACCACTTACATTTTTTTTCTTTTCTAATTATTAATGTTTGGTTGATGACTTGGTTTTACAGATGGTTTGGGTAGAAAGCCCCACAAATCCACTATTGAAAATTACCGACATTCCCCAACTTGCGGCAGCAATCAAATACAAGTCTAAGGACATAATATTCGTTGTAGACAATACATTTTTAACTCCCTATCTGCAGGTGTGCATTGAATTTCGTTATTTTTTGCTGGTTTGGTTCATCAAATATATATATATCTTATTTTTACGTATTTTATTATAGAAACCACTTGCAATGGGAGCTGATATCGCTATGTATTCTCTTACTAAATACATGAATGGTCATTCTGATGTCATTATGGGTGGCCTAACGACTAATAATGAGAAACTATACAACAGATTGTATTTTATTCAAACCTGTAAGTATTTTCAAATTGAGAAATCCCTTTTAATAAACTTATTTCTGAATTATAATTGTCGTTTTCAATTTCTTTACAGCCATGGGTATCGTACCTTCACCTTTTGACTGTTACTTGGTGAACAGAGGTCTGAAGACGTTGGCTGTACGAATGGATAGGCACATCGAAAACGCAACAATACTTGCGAAGTTTCTAGAGAAACATCCATTGGTAGAAAGGGTTATCTATCCAGGTACGTTTTAATTATTTTTTCATTATGTTGTCATGGTTATTTTTCCCCTTTAACATTAGCGGAAACGGTTTTCAATTATTATTACAATTTTTTTTTTTTTTTCGAACCGCTTCCCCAAACATCCATAATTATTTTATGCGAAACGTTCGTAGACACTTTTTTTTATTTAAATTTGTGTGGTAAATGTAATTTCAATTTTCTGTTTTAATAATTTAATTCTGTTTTAGGTTTGGAATCCCACCCACAATACTACTTAGCGAAAAAATTGTGGATCGGCCCATCCGGAATGATTTCAATGTACCTCAAAGGAGACCTACAAACCAGCAAAGCATTTTTGAAATCCTTAAAAATATTTACTCTTGCTGTTAGCTTAGGAGGTTTTGAATCCCTCGCACAATTGCCGTGAGTACAGACTATTATGAATAATTATTATTGGTTCAAGGCCTCACGATTTTTTTCTTATTTTCATTTTAATATGTTTAGAACTTTGATGACACACGGCAACGTTCCAGCTGATACGAAGGAACAGTTAGGCATCACTGACAACCTTGTAAGGCTTTCTGTTGGACTAGAAGCAGTGGCAGATCTAATTAATGATGTCGACCAAGCTCTCAAAATTGCTGCAAAATCATTTTAAAAATTAATTATTTATCGACATAAGACTTCTATTATTTATTTTAACTATACCATCGGAGTAAAAATATTTATTTTATTTATTTATTGTTAATTTTATTTATTTTCTTGACTAATTAATGTCCACCATTTGAAAAAAAAAACATCTTGTCTTTCAAACTTATTTAAAATATTGAATCATAATATATTTTTTCTCATAATCTAGTGTTAATCAATTTATGATTGTAAGACCAAACCAAAATAAAAATCTCGCATTGATTAGATCTATAATAATTAAATAATCGGCATGTAAATGTATATTTATTCAGGCAGATTTTTGACAGTAGTCCAATATTTGCCTGCGTGTTTTTTTGTTTTTTTTGTATTTGTTAAGTATTTATTTTGTCTAGTCTTATGAAAAATAAGTATTATTTGGTGTGATATTTAATATTTATTAAGTTTAGAACATATTTTTTTTCTTTTAACTAAACTTGTTAATAAAGAAATAAAATTGTAATGAAAAAACATTTATTTTGGTTTGTTTTTACTCCTCATTACTTTTTTGTATTAGTATTATCACTAATCATCACAATATTAGTTTGTTTATTGTGGTTCTAGCATGCTAAGGAATATTTTATTTTTTATTGTAGTGCGTATACTCCGTGCGGTAACTTCGAAATTTATTTCACAGTTCTCTTGACTGTATTCATTCATCATATTTCACCCATTCAGGTTTCTCCAAAAGATGGCTTCACATGTTTCTTTTAAGGTGCAGGGAAATAAAGTATAAATGCAAGTTAAATGAAGAAGAGCACAGATTTAATTGGATACATATGTACAGTACACACACTCATGGACGGTCACAAGAGAAGTCAATGAGGCACATGCCAACCTAATCGCAAAAAACGCAACAGTGCCGCCCTTATCGTTACAACTAAATATAAATCATATAAAACAAATAATAATATAAATTCGGAATTATACCAATACACCCTTCTAATTTCGCATTACTTACAATCTATTAAGTTTAAATGTTCAACAAAAATCGAGAATTTACTAAATGCTAACTAAGGATTTGGTCATCAAATCCGCTATTTGATTAGAAGAATCAACATAATGCAATTTAACTATATTTTTATCAACAATATCTTTACTAAATTATACTTTACATCAAAATGTTTGGACCTTTTGGTCTCACAGATACTTGCAATTTTAATAGTGCCCTGGTTGTCTTCAAAAATATTAATTTTACCTTTAAAGTTAAAACTCTCATTTAATAATTTGTTCAAAAATAGTACCTCTTTAATACAGTCACCTAGTGCATAATATTCGGCTTCACAGCTACTTAAAGCAACTACGCCTTGTTTCCTGGATCCCCATGAAACAACATTATTATTTACCTTGATAACGTAACCAGATACACTTTTTCTGTCATTTTTGTCAAATGCAAAGTCTGCATCAACATATGCATTTATATGAACATCACTAGAGTTAGATTTGTCAAAGCTAAGAGCCATGTCAGGACTATGTTTCAAGTATCTTACAACATTTTTCAAGCGTTTCCAATGAGTTACAGTAAAACAGTTTTGAAATCTACCAAAATATGAAATTGCATAAGTTAGATCTGGTCGAGAAGCGACCATCAAATACATTAAGCTTCCTAAAAGTTCTTTATAAGGTAGCTTAGGACAATTATTCGGATCTCCTTTTTCGAGATTAAGCTTAGGCTCAATAGGTATTCGCTTAGATTTAGCATCTGACATATTAAATTATGAAATATTTTCTTAATAAGATTTTCCTGTTTAATTACAATATTCCCTAGTTTATTTCTGAAAATATTCAACCCTAAAAAATCTAAATTTCCATTATTATCATAATCTTTACATTCTAAATCTGTCATTAATAATTTCTTAACATTTTCCAATTTAGATTTAGAATTAGCTATCAATAGAAAATCATCAACCCATACAAGAATATAAACACTGTCATCAAAATATAAACATGGGTCTACATTAGATCCACAAAATCCAAATTTCAATAATATATCATTTAAATGGTCGTTCCACACTTTTGGACTTTGTTTGAGACCATATAAAGCCTTTTTCAATTTTAACACTTTAGCACTTTGACTTTTATAGCCTTCCGGTGGCTTTATATAAACTGGCACCTTTAGATCACTTTTAAGAAACGCACTCCGAACATCAAGCTGATCAATTAATAGATCCTTCTCTGCAGCCGTAGAAAGAAGTACTCGAAGTGTCGTGAAACGGGCAACCGGTGCATAGATGTTGTCAACGTCATCGAGATATTGAAAACCGCGAGCCACTAAGCGCGCCTTCTTCTTAGATTCACCGTTGGAAGTCTTTATGGTGAAAACCCACTTACAGTCAATGGGGGTAAAATCCGGTGGAGCATCTACCTCTTCCCAAGTCTTATTACTTTCTAATGAGGTTAATTCTTCGTTAATGGCTTGCTGCCAATCGGGATCGTGAATCGCATCTGAAAATGTCTTGGGAACATCTATTTCGGCATTAGTGGACAAAGCCATTTCATTTAAGGCAAAATTAATAACAAAATCATCCAAATACTTTGGTTTTACCTTTTTCCTTGTTGATTTTCGTTCTTTCTTGGGATAACCAGTCGTTTCGTCAGGAAAACCACGGAAAATACTTTCTGAATCAGAATCACCTGCAATATCTTCTATAACATCACTCGGTCCAGGTATGGGAGACTTACATTTGTCCTGAGGTGTGGGAGATTTACTCTGATCTTCAGGAATGCATTCTTCTGGAGATACAATGATGTGCTTAGGTTCGTTGCTCTTCATGAATGATAACTTAGTTTGCTTCCCCTTTAAACAAATGTCACAAATTCCAACAGGATATAATGCACTATGCCCAATCCTTCGGTGCATTAGACTGTTACATGCACCCACAACATTTGCTTGTTCCTTAAGAAGGTGAAGTTTAATTACATACAGTTTGCCAACGAGATAGCCTGTCATAAAATTTGATCCCCTAAATATTTTAACACAGGAATTTTCGAATACTACTCTGCATCCCTTCTCCTCCAACTTCATAACAGATAAGAGATTCATTGTTAATTTTTTGCACACAAAAGCATCAGTTATATGAACCTTATTTCCATCTTCTGACATACAAAACAAATTTCCTTTCCTTAACGCAATCACTGATTCACCTGCCTTTGCCACACTAATATTAACATTTACTGGAGTTGAATCTCTTAGAAAAACACTGAACTCGTCCCTTATAAGATGACATGTCGTACCTGAATCGACTACGAAGCATGCTACATCAGACGATTGTTTACAAACCACGGCCTTATCTGTTGTGGTATCACTACTGTTATCCTGGGTAGTAAACAGAAATTCCTCACAGTTGTTATCACTAGAAATGGCGGCAAATCCTTTATTTTTAAGTTTAGGACAATTATTCTTAAAATGACCTCGATTTTTGCAATAATAACAAATAACGTTAGACATACTTTTGTTTTGACCGACCTTGAAATTGTTATTAAAGCTTTTAGCTCTATTTTTATAAGCTGAAAAAACATTTGCAGAAGGGTGATCTTCTTTCTTCAAATTCCTCTCATATTCGGCCAGAAGTGTGTTTTTCACATACTCCAAAGTAACGGACGTCTTGTCCTTACTACACGAAATGTCCATCGCAGATACCACAGAATCATAACCACCAGCCACTCTCACCTCCGAAGCCATTGAATCAAACGTTTGAAAAACCTCTTGGAGAGGGCGATCATTATTGTATTCCAGTTTTCTCCAAGCCTTCTGGGCGGTGACAAGCGATTTCATCCCACGCTTTTCATAAGTCGCTGCTAGGGCACCCATTATCCCCTTCGCCGTCTTCTTGTCCTTGATTGTAGGTAATATATTATCGCCAAGTCCTTGCACAATAACGTTACGGGCTTTTACATCTTCTTAATTAAACAACTTGAGTTCGGCTTCCCCAGTGGGGGAAGCCTTTTTTAAAACTTGAAGTACTCCGTTTTGCTCAAGTAACAATTTTATCCTGAAGTCCCAATTACCAAAATTTGAGCCATCGAATGGCTTTATACCGAAAGGAAGGTTCATATATGAACTAGCCATCGCATAAGCGAACAAACCGAAACCGACCGCGCACGTGAGTCAAACAGGTTACACCGCACCGCACAAACAAAAACTGAATCCGACTCTTTCGTTAAAACAAAACTTGCAAAATCAACACCCTGGGCCCATAACCTTTTAAGGTGCAGGGAAATAAAGTATAAATGCAAGTTAAATGAAGAAGAGCACAGATTTAATTGGATACATATGTACAGTACACAAACTCATGGACGGTCACAAGAGAAGTCAATGAGGCACATGCCAACCTAATCACAAAAAACGCAACAGTGCCGCCCTTATCGTTACAACTAAATATAAATCAT
This sequence comes from Acanthosoma haemorrhoidale, assembly GCA_930367205.1. NCBI lineage: Eukaryota > Metazoa > Arthropoda > Insecta > Hemiptera > Acanthosomatidae > Acanthosoma > Acanthosoma haemorrhoidale. The sequence goes on from OV884014.1 coordinate 54,190,569, forward strand.
ATAAAACAAATAATAATATAAATGCCGAATTATACCAATAGTCTCCTGGGTTATTTTAACAGACAACCCCTCACTAAGGACGCTTTGGAAGGCTCCTAGCCATTTACTGACCCCCGAGTTTTGAAGTGTTTTTTTAGAATTTTCTACATGCCATTGTAGCTCAACCTTTATTATATTTTTTTGTACAGTATTTTTTCAAATTAATGATTTGAGATCCCCATGATAATTTTCTATGAAAGATAAGACCAAGGAATTTCATTTGTTTTGTGTGAGCTATTTTCTTCCCACCAATGAGCAGCTGTTAGATATTAATTTCAACCCGCTGAACGGTGTAACCAACCTGAAGAAAAACCTTTCTTTTTTTTTTTCTTTTTTTTTAATTTTTAACCCTCCAGTTACATTAAGAAGCTATTCTAAGAAATATAATCGTATAAAAACAATAAACAATATTGTTGCGTTTTGATCAACAAACGAAGTTGTAGTAATGTAAACAATGTGGCCTCCTTGAAATATGTGCCATACCTATAATCAGTTTAATCCTCTCTGGTTGAAAATACAGCTACTATCCGAAGGAAATAATATTAAAAATATACCATTTTTAAATACTAATAATTGGGTACTTTCTGATTGTTTATTCTTTATTATGTCCGACATTTTTTTTAAGTTCACAACTTTGATGAAACGAACATCTTCCCAAGTTTTTGACAGCATTAAGTTTACCTCAAGTATAATGTATTGAAGGCAATTTAATTTGCCAATTCAATAGATTTCTTTTTACAATTTTGGTCTACTGATCATTTGAATGTTTGTTACATATATCTTATCGTTTAGACTTTTATGGAATAGCAATTTATAGGAGCAGAATGTAAAATAATATTTACAGAAAAAAAAGCTCTCCTCCAAAAAGAGTTTTATAGAAAAATTAGGTCTCATAGTGGATTTTGGTTCAAGTTCGCAGAAGGACATTCATAAGTAGGCATAAGGACAAACTTCGCGTATTAATGCAAATAAAGATATGCCATTACTTATTCAGACATTGGTTTTTATATAAGTTTACATGATGAATAAAGAAATAGTTGTATAATGTTATAAAATATTATTACCGCTCGATGGTTTTTTGAAAATGCTGCTTTATTGCCTCTACTACTGAAATTAACGTTGACATGATTTCAAATTTATCAACAATAATTAAGGTTATTGGTAAAGGAAAACAAATAAATTTGAATAACTTAAAAATATCAATAAACAAAACAAAAAATATTATATAATATTTATAATATTATTATAATACCAATACATGCCTGCGTCATTGCATAAATTGTTCATTCATGGTCCTCAAGAGGTTTCATCATTCACGATTCCCATAGCTCAAATGTCAGAAGAAGCATTGGCGTGTAGGCACAAGGACATTCAGCGTATCCGCGAAAATAATGTCCGAAAAACTTCGCGTATTAACGCAAATAAAGATATGGCATTACTTAGAGAAAAAATGTAAAAAGGCAAGTAAAATTAGTCCAGATATTGATGAATATATAACAGTGGAGACAATCAAATAGACATTGATTTTAATATGAATAAAGAAATTGTTGTTTAATGTTATAAATTATTATTATACCATTGAAATATTATATTACTATTATTGTAATTTGTCACTACTATAATATTATTTCCACATTATATATTATATTTATATTACCTATTATATTATTACTATTAAAATATTACTATAGCTGCATAGTATACATTATTATACCATTGTCACGTTTTTTTGTATTGAAATCAATAAAAAAAAAAATTTATTTGAAAATAACTTGTGGTTAATGATTTTTGTCCATTATCTCCATTACTGTTCACTGTCTTGAAATTATTATTCGATTTTGACCATGAATGGTTGAATCCATGTTTTACGGTCTATTGTTTTATCTTGGGGAGGCAATGTTAAATGATCTTTCTAATCAATTGCATAGTTTTACCTCGGCAGCGGACAATCAAGTAATCTGAGAAAAGAACTACGTTAGGGGATGAGCTATTTATTTAATAATGCTGTGTATTGCAAAGTAACACTTGATTTTTAGCAGTGTTTTTAGCGCCTAATATTAGGATATCTAAAAGTTCAAAAGTAGGTGTAGCGACCGCTAACTACATAAGTGTTAAATCACCCTATACTCTGGTGCATATATAATGTATTGTAATTAGATGTAAATCATGGTGAAAGTTTTAAGCAATAAATCATGCTCGGGACCGGCAGTCATAAAACTAAAAGGGTCGGCAGAAGGCAGCCATAAAACAGCCAGGTACCTACCGGCCTAAAAGCCAGGTGGGCAATAATGCCACCTGGCATGCCATAAATAGTCGTAAACAGTCCCTTAGGGGTCGAGGGGCACGTAATGTTACGAGTTAACTCGGGCTTCTAGCACTAAATCCCACTCAGTCTACTACTCTCGCAGTCTCTTCACCCACTTTACTCGGTGACGCTTTACGCCCGAGCCACGGGTCCGGGAAGTCAGTCTCTTAGGCTCCTCGTCACCCTACTCTCTCCTCAGCACTTCTGAGTCTGTCACCCTATTTTTAGTCTCCTTGCAGACCCTCTGACGACTTGTGCCTGTGATGCTACCGCTCTCCCGCCCGAACTCTGAAAACTGGTCTTATTCTTTATGAAACCTCTGTACCTCTTCTCTTGAACACAGTGTATTGTCGGGACACATACCTATCATAAATGGAGTCAGATATTAAACGCCAACATGGAACAATGGTCCATGTAATAAACTACAACAATCCCCACTTGTCACCAGGGCTAGAGTGATTAGGCACTCCCCTAGTGGCAACCCGACAGTAGGTGTCTTCTAATTTCTGGGAGTTTTTTTTTAAATAACGGTAGAATGTCATCTGGATCTAAGGCTCGATTTTTTTTTTATGTTTTCAAAACTGATTTCAGTTCATAATAGTTAATTGTTGGGGTAAGTCAATATCCTCGACGTATTTTATACGTTATTTCTTAACATACCCCCACAACAATTTAGCTCTTAGAATAGTGCAGTATATAACAATAAGCTATGAACTACTTCGTTAATGCCATTAATAGAATATTATATTACAATCTAGGCAATATTTACTTGTTTAAGAAGGATCTTCCACGAGAACAAATAACTTTGATTGGGAAATCAATTAGTTCCCATGGCTTACATTCAATTTTCTACCCAATTTCCTTTACAAGGCTACGTGAACATCGTATTGGAACAAGCTCAACAATAGCCCTATTGGAAACTAGGTTGTTTTAGGGTAGTAGCCCTTTAGTCGGTGAATAACGAATAAATCGACTTTAAAACGAACCCTTGAGTATAATATAAGATACATCGTCAATAACGACCGCATTATGCACTTTATCGATGTTTCAATAGATCATTCTACCGGTGAAGTAGATTGTGAAAACAAATTGATTAGTTGATTGACAAATTGATACCCCATGAGGATCCGCTCACCCCAAATAAATTCTCTTTATTTTTCCCTTATCTATAATCTTAAAAATTTGAGAGCTAAGGAAAAAAAAAAAAATAAATAATACCCCATGAGTATATTTTTTTTAAGCTCTTTATTGTACTAAAATTACAACCTGCCTTATTAGGCAATAAGTAATTGTGATAAATGTTCTCATTCATACCATATTTATAATTTTCATTCGCTCATTCATACAGTATTCAACCCGAGAGAGACCTCCCGATTCCGCATGGTTGTCACCTACCTCCCATGCGAAAGGGGAAGCGGAGTCTTGGGATGTCACGGGAAACGCTCCTCCGTCAGCCGCGTCACCGGATACGAGCCAGTGGAGGCTGACGAAGAGACGCCATAAGTAAATAAAACTTAATAAGCCACTCCAAAACTTGATAAAATGTAGACAAATAAATATTAACCAGTAGAAAAACCGTTAAAAAAACAATTGAATAACTAATAGGTATACAAATAAAGTTCAAATGAAAACTAGCAAACCACCATTTTTTTTTCGATAACCTATCTATATCTCGGTAAAAAAAATCAGTTGCTATTTACTACCAACTGCCATCACTAATGTTACGTTGAATATATATTTGATAATCATAGATCCAGGGATTATTAACGTTTTATTATAAACGAATGTTGTAATCCATAGTGACATCAAGTTGGCATATACCATTTATTCCGCCTTGAACGACTCATTTGTATCGGTAAATGAGCTATTGTATGATTAGATCTATATTCTGATGTACCAGAAGTGATTTCGTCGGGGGTTGGGAAACCGGGCCCTGTTAGTATTCAGACGTGCTAAACACACATGACCCACAGCTGCAGGCCAAAGTGTGGCACCTTTTTTTATTATCGTCATTATTATTATTACATGGATGTAAAACTTAAAAGGTCGTTTAAAGGGTGTCCTTGCATTGTACTTGGAACAGAGGCTTACCAGAATTAACACCTAGGTATTGAGAAGGATTTTGGCCAGGTGTAACATGAGTACCCATAACAGCTTTCTCCAACTCCACTGCAGTGATTGCGACACAGAAGATTGAGCTGGGCTGACCACCTGAGGAGAGACCTCGGCAAATATGTGAAGACAAGAACTACCAAAACAAACAGGACAACAGTATTTCAACTATATCACGAAACAAACAAGCAAAATATATACTAAAAAACATTAAAATAAACCAGGACTTCAGTATAAATTCTACAAACTTGAACAATCATGAAGAAACCTAGGATACGTTAGCTATAGAATTTGTATCGTCAGAGTTTATTGATTGGCGAATGCCCCTCCACTTCACAGGATAATTGAAAAGGAACCTATAAAGTGGAAGGACCATCTTAGTGACTAGACAAATGAGGTATGGAATGCCATGTGGACCAATACCACGAAAGAGAGTACATTAAGGAAGTACTTCCCCTCGGCCAAAGACAGGCTGAGAGCAAAGTGGGTCTCCCCTGACTACTGGAGTTCCTAGATGCTATCGGGGCATGGCGGATTTCGTTCCGAGCTTAACGAACATAAAAGAGCTGCGGACCCAATAGCCCACATTGGGAGATACCGCACACATGTCATGCTTCCCTGTCAAGCCTTGGAACAAGCAAGAGCACGGATGCTCGGTTGAGTCAGACTTGCTGTTGCTGGTAAACAACGAGGATAACTACAGGGCCTACGTCATCTTTACCCAGAAGTGGAAGGAGCTGCAGGAACAAGCGCACTTCACCATCTCCAGGTGAGCGATGCAGGTTGAGCAGCCATGATATATGAAGGCACTGTTGGAACAAGATGGACTGGAGTCTCCTTGTATATAGCAATAAGTTAGCCTAAGGAAAGACAAAAAAAATAAGGTTATTGGCGAATTTATTATAAGTACATATATTTCTTGGGATATCGGGTAAGGCAGGTGTAAGATTGCAAAGGCTTAGGATTAAATATTTGTATCTATTAGACATGTATATTTTATGAAGACTAAGTGATTGTTTAACTATTTATTCTTACCAGTTTTTACCTATATTTTAACTGTTACATCTGTTGTTTATTTATACTGTTCAATGACATAAATAAACAATCTTTCCAGTACTGCTCATACCATTGATACCCAACGATTTCCATTACTCCCTTGGAATTCCTAGGCTTGTTACAAAATTCAGAACTTGTAACGAATTAAGGATCAATCCTAAGAAGTCAAAGGCCATAGTCTTAGGCTCCAGTTCACTTCTCAAACCCCTCCCTAAATTGCCACTATTAACCATTAGTGCCCGTCTTTTTTCCAAGTCCCTAAAAAAACTAGGTATTGTTTTTGACCAACCCCTCTCCTAGAAATCACATCTTTCCCAAATCTCTAGACGTTATATTTCTAACCTAAAACAAATGTATCGTCACTGTTACCATATATAGCTTCCCAAGCAAACCCGTTAACTACTAATTTCAATCATTTTCCCTTTGGTTTTAGTTGTGTGGTGTTCGGCGATCTCTCGGTGGAACTCGATTGCAGATTAAAGCGACTTGTTTCCTTATATTTCTCGTAGGCACGTAAAGATTCCCATGTCACTGGTCTGTACATCCGACTTAATTGGCTTTAATCAGCTATCCAAAAATCCATCCAACAGATTCAGCTTCCTAAATTTTAAATCCTCCATCCACTCCCGGATCAGAGCCGAACCCTCTAACCTTTATGGAATGTATACAACTTTAATGTAACGATATCGGATTTTCAAGTTTGTATAGTGTTTTTATACCGTAAACTAAAAGTATAACCACAGTCGTACTTATTAATTTAATTTCTTTCACTTTATTAAATTATACCAGGCTTATTTTGAATCCTTTATATAAGTGTTTGGAATCATTCTTTTCAAAATGTATCTGTTTTTCATGTAACACTGCTGTAATTTCCTTTATGCTAACTCTACCAAGCGGGGGATCGCTCATAAACTTTTCTTGTGCCATAATCTTCGTGTTACAATATAATATAATATTTAACTTAATTGATGGTAAGAACCTCCTTTCATGGGGAAATGGCTAGAGCTCGAAGAGTTGATCAAACGGTTGAAGGTGTGGAATTAAAATAATAGATTTTCGAGGATCCTCTGCACACAAATCGCTATCGAAAATATAACAAGTTATTATGCTGATATTCAAGTATCAAGGATGGTCTCTGCAACAGAACCCGTTTACAGATTGTTAAATTATATGACTGCAGGCCAAATTTCAAACTGTGACAATTCCGGAGAAATTGTTTTCCTTCGTCAAATTAAATTGGATACAGACAATAACACTGCAAGAAGGTTACACAGATGACAATTTTCTACAGTTTCAGCCTATGCTATAAACGTCAATAAGTCACAAGGGGATAGTTTTTACATTAGATTAGCACTCATTAGACCATAGTGACCACATTGCGGCTTTATACGTTTATATTTTATTTTATAATAATAACAAAATTATAAGGCCATAGTTTTTCCCTCTTGCGTTTTATTATAAATCTCAGCTGGGATATAGATGGCCAGATACATGTGACATTGTCAAGATGGAAAAATATTATTTTTTTTGGAATAAAAAATGGAAAAGTCCTATACAAGCATCGAATCGTCAAAATTCAAATCATAAAGTATCGAGTCATCGAAGGACGAGGAGAAGCAGAGTTCGGCCATGTTTGCAACTATTGCTAGTTGAAACATGTGCCCAGAACGTTCATATATTGAAAGGGGTTTCCTTAAACACATACACATGATAGCTCCTATAAATAGTTAGGTCATTCATTTAGAAAGCTGGAAGTACGATTGACACGTCACGGAAGTCCCCGTTTCCTGCCATATCTGTTTTCCTTACCACACAAATCGATGTCACGGACACCCCTCTACCACTACCACTTAACTGCAGCTGTTATATTGGTCGATGATTCAAGCTTGTATAGGGTGTTACAGATCTTAGGTGAATAGATGAAATGACGTGTAGATGAGTGCGTAATCAGTGCTTAATATGGCGGTTTACATTAAACAATGAGTAAGCACACAATTACACAGAAACAAAACAATTGTATACATATTGAAAATTCTACTACTGGATTCCGACAACTAAAAAAACATATTATTAACGAATTTCCAATCGAAATGGATAAAAGAGAATAAACATTCTCCGCTGAATAAACAATTGTGGCTTTATACATTTATATTTTATTTTATAATAATAACAAAATTATAATACAATAAGTAAATAATCTCTCTCTCCCTCTCTCCCTCTCTCCCTCCCTCTCTCTCTCCCTCCCTCCCTCTCTCGAAATCGACATGCATGTTATACTAAATATCACAGTATGCGTATATAGATGAGCTATTGTGATTGTCGGGGGCGTCACTAGGGGAGTGCCTGATCACTCTAGCCCTGGTGACAAGTGCGGATTGATGTAGTTTATAACATGGACCATTGTTCCATGTCGGCATTTAATATCTGACTCCATTTTTTATTGATAGGAATGTGTCCCGACAAGACACTGTGTTCAAAAGAAAAAGGTACAGAGGTAGCATAAAAGATAATACCGGTTCAGAGTTCAAACGGGGCACGGCAGTGTGGTAGGCTGAGGCGTCAGGTAGTCTCAAGACTGTGAGACAGCGTGGCGACTCATAGGACAGCAGCGAGAGAGTAGTGTCAGCCCTTATTTCCTGGCCTTTTTATACCATCTCCCCTACCTCGTGAGAGGTGCAGTTGCTGACAGGGGTATGTTTTACGATACGTGGTGACCACTTAGTTATATGGCCGTTGGAATAAAAGGGTGTGTTTTTTATGGCTGCTAGAAGGGACTGAAGGTCTATTCTAATAGGGGTAAGTGTCCTTGCCCTAGGTTATATGGCAGTCAGGTGGCTAATTCTCTTGGTTTATTGCCGTCTGTCGGTGCCCGTATGTCTGCCTGCTTCCTACCACGTGCCGCGACCCTGATTTATTCCAAAGAAGCTTACAAGATTTACATTATATTATAATACATTACTAACCCGAGTGTAGGGTGATTTACATATATTTAGCGCTACGCTACAGTGATATTAATAAATATACTGATTTGTGGGAGGACAATACTGGATTGATTTATTTATTTGAGTATGCAATTGGTAATGTTTGGATGTGTCGGTGAATCAGTTCCTCATCAAGATCTAAAAGTGAAATTTTATTTTACTGTCATTGCCCCAATTTGATTTCGGTATATTATGTTTCATGCTAGAAGCTGAATGTAAATAATGGTCTTGGTTGGTTAATAGTGGTGGTGGGCCGCAGTAAGTAAGGTGTAGAATGTCATCCCTTTCTAGATTATAATTAGGCAATAATACCATTCCATTGTTTTACTAAAAAGCAATTTGAAAGTATATACATTTTTTCTAAATGTTCTTCCGAGAACGCAATAAACCTCATTAAATTTAATGACTTTGTCTGCTCTTTATTAAACAATGGTCACCGATGCACCAAAACACTAATATTCCGAATTATTTTTTCTAGGAAAACCCCTCGAAAAAGTACAAGTTATGACCTCTGTTACACATTTATTGCTTTGAAACAGGATAGCTGATGAGTCAAAATGGACGCTGTGAATCCCTTAAAACAAAAACGGCACTCTGATTGGTCGGTTAGTCGGGGTGACTAAATGTTAAGCCGGTAAGTAATGGAGTACGTGCGTCAGATCCCTGCAGTTTCTGCTCTTTATAAAACGGAGTGGGGTAGTTCTCAGCGATTCATTCGTCTACAGTCAGTGAGGAGTCGTTCAACTGTTTCACCGGATATAATCTTCTTACATTTATCTATCAAGTAAGTTAAATATACAAACAAGAACAAAATAGAATTTTAATTGCTTGAAAGAGGAAATGAGTAGCAAATTCCTATAAAAATATTTCCTCGTATTTTATAAATATGATTAGGTTAACGAGGGAATATGAAGAAAACGTAACGATTTCATGTTTCAATAATAACTGAGCAACCAATGTGTGTTGATTGATTAAATTTAAAATTTATGATATCGAATCTTCTTTGACCTGACTGCAGCATTAAGATTATCTTATTTTTCTATGATTTTCCTACAAAGATTTTCAAATCTTTAAAAGAATACACTGTTCAGGTGGTATTTGTTTTAGCAAAATATTTATTTCTACCTTTTTACATCTATTTTGTCAATCCAAATGTTTGGGACCGTTTGTTTACTTTTTTAACTTCAAGTCTCAGCTCAGAAGTTAAATTAAATTTTAAGATTTCTTCCCCATACCGAAATACATATTAAAGTCACCAACTCAAAGAAAATTCAAAAGTATTTCTAAAAAATTAAGTTTTAAGAGCCAACAATAGAAATCCGTTTCTTAATACGTTCCAATCTGCCTATAAATGGTTTTATTTTATGCCAATATTTTAGCTATTAGCTTTTTTTTTTTGTCTTGGTGAAAAGTGACCGTTATCTTCTAGTTCTTTGAATAAATAAGTTTTTAAGAAACTGACGCTGAGACTCCCTGAAAGCTCGAATGATGCTCAATTCGTTCCTCCACTTTCTACCACTATAATTTCGTATATACGAGGTATATTCGTGCGTTTTAAACAAATGAAACTTAGTTTATACTTGATATAAATAAATTCTGGTTGCTATAGACATAATGATCTATGAAATAATGAAGGAGAGGGGGAATGGACGGACAACTAATCCTCAGATCAACTAATGAATAAGAGAATGGTGTAAACATAGCTATATGAACGATTTGAAGATGTATCTATTATTTTTCATATTAATTCATAGTGATTTTGTTTTAATAGAGTTTTTTTTTACTTTGAACAATACTCTAAACAAGAATCAAGAATAAACTTATCGGTAACTGTAATCCATGTATAGCAATCAAGGTAGAGGCTTTTGTCTTCACACACGATCCGTTTGTTAATATAACCTAATATAAACTTTATTTTTTACCTGTTACAGAGATGAACGGTTTCAGCAACGGAGTGAAGACGAACGGTGTGGTGAACGGAGAAGGTAAATTTCACAAAATCCCCGACTTCCACTTCTGCACACGAGCTATCCACGTCGGACAGAGCCCGGATCAATGGGAGTCTGGAATAGTAGTTCCACCTATTCACTTGGGGTCTACATTTAAACAAGACGAACCTAAAGGTTCTACAGTGAGTTAAATTTGTTATTACGATATGTGTTACTGTTTTCCAAAATATTTCTTGAGAGTTTATCCATCCACAGTCAAAGAGATAAATCGTTACTTTTTCCACTTAAATTCTTAGTTAATAGCATCGATTTCGTCTCGAAGCTGATGTACTTTACTGGCTGAAGTATAACAAGTAGAATTTTGTTCTACTAAAAACGAAGTAAGGAATAAACATCAATATGTAATCTACTAATAACTATACATGGCCGATAGCAATGCACAGTAGTTGTTATCGTCATTGAAACTAAAACAAAACAATGTCTCATTACCTTATCGACCGAACTCCATATACCATTATGGAATGGGGCTTACATCGAATGCTTACCAATGGATTTTCTAAGAACATTATACAATACCACCCGAAAATTTCAGTATAACTACTATCGATATTTGGATTTGAAAATTGTGGTAGATTGACGAAAATATGTGTAATTAGACGAACAATAAATGACTAGATAGTATTATAGTACATTATTATTCAGTGTTGCTGCTAACTTAAAAAAACAATTATTGATAAAGTATCCTGGCTGATAGTGGAGGTCTGCCCCCTGGAGCAACACCAACTCGCACTTCGCGCTCCTGACATTACTTTGTCACGACACCATAGTATTTATTGAATGCTACTGAAGAGCATTTGTAACTGATTTGAAGCCAATACAAATATAATTGAAAATTGAGAAGGGTATTGGAGGGTAAAGGGATGAAATATTGAAGTGTGATGTAAAATTATGACCACTGATGTATTTTTTGTAAGAATTGTAAAAACAAAATTCCTAGATGCCAGATTTTGGGTGAATCTGATGATAAAGAAAAATTAAAGAGGAGTCTATATATTTATATATTTATTATATTTTTCCAGTTTTTATTTGAAATGGAGTGTCTCCTTTTTTAGAAAAAAATAAAATAAATTCAATGGCAATGAACCCGGGAGACTGCTTGTGTCCTTAGCTTCTCGGGGCCTTACTCTGGGCTTTGGGTAGCACTTTTGGGGGATTGGGATTTGGGTTTTTCCATTAACATTCACAACAACTAACATCAGTGGACTGTGCTGAGTGTGAAAGATTAGTAGGCATTATGGTTTTACCCACATCGTCTGGTCAGTAAAATAAGAATACATGTCCTGCTTACCTGACAGGTGAGCCTGTGCTCCCGGTCAGCCCCAGGAGTGTCTGGGGCTTTGTTTTTGCTCTTGAGCTCATTTGGGTCCATAATATACATTAGTCTGGGGCCAAAATTTGTTTTTCATTTTGGTATAAATAAGACTTCTGGTTTAGAATCATTTGCAGGCATGCCCATATGAAAACTTTTAAAGCACATTTATAAGTGATAATAAGTAATACCTAAGCAATAGAAATAATTTGTGCTTAGCTATTGAGATTTGAGTTTTAAGTAGGATGCCATATTTTTTTTATAAATAATTTTATCAAACAAACCAAATAAATTATTTAAAATCGCTCTATTACAATAATTTGTATCTATTTTAATCAAGTACTTCCAATTTTGAACCTTCATGTTTCGTTTATGAATTCTAGGGCAAACAATTCTTTAATTTCCTTTGGTTTGAAATCATATTTTCACTTTTAAATGTATACTTCATTAACTGTAGTAAACTGACTCAACTATTAAAAAGCCAATTACATACTTTCTAACTTATGGTTACCTTCAACCTATAGTTAATTAACATTTTTCAACCCTTCAGGGATTTTTATATGGAAGATGTGGAAATCCTTCAAGAAATATCCTGGAGACGAGCATAGCTAGTCTGGATAAGGCAAAATACGGTCTAACATTTTCATCTGGTCTTGGCGCTGTAACAGGAATCTGTGCTCTTCTGAAAGCTGGTGATCATGTCATATGCGGAGACGATGTTTATGGTGGCACAAACAGGTACAAAAACAATCACCAATTCTAAATAAATTAGAAAATATATTTTTTCTACAAAATGAAATTTGAAAAATAAAATGGTAACATCTATAGATATCTACATTAATAGGGTAAAATCAGTTTTTACATGTATACCTTGTTTGTTTTAGTTATTTCAGAAACATTGCTAAAAACCATGGCCTTAAGGTTGATTTCATAGACACAACGGTTTTAGAAAAAGTAGAGAATGCTATCAAACCTAATACAAAGGTATGCATTATTTGTCTTTTCCATAATAATATTACTCAATATATTTATTGTTATATAATTTACTGTACTTACATTTTTTTCTTTTGTAATTATTAATGTTTGGTTTATGACATGGTTTTTACAGATGGTTTGGGTAGAAAGCCCCACAAATCCACTATTGAAAATTACCGACATTCCTCAACTTGCAGCAGCAATCAAATACAAGTCTAAGGACATAATATTCGTTGTTGATAATACATTTTTAACTTCCTATCTGCAGGTGTGCATTGCATTTCATTATTTTTTGCTGGTTTGGTTCATCAAATATATATATCTTATTTTTAATTATTTTATTATAGAAACCTCTTTCAATGGGAGCTGATATTGCTATGTATTCTCTTACTAAATACATGAATGGTCATTCTGATGTCATTATGGGTGGCCTAACATCTAATAATGAAGAACTATACAATAGATTGTATTTCATACAAACCTGTAAGTATTTTCGTATTGGAAAACCTGTATTAACTTATTTCTGAATTCTAATTTTCGTTATCATTTTTCTCTTCAGCCATGGGCATTGTACCTTCCCCTTTTGACTGTTACTTGGTGAACAGAGGTCTGAAGACGTTAGCTGTTCGGATGGACAGACATATCGAAAATGCAACAAAACTTGCCAAGTTCTTAGAGAAACATCCTTCAGTAGAGAGGGTTATCTATCCAGGTATGTTTTGATTTTTTAAATCAGTTTAAAATTTAAAATTTTACTATCAAAAATTTTTCCTAATACTCTTAATTTTTCAATGATGGTTTTAGGTTTGGAATCCCACCCACAGTACCACTTAGCAAAACAATTGTGGCTTGGATCATCAGGAATGATTTCAATGTACATCAAAGGAGACCTACAAACCAGCAAAGCATTTTTGAAATCATTAAAATTATTCACTCTTGCTGTTAGCTTAGGAGGTTTTGAATCCCTCGCACAGTTGCCGTGAGTACACTGTACTATAATTAATTTGTGACACATCAAGGCCTCACAAAATTTGTGTAAATTTGATTCAATATTTTTAGAACCTTGATGACACACGGCAACGTTCCAGCTGAAATGAAGGAGCAGTTAGGCATCACTGGCAACCTTGTAAGACTGTCTGTTGGGCTTGAATCTGTGACTGATCTTATGAATGATCTCGACCAAGCTCTTAAAATGGCAGAAAAATCTTCTTAAACCTTATCTTAAATCTTTTTAAACGATTAATCTCATCCAGAAGACTTTATTATTTAATTCATTTATATAATTAATGTAAAAGTATTTATATATAGAACTTTAGTTAATTTCTTAATTAGCTAATTTTATATCTCATGGAAAGCATTGCCTTGTCTTTCAACTTAGTTCTTAAAATCCATATTAGAATATAGAATTGTATTTTTTATTTAATTGTACATTGATGTATCAAACTATTTATATTATCATTATAAGTATTTATTTATTTAATTAAATTAAACTAATTAGCTCTATTTGTTTAGGATGTACCAAATTATATCAATTATGTTTTTGTGATAAATAGATTTAACAAGCTTTAAACAAAAGAAAAACTTTTTAAGATTTTTAGTTAATTTGTTTATCAATTAATGTTGACCACATGGAAACAATTTGGTGGTTACTAGATTGCATATATAAATATCAAGACATGTTATTTTATTTGTTTTAACATAGTTTTAATTTAATTATGATTGTAAAACTTAAGCAATATAAAAATATATCTCATGTCAATATTAATGTCATTCATTCCTGCAGCCTTTTGTAAGCCAATCAGTATTATCCATCATGTTTAGTTTCATATGATTTTAGCTATTTATCATTTGTACAGTTTTGTCTTAAAAAATCTATTACTCTGGTATTTTAAAAATTCTGATTACATGAAAAATAGAAATATGAAAAAATGTCTTTTAAGACAGCTGTTCTTAAAAATGGCATACTTTTGGTTGCACATAGAGAAACAAAACACAAATGAGTGTCAGAACTGATACTCAGAACCTGGGATGCACAAAATTGGGCAAATTTTCTGTAGGAGGGGCCGATTGTCAATAGTGCTATTGTTATATCGATAGATTTATAGTATATAAACAGCTCTGAGCTAGTATCCTAAATAGCTCCAATAATTGCTTGAACTATGGATAGTTCTCATTTCGGGCAGGTTTAATTCCTAAAACTGTTGAAGGAAGCCTTTTCACAAACCAAGTTCATTCTTGTAATTGAACCATAATTTTGTAATTAAACTTCTTAATAAAGATATTGACTTGTACTTTAAATTTGTTCTCCCCACTGATTCTTTCCATGCTTTATAGTTTTATCACTAATTGGTC
Source organism: Acanthosoma haemorrhoidale (assembly GCA_930367205.1). Taxonomy (NCBI): domain Eukaryota; kingdom Metazoa; phylum Arthropoda; class Insecta; order Hemiptera; family Acanthosomatidae; genus Acanthosoma; species Acanthosoma haemorrhoidale. The sequence goes on from OV884014.1 coordinate 54,205,707, forward strand.
ATCACTATCATTTTTCTTACATAGTAGCCTCCATCAAAGGGAAATGACCAATTCCATAATTTTCTCTTTTGATGTCAAATATCGACAATTGTTGAATTATTTTATCATTTAGTTCAGAAATCCTTATGCCAGTTTCAATAAAATTCAAGTCAAGTGTGATGCAGTCCTCAAAAGCCCCTGCATATAATGCATATTATTAATCAGAATGTCTCGATTGATACTCTATTTAATATAACAGGAAAATATCTAATTTTTAATTAAAAATAACTGATTAAGAATTGACCCTTCATTATTTTTCATAATATTGCTTTTATTTTTAGCATCTCTGAGGCATCAAGTAAAACTTTCAAGCAAAATACCAACTCTCTATATGAAATCAGGTAGCAAAAATATTGTGAATACACTTTTAAGAAGTTTCAATGACTTTGCATAATTATAATCCATTTAGGCCAACTCCCTTTGAAAAAATTAACAAAACCCTAAATAGTAGTACTTATTCAAAACATGTTACAGTGAATTATTATAAGAAAACAACCCATGTGTATCTATAGATATTTATATAACATGTACCTACTGATCTTTCAAATTAAATATGTTCAGATCAAATGCAGAAGTGATTTCAACAGTGCTTAACACAATTCCATGTTGGACCCATATGCTTTGGCAATGTTTCAACTTACTTTTAAACTATTCCAATTTGAAAATAATATCCATGGTTTTAATTCATTTTGCTTGATTTTAAAAACAGCAATTATCATAGTAAAATTCCAGGGATTTATCAAATTTAATGTTTTATGGCAATGGCAAGAGCGGTTGCATTTGCACCCAATGAGTTTCTTTGAAAATATTTTAATTATAGTTTAAACTGGTAATTTTTTTCTAAAATAATCTTGATTAATTATTAATAACTATTCTAAATTACAATTTTTTATGGAAGCTTACAAGCTTATACCGCTTTTAACATATTGAAATTTGCATTTGTGACTTAATTTTCAGTTATGCATTTTTGTTGTAACATATATTTTATGAATTTAAAAAACAAAACAAAGGAGAGCAGCTAAAAACGTCAGAGTAATAAAGTAATTTATTTATAAAATTACATCATATTAATGATAAATTAAATGAAAAATATATTTAGAATTTTTAGTTCCTAATAATTTGGAAATGTAATTTTTTTTTTTTTAATTGGATGATTTTTTCTTTTTATCATTTTATTAACAATAGAATATACAAAAGTATATTGATGGTTACAGGAAAAAACTATTTTTTGAGGAGGAAAAGTCGATTTTTGTGAAAATCTGGGTAAATATTTACTAAGAACCAGAATCATAATGAAACGAATGAAAAATAATCTTAAAAATTATTAATTAACAAAAAATAGTCAATCAAATATTGGGGCATAAACAGCATGAAGTTGAGTAAGAAAGACTGTTTATGTTAATTTCTACTTCAACTTCACCCAACCAAAAATCTCTTCCAAATAAAAAAGGTTCACGTGGAAAACAAGATAAATCAATGCTCAACAGACAAGGGCAAGTCTCATCAATATGCAGAAAAAAATACATTCATATTGAATTTATTAAAAATAGATCCCATTTTATGCAGTATATGTGATTATGGAGATAATCATTACCACTTCAATCTTCATAAATAAAGCCATCAGGAAGAGAGAGAGATCCATTGAATAATAGATGGTCGCTCCTTCTCTCTTATCGAGTAACGAGAAACTAAATACTATTTTGTAAATGTCTTATCATCCCAGTAGCTAGGCCTAATAATAGGCAAGATTAGAGTTTTTGAATATTAATTGAGGATATATAATAAATACTTTTTTATCTATCTGACACAGATAGATACCTCTGGTGAACGAAATTTGGATAAAATTATCAACCTCAATTTAGCATATTTTCTTTTTTTGTTTTTAATCTTTCTATTAAATTCTAAAGCATAACTAATCTTTATAAAGGGCTGAATGTGCTATAAAGCTAGTGGCGAGGAAGAGTCAGCTGACATTAAAACACCCTTAGGAGTGTAGGTATTTTTAGACAGTATAGCCTAGGCACCAAACTTACATATCGCAATATGCTGATGTGTATTCTTGTGTTCAATTTTAAATAATTTCAGATGAAGCATTAAAATATGAGACATGTTGTGTAGATTAAAAATAAGTCAACTGTAATATAATACAAAATTAAAGGTTTTATTTTGGCTAAATTTTTTATACATATGATTATATTATTTGTATACTCTGTATTATATTATTAATAAGGATGAATTAATGGGATTATAATAATAAGGATGAAGATATTTATACCCTACTCAATATGATAGAATATTTATTATTTAATTATAAAGAAGTTAATAGATCATAGAACCTTCATTATTTTTCGGGGATTGATTTATTTTTAGACATCAGGGCATCAGATGCAACTTTCCTGCAAAATATCATGCATTTACATCAAACAGGGAGATATGAACATGATTTTAGTGACATTTTGTAATTATAGCCCAATAATGTAACAGCATATTATATATTATGAATCAAAACTTTGAGATCTTGAACTCATTCCCTAGAACAGACATACATAGAACAGAAAACAGAAGGGCTAAGAGTGTTTGTTTTAGAAACAATTAAAAACTGTGATAATTGTTTTTCCAATGGAGCTGCTTCACTGTCAGACAGAAAGAAAAAAACCCAAATTTGTGGAAAACTTAAGTGATTCCAGCTGTTAACCTACTATGGCACTACGATCATATCACCACCAGACTTAACGTAATACTGGCATGATTTTATGTGATAAATGAGTTGCAGATGGAAATTTTGGATTATCCAATAAAAGGCCAGAAATGTATTACAGAAAAAAAGTTAACAGTATTGTAATTGGTTTCTATACTACTTTTCATCTTTTTAAGATGTAAATAGTATTATTTAGAGACTGTATAGGTAGCTTGACAATAACATCCACAGCTTGCTATCTTGCTCAAACAATTGTGAAATATTGTGACATCCTCCAAATTATCTCAGCAAACTATCTAGCATATTTAATATGAATGAATGAATAATTACATAAATAATAAGCATATTAGGTAAATAAATTATATAATATTGTGATTTATCATCTGAAATATGCCAATTAATTAATTTCACATAAAACCCCTCTTCCCCTTTTTTTAAATCAAATCTCCACCTGAGATTAATAATGATTTTGCAAAAGGAACTGTAAAGAGTAAAACACATAAATATATTGAAAATAACATAATTCTTTATTTATGTACATCCATACAAATAAATGGTTTTGAAAAAAAACAAAAACTTATGCATTCAGAAAGGGACTATTAAATCAAAAATCAAACTAAGCTTCGATCCACTAGCCTCACCTTCTACAACTACATATATTTATATTTATTATCAAAGTTTTGATATTTATATAAGATTTATTCTAGGGAATCCCGTAGACCAGGTGGTACTACTAAAAGTTTGGAAAACTGTACCCTTCCACCCGTCCCCAATACTTCCTTGGACTCTTGGATTTAATTTTATCATGACTAAAATGCCTTACGTTCACAACTTCCTCCAATTTAAATCAGCAATAAAATCCCGCAATACTAGATATACTACCTACTCTTATGATCTGCATTTCCCTTCTCACAAATCTGCTTCAGTTTACCATTTTTTTCCGATCCACTTTTACCGTTATTTTCTTATCCATGCCACAAACTTTTGGTTGTGGTTGTTATTTTGTTCATCTTTCATCATTGTTATTTGTCGTTCATCAGCTCTCCCAATCTCAAAATTGAGACTTTATGGATTTCTTATCTCCATCCAATCTAACCAATTCATAATTCATCGTTATTATTCTGTTATGTAAAGCAATTTCATTCATCCCAGCAATGAAAGGGTTTTCATCCTCTTTCCCCCCTTGTGATAATTTCTATGTTGTATTTTACTTCTTTCATCTCTAATCATTTTTGTTTTTTGTTTCAATTAGTTAATGTTGGTTCTTTGTAGTTACCTCATAGTGCCTAGCCATAGCTCACCATAATATAAATTTGTACATAGTATTATTCCCTCCTCCTTTCTTATCCTGGCTTAGAAAAGACATTGGTGGAGCTTTTTTTTTTTTTTTTTTTTTCTGGACATTAACAGGGAAAATATTAAAATGCAAATTTTGTAGGCCTGCCTCTCTTGGGACGAGAGGATCTCGCATCAGGTTCCAATCCCATGATTGATTGGGGCAAGAACTCCTCTTCAAACGAAATATAGGATGCAGTGTCCGATTAAATTGCAAAATCTAACAGAAATTCGCCAATGAAAACAATGTAAAGTGAATGGTATAACGCATGGGTAACTAAAACTGCCCGTCTGTTAGAAGTGTTTGTTAAGGGAAGTTTCATTGTATATATAATTAACTTTAAAATTTGAGCCAACCTAGACGAATTCTCTGATCTTTACAGAAGTTTAGGTTCGTATGATGTTTTATCATGTTTACCTTCCTACCTGATACCTGAAATCGGTTTGCCTGGTATTAGTTACAAGGCCCAATATCCTTACTGTATACCCATGTTGCCAGGAGCTGGACAGTCCAATTGAAGATCGACCCAGTCTAAGCTCCTAATTCCGAAACCACTTCTTCAGTGGTTAAAGAGAAGAAATGCAATTCATCACTCAACTTCTGGCATTGTTTTATGGTTGGGAAGTAAATCCTTTATTTACCCTTGATATCCCCTGCAATTCTAATAACTCATTTTGGGCATTGGATAATAGTCACTTCAACCCTGCCAGTGAATTCCTCCTTATCAGCCTCATCTACCATCTCTAATTTGCATGAACATTCCACAGGCTATAATTCTTGAATTTTTCCTTGATGAACTGTCCATAAATCCTGTAACTTACTGCTTTGAAATCTATGGCCAACTTGCTTTAATTTCCTCCCTTGAATTTTGATTGAGCCCTTTCAGAATGACTAAATAAACTATGAAATTCCATAGTACTGTAAAATTTTGGGCAGAAGGTTTCTTTCGTACCTTAACTCCTCCTCCAGGGAGTATCAAAATGGACAAGGGTTAAAGAACTAGGTAAGCTTGAAGGAATTAGTAATGTGGACCTGAAAGAGCATGAGCAGCAATGGGCACCCCCACTCTTCCTGCTATGTAGATTCTTCCTTTGGACACAAGAATAGACTGGACGATGTTGATGAAAACCGAAGGCCTACCATGCATAAAATACTATTCACTGGATACCAATTATATCAACATATCAGTTGTAGCGACAAACTGCAATTTTAAGTAGACATAACAACATCGCGTAACGACATATCGGTTTTAGCCACTTCTAGGAAAAAAAAGTAGTTAAAGCTTGTAGCAAACAGTAATTGTAACCAGATGGACTCTACCTAAGGGTTCATCCGGAAAGAATTTATTACTTGTTATTACTTGTTGTGGTTGAATAATTCATGAGAAGTGGTGTCATTAAATCTGAACTTGCTGACTAAACCTGTTATTACTGTGAACCTGTTTCATAATCATTGAACCTGCTATGATAAAACCTAGCCTAGATGGAACATGTCGTCATTTAGATCCATTGAGTTGAAAACGTATTTTGTAGACCTTATATGCACATTTTTGTTTTTTGGCATGTAGGTTTGTATAAGGCCATATTTTACTCTTGAAAATAAATACTTCTGAAATAAATATTAACAGTCAGTCAAGTGTGTTTGGCACAATTATTGTTCAATAGTAATGTTGAATTGATATCTTCAAAAGAAAATCTTAAGTGCTGTAATTAGCAATGCAACTTAAGTAAATACTAATTTCTTAAAACATTTTTGATCCAGTCACATGGCACAGTCCATCCAACATACATTGATATTGATAATCCAAGATTTTTATATCCATCCTCAAAATCTCTCCATTTACCAAACCCAGACAAATTGTTTTCCACTTTATCTTACAACTAGTCAAAATCTGAAAAAAAAAAAAAAAAAAAAAAAAAAAAAACTTTTCTTCTTCGCGCTTTGAGTGGGTGTGACACTACGAATTCCTGGTTTGACTTTGGCAAAATCAAGTTCTGTAATTGTTTCCAGTACAAACCCGTATTGCATGAGCTTGCGAGAATCTTCAGAGATCCAGAAGCAGGGGAGTACACTTCTTGCTCTGTGTGGAGGGGACAAGGTAACAACTTAGGATGCTTTGCTCTATCAGCTATTCTCCAAATCTGCTACTAGCAGCAATGTCGATCTTTCAATGCTGCCACCAACACACTATGCTGTACCGTGTGTTCCGTTCCACCAATTTCAGAGATGGATTGGTCAACTGGAAAATCCTCTGGACTGTGTGGAGGAAGAACAGTAAAGGATTTGTAAACTACCAGAGATCTGTATCTTCTGTAGCTCCTCAGTCAATCCTGGCCGATATTTCCTGTCAATGCACGAAAGAGTGCACTAAAGCCTGCTGTCGTAGAAAGGCCGAACTCTGATTTGTAAAAGTTGTTGTAGGCACAGCTGTGACAATACAGCTGAATTGTTAATTGAAAAATTCAAGGTGCTGAGCCTTCGAGTCCAAAATTAACTAAACGAAAAAAAATTGTAAGTTTTCTAAATTTTTAAGTGTTATGTTTATTATATTAAATTTATCAATGTTGTGGCCACCTCTTAATTATGAATAATTAAAAGTTCCCCTCTTCTCGAATCATATTATACCTGTCAATGTTGCCATATTTGTTGTTGCTTCTCTCCGGTTCACACTCGCCTTTGGGATCCGGACGGTTTTCGCCTACCCTTAGACACCGAGTGTGAATTCGTGGTCATTCCAAGACCACATAAACTACCTATAAACCTACCATGTTAAGATCTTATGGAGTCAGGTCAAAACGAATTAGGCTGCCCGCCGACTAGGCCGGCAGCCAGGGTGAAAGACCACAGGTCCACCCGCCTTATCTCTTTCTGGGCGCTCGCCGGACGGCGGCTAAGAGGTTGTAGTGACCCTAACCCGCGGCGGGCGTCTCCTCCCCACTTTGGGGATACTCAGTTGAACTGAACCCGACAATAAACTATTATATAACTCCTTCTTTGGCGGTTGCTACCTTTTTTACTATACGATTATTATTATGATATCTACTCTGTGCATTTTATTTTCTATTAAAGTAGCTTGGCTTTGCAGAAAGACTTTTTAGTTCCACCCGTGCCTATACTCAAATTCGCATACATTTCTACTTTGAAGCCTTTCAGAGCAGCATAGCCACTTTGTTATTAGTTCTAGACAAGAATTTGCCGTATCGAACAAGTAGGAAATTTAAGGGTCTACAACTTTTATTTAAAATATTTGACTCTACGACATGCCGTCGAAGTCAACTCGACAATCATATTGAAAAAATGACATTTTTACGAAATGTTTGTAAAGCTGTGTTACTCTTTAGGTACTAGTTGTACACAAAATCTGTTCATTGTAGAAAATTTAACAATCTACAATTTTTAATATTAGCTGTTCCCTCTAAGATGCATTGGTAAAAAGATATGATCCGAAATTTTAGAACGCTAAAGATTTTTGGCGAGTCACGGCGAACGCACAAGGGGGGTGGGAGGTGAGGTAAAAAGCTTAGCTTCTTGCCATGGAACAAATTATCGACTTATACGATATATCAACAAATTAGAACAACTCCACCTTTTGTAAGGTAATGCTCCTTTTTCAGCCTCCTTGCCCCTCTTTTCTAACAATACTTTTTTTTATTAATAATATTCAGTTTTATTTCATGTAATAACTTATCATTACTTTCATCATCAGGAAAAACTACCTTTTGTCATTGAATAATCATTAAAATGAATGTATAGCAGGTACTCAATCGATTTCTTTGATACATAAGGGGAGATGGATAATGAAAAATTAGGAATTAAAATGGACTGGCAACATTAAGAATATTTACATTTGAGCTAATATGAGCTGAAATCAATTGATAGAATGCGATCCTCAAATTTTCCAAACTCAAGTAGAAGAAAAACTGCTTTTGGCACCTGCTCTATTGGATGTGTTCGACTGTCCAGACGTCAATAATGATTTCGATAAGTAATTACGTAGAATAACAATTTGTAAAGATTAGTGAAGGCCAACTAATAATTGGATTGATAAAAAGAAAATGTAATTGGCTATCGTTGAATCCTTAGAAGAGCAACAATTGACGAACTATTTAATCAATAAAATCACGAGTTCAAGGTCATTTCAACAAACATGTAAGCGAAATGTTAAAAGGAAATGATTTTGTAGTTTATATAGTCAATGTTTAAAGTTTTAAAGTTTACAGACTTTGTTATTATTTTTATAGGTTTTATTATCAAAAAAAATATTTGCATTTCTATCGTGATAAACAGGTAAGGACACACCTACGGAAATTTTTGTTTTTGGTTTATGCCCTCGTGGTGTAGTCTTTTATTTTTGGCTTTTTTTGTGTTTTTTTCCTGTACTGAAATCTTTGTTCTTCAACTTCATGACGAAAATTGAGTACTTTTCCAACGACTTTAACAATTAGTTATTTTTAAATGAAATTCATAACTGCATCTTGACGATGAATTTGAATTCAATTAACATATTACTCTCCTTTTCTTACACATAGATAAGCCCATTAGGGTGGACACTTCATCAAGATTGGTGAATTACATATATAAAGATGGTGAGACTTTGGAGTTATTTTTATTTTAGGTATCAAGTGCTGCTAAGGTTAGAGGCACCGAATCGAAAAATTTACAAATTACATTTTATATTACAATTATTTACAAATTGCGTAAAATTTTGTACATTGCTCTAGCTTTATGGGATCTTTAAGTAGAATAAGAAATACTGAATAAAGGGATAATTGATGAATTTGAAAGCTCCAGGACTCATTTAATTTACCCCAGGGTTTTTTTGCATGCAAAGCTCTAAAAAATATTGTCGGGTTGCCACTAGGGGAGAGCCTAATCACTCTAGCCCTAGTGACAAGTGCGGTTTGTTGTAGTTTATAACATGGACCATGTTCCATGTCGGCGTTAATATCTGACTCCATTTTTTATGATAGGGATGTGTCCCGACAATACACTGTGTTCAAGAGAAGAGGTACAGAGGTTTCATGAAGAATAAGACAAGTTTTCAGAGTTCGGGTGAGGGCCCGACAGCGTAACAGGTCAAGGCGCCAGAGGGTCTGCAAGGCGGCTGTCGGCGCAGAGGTGTGGCAGAGAGAGAGTAGCCTAGTAGAAGACTGAGTGGACTTACTTCCAGGGCCCCGGGGCCCTGGCGTAAAGCGACAGAGTGATAGCGGCTGTGGAGATGAGGAGTAGTCCTCCAGGGCGAAACCCCTTGGTTTAAATATTACTTCCCCCTCCTACCGGAAGGCGGAGCCTGGCTTGAAAGGGGTATGTTTATGATGTCACACCTGCACCGAGGTACGTGACCCCTCGTCCCCTAAAGGACTGTTTTATGGCATGGCTTTTAGATTTTATGACCGCCGGAAGGGGACCCTAGGTCTACCGGGTCTGTTTTATGAGGGGGCAGGTGGCTTACCCTCTCAGGTACGAACTTCCACCCTCTTGTGCCTTGTTACAACTGCCGCATGGACCCACCTGGTTTATTACTAGAAGCTTACAAAGATTTACATTTATATTATAATACATTATTTGCACCAGAGTATAGGGTAATTTACATATATGGTTGGCGATCGCTACAAATATTATTACTAATAAAACAATAAGAAAACGTTATAAAACAGCTTCATTGTCTTTCCAAAACTGATAACTTCTTCTTCAATGCAAAATCGCTTTCGACAGCTCTAAGCTGTCATCTCCACGGGTCTTTATGTCTTAAATAATGTAATAACAAAACAATTTTTTTTATAAATATTCTTAAGTTGGCTTTGTGTGACTCCCTTTTGGATGGAGTACCGTATTTTTATGTAAAATATAAGTTTTTCTTAAGAATTTGAAAATTTTCAAAACCCCAATTTTTTCCTGGTTTGGCGGACTGTGTTTTTTCCAGCTCAAGCGCATGTCCCATCTGCGCATTCAAAGAACCTTCACGAGCGCCAGATTTCAGAGTGGGTCCGGCCACTTATTTTATAACGTAATTAACAATTAGAAACTATCACGGCAATTTCAACAACAATGACGATAATAAGGTGAAGATAACGGATGTATAGATATCTGAAGCCAAGATGATTCAACCCAGCGTAATGACCTTTATCTATCTATCCCCCCTGTCCACCGCATTGGAAATCATTACTATTTGATTTATGTGTGAGTAATACTAGTAATCAATCATCTATATTACAGTGTATGTACCGAGACACCCCGACCTCTCTCCTATTGACTGGAGATGCAGAAGGACGTTAATCCCGGAATAAATTCGTTATCATTTACGATGACATTGGCAGACACATGACTCATGTATACAGACTAATCAAATGACATACACGTTCGAATTAATGTAGAAAATATTCAAATTTAAATGAATTAATTCATCTTTGGCATGATACATTTAAGTCGGTCTTGGCCCTCGGAATCAAAGGAATGTTTAAATACTCCTAACGAGGTCATCGATCTTGAAACTGGTGAGTTCTTGGACACGTCCGGCCTCTTTGTTCATGGCCGCTTTGAGCTGCTTACGCGCTCCCCGGGGTAAGGTGGGACCCGACAACCGATAAGTGACCAAGTAATTTTCTAATATACTTCATTACATGAATTTAAGTCATACTTGATATACACTCCCCATCCAAAAAAATTGCGATACCTGTAAATCTCGAGATTTTTTTTTGTTTTGGAGCCTAACCCGTGTTTTATTTTATTTATAGTAATAGGATTAGTTACAGGAAAGACATTAGGGATTATTCATATCATTACCACTAACTATTTGTCAAAAAACGAAGGATTAAATGTTTTCTTGATTAATTTCAATTCGCCTTTTAGTCTTTCCCCGTTGTTTGCCTTGTACATCAATTTCTCAGTTTACTCTGTGTTTTATTGGGATTCCGTTCAAGCCACGATGATTCAGTAAGAATAATTACTGTTCACGAATAAGGAAAATCTTTGCATAACATCGCTAATCACCTTGGTTTCCATCACTCTACAGTTTCAATAGCCATGAAAATGTACAAAAAGATCAGAAATCGCTCGAGACAACCAAATTCAGGTCGCCTAAAAGTCACCGATCCCATTGACTACTGCTGAAAATACAAGCGCTTAGGAAATGCAATTCAACAGATTCTGACATTAAAAACTTGTTTGCTGTTATCCCGGGGATAACAATCTCAGAGTCAACCGTCAGAAGAAGATTGAAAGTTTCAAGCCTTAGCCCAAGAAGGCGTGTGAAAGGCCCTTTCTTACTTCAGAAAACCGAAGATTGAGACTAAGATTTTCAAGAAAACACCAATCTTGGACTTGAGAGGAATGGGAAAATATCCTATCCACTGATCTGGCGAAAATGGTGGCCAACAATTTAGATGGTCGGGAGTCTGAAGAAGACCTGGAGAACGGTACAGTCAGTGTCTGTGTCATTTGGAGGGAGCTCTATAAAGTTCTGAGGTGACATTCCTTAGAAGGCACGTACCCAGTTGGTACCAATCCAATGAGGGGCCTCGTTTGCTTTAAGGTATGAGCATACGATTTTACAAGATGCCTTTCATTGCCACTGAATCATTGCTTATACGTGATAATGCCAGGTTACACAAGGCAGAATGTGTTTCTGAGTACCTGAACGCAACAGGCATCCGTAACCTAGAGTTTCCAGCAAGCATTCCAGATATTAGTAACCCAATCGAACATGTGCGGGGCAAACTTAAAAAGGAGGTTTGGTAGCGGGATTGTCCTCCTGCTACGCTTGAAATGCCAACAATGGCTGCATTGAAGGAGTGGGACAACATAAGATTTTATTGAAACACTTTTTATGAGTATGCCAAATAGGATGGAAACAGCCATTAAGGCCAGAGGAGGCAATCATTCTTATTAAATGCCATTATAAGTGTATTAATTTTAATTTTCTTAAAAAAGAAAAAAATGATTTTTTTATAGACATTTTTTTGTTTTAATTAAACATACAATATATTCAATTTTAATATTTTAAGAAATAAAATTGTTTATTTTGAATTCATGAGCCTTTTTGTAGATGTATAACCTGCTTTTCTCGTAAAATTAAATAATTTATAGGCTTGGCGATTTTTTTGACGGGGAGTGTACCTTCAATGAATTTGAATCTGGCCTACTTCTTGTCAAGACGGCGGCTTAAGCCATATGCTTAAAAATGCAAAGCATACAAAGCAGATGACATGCCAAATGAATTTCTGCAAATCAGAGGAACCCCATTGAATTAAGAAGTCCACTAACATATACGGAAATATGGAAAGTAGAAGCAATACTCCAATCTGGAATATTTCTCTTATTATGCATATCTTTTGTCGAGTCTATACCAAGTTCTATCTAAGCAGACACCCTATGCTGAGGATAACCACTGAGATTATTAAGTTAGTTTTAGAAAAAAGGAGGATATCTTTTTTCACAAAATCGTATTGACAAGGAAATTTTAAAACAGGGGAACTAAGTTGCTAAGGCTATTACGGACTTATGATAATAAAATTTATAATCCAAGCAGGACTGGGCGATGAGGTTCACCCTCAGAAGAGGACCTATAGCTAATTTAATAACGAAAGTTGACCTAGCGCCCCGATGGCGTGTGTAACATGGGATTAGGTCTTAGTCAGAACAGGCTGGTATCCGTTCGATCACACTGGTGATTGAGGCAAAGAGTTTCCATAGAACTGTCATAAAAGCGTCTATCCATGAAAAGACTATGTCCAGAATACCTTGCTGCTCCTCAGGGATCAAGAGCTACCCGGTCCAATTTCGGATTCCAGGTGTTGGTGGGTGTACGGGGGTCTAATGCCGGAACCAGGAAGGACATTCGCCGAGCGATACTACGTACGTGTCGGTATTCCATCGATAATACCTGATGCTAGGGGGAAATGTTCAAGTGTGTATCCAGCTTAATAAAATCATTTTTTACCATTTCACTTCGTTTTTGGATCACAAAACGTCCTTCAATCTACCTGTTTTAGGCCTTAATCTAAACAAATTCCTAGCCGATTCTCACTTATTAACAAAATTCCTAAAATCATTAACAGCATAGCCGCAGATTGACGACTATAAAATGATAATATTAGTCAATCAAGGAGGCAGCTTTCTTACATCTTGAACTAATTGTAGTATATTTCCCGATGGTTTCTTTAATCCCGTAATTTAAACAAAATGGAATAACTATATTATTAAATACATAGATTACCACCACCCCCCCCCCATCAACCCGGCCAAGACGCAAGGAATTATATTTAGTTACAAATCAGGACATAAGAAACTACCGAAATCCTTCGTCTTAGACGGCAAAGAGTGCACCGTGAGCAACAAGCTATGCTACCTTGGGATTACCCTCGGTAGACACTTGTCGTTCACGACACATCTCAGCAAGAAGTTAAAGAGTGTTAGGAAAAAGTTCTACAGCCTAGGACACCTACTTCACAGCCTGGCCTTATCAGTACGCCTTAAGCTGCTGATTTACCAGAGCGTCCTGAGACCTGCTTTAATGTACATGGCCCCACTGTTCAAGTATCTAACTCCTAACACTCTAAAAACGCTCCAGCAATTTCAGAACAGAGTTCTCCGTGCCTACCTCACACATACCCAGTTCCACCGAATGAAGGCAAACGACATCCACGAAAAATTTGAAGTGCTCACCATTCAAGATTTCATCAAGAGACGACACATCAAATTTTTCGACTCGTTGCAACACTGCCACAACCCACTCTTCTCCGGGCTTCAACCACCACCAATGCCCGTCCGATAGAAGCACTGATGGACCGCAGACAAATAGACGTGATCGAACCCGACCCCCCTGACGGGTACTGAACGACCAACACCCAGAGAGAGGTCGGTCTCCCGGCCGACTCAACCGAAGCAAGAATACCCCTTCTACCTGCTCAGGGTAGGACGATTCCCCGGCCGATAGGCCGACTCAGTGCAGACCCCTACAGGGGCCGAGGCCAGGCGTGACCTGACCGACTTCAAACCAATGCCTAGTACCCCTAGGCTCCGCCATAGGTAGACTCTCACTACCTTCCCGAATCCACCCGCCTCTTTTAGGCAACCCACACCCCATATCCTTCTCATACTTCCTTCAAATGGGACTCCCCTTAGTGAAAGGCACCCATCATCCCAAATAATTTCCTTTATTTTTCCTACATCCTATATTTCCAGTTGAGAGCTAAGTAAACAAATTTTTTATATGAATACATTAAAGATTAGTTCAAAGGAATTACAAAATTAATATGAGAATAATCCGTTAATCACGTTGTAAATTATAATAAAGATTGGCCAAAAAGTCCGTTCGGTTTTTTAAGCGAAAATAGGACACCTTTAAACACAAAGCAATTTATTCAATCAATGATATAATTGCCGTTTTGTTCCAGTATCTTCTGCCATCTCATGGGCAGATTCACAATTCTATGCTCAAAGAATTTCCTGTCTTTACTTGCAAAAAAATTTTCCAAGTGGATTTTTACATTTTCTCAGAGTTGAAGGTCTGTCAATAAATAAAGAAGAGACTGAAACAGGTGGAAATCTGAAGGTGCAAGGTCGGGCGAATATGGAGGGTGCGGCAAAACTTCCCTACCAAGATCCAGTAACTTCTGCCACGTCCGCAAATAAGTATGCGGTCTGGCATTGTGAAGGAAGACAATCCCCTTACGGTTGGCTAGTTCTGGACGCTTCTGGTGGATCGCTGCATTTAATTTGTCCAGCTGGTCACAGTACACATCCGAATTGATGGTCCTGTTCGTGGGAAGAAGTTTGTAAAAGACAACACCCCTCCAATCCCACCAAATCGAGAGCATAACCTTCTTTGGGTGAAGTCCTGCTTTGGGGGTTGTTTGTGGTAATTCGCCGCGCTTCCCCTATGAGCGTTTGCGCTCCACATTGTTATAGACGATCCACTTTGCGTCCCCTGTTATTATTCTCTTCAAAAAAGGATCGTTTTCTTCACGTTTCCACAACGAATCACAGATGGAAATCCTTTGGGCGAGGTTAGCCTCACTAAGTTGATGCAGATGGTTTTCAACACTCGATTTGAATATTTTTAGGATAACTACGATCTCCCCAGTTGTATAACGGGGATTGGTGTCGAATAATTCCTTCACTTTCTCGCTGTTAATCTCAGTTGGCCAGCCAGAGCGAGGTGCGTCTTGAACTGAAAAATTTCCCGATCGAAATTTTGAAAACCACTTCTGGCAAACAAGAGAGCGCACTCGCAAGGGACGGACTGAAGTTAGCTACATTTTAGACTGCTTGAAGTTTCGTGACGACAAAAACCGAACGGACTTTTTGGCCAACCAGTTTGCACAAGTTGCTTTATTGCATAAGCTACTTGGTGCCTTAGAGATGTTAAAAATTGAAATATGTTAGTAGTAGTAGATTGCGACCATGATGGTTAGGATTGGAATGGTCAAATTAGAGTTTTGTACATATTGTACATATATTACAAACTTTGTGTAAAAATGGTCTGCTAAAGCTCCTAAAACATTTTCCCCAATATTAATCAGGGCTTCGATGCCAGGATTCGATACCTTACTTAAAATCATAGGAACATTTTTTTTTGGGTTGCAGTTAATTGATTAATAATTGAGAATAACTCATTATTATTTTTCACGAGGTTTCTTTTATTTCATCAGCCAGACACACGGGTGAAACCAGGTGTTAGGGTTTCGGCGATTTTGAAAAAAATCGGTAAAACCCTAAAAACAGAGATGAAAAAAATGCAAATGCCAATTTTCACTGAAAGGAAAATGATAATATTTATGAACGAAACACGATGGCGTTAGAAAGAATGCTGTTTCACTCACCTGACAAACACAAAGCGCGCGTAGTGGCGTCCTTACTACGTGAGATAATGAATGGTTATTGTTGATAAACTTTTCCGTTATGACCAGCGAAATATAATATTACTAGTATATCCAAGATTACAATTTTTACAAGGAAGATTACTTTAATTTATTTTTTTTAATGTTTTAAATATTGTTAATCAATTATTATACAAGTTTTATGGGTCGTAATATTTATAAACGATGGGAAATATTTATTAACAATATAGAGGCATCAAATAGAACTTCCATGGGCTATACCATGCCTCAAAGTCAAACACTCAAATTCAAATAATTAATTAAATAATAAAAGATCATCATGTTTTATGAAGTTGACAGAAATTTCCATTTTTTTTTGGGTCGTCCAATGAAATCTTCTTGTAAATTTATTGTATTCCTCCGTGTCAAACAGGAGACTAACGACAGACAGTTTCGTTTTGTTTTTTTTGATTTTTTCCCCCTGAGGTGAACCTCAAACAGGGTTATTTTGAGAAACTAACGAAAACTGACAACTGATTTACTGAAGTATTTAAGTACAGTGTACTACGAAAAATGAACGGGTGTGGCTAACACCCCCCCCCTCCCCTTAACTATATTTTTTGTTTTATTTAAAATTGAATCCATACTATAATAATAAAAATGAGCTGATGATTTACTGCATGTTATGTATTTTAAGCAGTTTTTATGAAAAATAAAAACTTCTGCACAATCAAAGAGACTAGGAGGTGACGGGGCTCACCTTCGGATTACCTACAGAAGGGGTCCAGTTTTCAACTGGCAGCAATAATCCCACCTAACTACAGCACGTGTCCAGGAGTAAAGCCACCGATTCACAGCCGCCTGTAAAAGTTAAATGCTACTGTAATATTTTTATTATTCTCCCAGTGGTACTGGTGCCACCTGGCAACACAGTCAAGGTTACACCGTTGACGCTTACTTACTCTTACAGGGCACTTTATCATATTTGCACTTGCACAAAGAAAAACATTTTGGTTCTATAACATGAGATTTATTAAACCACGTGAGTGCCATTTGCACGACTTTTTATTATCTAAGGTAATTAATATAGTTGAGTTAGCATAATGCATTCATGTTGGTTGTCAAACATTTCATCATGTAATCATTTGGTATTTTTTCAGAGAATAACATTTCAAGACAAGCTTAGATGGTAGAGAAGCAGCGTTTCTTTTTGTAACCAAGAAGTTTTAAAACATATAACTAAGTATTTTTTTTATCCGAAATACCGAGTGGTTGTTTCGCAACCATGAAATATGTATAATTTAAGAATCTCTCAAATGGCGTTCCGTATGAATCTCTCTTTTATTGGTTTTAATTATAAAGTTTAAAAAAAGCACAGTTTATTTTACAGTGATGCAGCGGATTCGTTACGGTAGCGACTCTTAACTGTTTTAATGACAGTCTTAATAATTAGATATCTTAATGATATTCTAGTCACAAAATAAAGCATTATTAATCAAGACGTTGAGCTCTAAATTGATACTCTACTGAGGTAGGAAAATATTTTTTAATCACAAGTAATTGATTAATAACTGACCCTTTATTATTTTTGTGAAATTACTTTTGTTTTTGTCATCATGCAAAATATCGCCATTCTAGATGACGCTTTGGTAATTATACCTTTGTTAAGCCCAAGTACGTATTAAATATTATTATCACGAAGTCTATGTCATTAATTTTAACCCCATACTTAATAAGATAGGAAAATTTTTACTTTATAATTACAAGTAATTGATTAATAATTGGCCTTATTTTTCATAAGGTTATTTTTATTTTTAGCATCATCGAGACATCGAATGGAACTGCCGTGCAAAATATCATGGCAATTAAAGGAATATTGGTTGAAAAATTACGAATTTGATGAAAGTTTTTATGTCTTTTCGTAATTATAGTTCGAAAAAAATTGGCCTTATTTTTCATTAGGTTATTTTTATTTTTAGCATCATCGAGACATCGAATGGAACTGCCGTGCAAAATATCATGGTAATTAAAGAAATATTGGTTGAAAAATTACGAATTTCATGAAAGTTTTTATAATTATAGTTCGAAAAAAAGTCTTAATGAGGACGTCATTGTCAATGATCTGGGTCCTGGATGATAGTTTCCATACATAAAAATCATTTAAACAAATGTAAAATGTTGTATCTTCAGGTAATAAATAATCGATCACAAGGAAACCCAAAAAACTGTTTAGGCATCTGATCCATGTATGGACTAGTTAAAATATCAGTGGCGACGCAGTGAACCCTCCTGGCCTATGGTAACTATTATAATAATGCATAAGCAAACGAGGCCAGTTGAACTACCCTTTTGTGCCTATTGTTCTGCAGCAGCAGATAGTGAATATTTATGATATTATTATACAGTTAATACAATTAAATGACTATAGCCGAAACGGTAGAGCCTTATCGCATAGATAGACACCTTCGTATTTGTGCCGGTATACTCTTCCGAGTATTGATTGTTATTAACTTTTTATTCATTGTATATGGCCAGGCGGCTAAGAGCACATCAAAGACGGTAACACGGTAAAATAATTTCAAAGATATTCAACAATATAAATGTGTTCCCAAACGGTGAACACATTACAACCCGGTTTCAATAGATTTCTTTAGGTAAATATATTGAAGAAATCATTAAAAAGCTATTTTCAATAATCACATGTTGTGTAAAATAAAATGAAGTGGTTTTGGTCAAAATTCCCTAGTAATTTTTTGCACTACTTATAGAAACACCAACCAGAACTCGGACTTTTGTGTGTACTCTTTCCTTTATTATAGGACTTTATCTGTGTTTAATTTTACTGTAGTATATTTCCAAAAATACGATTTAATTTATAAAGGATGAGAACAAATTTTGAGCACTGTAAAAAAACAAAATGGTGAGGCAACTGTTTCTTGAATCAACTTCTATAACCGTTTTCATCCCTTCGTCCAGTTTCTGAAAGCCTGCCTGGTCTATAAACGGTAGGGTAATCCTTGTGCGTGGAATTTGATTAGGTTATACACAATGTATTATATATTCGCTTGTTGCTGGTTTAAAAGAAAATTGGACAAAATTTGAAAACAAAAGTTTGTAATTATATTTTCTGCTTTTTATATTTTTTGTATCAATTAGGCTATCCAACTATAGATCTGAATTTTTGATTAATAATATGTAATTTCTGTTTTGTCTTTATTTTGGTTAGTTTGGTTGAACTACATCAATCAATCAAGAAACTTGGTAATATCAAAAAAAATAGTTAATAATAATAATATTCAGCTAGTAAATTTCATGACACCATGATCAATGATGTTATGATAGTTTTAATTAATTCGTTTTCCGAAAATTTTGTAAAGAAACACAGAACGCATACACTTGTGTACTATTACATATAATTGTGTACAAATATGCTTTACTTTAATTGGTTTAGCTTACTTATTGCCTGATTTAATCCATAGCACTGAACCAGATAGCGGGGTAATACAAGAAGGTCACTTAGCAGATTAGTTAAAGAGACTCATGTACTACAGGGCAAAGAGAACTAACAGTGGCACAGACCTATTGGTTAGCTGCCATCTGGGCTCTCCTCTTTCTATCTACCTGCTAAGTTAAAGGCCGATCCTATCGAATTCTCTTGCCCTTTCAACTGTACTGTGGAGCTCAAAGGACACATTGAACGTGCACAGCAGTCTGTAGTAACGAACTTATATTGTGAAGATAATGGGTGCACTGCTGGAGTTACACAAGATATGAATAAAGTCCATTCTATAGTTTAATTCACAAGTTATTTAGCAATTTGATACAGGCTAAGAAACTTAGGAAACAAAGAACGAATCGGCCCTGTCAAAACGTTTTCCTTTGGTTAAAAATGGGTAAAAATAGTGAGTACCACAACTAATAGTTAATTAAATTTTTTTTTTAATATACCCTGTTCAAAATGAAAAGCTATTCCCGGTTAAAAGTTTTATTTTTTCAAATTATAATGGTGAAAAAAATGATGAAAATAATTAAGTACTTTAAATACACATATTTACTGATAATATGATGGCATTAAGGGCATTTAATGTGAAAACTAAATTTAGGAAACGCATAGGTACACGCCATCGACCCCACCACCTTAGCCCACAACTATATAGATATGAATTAAAATTTTTATGATCAAATTAAATGTATTTATTAGAAATAGGTTGGTTTTAAAAGAGTGACTTTTTGGTAGAAAACATATGTATAGCTTGGTTTTGATTGATGACTTAAAGACAGATCTGTACAGATCCTTAACATACACGTTGTGTACTGTCAGTGGAAGTTTTATTTGTGTTATTTGAGTGTAGTTTTCAGATACCAAAAGCTTATAATCCATCTTTAATCCTTACCTCATTGCTTCTAGAATATCTTATCTACCCAATTAGTACCACAGGTAGGTGGTTAAGTGTCAGACAATGTTTAAATTTTTTTTTTATTTTATATTGAAAAAAAAAACAGGGTACTGTGAAATGGCATAAGAGGACTTAGCAATAAAATCAAAAAAAATACGTAGATATTAAATGTAAAACAAAAGGATTAAAACGTAAAAATTATTTCTATCTGTTGGGTCATTTAAAGCGGTTGAAGTGAAGAATACCCGAAGAAGTAATAATAAACTATATAAGAGTATATAAGAAGTAATTATTTCATCTTCATTGTGGCAAAATCTGATAAAGATGAAATAGAAGGCAAAGCTAAATTAAAGAGCAGGGGTAAAAAAGGGATGAAGAATAACATATTTATAATTATTTTTATATAGCTGTAGGTAGTGCTTGTGTGCGAGTATGATAAACTTTAAGTTTTAGCTTTTGGCATTCTGCCAACAAACAGAAAACTGATTTTTTTCTTATACTACTATATTTATTTGGTGTGTTCAACCCACACATGGTGAACCTTGAACTGCTCAAGCTTAGTGCTTCCGGACTTGGAATCGTTCCCACGGCGCGTGGTTTGACAAATCTCTCGTCAAGAAGACATTGCCAGTATCTAAGCCTGCAAACCATTACATGTATTTAAGAAGTTCAAGTATTTAATAAAATAAATTACCATAAGTACTTACCTCAGTAGTTCTAGTTCGCCTTGGTGTGTAGATTTAGTGCAGAAATGACTAAACTATTCTGGCTTGTACTATTCGTTCTAGCATACTCCAGTGCTTCTACTGTTTTTCACTTTCATCGCCAACTTCAATTGTAGAATTGATGAACTGCATTAATTTTAAATGCCTAACACTTACACAAAACAAAATAAGAAAAGCTTATAATATAGGAAACAAGATATTAAAACATGGCAACTCAGTGCAGCCACAGGACTGCTTTTATAAAGCCTGGCTCCTAACAGCGTGTGGCGTGACAAACCATCAGTTGCTCGAGATTTATGGTTTAGCAAATCTCAAGTTTTTCTTGCCCACACAGACGTTCTTTTTTAATTTTCATTTGTTTGCATGAATGAAGTTTATGAATCGGACATTGCTTTGTATAATTCTTTCGTGCCAGCCCCAGCTCTTCTTCTTTTTTTCACTTTCATCGCCAAATGCCTGTAAGTAGCCATCAGATGTTCTTCCTTCTTTCAAAGATAACGCCATACTAATATTATATTGAACATGTTTCCAAGCATCATACGCCTGATTCCTATCTGTATGTCCTTGATGTAGTGGATTCCATAAAATAGGTTCTCTTTCCTACAAATCCAAAAAATACATTGCAACTTTATTATTCCACTCACTTAGATACCGAGTGTGAATTCGTGGTCATTCCAAGACCACATAAACTACCTATAATACCTACCCTGCTCCTCTTCTTCTGAACATAGTGCACTGTCGGGGCCGACCTTCTAAGATCTTATGGAGCCAGATCAATACGAATAAAGTGGCCGACTAGGCAGCCAGCAAAGGTCAAAGACCGCAGGTCCACCCATTTCATCTCTTTTTCGACGCCCGTCGGACAGTGGCCGGGTCGTAGAGACTCTAGCCCGTAGTGGGCGTCCCCCTTCCTATTAACAACCCGGCAATGTTCAAGTCTCTGTGCAATGTTCTGTTTGATACATACCGTGGGAAGTTAGTTATGTGCCTGAGTAAAATGGATTGTAGCGTCTGAATTTTGTTAATGTTAGATTTGGTTGCTGATCCTCATAGTTCATAAGTCAGTTCGTCCAAATTAGTTGAATGATATTTCTACACGATCAGTTTTCAAGAGAGTTTGGTCGTCGTCAGATTAAAGATTTTAGTTGGACAAATCGTAGTTTCATTTGTGTCCCTTTCTTCTGAACGTGTGTTTATAATGGAGTTTTTTAATTTTGGAGTTTATCTAAGGAGAACCTATAATATGGAACCCCCAGCATAAAGAACATAAATATAGAAACCAGGTTTATGATACTTGGAAACCTATTGAATAAAATATTAGTATGGAGTGGTCTTTGAAAGAAGAAAGAACATCTGATGGCTAGTTTCAGGAATTTGGAACAAATTATACAAGCCACTGAACGATTTATAAACTTCATTCATTGGTATTAGCCCTTTAAAGAGCAATTATTTTTTCTTTTAATGAGAAAGTTTAATGTTAAACGCATGTTCCAAAAGACATTGGTTTGGCATTGGCCACTTTAAAAAAAAAAAAGAACAGTATATTTCCTCATGTCATTTTGTGATAATTCCCAGATAATTAGCTATCTGTGCCAATCTCAAAAGGCGCTTTATTCAGAATTTTTTTTAAAGCAAAAAAGAGGTCGATGGAGCATTGTGGGAAGTTTATTAATTTATGGTGTACTTATTTGGATATGGTTTATCAAACTAAATTAAGGGCAGGTACGGGACAGCTTAAGGCTAATAGAAGGAAACTCTTAGGATTAATCCTTAAATTGATGATATATTTGTGAACCTCGTGATCTCTAAACTGAAAAGAGGTGCAACCAGCGTTAAAATGCTTGGATTCAAATCTAAGCCAGTTCATTTAAGGAATTAATGAACAACTCTTAACGAACGCATGAAATAAGGGGTTGCTTTATCACTTCCAAGAGAGTAGGATTATAGGACGTCAGCTGATCGAAAAGGCAGCTGATAGCAACATGAGTTGTGCGGCATACGTCTTTATTAGATAGCATTGTTGTCACCTTATTCGGTCATCATGATCAGCATATTCGCCTAGTAAATAACATTTTTTTATATTATATAATAGAGTTGAGACACGAATTTTCTGTTCTTTTTTTAAATGAATAAAATAACAAAATATGAATAATTCAATTAAGTTAACAATAAAGAATTAAACAGAGCGTTATTTCAGGGTCGCTTTTTGATTCACTTATATTATATTTAAACCAACAAGCTTCTGTGTTTCGCCTTCTTGAACTACAATTACAAAAAGTCAATAAGTTTTGTTCCCTTCTTTTTCTCAAGCCAGGGTGGAATAGGAAAGGCATTGAACTTTAACCGGCCGTAACGAAACTGTAATAACCAGTCTCTACAACCATTAACTTGAAGAGGCTAGAACAAGATTACTTACGGAGATTATGTTTCATCGCCAGTTTTATAATGCTAAGAATGTTATAATGCTAATATTATATACAATGCTAAAAGTAGAAGGGGGTTGAGCAGAACGTTACCTGCCTCGTGACTTCATGGAAGTCACTGATGGTTCCTGTTATTTTTAAGTAAGCAGCCTCATCCCTTCAAGACCTCCCTTCCTACTTCCGAGAACTATCCTTTTCTTATACATATATGACTCAGCTTTTAGCCCCATACCCCACTTGTTCCCACACAATCCACCCAGTAAGTAGTAACATAACTCTTTGTATATACGAGTGTTTTGCTTGTATTTCATAATAAAGCTTTTCTTTTAAAGTACTCTCCTCTACAAAGATTATCTAACTGCCGATAAGTATTTTCATTTCCGTGTATATCATATATACTTTGACGTACTTACGTCGCCGAGTTAAGTAATACTGCTTTTTGAAAACCCCCTTCTGAGCATGTGTTAAAGTATTCATCGGCCCCCCATGGCGCTCCCTATGCTATCCTGACCCGAACGCCTATTTTTGTACTTGCTATTTACCTCAGTTCGTAAGTTAACAATAATCCACTCTCGTGAGTTGAGATAACGACAAGAGTGAACGACTCCGTAAAACACTCACGTGACAAAGCCATGATTTTTTTGTTCCCAGCTGCTATTAATAGAGGCGTTCTGCCGACTCTTGGCCCTGGCTAAATTAATGTCCCAGTTAATTGCATGTCAGGCCCATAATTAATACAGCTCGAGAAAATGTGATTGGCGTCACAAGATTTGATTGTTACTGCCAGAGTGAGCTGAATTTTTATAAAAAATAAAAGATTTTTATTCTTATTTCCCTCCATAAACGATCAAGTTCAAGAAAACTATTATGTATCCCACAGTTGGCTGCCAACACGACTTGAGTTTTAATAACTTTTGTAATTATTGTTTAAAAATAAATAAAAAATTAAATCACTCACTATTTATCAGAAAGAAGAGATCTTCATTTATTTATTTATTACAAATTATACATGGTGAAGACAATCCTAAGCTCGGTTCGAATGGAATTGGTTTTTTTACCTTTTATCAGGTTACCTTTAGTTTCACACAGTCTCCTTTTCTTCGAATTCCAACCCTTCTCTTCCCTGGAGAAGCAGTTTCTGTCTCAATTTTTAATTTATTTTGTCTCTCCTCTACAGGTTTCTCTTCGACACTTCATTCTCTTAAGTGAACCACGTCCAATATTGCCTTCCCACAAGTTTTGTATTTCCATATCAAAATCGCTTCCATCAGCCCATTCTCAAGTGCTACAAAAACAAATGCTTTATGCTTTAGTGCTAAAAAAAAATTTTACATTTAACAATTTTTATATAAACCAATCAATAACTGGCTTTAAATCAAATGCATACAAACATATATAACCCCCCTCCAATGAAATACAAATTGAATAAATAGATTATTCATAATTATAAATTTTCACTTAAAATAATAAATAAATAGATCAAAACAAATATACAATCCATAAGATAAACAAGTAAAATAACATAAAATAATGGAACAAACTTAGTCAAGCGAGGAGATTTACATCATAATATTTCTAATAGTAGCGGTGTCTAACTTGACTGATGGCTTTATACCTCCTTTCCTCTTCGGAAGAATCCCCTTTCCCGGAAGATTCTTCCCTCTTCGTGTTCAATCCTTAGGGATTGTTTTCGAGAATAAAACTCTAAAATCTCATTATTTTGTTGTCAGTTTAAATTATCCTTCTTATTTATTTCCTTTCTCTTTGTTCCTTCTTATATTTTAATTATTATTTTATCGATTGCTTGCCCTGATAAATGCCATTGAATCCTTTCCATCTCCTTATCCACCAAGAATGTCAGGCATAAACCCTCGTTGACAGGTAGAGCACATCAATTTTGTATCCTTTAAAAACTAAAACTTCAATTGCTTTAAACATTTCAAATATTTTTTTAAAGATTTATAAAAGGTTTTTCTCTCCTTATCAAACTATTTTTGGTGGTTCCATATACTAAAAATTCTGTACGAAGTTCTTTAGGCATCATGTGGCCCATGCTGAGCCTTGCTAAACATTAGCAAAAATTATAAACATTATAAACATTATAAAAATTATATCTTCTCTCCTGCTTTTCCGTACGTAGCAATCGTGACTTCTAAAAGATGAATTAGTTTCCTTAATTTGTTGGGTTTTTTTTTATTATACCAGTCATGCATGCCACATTATGATTTTTATAAGCAACGGATCCGAAACTTGTTAAGTCGTTAATTTTAGAACCTTTATTTGTTGCTGCTTACACCATTTTATCAACCTACTCAATGGCCTTAATTTCCGAATGCCCAGGTACCCAACAAAACTCCACTTTGTATAAATTGTATCATTGACGTTCCAATATTACGTGATACGATCGTCTGATTAAAGTTACGAGTAAATATATCATCAAAGAAGCCAGATATAATAGTAAACTGTTCATTGATATTCTGATATTACGTAATACAATCGTCTGATTAAAGATAAGAGTAAATATATCATCAAAGAACGTCGAATCCACGTTGTGTGTCTAAAATGGCAAGCACCATTGGATTTGTTGGGTTTTGAATTGAACATAGAGGGGGTACCGAATCAGGGAAAGTTGCAATGTTCTGTTTTTTTGCCTTCAGATTTATAGCAAGTGCCTTCACCAACCGATGTACTTAACAGGTCTGAAAAATTTTAATTTTTGTAAATTATAGATTTCAATTAATAATTTGTTTATGCATGTATAAGTTAAGCGCCATGGAATCAGCATTTTTTTTTTCTCTTTCCACTGGCCTAGTATCAAGGGATAATGAACGAGTCCGTTAATTTGCGGACTCGTTCATTACGAGACGGGCAATTATCCTTAATTCCTTTTCCAAAAGGGAAAGCTGACCGTTTCAGCACAAGAAATTTTGAAACCATCATTTCTTAGCCAAATTTGTATGTGATGTAATGAGTAGAACTGAGATGTGTTACATATTTTTACCAGAACAAAATGTGTTCAGCCTCATCGACTACTAAATACTTTCTAAGCCATTTGAAGTGAGTATAGATTAATTTTACTTTACGTATATTCCATATTTTTATATGTCCAATGAAATTACATATTTTAAAATATTTCTTACAAATTTAGCCCCATATTTCTTTGGGAGTTATAAATGCTTTTATAAAAAGTTAAATTAGTACATCAGTTTCAGTTTGAAAGATGAGAATTTCGGAGAAATGCTAATCTAAATAGGTGGGTAAGATTCTTGGATCAGGTAGGCGTTTTTATTTGAATAATTAGAGCGAGGATTGCGTTCTTCGAAAGATGCCGTTTTGCAAAAATGATGAATAGCCAATCAGATTCTTGGAACAGGTATGATTCTTGTTTTGATTGGATAATTATACCCAGAATTGTTTACTTTTATAAATTTACGGAATCCCCGACTCCCTTACCTTTTATACCTTTTATTTTATACAATAAACGTGAAAAAGTGGTTGGTGAACAATGCCAAATAAGCCCAGTCACTCGGGAGATATAATGCATTTGCTTGCAAAAGCTCAGGTAGAAGGTAGTGGTCCTCACCCCCACCCTCTCTGGAACAATATTTGGTAGCCAACAAAACACGAAAATCTAGGACTTCTATATGTTTTTTTGGAAAATAACTTTTTTCCGGTCAATCGTTGTAATGTTCAGTTTCATATCAAATTAAAAGAAAACGAAATTTTCTACAACTTTTAATTGTAACTTTTTTTTCTGAACATAACATTAAGCGCGTTTAATAACGTGGTATAGGTTGTGTACGTCTCATATATAATGACTTTTATCATGGTGATAATAATTGTTTACAGCTATTTATTGTGTTTCTATTCAACTTTTGTAGTTATAGACCCGTTTTTACAACGGATTCGCAAATACTAATTTACAGCAAATGTTTATGGCATTTCAAAAAACGGCACTAATTTTGTCGTCGACCTCTTGTTTAATGTTATTCTAAGGATATAAATAAGGAAATAACACTTCAATTCGATGAGAGAGCTAAATAATTTCCCTGGAGAAAATTCGTTTGTTCCATAATGACAGAAGATCCTAATGACTTTTAAATTATGTTTTTTCCGCCTTTGTTATGAGAAATTTCCCAGCAAGTAATACATAATTGACTCGCCATTTAACTTTCAAATATTAAGTAGCATTCCTCGTTACTTCTCACTTTCAAGATAAAATCCCGCATAAAGGCTTCAGAAAATTAAACTTCGCTTATGTCCTTCGCTGTAAGGAAATTCATTCAGGACTGAAATGATTTTTGGGGATTGGTAACTTGGAAATATAATTTGACTCGATGCTAAGTTAAATTTTGATCAGTTAATTGTCTAATTTTATAAATTAATTTGCATCTAAATAAAAGCATAGGGGACCACGGAGCATCTTTTTGCTCAATTTCAAAAGGAAGTTCGGAGGAAAGTTTTTACAAGCGATTTCTGCTGTCGTTATAGCTAGCTGTACGATAAGCACTGCTGTTATTGGAGATATCAAAACCCCACCGGGTCACTTCAGCTTTTGGGATCCGACAAAACTGGTAATCTTGTTGGCATCAATTTACTCCTCAACGGTGAACAAAATATTAATCCAATAAGATTGGTGTTACATAATCGGATCTGTGCCTAAGAATAAATATGAGATTGTTTCTATAGATTAATGTTAAACCAGCTACACGCATTCCTACTAAAGGGAGATCGCAGAAGAAAAGGAATAAAAAAAGGTTAGTCATGACCAAACATTATTGCATGCAAAATAAAGTATCGGAACAATGGAAATAGTTAATTTCACGAATATTCCACATAAATATCAATTTTGTGACCAGACTAATTGGTGTCCGAAGGGTACAAATGTGATTAAAAATCAACACTGGGCAAAGTACTCACACGAATACCATCTGCGACGTTTAGAGCTTCAATTCATAGCGTTATTACTTCATAATAAATAGTATTACTTCATTTAAGTGATTAAAAACGAATTTAGACTTTGTTTTGAAAAAAGGGGGCAAGCATCGCCAAATTTGATGGAACCAAAGTGACTTCGCTAGGATCCTAACAGCTTTCCCCTATTTCCCACCTATTTGAAGGTTGGGTGAAGGAAATAACGAGTGTGAGAGACCTCGAGTGAGGTGCAGGTGACCAAGGGTGAGAGTCCACTGGAGCATCTATATATATTTTTATACCTACCAGTTAAGGTTCGGACGTCGTAGGCAGCCAGCCTAATCCTTAAGTCATCGGGATGTAAACATCCCGAATGTATTTAGAGAGGCTTTAAAAGCTCAAATAAAAACAGTCTTGTTACAACTCTCGTTCAGTAACTACATTCAACCTCTTTCCTTTTTCTTCTCGTTTTTCGTTGACGATCGTTAACTGGTGCCGAAACCCGGGAGCGGAGTGGGTTCGAGTCATTAACGTGCGAGTTGGTTTTTGTTTTTTTTTTCCTTCTTATTCACTTTCGTGTGATTTAATTAAAGTAGGTAATGGTGGAATTGCGGCCGGCAGCGTTTGAAGTTCCACAGTTACCTAAAGAAACCATGGCTGAAGCCCATGCGAACACACTGGCGTGGATGAAGGTGCGGGCAGTGACGTCACAGGACATGAGGAAAATGATCTCAGACCTCGAAAATTTTTCTGGGGAAATAGGTGAGTTAAATCATTTTCTCAAAGGTGGAGATAGGATTATGGAGAGGATACAAGCCAAGATGGACGAAGGGTTACTCGACCCAGGTGACGCTAAGTCAATAAAGGCAGACCTGGTGTGCAGGGTGAAAAGGAAGGTGCTGAACCTGATACAGGCGGACGAGGAAACCCCGTGGGAGATAGTAAAGACGAGACTGAAAAAAGCATATGGGGGGGGGACGATGGACCCCAGAGGAGGATATATTCCAAATGTTTCGAGAAATGAAATCTCCGAGTCAGAATAGTGGACAGTATGGTGCAGTCCTGGTTGTCCGCTACAATAAAATAAATGAGAAAATGAGGGAGACAACTAGCGCCGATGAAGTGGAGGGCAGGATGGGATTCCTGTCAACAATCTTAAAGGTACAATTAGCGAAGGAGACGGGAAGGAAGGAAGGGTTCCCTAATGAGCGATCGTTCCTCGAATGCGCCCAGGCGATGATAGATGCTAGCGCAAGGGAAGAAGAAGTAAAAATGAACGAAGATGACAACGATTGAAGCCAGATCCCATATAGGAGAAACAGGACCCCAAAAGCAGTGTGGAGGAGACAGGAAACGCCGTTTGCCGGTAGAGACAGGGGAGCGACAAGAGAGAGAAGATTGGGAGTGACGAGGCCTAGGTACGCACCTCGGAAAGAAGAAAGGAAATGTCATGGTTGTGGAAAGACGGGCCATCTGGTAGCTCAGTGCCCTCGCACTAAGTGCTTTGAGTGTGGGGAAGAAGGACACATAGCAAGACAATGTCCATACTTGTTTCGTAGAAGGGAATTTCACAAAGCAGAACCAATGGAGGTGAACAACCAGGAAATCCGGGAGAGGCGGAGCGCGACACCAAGAGAAATTGGATCATCGGGCGACGAGTCATCAGGGACGTCGGAGACAGACGGAGAGGAGTCGAAGCGCAGCGGGAGCAGACGACGAGAGTGGCAGAAGAATCCCTCGCGCAGATGGGAGCGGCGTACGGAGGCCTGAGGAGAGTGGCAGCAGAGAGGCGACCGCATCCTAAGGTGCAATACAGTGTGGGAAAGGATGTGTGGTTTGCCAATTATCGAGTTCGGGAAGGGGGAGAGGTGCCTCATTGATACTGGCAGCACCAATACAATAATATCTCGTGGTGCGTTAGAGAGGTTGCGTAGAGGAGAGAGGGCACACCAGATCAAGGTATGTAAGTGTAAATTACTTACTCTTGGGGGACCCTGCGAAGTAATGGGAGAAGCGGTCGTGGGGCTGGAAGAATGGGCGAAAGTAATGGGTGACATAAAAGTACACGTCGTGGAAGACATGCCACGGGAATACCAGATAATAGTGGGGTGTGATTTACTGGGAAAAGTAGGCGCGCGCATCGAAAACGAGGGGGAGAACTGGAGGATCAAAATAGGGAAGCGAACCTATCGAAGCCGGGGGGGCGTAAGGGGCGAAACGGAGCAAATAGGAGCGGTTAAGAGAGTGGAGGATTGGAGGGAGAGTCTGAGGAGCGAGCTTAGGGATATTTTTGTCGCTGAAGGGGACAAGCTAGGAGCAACGGGGAAAACGCTACATGAGATCCCGTTAAAAGTAGAGCGGGTGACGTATGTGAAGGAGAGGCGGTATCCGCAAGCGCTCAGACAACACATTAGAAAGGAGATCGAGGATCTCAAGCGCCAAGGTATTATCAGAGATAGCACGTCTCCGTATAATAGCCCTTTGTGGGCAGTGAAAAAGAAAAGTCGACCGGGAGAATGTGAGGAAAAATACCGAGTCGTGGTGGATTTTTGGAAACTTAACGATAATACCCTGGACGAAAAATATCCGATCCCGCGGTTCGAAGACATCCTAGACAGACTAAACGGTGCAAAAATTTTTAGCACATTGGACCTAAAAGCAGGGTACCATCAGATCAAACTAGCTGCGCATGACCAACATAAAACGGCGTTTTCGTTTGAAAGAGGGCATTTTGAGTTCACGAGAATGCCGTTCGGTCTCAAAAATGCTCCAATAACCTTTCAGCGTCTCATGGACGAACTTCTGAGAGGAATGGACGAAAATATGTGCCAAATTTACATGGATGACCTGCTGATCTTCAGTCGAACGGAATCGGAACATATTCAACACCTCCGGAACGTATTTGAGAGATTAAGGGATTTCGGGTTGAAACTGTCAATAGACAAATCGTCACTGGGGCAGGAGCAGATTAGTTTTTTAGGGCACACAATCTCACAGGAAGGGGTTCAACCAGACTCGACGAAAGTAGAAGCGATCCAGAGAATGGAGGTGCCAAAAGATGTAAAAGGGATTCGGAGATTACTGGGCACGCTCAATTACTACCGCCGTTTCGTGCCGGACATGGCAGAATATATGGTACCCATTAACAATTTACTACGGAAAGGAGCACGGATAATGATCACGCCGCTGATAGAGCAGAATATCCGCAAATGCTTGGCACGTTTGCAGGAGGCGCCGATTTTGGCTTTCCCTAACTTTGAGAAGGATTTCACGATCACCACCGACGCAAGCGACTATGCCTTGGGGGCAGTATTGTCACAGGAAGGCGAAGACGGGGAAAGACCGGTGGCTTGCGCGAGCAGACGCCTGACGGACACGGAGGCGCGGTTCAGCGCTCTGGAACGAGAACTCCTCGGGATAGTGTGGGCCATTGGGCACTTCCGTTCGTATGTATTTGACAGAAGGTTTCGAATACATACGGATCACCGACCTCTTCAATGGGTCGGAAAACTCAAAGAATCCTCCTCAAGGGTAACAAGGTGGAAGGAATTCTTAGCCCAATACAATCTGGATATTGTATATAAGCCAGGCAAAGACAACGTCGTGGCAGATTGGCTGTCGCGCGCTATTATGGTGAACGCCATAGAAGAAGGGGAAACATCGAGCGGTATGAGGCAGTTCATTGAGGAATGGACGCCTGGAGAAGCGGGCAGGAGCAGCACGCGGAAAGATAGTGACAGGAGTGCGGACACACCATCAGACGAGTCTATAGGAGAGAGACCGCGTGATATGGAGACGACGGACGAAATTATCAATGATAAGCGGAGGCAGATCATTTGGAAAACTCAAACATCGGGTGCTCTGAAAATACTCCATAGTACGTACGGTAGGAGTCAGATCGCGACGATTTGGTCACCACCGGGAGTTCGAGGAGATCAAATTTGTCAGGCTCTCAAGGACGTGTCCAAACCCGGCAAAACACACCATTTATTCGTTGGCAACGAGACTGTGTGGGACAAAATTAAAAAGCTGTGGCAGAAAGAGCTGTTGGGGGTGGATCGCTCGTTCATTCGGTGTCTTTCCGTGGTCCAAACCCTGCGGGACGATGAGCAGCAACGCGAGGTAACACTGGCGTATCACCAAGGAAAAACCAACCACCGCGGTGGGCAGGAGACGGCACAAGCACTACGAAGGCGCTATTTTTGGTGGGGGATGCAGCGGACTATTCAGGAGGTAATCGGAGCATGCGAAGTTTGTCAGAAGACGAAATATGATAGACATCCCCCGCAGGGACTCCAGGAGGAATCAGCCACGGCAGAAGCACCACTGACGGAGATTCAAGTGGACACCTTCACGTGGCGGGGTTTTAAGTGGGTCACTATCATCGACCCATTTAGCAAAGTGGCTATGGCCTACGCGGTGGGAGACAAGTCATCAGATTCCATATTACAAGCCCTCAACACATGGTTTCAGTTCTACGGCATACCAGAGAGGATCTCGTCGGACGGGGGACGGGAGTTTGACAATGCAACCGTGAGAGCCGAAATGCAAAAACGGGATGTGGTATGGCATTTTAATACCCCCGGGCATCCCAAGAGCAGGGGAACCATCGAAAGGTTACACAGCACCCTCAGCGACCACTTACGCGTGTACCAGGTGGATAAAGGCCTGTCGGCGAACGTAGCGATGCCAATGGCGGTGGCGGCATACAACCACTCGATACATGCCACGACGGGGTTAGCACCCTTCGAAATTTTGTTTGGATTACGAGTGAGACCGTGGAACTGGCCAGAGACGGTGGCGGATGAGGGAATGGTGGCACAGCTCCATAACACCCACATACAGCTCGGAAAGATGTGGTACAAAGTACGCGATAAGATTATGCGCGAAAAATCCAAGCGCGTGGCACGGGCAAATTTGAAGGTGCGGGATCGCATAGGAGCAATATCGATTGGGACCGTTGTGTACAGAAAAGTCGTGTCAAATCGTAGTAAGGAACTTGTTCGGTATGAGGGGCCCTTTAAGGTCATCATAATTCGGGAACATAATCTCGTGACCATCGAGAGTATGACCACCCCAAAGAAGAGGCGAACCGTTCACATTGAACAGTTGAAACTCCCAACACAGGGGGGAGGGTGTTGAATGTGCGTAAGATGGTGTGCCCTCGATCCGATACGGAGCAACTGATCCGGAATCATATGTTTCACATGTTCACATTCACATGTGCTGCTCAGAGAGAGTTTTTGTTTTCATTATTTATATTGTGGATGTTCCATTTTTTTTTACCTGGCAGCCACCGGGTCCAGGGCGAATGTATTATTTTTTGTTATTATTATTTTTGTTTTATTTCTGTATTATCTCTTTTCTTTGTTTTTTTGTGAGGACTATGAATATATTAGACCGTAAACGTGATGTAAGGGATTACAGGCTGTGTGCTGAGTGCGGTGGACCTTGGAGTTTACGAAGAGATATGCGTAAACTGGCAGGGGGGAGTTAAGGTTCGGACGTCGTAGGCAGCCAGCCTAATCCTTAAGTCATCGGGATGTAAACATCCCGAATGTATTTAGAGAGGCTTTAAAAGCTCAAATAAAAACAGTCTTGTTACAACTCTCGTTCAGTAACTACATTCAACCTCTTTCCTTTTTCTTCTCGTTTTTCGTTGACGATCGTTAACTTACCTATATGT
Organism: Acanthosoma haemorrhoidale; assembly: GCA_930367205.1. NCBI lineage: Eukaryota > Metazoa > Arthropoda > Insecta > Hemiptera > Acanthosomatidae > Acanthosoma > Acanthosoma haemorrhoidale. The sequence goes on from OV884014.1 coordinate 54,239,744, forward strand.
ATATATATATAAGTTATGGCTCGTGGTGTGGCAATGTTAGGCCTAATACCACGTAGCCCCATGTAAACAAAGGCTGTAAACATATATAGAGGCTTAGAAGCGGAATAAAGACAGTTTAAACCTAGCCGTTGTTCAGATATCAGTTCCTTTTACTCTCGTTCTCTTTTTTTTAATCGTCTAAAGCCGATAGACGATAACTGGTGCCGAAACCCGGGACTACGAACGTTCAGTTAAACGACATGCGGGTCAGTTTTTTTATATAATCGAGTAAAATGGTGGATTTACGGCCGGCAGCCTTCGAACTTCCACTGTTGCCTAAGGAATCGTTGACGGAAGCTCACGCAAACTCCCTGGCGTGGATGAAAGAGTGCATGCGGCGATGTCGCAAGACCTGAGAAGGGCAATCTCGGAAACAATAAACAGAGATAGAGGAGTAGAAGCGGAATAAAGACAGTTTAAACCCAGCCGTTGTTCAAATATTAGTTCCTTTTACTCTCGTTCTCTTTTTTTTAATTGTCTAAAGCCGATAGAGGATAACTCACATACATATTCATTAAGCGCTTTCTATCATGAAATTTAAATAAAACAAAGTGTGCGTGAGATATCATCGAAATTTTTTATTCGTTTGAAAGACCTATCTATGCCATTATGAATGGAATATAACATCGTGCAAATGTCCACAGCGGCTTCGCTGGGTGGCGCGCATCCCAAATGTCCAATATTCCATGACTCTGGCGCATAAATCAGGCTGAATTTGACCGATGGCATGGGTTATGTTGGCTTTGAGGATCGCTGTGATTTGTGGCTTATTCGCATACACCTGCGACTTAAGTAAACCCCAAAAGAAAAAGTCTAACGGGGTCAAATCACACGATCTCGGTGGCCAGTTCACATCACCTCCACGTCAGATGACCATGCCCTCAAATCGCTCGTGCAGAATGTCCAATGTGACATGAGCTGTGTGGCACGTAGCGCCGCTCTGTTGAAACCACATGTTTGTGTTCATCCAATTTGGTTCATGGTGTTCATTCAGGCCAAAATAAGTTGGCAATCATCGAGCTATAGCGCTGGCCGTTGACGGTGATTGCCTGGCCAACGTCGTTCTCACAAAAATATGGACCGTTGACGCCGCCAGCCCAAAATCCACACCAAACAGTGACTTTTTCGGGATGCATTGGACGCTCTTGGATCTCATGTGGATTGGTATCGTCCCAAATTCGACAATTTTGTTTGTTGACGTACCCATTGAAGACGCTTTAGTAAAATCCCGATAACTCGTAATATAGTGACCCTATTTTTTGCCCCATGACATTTTTTGGCTGGAACGATCTGGTTTCATTTTTTTCATTAGCGTTGAAATTTGTTCTTCGGGTCATAATTTTCTGTCAGTTCACTCGATTTTTCTTTCCATTCTAAACAAACGTCACTTACACTCGCAATACAAAGTATGTTTTATATTGTTTTTTACAACGGAAAAACCATCCGCCACTCCCTCTGAAATTTCTGGGTTTATCCCCTCATCATCACTCCACCAATTGGTACATTTAACTGTTGGCGTTGTGAAAATCATGTGACAAGTGATCGTTCAAGGACAAGTAAGTCGCCGAGTTTTTTTGCCGTTTCGTTTTACTGATTAAAGGTACTCAAGTGATGATCTCATTCTTCTTTAAAATCGACGTCAGTTTAGATGGAGGAGTATTAAAGCGTTTTGCCACGTCAATTTGTTTCTCACCACCAACAACGGCTTTGATAATCTACTTTTCTTTCACAAATGGACAACTTATGTGTACGCTTTGCATGGTCATACCACACTGAACTGAAGTAAAAATAAAGGTTATGTAAACAAACGTGATCCTGACACTTGAAGTGTGGGGTGGATGTTTTTTTCAAATAAACGGGATTGTTAACAGAGACTTGCAAATTACAAGATGTTTAAGACAGGGATCTTAGAGCTCTGTGTTAGCCGTCGAAGAAATTCCACACCACAATACACTCTCCCGGTGACATTACACTCAGCGTAGCGCTCACCAGGGCTTCCGCAAACTCTCATCCGTTTATCTGGTGTATAAAGAGAGACGCATGGCTCTTCTGAAAACAGCACGTCGTTATATTCGTTTTCAGTTCACTTAAGGCGTTCCTGAGCAAATTCCAAACGAGCTCTATGATGTTTTCTGGTCAACTGAACGCAGGTCTCTGAGGGTTTTAATCCCCTTTAACAAGTCTTCTTCTAGCAGTTTCTGCGCATATTGCTACTCCCCAAGTGGTAAGAAGAAGTTGAGCAGTCTCAGACCAATTGAAAAACTATTCCGAAGCGTGTCTAGTAAAATAAAGCGGTCATATCTTGGCTCTGTCACTCGCCTCGAGTCGATCCGGGTCTGCGATTGCACAAACCTGTCTCACTGTAACGTGCAATTGCTCTCCGAACAGTAGTTCCAAGTAAACCCAATGTGCGGGCTGCATATCCTTAGCTTCGACCGTATTTCACTGAAGCAACAAAAGGCTGCTTGCTCGACGGTCAAAACCATTATTTCTAATTAAAAAAAAAACATTTTGCTAAATTGTTAGAGATCAGTTACACAAGAAATCAAAATAGAAATTTGTAAATATATTGTTTTTTTTATATTTATTGGTTTTTCCCTTCATATTTATAGCCCCTTATCACTGAAAACGTTTAATATTAGTTTAAAACGAATTGAAAGCCGAAATAATTCTATTGGGATGCAATTTTTTTTTTTTAAGTTTTGTTGTAGCGATGATTACATATCGATTCGTTTGTTCCTCATTAGATGATTTGACGCCCATTGAGAGCACCATCTTGTTTAAATGATTTGTTTTTCTTCTTTGCTTCATTTTTACGGTAAAAAATAATAATATATTTCGGTGACCATTACAAAAAAAAATTCATAATCTTCTCAAAAATGAAAAAAAAAATCATAGAGGGTGACAGTGGGAAAAAAATATGGCAACATACCTTGTTTGTTTGATTTATTTTCTGAAGACGTGATGAGAGCAGTTCCCTGATAGATATAATTTTTGGTGATTATTAGTTATTCTTCTTCTGAGAAAGGGTGCACGAGTCCTTCCTCTTCCCTGGATACAATGAGCACTCAATTCGCTATATCTTTCTTCTTAGGGCACATATATTTATCGCTTCAGTTTAGCTTTAATATTTGTGATTAAGTCAGTAGTCTACAAGCGTCTCGACAATCTAAGTCCAAGTAGTAAGCCTAAATCTGATAGTAAATAGAACATAAGAAAATTTAGAAAAGGAGCCTATTAAAACTGACAAATTTCATAGTCCCAACCTTTTATTTTTTACCTTTTATTAATTAAATTATAACAATCAATCGTATTTGAGGTGGGTAAAGATTTGTGATTACGAAGGCTGTTCGCGCGAGACCTATGGTTAGCCAGGAACTATGGCTTCTCACCTCTACATGTCTTCAACTTCAAAGACTGGAGATCGCAGGTTAAATATCTGCATCAGTAAGCCTCCAAAAAAAGTAACACTTGTTTTTATCAGCACGTAGGACATATTGAGGCTACCATCGTACTTGATAATGATTGACAAACAGCAATATTTTTATTAACACCGCTTGAAACCATGATTGAATTAGTTATTTTATGATGGCATTATCCTCCACGTGCTCTCATAATATGCATGACCTGGAACCGGGAATGACGTCTAAAACGCGTAAATGAAGTCCCAGGATCCCTTCATATCTTTGGAAATTTTGTGAGAGAACCATACATAATAAAACCAATTTAAATTTTGTCTTGTAAGACCATCAAAATGTTATAATTGTTTTTCGTCCATTAGTTCACATATAAATGAGACCTATATTCAACTTTTCAGAAGTATCCACTGTTTCGATCAGTTATATAATGCTAAGAATATTGTAATCCTAATATAATATATAAGCTCCTAAAAGCCCCTTCTAGTGTATACCTGCCTCGGGACTTCATGGAAGTCACTGGTGTTTCATGTTATTTTTTAAGTAAGCGACCGCATCCCAATTCCTGAAACAACCCTTCTCATATTCACATATGTCTCAGCTTTAGTTCCAGTCCCCACTAGTTCACACTTGTCTCTCAGACACGAGTCCCTAATCACCCCTCCGACTAAGTATCATATCTCTTAATATCTGTACATACCAGTGTTTTGCTTGTACTTCATAATAAAGCTTTTCTTTCATTTCTTTTAAAATACTCTCCACAACAAAGATTATTTAACTGATCGTTTAATGGCTAATGAAAATAAGTCACACATAATGTGTTTCTACCTACATACTAGTTGCCTACACAATGGTTGGGTGATTTTTTTAGGCACGTCCAATTTTTGAGCTACGTTAAAAAAAAACCAAAGAATATAACGTAAAGAAAAACCAACAACTTCATTTAGGATGTAAGAGAATTCACCGAGGTTTAAAAGATTAAATGTGAGCCAAGATTTGATTGGGATTTATCCAGGATTTCTGAATTGATAATGGCTCATTCGGCATTATAAATATGATCTTCTCAAACATTCAACGGATGTTAACAATATTTACAAGCTATAAAAACGAAGATAAGATGCAACAGGGGATTGCACAAGTATTGTAACTACGCATGCAGTCAATGAATGGTTTGTGTGCCACAACGTAGACGTCTACTGAAGTAATTCATTGAGGCCTTAAATGCTCTATCTGATCGGTATTTAAAACCTCTTTGCTGAGTTCATGGCCTCTTCTAAAGGGTTCTATTTATCACTGCGAAAGCGCAACGTACTAGCCTTCAATCGTTTCATATATGTGCATATAATGCTCGAGTATTTACGATTATTAGCTACGGTTTGTAATCCCACTGTCTTTAATAAATTACTAAAAGATGATATAAAAAAAACAATCGACATTGGCTTAAAAGGCACACGTGGGGATTGTTGACAGGCACTTATAAATATCAGAATAGATAGATAAGAACAACAAAATACTTTTCTACTGCTGAAACAATAAAACTACAAGTTAGTTACTACAAGAAAGACTTAAAGAAAGGCAAGCTAATTGAAACAGAATATAATTATGAAGTAATTAGAAAATTTCACTTTACATTTAAAAAAAATCGTACATACGTATGAGATTTTAACAAAAAATATTTAATGCAATAAGATTGCTTAAAGATTAGTAATAATTAGTATATGTCAGTGAGCAAAAGACTACCTGCCAATGTCCACGATGACATCAATTAAATTTGTGAAACAAAAAATATTTATATTCAATTGCAACATGTACGCACCACGTTGGAGTTTGACCTGAAAGAGGTGAGTCATAGGTCGGAATATTACGAAAGAACTCGATATCAATATCTCCTCAAACCAAATTATTGACGATAACTCATGCTACAGGGTGTGGCAATAAAACCGCAAATATTAAAAGTCCGTAAAAGACGTTACAGAAAAGGGCTGTCGATAATGAGCCCACGACATGAGAAAGATCCTGAGGAAACACAAGGCCACGATATAGAGTTGGGCATAGAGAACGATGTGGTTTGTAAATGATTGAGATCACACAATTGTCCGAAAATCTATTAATCCAATCCATTTGCAAACTCCGGCAACTGGCACGGTTTCCTGGTTAAATTAAAGGCGTACTTAGCTGACCTGCGAAGTTTATGACACCCGAAATTCTGTCATGAGCACTAAGCAAATTGCTGCAACAAAACGAACCCGATATTGGTATACTTAACCCCATAATGGGTATTGCGATTTCATTTGGTCACTTTCTCTTCCTGATATCCGTGTTTACGTCCCGTGGTTACTAGCGCCTTCCTTAACATTCTGACAAAGGCTGACCAAGAAGGCAGGGAGCAACTGTCAAATGTAGGAGAAAGCTTCCATGACTGACAAAGATGAAGAAGTTCCGGAAGTAAGATGCTTCAGCTGTTATAAACCTAAATTAAAATATTACGATTCAAAATACCCTGTTTCAACGTGTTACAACATTAGACATTATTAGGAGCAGGTATTGTCACCGATCTGTACATGTAAAGTTTGAACGTACCTACCAAAAACCAAGTTATTCTTAGTCTGCATATTCTATGAAGACCCCAATTTCTACTTTCACCGCCCTCAATATTTTTTATAGCTTATTTCGAACTTGGCAATCAATTGAACTATCATTCCAATCTTCTTCTAGACAGGAAAAGGAAATAATTCCATCTATAGTGTAAAATCGAAGTAATTTTATTTTCTCGTAATTAAGAGTAATAGTACAGTTTACAAACTATAAAATAAAATCTTTTACAAATTCACTACAATAACAATTTGTTTGTGAAAACACACCCTTGAGCAAACCTAACGTTTTTTGTTTTATTTCATTTTGAGCCGGTAAACACGTTCAATATTGTCTGGGGTATAAAAAATAAAGTGATTCATTAGGGAGTTTACTGAGCCCACATAAAAATAATAATCTATGTTTCTGACTGTCGAGATGAATCTGTAAACAAATGCCGGCCGGGCTGCCGCAAGTGTCAAACGTCTTAAGACTGGTACTGTTTAATGCCTTTATCAATGACATTCCTACTACCAATGTCCAGTTGGGTCTCTTGGCGGACGTCACAGCTGTATTCACGTCATTTGAAGGTGTGATAGAACTGTAAATAACCTACAGGGTTCTTCATGAATGTAAGTTATTTATTTAGTTATAAGGTAATATATTTTCCCCAAAAGAAGGCCTGAATTTTTGAAAACATAGTTTTGGGGATAAAAGGGCTATTTTAAAATACGTTAGGTTACTAAGAGAATAGGATACCGATAGAAATTCTAAGCTTAATACCCAGACTAAATTACTTATTTTCAATTTGTTAGTAAAGCGTCTATTCGTAGGTTAGTAAGTAATACCAAACTTCAAATAATACAATGTAAGTTTCTAAGAATAATATTTGAAAAATCGAGGTACAATATTTTAGATGCAATTTATTTTAGACTTGAGGGATAATTATATTATAAAAAAGTGTTTTCCTATTGCCATCCAGTCTTTTATTGTTTTTATCGTTAGGTTTTCCATTTATATTAAATACGTTTTTATTTTGTCCTAAAGTAAAACGTATTTGTACTTCAATGAATTTATTCTTAACCAAGAGCTGTGATGTTACTTTTTTTTGTTTTAGGCTAGATGCCTTGCATATAAAAATATATTATGTAATAGTGTGTAAATATTAAAAATTAATTGATTTGAATTTGAAGTGACCCTTGACAATTTAGGCATGCGCATAAGCGATCCCACTATTAACTTGGTGAACTATACTCCAGATTAGGGCAGGTTATCTACATATTGCCACCCTTTTCTACGTGCTGAATTCATAGATCCAATAGTCTTGCTCTCCCTGTCAAGAAACGAACCAAATGATCAGCCAAAAGCTGATATCAGCGACTATACAACGCCATCTCTAATCAGACAACAGAAGCGCTGTCAAATGTTTACTAATAACATCACTAGAACAGTTCACACGTCAAAACAATTAAGCTGTGTATTTTATTTTATCATATTTTTATGTTTTAGAGCATTGCAACCAAAAGGGTCATTAATACTCACCCGCTATGTATTTATTCCGCTGAAATGCATTTTGTTTTGTTTTCACCTATTTTAATTATGTCCAGCGAAAAGGAGTGGGGAGGTTATTAGTAGTTCATAAGAAGCGTGGTTATTGTCGTTCATTCTCAGTGCGGCAGTGTGCCCCGTAGAGTTTGTGTCGCCTCAGTTCCTTTACAATAATATTAAAGTTAGTCAAATATTTATTTTTACAATTAATTGATTTCGATTACAGCCAGATATTTTTCAGGGTGCTTACCAAATTAAATATAATTCCTACATTAAAATTTTAATCATAATATTCACTCAGATATTCGTATTTCATTTAAACTTAGTAGGACGAACTTTTAACTACACGGTTATTAGGTAAACTAATTCCCAAATGAGTCATAACAGTTTAAGTGGAAGCATTTATTCTAAAAAAAAGCCTATTAATTTACTTATTAAAAAACAATTAAAGTTAGATTCTACAATGCATATTTAGTTATATTGATTAGGACTCAAATTTCCAAGTATTTTTTAAAGAATATAGCCAATTATTTAAGTATTGTGGTCTAGAAATATTTTTTGGGATTACATCATTTTTGTTGAAAAAGACATCCACTTTGAAAAGTGATTTTCTGACACAACATACCTTCTAAACTCATGGGAATAAAAAGCTAATGTATTCCATGGCAAACGTCAAATAGAGTTTCCAGAAAGGAAGACGTTATACCATGCTGCCTAGGATTGGGAAATTGTGAGTTATCATACCAAAATCTACTCCGCTGCCTAAAAGCACCCACTTGTGACAACTGCAATGTTTACAGGTCAGTGAAGCCCCAAGCTCAAGAATGAAGTGATAAAGTCTTGTCCAAAAAGCCAAATACTGCAAGATGGCAGGCACTCTCCAGCTTTGTGAAGCTAATTGAATTTTACAACAGTCTCTGAAAGACTTCAATACTTTCGTGACCCTTAGAGCTAGAGGCGTCATAATAATTAAATGCCTTCAAGTACATTTATTGTAAATCAGTCTGTAATAAAATACTTTTGTTTCTTTATGTTTGATAGTCATAATCAGTAATACATATAATAACAGGTGTATAGTTAACCACACATATATCCATAGTCCCATATAGATCGGTTGAGGACGTTTAAAAAAGAACTGTCATTAGAACTTTTGCTCTGTGCCAACTATATGAATCAGTTGAAAAATAAATCTGTTCCCTTTGCAACAAAATTTAGAATAATCATTGTTTATTTCTTTATTATCCAGAGATGAATGGTTCAACTAATGGTAGTAGTAGTGAATCGCAACATCCTGATGAAAGTTTTTCGACAAGAGCTATTCAAGTTGGCCAAGATCCCGATCAATGGAAATCCGGAATCGTCGTCCCACCTATTCACACTGGGACAACTTTTAAACAAGATGGACCTGGACAGCATAGGGTAATTTCATTATTACATTATATTAGTCTGTTAATTATAACTAAATTAACCAATTTAAAGATGAGTTAAATTGAATTCATAAAGTTTTACTTGAGTTAGTTCATTATTGCCCAGTAATATATTCTACTTCTATTCTTCCATTACATTGACAACAAAGTTAAGCACATACAATTTAACCAGTATATCATTCTGTGACAATTAATGGTGTTATAGTATTTATTATTTTTAATCAATTAGTTTAACTTTACTTTACCATATTAAATTATAAAATCTATACATTGGGTAATCTGAACTAATCAGGAACTAAAGTTTAACAAAATTAAGTCGGTTATTTTTCTTCCTAAGCTGCATATTTTTATCTTATAATTGCTGTTCATATTAGCATTTTAAGAAATGTGATGGATAATAAGCAAACAGAAACTATTAGAGCAGTGAGTACATTTTACTTAACCCCCCCCCCCCCCAAAAGCAATATAAGTGAGAATTCTATTTGAGAGCTGTCTTGAACTACTTAACTGTCCCTAATGGTGCAATAAATATTTAATTTGCTTTAAATCAAGTAACTAGAGAGGGATTAAAAAAAATTATGGGTTTTGTAATTATCATCAACAAAGACTGAGACTTAATATCATTTTTGCATTTATCAGTGTATAAATTTTAATAGTATGTTTTTATATATTGTTGGTATGAGTCTATATAAAAAGTCTAAAAAAAACTTTTTATTTTATTCAACTAAGCAAAAGCCAAATGTATTTCAGTTTTTAAAACTACTTAGGACAATCAAGTTTAGATATGTATATTTGGTTTCAGAAGCTCGAAAACCAAGCCTTTACGTTTAGAGAAATTTTTATTCAATATTTCCATTCAGGGGATAGAGAAGAGGCTGCTGAAATAGATTTCATGGGTCTATCCAGACAGCCGAGGAAGTTTGTGGAGTGCAGAGAGCTGAGGGATTTAGTGAAGGACTGACCAATGGGAAAGTGGAATGTATTTCCTTAAATGAACAGGATGAGTTAACAAAAAGGCAAGCATCTGGATGCCTAGAGATGGTGTAAGCTGGCTAACATGGGTTGAGGCTCCTCTACATTGAAAGATTTTATAGAGGAAGATAAGGAGGGCTTACGTAAAAGGGAATTATGATGGAACAAAATATTTTGATAATCATTAGCCCTATGTGGCACTTGGAATATTGAGATTAGTGACCATGTCATTTTATTTCAGCCACACGTATCTGTGAAGTTATTTTAATATAAAGTACATTTCTATTTGGAAACGCATGTAATGTTGGGGAAAAAATACTTCTTTTGGGGAAACTCTTAAATGAATTTTAAAATATGTATTTGTGCTTAAAAAAAAATCTATTATCATTTGTCTAAATGGTTTAGGTCGGAATGTAGATACATATTTTATCGAAACACTGTTACCAAACAAACCAGATTTTGACTGTGGCTGCTTGACAAAACTCCTAAATATCTTGAATCCACTCGCTGGTCACTTTATTTTAACCCAATTATACATTTATTGGACTTAATTAACTATTGAAGCTGAGAAAGATTAATTAAAAATAGGGGAGAGTAAAATTCAATTCTTAAAGACCATAATTGTGTTGTATAATAAAAATAACATTTAAAACAAATTGTTAAATTACTACATAATTAATTAATTACTTTTAACAACTTTAAATTATTTTAAATAAATTGCAGTATCTCAATATGTTTTATATTCACTGTAGAAGAAGAAATTGTTCTTATTACACTGTTGTTTACTAAATAAGCTTCAACTATTTTGATTTTTCAGGAGATAAATTTTTGTTTTTGACAATTATTGTTAGTTTAGTAAATGGGTTAAATTAGACTAAATGGACAGATGTCAAGCAAAAAAAATTGTCTATTTTTAAATTGCAATGATTTTTTGTTGAATTATTTTCAGAAAAATTCAATTGTGATATAATGGAAACCTTAGTCAATTTTTTCATAGTAATTCTTTTAATTAGATCCACTTCATGAAAGTTTTTGTTTACATAGCTAAAAAAAGCAATGTCATCATTTTTAATGAAGAGAAAAGAAAAATAATAATATTTATTACTGTTTGAGGTCACTGTTATGTCTTTTAATTGATCTTTAAAATTAAATATTAATCTTTGAAATAATATTTATTTTTTGGTTATGTTTAATGAGGTGTAGTAATAATAGTTTAGAATAATAAATAGGTTTTGAAAGAAAAAAAGGCTGTTATGCCTTTTATAGTGATTGTAAAAATGTCAGCATCTAATATATGTTTCAGTATTTATTTGTATGTTCTAGTAAAAATATCGCCACCTTATCAAATGAGAATGGGTTGAGTTTCATGGTCACAATTATTATTAAATTGTTTTTGCTTATAATATTGAAGTTAATAACCTGTCTATTTATTTTTTTCAGGGATTCGAATATGGAAGAAGTGGAAATCCAACTAGAAATGTTCTTGAAACCTGTATTGCCAGCCTTGAAAAAGCAAAATACAGTCTAACTTTTTCATCTGGTCTTGCAACCGTTACAGGAATTTCTGCAATTTTAAATGCTGGCGACCGTGTCATCTGCGGAGATGATGTTTATGGTGGCACTAATAGGTATTGACTGCAATTATTCAAATTAATTATAAATTTCTTGTAAATTTTAGTTACAGTCATGTACTTAAAAATACAGATAAGTTGTAAAACTTGGAATGTTTTCATTTAACATTTTTGCTATTTG